>CM053786.1:188914843-190114843 GCA_028749045.1 Cupressus sempervirens | reverse complement strand
ATGCTTGCACAAGATGAGGTGAAATGATGCAGTTAATAGTTATGCATGTAACTATTTTTTAAGAAACCATTAAATCTATTGACTATGTAAGAAACCATGAAATAGAATTATTAATGTCTTTGCTCATTTTCTGAACAAGATTTCAAACCTCTACCTACCAATCAACTAAAAAGTTAAAATCAATTTGTTACATGAACAAATTACACCCAATGCAAAATTATTAATCCTTATAAAAAAAAATTCTCAATTCTCACCTCTAATTCAAATTAGGAAGGTTATTTTAATTAGATTAGAATTGTATTTGTAACCCTAACCCTACTTCTATGTATAGCCCTAATCAAATATTATGTTAAAAGATTTTGTTAAAATATCAATTACAAATAAAACTAGTAATATTATTATAAAAAATGTAATTGAATTATAATATTATTATATTATTATAATAGGAGTGGCTCATTGTAGTTCTGGGGATGTTAAATTTTTCTTCTCAATTCATAAGGGTGATTATACTAACAATCTCATGGAAGCTCAGGCTATTTTATATGCTGTGGAACAGTGTTGCTTGCGGGGATGGAGTAAGATTATTTGTGAGTCTGATTCCCAGGTGGTGGTGAACATGCTTTCTTCGCAAGAGCTTGAGGATGTTAGTTGGCAGCTGGCCACTGTTGTTAAGCAGATTCTTTTCTTCTCTTCCTCTTTTCAGTTCATTAGGTTCATGTATATTCCTCGTGAATGGAATAGAACTGCTGATTGTTTAGCCAAATGGGCTTCTAGTCATGATTCGGGTTGGAATATTAGGGATAGGGGGCAACTGTCCTTTGAGATGGTGCAAGAATTTGATGATCTTGTTGCTCAGGATCGAGCTCCTTGTTGAGCTCTCCTTGTTGTATTCCTTTCTGTCTTAATAAATTTTTACCCCTCTTTTTGCCATTATATTATTATAATTAATATATTATTATATATAATTTATCTTTTTTAATTCATTATAATTAATATTACTTTATCTAATTATATAATTTAGATAATATTGAACCACTACATTGAGCAAGTTACCCTTCCTTAAAATGAATTGAGTTATCATCCTTATTTATTTATAATACAACATGTTTAATTTAATGGATCATAATTCTAAATTTTGATCACCATATTAGCTCAAACATGTACTAAAGACTTTTTTAATAAACTTTTTTTTAAAGTTCACAATTTTAATTATATAATATAAAAAGTTCATAAATTTTTAACTATATAATATAATATTATTAAGGGGTTTCTATTATTTAAAAGGCTCTGCCTTTTTGGACTATATTTCCTTATCTTATTTCATATTTCAAAGGAGGTAGGAGCATCCAAAGATAATGATGATTGTTGTTTTGAGATATGGGCATGTATTTAGGAACATTTTCTTTTCTAATCTTCTATCACTTGTGTCAACCCAATTACTACTCAAAAAAAGCTCCAAAAAATGATTGCACATATGCTAATAAAAGATCACACATGCACTAATAGTTGATTATTTTTTAGTTTTTCTTGGTTGTTGATTGGTGCATTAGTGCAAAAAGTACTTTTTTTTTTGGGTGAGTGGCTACTTGGGAGTCTTAGTGGCAGGTTTTGGGCAAACATTTTAAAATGACACTTTTGGACCACCTAACATTCTAGAAGTTCTATAGAGATCTGTAAATATGGGAAAGTATGAAGGTTATCTTTAATATCTTCACTCACCTATGGAGGTTCACTCAAAAAATAGACAAATTTTGACATACATATTAGGGATTGTAGTGCGTGAAGTTGTTTCCCCTAATTCAAATAGTGTTGAGTGTTATTAGTTCCTATCATAAGTAGGATACTTAGGTGCATGTTTTTTTATTTGACCAATCAAGTAGCTAATTAGATAAAGAATTAAAAGTTTATGAATAAAAACATTAAAATTCATTATTATTTTTAATTTTTAAAAATGTTAAAATATAATTTTTCTTCTTTTTGTTAGAGCACTCAAAAAAATCATTATCATTAATCAGAATTGATCCTAACACCAAACATGACAAATAACTTCACATGCTCTGCACTAGCAAGATGAGGATGAGTAGATCAGGCAAGGCCCTTCATTTCAAGGTCTTCTCTTTCCACTAGATGAATGATACTATAGAGTGCATTGATTCCACCAATAGATGCACCTCTAAGCCTTCCATCATTACTAATTATGTCCATCTTTAAATGAGTTGTTATGTTAGGGTTCACAATAATCATGTTTCAATGCTCTTTTAATTTGAATGTGGTTTGGTGAAGATGAATGCCATTTATCAATAAGGTTAAGTTACAGTATTTTTAAAATACCTGCAGCAGAAGTTTATCAAGGAATCATATGAATTTTATGAAGTGTTATACAGTTTGGGGTTTCCTCAGTTAGTCTTCTAGTTGTAGGATATCAATGTTACACTTTTTAAAATTCATCCCTGTAGGTTTAATGTGTTTCCTAGTTGGAAGTTTTTCCAATCAACTACTTGATTTTATTAGAATTCACTGTTGCATGAATTTTTTAATTTCCTTCCTTCAAATGAGATTATTTAGAATTTTTATAAAATGAATTAGTTTTTGATAAATAGTATAGCTCATTTATAATTCACCACTCTTCTCTTTCCTTCTCTCTAAATTTATGCCCAAATGTCCCCAACCCTAATCTATCAGCAAAAAATTTTAGTCAAAGAAATGAGAGAACAATCTTAGCATTGGGGAATTTCATTAGAATATTTGAGTTGGAGCTATAAATGAACAATCTTAGTTTTGGAGAAGTTAAGATTTGGGTTCTTACTCTGCAAATACTAAAGCTCAACCCACTTACGTTCTTGATAGTTATGATTTATCCTTTGCTTTTTTATTTAGATTAGCAAATGGAATGTTCTTAATCTCAACTCAAAACTATATAGGTTTTGTGTTGTCCAAAACAATAACCTTATGTTCAATACATATTGCTAGTGGAACAATAGAAGAATCAATTTCTCTAAGATGAATATCCACATTGTCCTTAGCCTTTACAATATTCAACACTTAGTCTAGAATATATGAGCAATAAACCTACAATAATCTCAGGTCCACTATTTGTTTATTGTGTATCAATCAAAGTTGTAGCTGTCGAGAGGTAGGTTTTGGCTTTTTTTTTTTTTTTTAAATGTCCACATTGGTAAGGTTTCTAATGTAGACACACCACAAAATTGCAACTATTAATTACATTTCATTCATAAAAGAGAAATTAGAAACCAATGAACCATAGAAATCAAAGAAGATATAGAACTGTATTCCAATAAAATAACCGATCAATAACTTCATTATTCTATTGCAAAAATATACATCATTTTGCCCAAATAACTAAGATCCCTATAATAGCAACCCCAATTCTCTTTACTTAAGCTCCTCGCCCCCTACTAGACTTCCTCATATGGGGATTGTAACAACTAGTTAATTGAAATAAACTCTACCTAAATTCTCTCCTACAAAATTCCCTTAACTAACAACTAAGCTAAAAAAATAAAACAATGGATCAATATGCATGCCAGATAGTAGAAAATCTTAGCAAAGTCATTATCTAACAAGATAAATATTTTTTAAATACCTGAATCTACAATTTACTCCTAAAGAATTTAAAACCCCACATTGGTTTAAAAAGTTAGATCATTGTGAAAAGGACACGAAAAAAGCTCAAATCTTTTGGATAAACCAATAAATATTATTTCCAAATGCAAAAGAACTTATAACACAAACAATTTTCATTCACTATAAATGTACATTTTGAAATTCCTTAAAACTATACACATTACAGGAATTTAAATTGTACACATTATGGTTATACATCTTGAAATTCATTGAAATTGATCAGGTGGCTATAGAAGTACATCTAGAGCTTCCATCAAATTGTCAACAACATTTCTTCATGAGATTCATATCCTAAGAACCACAAGGACCTATCAAAAGTAAAGTTGGGAAATAGATAGAACTCAGATGAAATAGTGAAAGATAAGGTTTTCTTGGAAACCATTCTTTAGTTCATATGAATTTGTATACTATCCAAGACGAACTACAATGATTAGTACAAAAAACTTCAAAAATATAAGTCAAAAACAAAAAATCACATTCATATGAACTTATCATTATATGGAAAATAATAGAAGTATAATCCTAATATTAGAATTATAATGCTAATGATGGATCACAAAATATGATCTAAAATATTAATGCTAATAACTTTTGCACTCTTAAATCTAGAAGCATTCTATGTTCACTATCATGGACTGAAAAGATAATGTCTCTCAAGTATAATCATGTTCATTTGTCCTGAATGATGATGAAAATCTCATCACATGTCTTCACTTCTTTCTATCTTAAGTTTAACATATAGTAATGTCATCAACAAGAGCGAATTTGAAAAGGTGATCCTAAATGTTCATAAAAATATCCTACAGCTTTTTTGTAGACAACTTGATACTCCTATATCAAACCAACTAAAAGTTTAAACTACATTAAGTAATATTTCAAAACATAAATTTATTCAAGTATAATTAAATGAAATTTTTCATAAACTCTCTCAGATGAGGATAATAAAATGTCTTAAAAATAATAAAGATCTCAGAAAACAAGAGAGCAATATCTAAATTAACAAAGTATACCCTCATCCATAGGGGACAATCTCATTATATCATTAAGATCACATGACATTCAACATGATTCAAAAGAAACAAAATTTTTTTTTTTTTTGTTTTTGTTTAAGAATATAAATCAATGTTGAGTACTTCATCAATCAATCGACTAACATATTCAGTGCTAGAGGATTTGGAAATTGAGATAATCAAGAGTAGAAAGGAGCATAAGAATAAATCTATTTCTAGAGAAAATTATTTTTCAAACTTTGAAAATAATATAGACCTCAAGTATTCTTGCCCATTTAGTAATGACTTGCAACCAGATGGACCCTTTGGTTCATTTGTAAGGCTGATGCAGACATGTCAGATCCACCCATGTCATTGGCTTCTAGTAGGTTTCATGAGAACCAAATAGAACTTGAGTTATGAATGCTTTGTCTAGATTAACCAAATGGAATATATTAATTGTGTTAACATCATGTGATTTTCCTTTTAATATACTCATGCATGAGGTGGATACCTTTATTTTCTCAAGGATTGAAAAGAATTGATTGTTGAATATACAAGTGGTATTTTTCCACCTAATGTTAAAAAAGGATTTCTTATGATAGAGAAATTTGTGGTATCATTAAAAAAATTTGAATATGTTTCCTCTAAAATCAATGTACTTAAAGAAGTTCATCAAATAAATGTCAAGACAAACTACATCTAGTTTGTGACATTCAAAGAAAATGATTGTGGTTGAAAAGATGGATGAGAAAATAATGTTGGATGATAGGAATATTTTAACAATAAAATTACATGAAAAACCATAGAGATAATGCTAGAAAAGATAGATGATAAAAATATGTTTCTAATAGGAAGTACAATAAAATTGCATATTAAGTGTGATATTCTAGAGTTTCAAATGTTCAAATTTAGCAAATAGTAAGTTAGAAGTGACATAGTGTACATTGTATTAGATGGTCAAATGTGTGATATTCCTAGTTGATGCCCCTAAGAAGGATAATGTGTGCTAGCTTGAGGAAGAGTGTGAAGGTTATTTAGAACCAATAGAGTCTATGTTGGGTAGAAAATATTATGTTTCCTTTACTAGAGTAACATGTGGGCTTTTGGACCTAGCCTATTACATGTGTGATTTAAGTTTAATTCTTGTAGACAATTTGTGAATATTGTAGTTATTTTCTAGGCAGACATGTGAAAGTAGTCATCATTCTATTGCATATGTATTATTGATCTATTTTTTTCCATGGTGTAAGATAGAGTTTATTGTTGGCATAAATGATGCAGTTTGGTAGGTGATGTTTGGAGTTGTCATGATACACATTTGGTTGCATGTTGATCATTTATTGTGTTATCATTGATGTCAATTATTGACCTAGTGTTTCTAGCATGTTGTTGGGTATAAATATGACAAAGAAGCTTTTATAGTGAGTTTAAACTGTATCAATCATTATGAGAGACTTAGGGGTGTCTCTAAATGATAAATGTATGATAGCTACCCTTGATGTAAAGGTTAAGTAACTTATGACCCTATGATGGTTGACATCATAGCTCTATTAGAAAATCTAGTGACATGCAACAGGTGATTTGATTGATATATCAAATATATGAAGAGTTAAGTGGACAAGTCAAAGGATAAGGTGGAAGAAAATCCTTAGATGTTATGGTTACAACCACAAGTCATTTGGAGGACTGGTGAGTAACTATTGCATGTGATAAAGAAGGTTTTTGGATAAATTATTATTTTTCTTGAGATACCAGTGGTAGATCAAGGATTGGTGATTGGTATGGATGATGTGGTAAATGTTGTTAAGTTGGTAACAATATGCCAACATGTCTTAATGATTTGAGGAGATGATATAGAATTCTAGTGATTCATGCAAACATGTCATGACTTGATTCTAGAAGAAGGGTTTGTTTGGTCAAAATGTGTTTGATTATTCTTCTTGAATTTGAATATAAAGTTAATTATGGGATGATGTAGTATAGTAAACTTGGTGTATACATTGAGATGTGTGTATGGGTGCATGGTATATAACCACAATGTTAGAAATTTAAATTTAAATGTGTTAAGAAAATTTTAAGCTAGTGGAACATTTTAGGGTTTGAAGAACATTCTATATTTGATGAGGTTGAAATAGTTGTGTTTTTATTGTGTGGTGGTCATGAATGTGAAGATGTGATAAATCTAGGAGATAGTTGAGTATGAAGTAAAGTGTTTATTTGTGTTATATTGGATATAATCAAGAAAATGAGGTTATTCTTTATAGATAGGGAGAAATTCATGAAGAGATGATAAATAAAATTCAACAAAAGAAAAAAAATCTTCTAGTGGTACACATCTGAGCAATGAAAGATTTATTCATATATATTGAAGCTTTAGCTCATGCATAAGGTGAACACCTTTGTTTCCTCAAGAATTGAAAAGAATTCCTTGTTGAATACACGAGTGGTGTTCTTCTAGCTAATGTTTTAAAAAAAAAGATTTCTTATGATAGAGAAATTTGTGGTATCATAAAAAAATTAAATACATTTTCTCTAAAATCAATGCACTTAAAGAAGTTCACTAGATAAATTTCAAGACAAACTACACCAATTTTTTGACATTCAAGGAAAATTATTGTGGTCGAAAAGATGGATAAGAAGATAATGTTAGATGATAGGAATATTATAACAATAAGATTACATGAAAAAGCATAAAGTTAATGGTGGAAAAGATGAATGATAAAAATTATGTTGCTAATAGGAAGTACAATAAAATTATGTATATTAAGTGTGATATTCTAGAGTTTCAAATGTTGAGCTTTATCAAATAGTAACTTAGAAGTGATACAGTATACATTCTACTAGCTAGTTAAATGTGTGATATTCCTAGTTGATGCCCTTGAGAAAGATAATGTGTCTTATTTGGAGGAAGAGCCTGAAGGTTATTTAGAATCGACAGAGTCTATGTTGGGGAGCACATTTATGTTTCCTTTACTAGAGTAATAAGTGGGCTTTTGGACATAACCTATTACATGTGTGATTTAAGTTTTATTCTTGTAGGAAACTTGTGAATATTGTAGTTATGTTCTAGGAAGACATGTGAATGTAGTCATCATTCTATTGCATATGTATTCTTGATCTATATTTTTCCTTGGTGTAAGATAGAGTTTATTATTGGCATAAATAATGGAGTTTTATAGGTGATGTTTGGAGTTTTCATGATACACATTTGGTTGCATGATGATCATTTATTATTTGTTCACTGATGTAAAGTATTGACCTAGTGTTTCTAGCATGTTGTTGAGTATAAGTATGATGAACAAGGTGTTATAGTGACTTTTAAGTGTATCAATCATTATAAGAGACTTAGGGGTGTCTCTGAATGATAAATGTATAAACTCTACCCTTGATGTAAGGGTTTGATTAATTTATGATCCAATAAAGGTTGACAATAAAATTCTGTTAGAAAAGCTAGTGACATGGAATACGTGATTTGATTGAATGTCAAATATATGAAGAGTTAATTTGACTAGTCAAAGAATGAGGTGGGAGATAGTCCTTAGACATTATGGTTGCAACCACAAGTCATTTAGATGACCAATGAGCAATTATTACATGTAGAAAATAAGGTTTTTGGATAAAGTGTTTTTGTTCTTGAGATACCAATAGTAGATTGAGGATTGGTGACTGGTATGGATGATGTGGTAAATATTGTTAAGTTGGTAACAAGATGGTGACATGTCTTAATGATTGGAGGAGATGATATTGAATTCAAGTGATTAATGCAAATATATCATGAAGATTCTAGAAGAAGGGTTTGTTGGTCAAAATGTGTTTGATTATTATTCATGAATTTTAATGCAAAATTAATTTTAGGATGATGCAATATAGGAAACTTTGTGTATGCATCAAGATGTGTGTATGGATGAGTGGTATAAAATTACTATCTTAGAAATTCAAATTTAAATATTTTAGGAAAATTTAAGGCAATGAAACATTTTAGGGTTTGAAGAACATTATATATTTGATGAGGGTGAAATAATTGTGTGGTGGTCATGAATGTGAAGGTGTGATCAATCCAAGAGATATTTGAGTATGAAGTGAAGTTTTTATGTGTGTTATATTGATATAGTCAAGAAAATGAGGTTTTTCTTCACAAAACATATCACTTGATGTTCTATACTAGTTACAATAATAAAATCTCTTAACCTAGTAAATCCTGACAAGTATTTTATTTGAAATCCTTTAATAGGGTATATTCAAAGAGGGTTCTAAATCCTTTAACAAGACTAATCTTAACAAGATAAAGCTCCTAATAGGGATAGAGGTAAATCCCTTAATTGAGTGGTGTCTAATAATGTCTTTGTAAATTCCTAATAGGGTTAAGCTCCTAACATGGTGTACTTTAGAAGAGTGCACAATTTGTGGGTATTGATTCCCACTATTGTTTTCACCCAAATTAGATTTCCACAAGACTAAATATCTTTGTCAATATTGCATTATCTTATAGATATTTTTATGTGTTTAATATTATGATTTATTGTAATTAAGAGTATATAGTGATAAGGGTTTAAGAGCTTTTCTCCTATGTTGTGGTAAAGCATAACATCTTAAGGAAAATATTTGAAGCTAATGTGAAAGGAAGGTCCTAAGTTCACAAGGGAGAACTATCCAATGTTGTGTGGTAGAATGAAACTATACTTCAAAGGTATGGGAAATCAATATTGGAATCATGTTTTTATAAGGTATAGTATACCTATAGGAACCCTTTATTTAGATTAGTTGAGAGAGAAACAAGATCATACTACAATTATGGAAGTCATTGCAAGTACTCTTTCTGATGTAGAGTTTATCAATGTTCAAGATCTGAATATTGCTCATTATATGTGGGAGAAGTTGAAGACATACTATGGTTGTGATTCACATGTGCAGAAGGATAAGGTGGATAGTCGTATAGGAAATTTTTATGACATGAGAATGATGTAAAGTGAGAACATTGAGTGGTATATTCAAAGAACCAATGATGTGGTTTCTACTATCAGGGGGGTTGGTGCAACTCTTGAAAAGAAGATGTGGTAACCAAAATTATAAGAACTGTGTTTACATTATTGCTATTATTGGAAAACTCTATAAGGCCATGTTGCCCCACTTTTCACCCTGTGACCATTTTGAAAAAGTGGAAATTTTGGTGTCTTAGTTAAGTCTAAGTATGTTTGGGTCTAGTTTTAATTTCCCTAAGGTGAAAAGAGTCTCCATCGGATTTTCCATCTTTCCCTTCTCCCACATTTCATGGCCAAGTGGTTTCCCTTGATGCTATGAGTTTATGGGTAGCTTAGTACCTAATTTTATGGAGGTTCTTACAACGTGCAAGAGTTGTTCACAAAGCTAGGCTTTTTCATGACTTATCATGTTTTTCAATGAAAGAAGGAAGCTTGTAGAAAATTGAACATCACCTTCTCCTCGGCAAGTTTTCAACCCATGAAGGTGATTTTCTACGAAGACCAATAGATGATGCTTACAAGCCTATATAAGAAGATAATGAGCTATTTTATGGAAAACACATATTTTCATTACAATATTTTACCTTGGGAAGCATTCTAGATTTATCACAATGTTCAGAATCATCTTAAGAATAAAACTCAAAAATGACTTCTCCTCGACAGGTTTTTGACCCATGAAGTCCATTTTTCACCAAAGGCAATTGTAAAGGAAAGAAACAAGGAAGTGGGCCCCTTTTCAAATTTTTTAGTCCTTTCAAGATTTTTCAAACCCAAGGGAAATATTAACTTAAAGGATATAGTTTAAAGGAAAGTTTGGACTAAAAAGTGGAAACTGTCTTCTCCTCGATAAATTTTCAACCCATGAGGACAATTTTTCGCATTCAAGAGAAAATAAACTTTGTAATCAAATTGAGCCTACAAATTACACACAAAACATCTTAAGATGATGATGGAAATACTCTAGCCATTGTGGGAAAGGTATTCTAAGTAGAATCCAACTGAGCAAAAATTTCCTTGCGGAGTACTCTATTCCTAATTCTTTGAAACTTAATGGGAAATAGAAAAGTAAGTATGAAAGAAAGGAAAGTTACCGTTGGACAAATGAAAATAGTGAAAAGACACCAAAATATCTATTAGAGCTCTTGCATTTACTATTTCAACATATTTATCCTTTAATTCATTCATGTGGCACGAATCCTGAAGATCAATGAATGAATTGAGACTCCTATATAGATGGAAACTTAACAGTTATTCAAACTATCACTTTTTCTTGAATTGTTATTTTGTTAAATTGCTCAACACTTTCAAATAGTTTGTATTTGTGAATTCAATATCCATTCTTCATCTACATTCAAAATTGCAATTTACTTCATTCTTAGATAGAATGGCAACCAGATTTGTGAGGTTTGATGGGCTAAATGGAATCAAGTCCACATTGCAAAATTTCATGGATACTTCACTCTATTTTTATGACATACAAGATTTCCAAAGGAGGCTGAAGTCAGAGCCGATTCATCCCATAACTAAGAAGCTCCAAGGAAGTGGACTAGTAGAGGTAGTTGGTTTCTCGGTGGCAGTCTAAGCTCCATAATTGATTTATGAATGCATAAATCACTACAATCTAGATACCAAATAGATTGTGCTACCTAATCATAGTATTAATCTCCATTGATAGAAAAACTATGATGAATTGCTTCCAAGTTTTAGAATGAGAGGAGTTTTTGGACTTGACAGTAGGAGGAGCAATCTCTAAGTTCTCAGCAAAGAAGATGGTATGGAGGAAGGAAATTATGTAATCCTAGTTTCAAAAGCCATAGAGTGCCAAGAGTAAGGTCCCCAAAACTCTATTTGGTACTAACCTTAAACCTGAGATTGTAGACATTCTGGTTCTCCTACACAAATTGAAAGGTGAGGTAGAGGCTCTAAATTTTGTTGAACAATATTGCTTTCTAGTACAAGCTATTTGTTCATATATACAATATATTGATTGGGCCCATGAGGTAAGTGAAAATATTTCTAGAGCTCTCAGTGCCACATAGTTCTACAACACCTTCTATATGTCTTCCTTTTTAATTTACATGCTAGCATCTCTACAGTTATGGCCGAGCCTTCCAAGAATAGAAAACTTTCCTGATGATGTGAAGTGTTATGAGTTCTATCCATGTTTACAATTGCAAAATAGTTATGCAGAGTATGTCAAAGTTAATGATGCATTTACAATGAGAATTTATAGGGAACTCCAAGGATGCCTAGAGAGGAGATTCAGTCCAGAGGCAATGGCAGCCATTAGTCAATTTAGAAGCTATTTTATCTAGTTCTCATCATTCTCATATTTATGTCTTACACTTTCAATGGATTCCCCCTGAAGCTACCTAGGTATCCAAGTGACATGATCGTGCTAATAGAAATTGTGAGGCAGGCAATCCAGGTGAACATGCTAAGTGGAAGCTTGAAGAAGAAGGGATATGAGTTCTCTATGAAAGTAGGAGCTTATAGTTGCGAGTTCCACTCTGATGCAAAGAATATGCTCAAAATGTTTGAGATGATATAAAAATTAGAGATGTATGAGGTCTTGAGACCTATGTTTGATCCGAATGGATATGCTAGGGAGGTGTTACAGATTGGAAGTGTGATCAAACACATTATGACTGTTGAAGACTATTGGGCAGATTGTAAAGATGAGTTTGAAAGCTAAGATCGTGCTTTCACTAGGCTCACAGTGGAGTAAATAAAAACATATAATATCAATCTTGATGTTGAAGGATTGGAGGATGATGGGGAAAATATGTATAGTAATACATATTTGACTAAGTTGAGGAACACTCCTATCAGTTTGAAGCCCTATAAGGATGTTGGGGAAGATTTAGACATTATGATGGGCCAAATCATCAAAAGAATTGGGAAATGGGTTGAATGGACAACGAAAAGAAGCTAGAGTAAAGGTATAGCCACTCAAGCCTCTCCAACAGCTGCAATGCCTTCTTCCTCCCAGAGTGCTATACCAAGCGTAACAATAGATACCACTCAAGGACGAGATCAACCTTTGGGAGTAGGTGATCAACCTCCAAATAAGAGCATTCCCATAGCTAAGACTTATCATGATGGCTCCCTCCTAGTCATTAGAACCCAAACTGGTGCTAAAGAGAAGAAGACAGAGGAGCCAAAGGATAGTGTTGTTACATCAATTCCCTCTCCTCATGTTACACCAGTTCCCTCTCCTCATGTTAGCCCAATTTACTCTCCCCATCATAGCCCAGTTCTGCTAGCAAGTGCTACACTTTTGTAACCAAGTGGCTCCCCAATATGGATAGTAGATTTGGCAGATGGAAAGAGTAGTAGTAGTGAATCTATTGAATATAATGAGGCAACAAAGAAGACCTCAGAGGTGGAGAAAGGTCAGACTTCTTCCAAGCTCATTTCTTAGGCTCCAATGAATCCCTTCTCTTCAACTACAATGACCATCACTCTAGTTAAGAAGATGTTTAGCATAGAATCACTTAGAACAGCCTCCAAAGTGATAGGCATTAATTCTTGGTTAAAGAATACTTTGGAGAGGAAGAGAAAAAGGAAAGATGAAAGCACCCCCTCCAAGAATACCATATCCCTTGTAGTTTATTTTTGGTTTGCATTAACCAAGGTAAAGAAGCAAAAAAAAATGTCTATACTTGGGCAAGATCTAGAAACAGGGCACCTAAAAATGGAGATAGCCAAGCCCAATAAAGAAGGAAGAATTAAAGACATGACTCTTGATGATTTCACTATGCATTTGGTAGACCTTGGAGAAGCTAGACATGACACTAAGGTTGGCTTGTGGAAGTCAACCCATGAAGTAATTGAGGGGCAACTGGAAAGCCTGAAATTATCAAAAGTTAGGATGAAGGCTAAGATAGAAGAGTTGAACAAATTCATCAAACAATTGGTTACTCCATTAGCAACTATCTCTAGAGTGTCAGTAACAAGAAATCCTATTGCTAATGAAGTTCAAGCTCTTCTCAACTTTAAGAAGATAGGGACTTTGGCCAAATTGGTAAAGACTAGATTGGAAAGCTCAAAGTAGAGGGAGTCACCATTATAGAAAAAATTGGTAATGTTATCTTAAGATTAGAGGCAGAGAAGGATAACATTTTAGCAAATAGCAATACTCTAGCTGGAGAAAGAACAAAGTGTGATGATTGTATCTCTCTTTTGAAGATGATCATTCAAATGACTATAAAGGAAGCCATTGAAGCAAAAATCTTGCTAAAAGGAGATGAACCTCTATTTGAATGGCTTCAAAGCATGTAGTTCAAAATAGAAATGATCCTATTAGTAGAAAAAGGACTTAAGAAAATAGAGGATAAAGTGAAGAAGACCCAGGACAGAGGATTTGAACTCATGAAGGAGTTACATATAGATTCACAGACTAGCGGCCAAGGGAAAGCACTCATTGGGATAAACATCATGAAGGAGAATTTCTCCAAATTCTTAGATAGTTTGACTGATGTGTCTTTTGGTGATCAAAATGGAGTTGCAAAGCTCTAGAAACTCAACAGATGCATACATGTAGCCACAGAAGAATTACCAAATCAATTGAATGTTGTGAACGAGTTGGCCAGGGAGTATTCTAAGTAGCTCTTGAGATACACCAACATACACGTGCCTAAGCATGAAGAGCTAATCCCAATCATAGTTGTTGCTAAGGCCTATACGAAAAAAGCAGAAAAGGGGAAGAAGACAAAGTGATTCACATTCTGCCCCCTTTTCACTTTCTTACGTAATTATTGTAATACAAAAAATTGGTTTCTTGCCATTTGTCATTTTTTTTTTGAGAAGATGAACCAATTGAACTTCGATTGTAACAGTCATCTCAAAATCCTATATGTATGAAATTGAAAGATTAATAATAGGTCAGTGAATTTTTGGTGTGAAGTACCTAATGTTGTAGAGTCAATTGAATAGTATTTTGTATCAACTATTTTCGGTTCCATTCCTATTAATTGTAGTTATATGTTTCCTCTTTAATCTGGATCGAAGCAAGGAAAGAACATAGTTTTATTCCCCTATTTCAAGGCAGTGAACAGATGTGATAAGTAGTGTCATTGCATGTTCAAAGAGGAATCCCTTAAACATTTTTTCCTTTAGCTAACTTCTTCTTCTATGTAGTTTAGATTCTAATTGTTTTAGTTTAGTATTAGTTGTTATATTATTAAGCTTTGTGAGTTCATAATATGTGTGGATTCATAAACTTAATCAATTTTTTAGAAGTCTTTTTATGCCTAAGTTAGATCCTGTTTAGGTCTGGCTTGGTTTTACCCCTTCTATTCTCAGGTCAAGAACACACCCCATATTAGTTTAGAAATAAAACATAATTCACTGCAAATCTACCATAGGAAGTTGTACCTACCAATTCAGAGAAAAGCCAATTTATCCATAAGTGGCTTTTCAACAGTTTGTAATCAAACATTATTTATAATTTGGGCATTCAAGAGTCATAATAAAAAAAGAACAAATATGTTTACCAACAAGCTAGTTTTATGCTTGAATATTAGTAGTAGTACTATTTTGATATTATCAGATATTATTTTACATTCAGTTGATTATATGATGAGATTACTTGGTACTCTATGTAGACACCTAAAAAACCTTTAGAAAATAAAGTATTTTTATTTTCTGAAAAAGTCCCTGATGACATCATCATTTATTAATTAATTAATTATTTTATTTATTTATTTATTTTTATGCCATTAAATCCCTTTATCTTAATTAAAAATATTCAATTAAGGAATCCCTCCCAAAAATGTTTAAATCTTATTTAAACATTATTTCCTTATTTATTAATTATTTAATTAATAAATTGACCAAAAAACTCAAAATAAATTAAAAAATTATTTTTTGCCCAAAACTTGGCCAATTTCCTTAAGACCACTAACCTCTTCCAAAATCTTCTAATCCTTCTTTAATTTTGATTAAAGGCTAATCCCATCATTTCCTACCCCTAATCCCAACTCAAAATATTTAATTATGATTAAATATTAATCCTCATGTTTATTTAAAAAGTTTTAATAAATATCTCCTCAACCCAAACCCTTGAAATAAATAAAACTTTATTTATTTCCTAAAAATCTAATTTATCCTCATCCTAAGAAATTCTAGACTCTTCTAGAAAGTCTTTATCCTCATCCAAAGTCTAGACTCTTCTAGAAGATGTCTTTAAACCTAATCCTAATCCCCTCCTAACCTTGTCACATTACCTAAACATGAATTAAGACTTACTAACCCAAGCCAAAGTTAACAAATATCTCCTCCTTTACCCACCCTCATTAAATGCCATCCACTTGGCTATCCCTAAGCTAATCCTAAACCATCCTAATCCATCCTCTAATCATTTGCACAATCCTAAGCAAGCTTAAAACCTTCCTAATCAAGCCCAAGTCGAAATTCCTCTCATCTCCCTCAAAATATCCCAACCATAAAACTTTATGAAGCCCACTAGGCCATAAATGACTCTTCCAATCCCTTTTATTGCTCTTACAAGCCATTATGAGGGTCTTTATGAAGATTTTATCCCTTAAGCCTCCTTTTTTGACTCATCCTTCCCCTTTCCTCCATCCTCTCACCATGTGACATGTGTCACTCCTTGATTGGTTGTAAGGAAGCACAATCCATGTGCTCTCCTCTCATGCAATCTAAGCCCTCCATGAGCTTTTTCCCATCCTTGCATCTTAGCCCTCAATCCCTCAAGCCTCTTGCCTATAAATTGGATCCTTCCCCTTTGCAAAATAACACAATCCATGAAGTAAAGTCATAATGCCATTTTAAGAAGCCGTTTTACATCAAAACCATACACCCACACCCAAATTCCAACTACATTTGAAGCCCTTTTAGAAGCATAAGCTTGAGCATACATTTAGACAAAGCTACTCAACAAGAGAGCTTCTCATTGAGAGAGCCCATTAATGGCTCATATTCTCAATTGAGAGCTCATCTTAGTCTATCTTGAAGTTTATGAATTTTGTTTAGTTTGTAGAAGCTTTATTTAAATTTGGTTTCTATTAGCATACTAACATTGCTCATATACACTCTATACTTCATGTATGCATGATGATTATCTAGTGATTTTAGTTATTGATGATGATTAGTTAGATGGATTATTATGTGTCTTCTTATGGATATTTACCCCATATTGCATGTGTGTGTGTGTGTGTGTGTGTGTGTGTGTGTGTGTGTGTGTGTGTGTGTGTGTGTGTGTGTGTGTTTGTGTGTTTTCTTTATGTATGGCATTTCTGATGTGGTTAAGGAAGGGAGTCATAGTCACCTGCTAGTCGAGATCTACATGATGTACCACTTCCTACCATTACCTATTTGGCTTAGAATATTGCATTTGTACATGCATGGATTTTATGCAAATTGTAGGTACCAGGTATCGACTTCCTTGAATTGCCAGGACAAGCGTACCCTATCACATTATCTCAATGGTAAGAGAGGGGAGATAAATTCTTAAGTCCAAATCCTAAACCTTTAAACCATTTGTCCTGAAAAATTAGGACAAGTATCTGAGTCGATTACCTTTTAAATGTGTCAAATGACATTAATTTGTGATTATAACCCTTTAGTTTGATCTTGTATGTGTTTTTTATGATGGGTTTTCATATTTTATTTTATGAGTCCTTGGTGATTTTTCTATTAATTAAGAAAAATTAAATAATTAAATTAATGATTTAATTTAATAGAAAATTATTATGATATTTTTAATATTTAATTATATTTAATTAATTAAGAAATTAATTAAATAAAAAGAATTAAATTTGAAGATAAAAGTTATATGAATAAATTTAGAACATGATAATATTTATTTAATTTAATAATAATATATTTAGAGTTCATTTTTAATAAATGCTAAATAATATTATTTTTTAATTTAATAAATATTTTATCAATTAAACATTCAAAAATAAACTAAGAAGTGGAAAATAAATTAATTTATTAAAAGTTTCATGGTTGCATGATGCATGCATGAGATTAAATTTAATAAATTAATTAAAAGAGAAGTCAAGTAAAAATTAAATAAAGTAATTTTAATAATTCAATAAACATGCATGGAAAAGAAAAAGAAAAGAAAGAGGAAAGAAAAAGAAAAGTCAATTTAAAGTTGAAGTCTGGTGAGCAAGGAGTTCTCTGGGGTGAACGCACAACTAGTGCCCTGACTTTAGGGAGAGAATACTATATCACAATTTGGGGGTTCATTTTTGAGGGACCGTGAATTTTGGAGAAGTAAGGAATTTTCAGAATGAAAAAAGTTCTGGGAGGAGGAATTTCTCTACAATCTTTTTAGGCATAGCGATTAGCATCAGTGTCCAAGTACACTCTTTCTTTCTTGTCTTCATCACGTCTATTGAATGTTTTTCTAAAAAATTCTTAACCATACTTTGAAAATGTAGAACTAACACATGTATATAAATATAGTTAACCAAATTTTTTTATATTTTATTCATGAGTTGTACATAAAAATGCATTATTAAATTATAAATTTATAATTCATTTTTTCTCATGTTTAGATTAAATATACATGCACATGATATAAATTTATATATTTATATAATATGTAAAATAATACTTGAAACACTTGTTCATGTTTAGAATATTTTAAAAATTTGTCAAGATTTAATGTTAGTTAACCTAGCCAAATATTAGGTAGAACTAACCTAGTTAAAAATAACTTCAAACTTAGTTAATAAGTAGTTGTTTGAACTTAGGCTTAACCTAGTTAAGTTTCATCTTGATGTAGGAGCATCTTGCATCACAAAATAAAGGGGACATGATTAAAAAAATGGAGAGAGAAAGTGATGAAAATAGGAGAGAGAGAGAGAGAGGAGGAGGAGGAGGGGGCGCCTTTCATTTACCAAGGTGCATAGGTGGAATAAAAGAAAAAATATATAAAAGTAGTATTATAATTTCCTAATTTGTACACATGCTAGTGCTTAGTTGTAATTGGGTGGGAATTTAATATATATTGTAATGCTCTTATATTCACATCTCACATTGGTTGTGTATAATATCTTGGGTGGTAAGTGTCTATATAAGTAAGGCATGTGAGCATTTGTAAGCAAACTCTCCTTGGTTAAGCTCTTTAAGTGAAAGCTTTTCTTTGTGGAAGCTCTTACTATAGAAGTTCTTGGTGTGCAAGATAGTTGGAAGCTCTTGGTCTATAATCTATCTTATTGGAAACTTTATCATATTGTAAGAAGTTGAGGTTCTCCCATTTTGGAGAATTTGTGATATCCCCACCCTAAGAAAGGATTTAATAATAAATAGCCATTAGATATAAGGTTTATAGTATTAAAAGAATAAATAATATAATATTAAAATATAAATATAAATTATAATATATGATAATAATATAAATATATTATCATATCTACATATTAATTAAATATTGAAATGATAATAATTACAATACATGGTAATATTATAAATATATTATCATATCTACATATTAATTTAATATTGAGATGATAATTCTATTGATTGATAATAATAAATACTAATAATAAAATCAATAATAAATAGTATATTAAACATACAAATGAGTTATTATATATTATGACATGATTATGAAGAATCGTGACATTTGAAAGGCATATTCTTCCATATAAAATGAAGGGACGAGATATGAATTCAGACATTCAAGTAATGACAAAAGGAAAATCATTTGAAAATTGAAGAAATATATATAAATTTATGATCATAAACTAATGTTCTATTGAGGAAGGTTACAATTGGTGAGAGAGCAGTATTCCTACCAACATAATAAAAATAATCAAATTAATTTCTCCAAATAACAAATAAAAAGAATACATCAACACCAGATCTATTCCATCAATTGTGCAAGTAGTTTCAATATCAAAAGTACAATTAATCATCAATTGTGCAAGTAGTTTCAATATCAAAAGTACAATTAATCAAGGCATGAAGTATCAAAATGGTCAAATGACAAGAATATACTGCGAGAACGAATTATCTCAGCTGATGTAAGCTACAGCAGCTGAATAACCTCTGATCACTCACACACAACAATTAGAAGGCACAAACTGAAGACAAATACATAAAATTTCTATTTCAATGCAATTGCCTCTACGGTCTTCCTTGTAAGTTTTATTCGAACTATGTAAGCTTAGCCTTGGTGCTATGATTTTTGGGCGTGATTGATAAGCATAAACATAGATTAATTTAAAAAGAACAATGATGGTACTCAAGGAAACCATGAATGATTGAGAGTTTTGCAGTCTAAAAATCTAGCCAATTATCATATGGTTAAGTTTTTGTTGTAATATTAGATTGTTTCTAATATTGAAAGAGTTTTCTTTCTTAAACTATTCTTTCTTTTCTTATAGCTTTCCTACAGCTATTTCCTAAACCATTCTTTCCTAAATTATTATTTCTTTTCCTCTAGCTTTCCTACAGCTGTTTCCTTTTCTGTAGCTTTGTGCATTTGGCACACAATTGTATATGTACCTGTACAGTTTTATGTGAATATAATGAATAGAAAATATTCCTCTGAATTTCTATTTTTTCAAGTTGAGTTTAGGAAAGAAAGTTCTTTCAATATTAGAAACAATCTAATATTGCAACACATCATACTGTTATTTTGAGTTTCTCTTTGCCTTAGATTGAGCAGTGATTCTATCTATTACAAATGTGCATGCTCCCATTCAAAGTTTTATTTCTCCATTCAAATTTTATTTTGAAGTTTGCAGTGATTATTGTTCTCTTCATTTTGATGATAAGATCATCATGAATGCTTCAAACTAATACTTCAGATTGATTTGAAATGATCTTATGTATTAAATCTAAAAGAGTTTGTTCCAAGCTTTGAACCAATTCTTAAAATTGAAATTGAAATGCTCATTTTCAGGCTTGTATAGATGTATAAAGTAAGTTGAATGCTTTTGCAACAAAGTTGTTTGTGTACCTTCACACCATGCGACTAAAGCGAAGACCCACCCATTGACTAATCATCTTTATATTGATAAATCAAAGATATTTTCACTTTCTTGATTACCCAAGAGTCCTTATAATATTGCAAAATATAACTTTTCAAGACTGTGAGTTGGACATGATATTCAAAATTGGTAAATACTGTAATATCATTTTATATATCAAACTATCAGTGTTATCCTTGCACCCTTCAAAGATACAAGTACCAGTTATTTATTGATTGGAAGCCATGATGAATCTTTTTCTGTCTGATACATGCCTTCTATCGATCTTATATATTTAGAGATTCCATTATATATTATATTGGTTTTGTTCTTATATTATCTCTTTGCCTAATATTATCAACCTATTTGATTACTTCTCTTCACGCATCATTATTGCTTCTTAACGAGTAAAATTTCTCCTTTATATCTGGGATGCTCGATCGGTGATTAATTCTTCTAGACCTTTCAATATTCTATGGTAATGTGGTACTGTATACACTGATTGTGCCTATTGGTTATCTCTTCTCCCTTGACTGGATTGCTTAATAATACCATCATGCATATCTCTTCACAAAAAAATGGTTACCATTGTTTGAAATGATCCACGAATTACCAAGACAATAATAGCCATTGTCGAGTATCAAAGTGGTGTATGCAAACGTTATATATTGGTTTGGGATCGTATGAATATCTCGCTGAGTTTGTCATCGGCTATAAACCTCTTAATATCATAGTCATATTTGAGGATATAAATTGATTTATATTTCCCAATTCATTATTCGTTCACATTGATGTGGATACTTTCTTTGCTAATGCTCAAAACTCCAATATATGAAAGTCAATAATATTATAGAGTCCTTTGAATATATGAACATAAAAATTTGTGAGTCTACAAATTCATAGAAAATAAATATATAGTAAGCTTATTAATCTATCTTTCAAAAGGTGAATCTGACTTCAAAGTCTACACAGATTTCCTCAACTCCAACGCCTGGATATTGTTCAATCTATCTCAATTTTACTATTTAAAAATAAATAATACTGACTCCATTGAAATATTGTTCACCTTGTCCAATATATTTTGAAAACAAAAAATATTTTATCTAACCAATATTTTTGCAAAAAATCAGATATCATATACGATGTATATATTTTTTTTTGGTCGGTAATAGATTATATAAATATAAAAAAGGAAAACATATACAGAGTACATCCAAGTTTAAACCCATAAACTATCCAGAGAACTGATAACCATCCTAAACTATACATCCGTCCTAAGATCTTTATTCTTATCTACAAGTAAACTGAATCTAACCAGCTATACATAAAACCAGTAATAGAAATACAAAAAACCTTCTACTCGTTATGCATAAAACCTTCTACAAAAAATCAGTAATAGAAATACAAAAAACCTTCTACATAAAACCAGTAATAGAAATACAAAATACCAGCTATAACAAATATACGATGTATATTTGTTGTGCAACAATCATAAGAAATTTATTTTGAAACAAAATACATTATATATTTTTATGTTTTATATTTCTAATGCTTTTATAAAATGTTTTTGATATTTTAGTGCATGTTTTAATAAATATAAATAACAAAAGTCAAATTAAAGAGATAAATAATTACTTATGAGGAGTACATACAATATTGCCTATAGATAGTTAAAGTGGTTGTGTTAGATTTATAGTACTTTAACTTACAATCATTATCAACATACATTCATGAAAGTATCTTAAAATTATTTAAATATAAATGTCAAATTCCTTCCAACATATATACAAAAAGTCATTGACTTAATAATCACATAAACACTACCTTGAAAAAACTTATGTACACACTTAAATCTTAGAAATAAATACAAATAAAAAATTGTTTTAAAAATATTATAAAAAATGTTAAAATTAGAAATGATTGCAAAATTTTAACTACTCTAAAAATCCTATATTTATAGATTGCAAAAATGTTTACAATTTAAAATATTAAATTTTTTTAAATCTTAATTTTAAAAAAAATCCTTTTGCAACGACTTGACATTTGATACTTGATTTTCCAATTTAACAAAATAATTAAAAAATCTAATCCTATTGGTGAAGGAAAAGTTGTTTTGACTTAACAAAATTAATAGAATTAATAGAATCCCAAATTTTCAAATTTCCAATGTATTATATGGATTAATAGAATTACCAAATTAAGTACTGGACAAACGTCAGTCGAATACAAATAGTATTGTTACAGCCGTGGACTTTGGATTCAACTGTGAAATTAAAATTCCATTAAGTCGATGCAATTTATATAGTAAAGATTATTCAAAAATTTAAAAATGAAAATAAACTCATAGCTATAAGTATCATAATCCAAAGCTCTGTTTGGGATTTGGGAGATGACGATAAATTCAGCAGGGATATAAAACAACGCTCATAATGAAAAAGAAGAGATTTTAATACATATCGATTATTGCATAGGAAATAGAGTACTCTTAATACAAAGAAAGATACCTAATAAGAAGGATCAATATAGCATAGAGAAGTCTAGAAGGGCATTTCACCAATCAAATACTATTTGTAAAGAAGGCACGTGGTGAGCTTACAAAGGAGGTTCAAGGTATATTTTATTTAATTGTTATATGTTGTTTCTTTTCACTATTATATAAATGAACATTTCGTTATGGAATTATCTTTATCTAAAATAAAAGATTATTTTATGTCTATATAGATGAGATCCAAATTGGTACTCTATAAAATGAAAAGGAAGAGAATATAATTCTTAGACTCTACGTTGATCAAGTAAACTAGGAAATTTAAATTAAAAAATTATAAAAATAAAAAGAATACTCTTTATTGAAGTTATAATTATTTATAGAGATTATATTTCCAATTTTATTAATGTTTGACTTGATTAAGGGAAGTGTTTGATGTTATCAAGGAGGGGCTTGTCTAAGTCCAAGCAACTAGATCTTTTGTCACAATTTAGGGTAGGGGTTAGCAACCCATGATCCTTCGAGACATGGGCTTGGGTTTGTAAACTTTGAGGAAATCCATTTGTACATTTGGCATCTAGACAACTTGGATAACATCTATACCTCCTAATCCTAAATTCAGATAATAACATATAACGAGAATCAATGTTACTTCCTATATGACAATAACAAAAGGCAGCGATGTTACCGAGGAGGGGTGATGAAGACGCTTAGGTATTCTAGTTCTTCCTTACTCCAAATGCTCCTTTGTTTGCCCTAACCATCCAATGGTTAGTCTTGATTGGATCTTCTCCTAATTAGGTTCTCCAAGATCCTCACTATCAACTTCTCCTCCAAGGTATAGTTGATCTTTAGAAAATTTCAAGGTCATAAAGTTTAACTAGTCTAACTAGTTCCCCAAATATTTAGCCTTCTTCACTAGTTTTTCCTCCTAGAGTCCAAAACCTCTGGTTAGGATCTTCCCACACATTCACTTAGACTCTTTTTATTCTTCTTGGTCCATCAAAGTTCATTCTGAACCCTTTCCCACACTTCTTGGCTCATTGCCAATCCAATTGGTCTTTAATTCACTAGGAGGCATGATTGCATGATTCCTAGTAGGTCTAGTTTCACTATTTTGGGCTATAACTCCCAAATCCTCCAAAAGATCCCACACAAGACCTTGAAAGTCTTCAAGGTACATGTGAGTACTATTAGATTCAAAAATCCTGACTTATAGTTGCACCTACAACCATGTTTTTCACAAGGTCCTAATTTTAAGCCTATTAATTAGACCTCTGGACTAGTGAGCATAAATAATTGTCGAACTGTTCTCCAACCCTTGATTCAACTCCTTCCACCTTTGAATACTATTAGGGGATTATCTAGGGAATCTTTAGAAATCATCAAATCCTTTGCACAAAGCCATGGGTACCCATGCCAAAGCATTGTTATCCCTGTACTAGCTCAACTATATTCAATAGTCAACCATAGGGCTTCCAACTTGGTCTAGGAAATCCATTGCAACAACAAAAATAAAAATAAAAAAATTATTTATAGAATCTAACCCTACTTCCCCCATGGTTTCATCTAATTCCACTAGTGGCTTCTTAATTAGGTAAGAGCCATTTCTAGCCAAACAACACTGAGACTATCACTTACAAACCAGTGACCTTCAAAACCTCCTAACTTTCTACACTAATAATTTGAGAGAAAACTAATTAATGAAAATGAAATCTATTTGAACACCCTACATCCCCATGGGACCTGATCACTTGTGCCAATCCATATAAGGTTGTACAAGAACAAGAAAACAACATAGTTCACACAAATGTTGTCACAGTCATCTATACAGGGGTACCAAAAACATTAGTTGAAATACAAAAATTCATTAACCTCCTCCAAACTTCAAATCCACACTTATATTCCAAGCATGGACAGTTACAACTAGTGTAACTACATCTTGCTCCATTCTTGCAAAAGTTGTGAAAGTTGCTTAAGAAACTTTTTGCATTATGAGCATTTTGGCTCATTTTATCAACTTAATGATTGAGTTTAAATTTCTTGACCCTAGATATGATATTTAGGGTCCTAAAACTCCCCTTAAACCCATGCTACACTAAAATAGCATTTTGCACTATTTAAAACCAAAATAGCAACTTTTCACCTAGCAGGCACTATGGGCTCTTACAAACATGAAGTTGACTAACACTAAATCTAATCCATTTGATTTTATTCCAAAACACACACAAATTCTTTAAAAAACCCTAAATAGCACCAAACTTCAAAAAAAAGGTAGGTGCCCTGCACCATACTCCCCTAAGACAAAGAACTCAAGTCCCTTGAGTTAGTAGGTCTTCAATGGTGATCGCATGTTTTAGAATGTCAACCTCAATCATTCAAGTAGCTTTAGCTTGAGGTAGTCCCTACCACTTGATGAGGTACTCCTCATGGTTACCCTTTCATGTCTTCCTAAGCACTTTAGAATTTAGTATACTTTCCAACTTCATAGGCTTTGAAGTAGGCAAGTCTTTCGCCCAATCATCATTCTCCAAAGCTTCAAGAGTATACTAGCCTAAGTTGAAGGGTGGTCCCTTGTAAGGATATAGGTCACAAACATTGAAAATTGGTGAAATTCCCAAATTAGGAGGTAGCTCCACCTCATAGGCATTTTTTCCATACTTATGAAAAATCCTTAATGGACCTATCTTCTTCATCAATAGCTTAGTTCGCTAACCCTTAGCTAGCCTCTTCTTCCTAAGGTAGGCAAGTACTAGATCCCCTACATTAAACTATAAATCCCTTCTTGTCTAATCAGCTTTGAACTTACACTTCTCCACTTTCTTTTGCAAAGTCTTGTTGACTTGATCATGAAGCTCCTTCATCTATTTTGCAAATGACTCCTATTGTGCACTCCTTTTGTCTGATAAACTAAGATCACTCAGCTCTAGGACCCCTCTAGGATAAGCTCCATACAATATTTCAAAAGGGCTTTCGTAAATACTCCTATTAATGGAGTCATTATAGGCAAACTCTACTTGCCCTAAGATATGATCAAATGATTGTCCATGTTGCTTTGTTAAGCATCTAAAAAAAATTTCAAGTAACATATTCACTACCTCTATTTGTCTATCTGATTGTGGATGGTAGGCTAAAGAGAAGGACAAGTTTGTGCCAAGCTTCTTCTATAAAGTCCTCCAAAAGTGACCCACAAACTTACTATCTTTGTCACTTACTATATTCAATGGCAACCCATGGATCCTTACAATGTCCCTAAAGAATAGACCTACAATTTGAGAAGCATCATTAGTTTTCTTACATGGAATGAAGTGTTCCATTTTTCTAAAATGGTCTACTACCACAAAGACACTTTCATGACCCCTTGCTATCTTGGTAACCCCAATACAAAATCCAAGCTAAGACACTGCCAAGGCCTTTGGGCTATGGAAAGTGGTTGATACAACCCACTATTGTTGCTTTGTCCTTTTTTCCTCTAACAAATTTGACATCGTTCCACAAACTTCCTTATATCAAACTACATCTTAGGCCAATAATAATGCATATTCACTTGTTCAAGTATTTTGTCCACTACAAAGTGGCCTCCCAAGCTTCCTTGTTGTTTCTCCTTCACAATGTTCTCCCTCATTGAGAAATGAGGTATACACATCAGATGTCCTTTAAACAATAAACCTTCTTGCAACACAAACTCACTAAAATCTACTTTGAATCCCTATTGAAACTTCACACATGCCTCATAGGCTTCTCTAAAATATTTTTCCTCTTTGTAGATATCCTTCAAGTCATCAACCCCTATAATTTGTAGTTGTATCTCTTGTATGGTTAAGACTCTTCTGCTAAGATCATCTTCTACCTTGTTACTAATTCCCTTCTTATATTTTATGACAAAGGTGTAAGCTTGCAAAGACTCTACCCACTTTAAGTGCCTTTCATTCAATTTTTCTTTCCCATTCAAGAAACTTAGAGCATGGTTGTTAGTATAGACCTCAAATTCCCTAGGTAAGAGATAGTGTCTCCATTTTTTAAGAGCTTGTACCATAACATATAACTCCAAGTCATAGGTGGAGTACTTTGTTTTAGCCTCATTCAACTTCTCTAAGAAGAAAGCCACAAGGTGCCCCTCTTGGCTTAATACTACTCCAATGGCCAACTTACTAGCATCACACTCCACCACAAATATTTGGTTGAAGTTGGGAAATCTAAGAGGAGGTAGCTCTACAATTATTTTCTTCAATATTTCAAACCCTTGATTTTCTGCTACTATCCATTTAAATTGACATTTGACTCCACATTTTATGGTGTTGAGGATAGGGGTACATACATGACTGAAGTTTCTTACAAATTTCCTTTAGTAGGAGGCCAATCCATGGTAACTCCTAACATCCCCTATGGACCTAGGTGTAGGCTATTCCAAGATTGACTTAAACTTATCAAGGTTCATCTTTATGCATTCATTAGCAACCACAAAACTAAGATAAACTAATTCAGTTTTCAAAAACTCACACTTTTCTTGATTAATCATTAGCTTCTCTTGATGTAGCCTCCTCAAGACCATCTCCAAATGTTTCATGTGCTCCTCCTTGGACCTTCTAACTATCAAAATTTCATCAGGGTAAACAATTACAAACTTACCAATAAAATCTACTAGAACTTCATTCATGAGCCTCATGAATGTGCTAGGTGCATTTGTTATGCCAAAGCTCATAACGAACCACTCATACAAACCTTCATTTGTCTTGAAGGTTGTTTTCCAATCATCACTAGGCCTTACTCATATTTGATGATATCTTGACTTCAAATCCACCTTGGAGAAGTAACAAGAACCTTCCAAATTTTCCAACAAGTCTTCTATCTTGGGCATGGGAAATCTATATCTAATTGTGATCTTGTTTATATCCCTAGAGTCCGTAAACATCTTTCATTTCCCCTCCTTCTTAGGTGCAATTATTGTAAGTACAACACATGGGCTTAAACTCTTCCTTATCAAGCCTCTGTCCAACAAATTTTGAATCTTCCTTACTATCTTTGCATTTGACTTGGTGTCATCTTATAGGCTTCTTTTTTGGAAAATTTCCTCCAAGTATAAGGTTAATCTACTCACATCCCTCACTGGTGGTAATGCACTTGGCAAACTATTATCCACTATGTCATGGTACCTTTCCAACAACGCTTGTATCTTTGGTGGCATATCTAGCTTTCTCCTTGGTCTCCTCCTTTGGTTTCACTATCATTACACAACAAACCCTTTTCTCCTTCTTCATAGCCTTGAGAATCTTTTTCCCACTCAATAACATCACATTTCTTCCCACATGATTCTCCTCAATAGGTTCTTGAAATGGATCCATTTGGAATTTCTTGCCTTGATTAGTGATCACATAGGTTTTCTTCTCAGCGTCATGAATAGCCTTAACATCATATTTCCATGGACATCCTAAGAGTAGGTGACATGCATCCATCGATATTATGTCACATAGGACCTTGTCTTTGTACTCACCAATCTCAAACTCAACCATAGTTTAAATTCATCTAACCACTATTTGTTTCCCCTTATTCAACCATCTTCCTTAATTGTAGTTTATCTACCATCTCTATGGACACAATGTTTTTAGTGGAACTAGAGTCCACTATGTTGGTAAAAAGAATAGTCTTGACAATTGAGTGTCAACACACTTAACCATTTTCACTATATATGCCAAGTACACAATGTATGCCAAGCCATAATTGGTGCCGAGCAAGTCAAAATGTAGTGTGTGCCGAGTGATCTAGGAAATGTTCATGTGTTGAGTAATCTAGAAATGTTCATGTGCCAAGTGATCTAGAAATGTTCAGATGTCGAGCAATATAGAACATATATGTACCAAGCAATACAGTGTTTAACAGGTGCCGAGAAAACCAAGAAAGTAATAGATGTTGAGCAATCCAGGAATCAGTTCATGCCAAGCATTAGTAATGTAATGAGTGTCGAGTAACTCAGGATCAGCATAAGAGTTTGTGCTTTCACAAACTAGGATGTAAACCATTTTTGGAGCCGACTTAGAGATATCTCAAAGGAGAAAAAGAATAAGGATGAATCATCTACATTCCCTATGCAATTTGCATGCAACCAATCAGAAAAATGGAGAAGGCATGCAACTAATGAAGAAAATTGAAAGATTTGAGCGAGAATTTGAGATTCAATGTGGATCATAGATCAATACCTAACCCTAAGTCATCGCATTCTTTAAAAGGAGGTCAAAAACCCATTGCATATGTGGATGAGAATAGTGTATGGGAAGATTATAGAAAAAATTTAGTGAGAAGAGGAAAAAACTTAGAGAAACAGAGTAGCAATTTCATATCTAGTTGATCAGAATAGCACAAGGAATAAGGAACACATACAAAGATCAAATCAAGCAAGGATCAGAATGAGAAGAGCAGATCTAGTACCTGAACATAGCAATTTGAGATTGCATTCAATCAGGTCAAATGTTCTAATACTTTCTCACAATTGTATTAGATGCTGAAATCTTATATTGATAGGTTAGCTTAACAACTAGGTAAGAGAACCTTTGGAGAAGGTGATTGAAAATCCTATGTATTAGGTGGGTTTAACAACCTATTGTAAATCCTTTAACAAGGTGGCACTTCATGTAAGTGTTTTTAAATCCTCTAACCAAGTCACTATTGACATAGTGTAAAGCCTTTAACAGGGCAGGCCTTTAACAAGGCAAACCATTATAAGTGGCTGAATATTGATTGCTACAGTGATTTTTTGTGGCTGTCATCATCACCCTAGTTTTACCTTCTTATTCCTAGAGGGTTTTTGGGTTACCAAATATTTGTGTTATGTGTTGATGCATGCTTTCAATTCATGTTTTCTTATATGTTTACATTCATGTACATTGCTTTCAGTTATGTGTTAATAAGGGTTTAAAAGGATAAAAAGTGGGTACTTCTGATTCACCCCCCCCCCCCCCCCCCTCTCAGAAGTACTATTCCCATTTGAACATTCCAACAATTGGTATCAGAGCACTAGTTCTCACAAGGAGAATCCTAACATCTTGGAGAAAAAGATTAGAAGATGGAAGTTTTCAAACTTGGGAAGATCATTGACAATCAGGTGATTGATGTGCAACTAGCTCTACACAAAGTAGAGGAAGCCAGGGAGGAGCTGAGAAAATCTATGAAAAGAAGGAAGGAGATAGCCATAGCTGAAAATGACATACACTACAAGGATATTGACATCACACAAGTTTTTTCCAATGGAGATTCCAAGGAATTTGATGCAACAATAGCAGAATTAATGGAGAAAAACATAGCAGCAATAGAAGATGACAAGAGAAATATCACCAATAGGTTGGAAGAGAAGACAATTGAATTTGAAAAGATTTCAAACATGCAATTAGACACCTTAAGCCAGATGATGAATGTTCATCATGAGATAAACATGAAGGACATTGAGATCTCTACCTTGAAGATGTAGAATGAACAATTATAGAATGAATTCAAGAGAGAAAAGGAAATAGCAGAAAGTTACAACAAACCCAATGAGGCCATCAAGTACTTTGAGCAATTGCTGAAATCACCAAGGGATAGTAATGATACTTCAGGACTTGACTACATCAGCATTGAACAAGGAGAATCATCCAAGGCTACAAAAGAAAGAATAAACAAAGGTAAGAACACTAAACCTACTTGTCATTTATGTAGTAAAAAGGGAAATACCTCTAATGCGTGTGGAAGCAAGAATAGTCATCAGTATGATAAGCCTAAAAATGTAAACTTTTATCACAAGTTAAAAAAGCAAGGACATTCAACACAAGACTGCAAAACCAAGACCATGAGGACACCAAGATTTGAGGGTCACTGCTACAACTGCAAAAAGTATGGACATAGAGCATTTGAATGCAGATCAAAACCTATGTGGACACCTAATCAGCCTAGAAGAGGAATCAATCACGCACATCACTACAATTGGGATTACAATACCAAGTATAGATGTCACTATAGTCAAGAGTATGGACACATTCCTATAAAATTGCATAAGGACACATTTCAAGGGAAGTTATAGCAAATGGCTAAACCAAACTACATGTTTTAGTTGCTTGAAAATTGGTCATATCAACAAAAACTATCCTACAAAGTCAAAAGCACAAAAAATTGAAGTCAACAAAGGAAAAGAGAAAATTTATGTTGAACAAATAAAAGGACAAATGAACAAATCATGGAAAAAGAAAGGTGAATGCAACACATCAAATGGAGAGATCACTTCACCCAAGAGGTCAAGTGATCACACCTCATCCAATTAAGCACAAGACAGATACACGGGGCTAATACATATAAAAGATGTATCATACATCAACCCTAGAAAATATAGAAGTACTACAAAGAAGAAATATGCATGAGAAAAGATACCTAGTTAAAAGTTAGAAGATGATGTCGAGCTACCTTTGGTTGCCGAGTGAAAGTTCAATATATGTCGAGTTGAATAGTCAAGTGGATGTCGAGTAAGAGATGTTAGTGGTTGCTGAGTAGATGAACTTTAGTGGAAGGTGAGCTAATAAAATCTTTGGAAGCTGAGTGTATAGTTGTAATCACATATGTAATTAATGCTAGGTTTTTGAAACTAATAAAGTTTAAAATTGATCATTTTTTAATCATTCGAACATAAAAGCAAAGTCATGTAGAACAAAGAGGTGATTCTACAATGACCAAATAGTGATTTGCAGCGATTTACAACAATTCAACTTGACTTCATTGATTCATAGGTATTTCATTCAAGTGCCAAGCTAAGTAGAACTTGAAAGCTTATTTAATTTTAAAACCCTAGTTTTGTAAACGATTGCATCTAGGGAAAAAACCACTAGGGAGAAGGAAAGTCATAAAATTCAACTAGTCAGTAATGAAGTCAAATAGCCAGAGTTTAGACCCATTCCTGAAGTCACTTATAAGAATGATCCTACTGGTGCCCTATCTGTAATATCTGATAAAGTTGTTATGGTTCAATACATTTGAAAGTGTTATAACTATAAAGTTGGAGCCATAGGATATTTGGAGATTTTTAATGCATTTGATAAACTGTGTGATAATGGAAAACTTAAAGAAGAATTCTCCATAGTTGAGAAGAAGGGTCTGACCAAAGCCCTAGTTTTCCCTATTATTTTCAAAATGGAATGGATACGCACAGTGTTGAACAAAATGCATGATGGAGCCTTTTGGTTAGAGATAGGGCCAATGAAGTTTACAAAGAAAATTGTCCATAGGGTTACTGGTATTCCAACCTTAGATTAGCCAAAAACCCTGAGAAGCTACAAAAAGGAAGCCATAGAGAAGAATACAGGTGCAAAATGGAATAATAGGGGAATGACAACAGACACAATCACAAAACCCCTACTAGATTTTTCTGTGAGGGTCATATCCCACAAATTCTATCAGTCAAGTAGACTAAATAGTGTAATATGTATTGCAGTAGATGTTGCCTATAAATTGGTAAAGAAAGATCATACATATGATCTTGTAGAGCTCATGTTACAACAGATCAATGAGAATGTAGGAGTTATAAGGAAGTCTAAGGGAGCTCAATGCAAATTTGGCTCAGTTTTGGTTTATATGTTATTCTATATTATGAAAGAATTCCCTTCAGTAGGAAAGGTGAAATGGGATCAGAATAAGACCATTGTTAAGAAAATAAATGAATTCATTGAGCAGATGGGTGAGAATTTTGATGCCCAAATGACTAGCTATTTTGAGGACTTCAAGAAGTCCATGAAATAGAGGATGAGGATACTAGTTTCACTAGTTGAGCAAGATGTAAAGGGTATTTGTTTTCTAGTGGATATTGATTACACTTATATACAATTAATCATACCTAGATTGAGATAGCTTAGACCATTGGGCCATGAACTTGATCTTGATCAAGCCTCAGTAGCAATAACAACTCTACTTGCAAAGGAAATTGACAAGGATGCAAAACATTTTGGAACTTATGACATTGTCAAATCAAGAGTGGTGATAGACCTTAAGATAGCCACAATAGTGAAAAAGAAGGACAAATTGATCAAGAAGATCAAGAAAAGATTTGGAGTTGAAGAAGCAAGCTCAGCAGAAGAAGAGGAAGTAGATGAAGAAGAGGATGACAATGAAAATGAAGAAGATGAGCCTCTACAACTAATACAAGGTTTAGGTGAGGACAAGGAGGAAGGTGCCGAGGAAAAAGAAGCCAAGGAAGCACCTATAAAAACTAAAGTCACCAAGAGGAAGGCTAAAACTCCACCTGCTTCACAACCTAAAGCAAAGAAAGTGGCAAAACTTGCACCAAAGAAGCCTACTACCAGAGCCACCACCAAAGCTACAACACAAAAGGCAAAAGAAGAGGTAGAAAAGAAGAAGAAAGCCACCAAGAAGACTAATGAGGAGCCAAGGAAGAGAAGAAAATATGTAGCTCAACCTGACTTAGATGAAGGAAAGAAAAAAATAGATGATAATAGTCAGTTCAAAGTCATAAGTCATTAACCCAAGTCTACCATGGATAAATTGTGTACAAAGATTAGAAATGATGACTTGAAAGATTTAAAGAATTTAGATTTTAATAAGCTCACTAAGGAAGAGAAAAATAAAATAGAGGAATATGTGTATGCTATGATGGCCGAGTACAAGCACACAGCTCTAGAGCTAGATAGCTCAATGCCCAAGGAGTTGTACAAAATTGTTGAAGATAAATGGCATTTTTATTTACAAATGGAAAATGAAATAAGGGAATCTACTTTAGCTAGATTGTTTCCTTATTTGACTAAGGGTCAAATAACTAATGTATTCAAGAGGCACAATAGTAGATTTACTCCTAAGTATAGAGAATTTTGTATTTTGCAAAATAAAATTGAAGATGTAGTCAACAAATCCACAAGATTGTGGAAAATAATATTCAAGAAAATTGATGATGTGTTTGATGAGGAGTACAAGGTAGAAGCAAGTGCCAAGATAAAGGAAATGAAAGAAACAAGGAAGAAGGAGGAAGATAAGAAGGAAGAGGAGAAGAAGGCTAAGTAAGAGAAGAAAGTGGAAGAAGAAAAGGAAAATGAAGAGGAGAATAAAGATGAGAAAGAGGAAGAAAAGGGTACAGATGAACAGCAAGAGCAAAGTGTGCAAGACACACAACTACCACCTCCTAGCCCTCCTCATGCCACCATCACACCTACAAAGATTATCAAAATAATGGATGTTATTGACACCTCTTTTCAAAAAATCAATCCAATAACTGTAGAGGATCTCACAAAGATCCTTGACCAATCAACACAAGCAACTAGATTATGTTCAATCCCAATACTGGTCAATGTTGATAAGTAGCAAAAGTCAGTAATAAAATCTAAAGAAGTCAAGGTGAAAACACAAGAACTACATTTGACCACTCAAACTACTCGACTCTTATTGCTTCCACCTCCATCTCCACCAAAAATAATAACAAATGCACTTCAAGTGTCGAGTGCAATTGTAGGTGTAGACACAGGAAAAACAAATCAGCCAACAAGCACACCACCAGTCATTGATAGTGAAAAGGAGAAACAAGCTGAAGATAAGGAAGAGACAAGAGATGAGGAGGAATCTACAATACAAACTTTGGTTGAATTACCAAAAATAGGTACTTCCACTCAAACTCTTCAGAAGCTAGGCACTGAAATGCTAGCATTGCAAGTTAGAACACCAGGCTCGAGCTCAACAAAAGTAGATAGGAAACTTCAGTGTGGAATTCTTGAGCTTGATGAGGAAATCACAATACCTTACTATGAATCCAACACCCTCACTAAGGAGAAGATTAATGAAATATAGAGTGCATTGGATAGAAGAAGAAGACAAGATGTATTGAGAAAAGAATATAAATATAGGCAAGCACTGAATGAGATAAAGGACATCTTCATGGATGCCTTCAGCTTGCAAAAACCTAATGAGTCAAGGCCAATAGTGGAACAACTATCTAACATAGTTGATTAGGTGAAAAATGAAGACCAAGTTACAAATGCAAAATTAATGGAATGGTCAAAAAGGAAGTTCCAAGGAAAGGTAAATGAGAAAATATCTGGTGATATAGCACTATCCAAAGTTGAGCTAGCTAAGAAATTGGATAGAGTAAAGATTATACTTGGGAATATATTCTCCCTATACAACAAGTTGTGTGATTTTTCCAACTTCACATAGGAGACTAGCCAGAGGATACCGAGTTTGGAGAGAAATCTACAGATTTCTAGTATGCAACTCCCATCTAATCCAACTCAAAGTGAGAAGAATTTTGCTCAAAAAATTCACACACAAAGAGAATTAATTGTATTAACAGTAGAGTAGGCAAATACAAAAGCTAAGTTGATACAAATCCAGTCCTCTATAACCCCTCACTTGGAGGTACTCCATAAGGAGCAAATGTATGTAGAAACAGTCCTCAAGAAAGATTCAAATCTTTCTACCTTAGATGGACTTGTACATCTAGTAGTAGAGATTTCCCTCTAGCATAAGTCATTGGAAATTGCACTAGAAAATTGGGATGCAGCTCTAAAGATACTCCTAGAGGTAAATAACACATTTTTGGCTAAGCTTGGTATTACTCCATAGAACCCTTTGACATCAATGTCAAAAAAGGGGGAGATAATGTAAAGAGGGAGATATATGTATAAGAGGAGATATGTATATATGCAGATACTATGAAAGAATGCCAAATTTTGAATCATTTTTGAACTACATTCTTTCATTTTGAAAATTGAGTGGAAAGTTTGTAAATAGCCAAAAAGGGGGAGCCAAGTAATAAGGAAAAAGGGGGAGATGTAAAATTTTGAACTTCACACAAATCAGATATAACACAGGCTCAGAATGCAGAAACAAGACAAAGGACAGAGAGAATCAACCACATTAGCACATAATTTCAGTTTCAAGAATGGACAGTGCATAATCAACTCAGGGGGAGTTATAAGGTATATTGCTACTCACAATATTTTTGAAATTTTGCATGAATGCCAAGCAAATAAAGAATGTACTCAATAAGGTTAAGTTCATAAAATGCCTAGTTAAGTGTTTTTGATACTCATGTCAAAGGGGGAGATTGTTGGTCAAAAGAATAGTCTTGACAATTGAGTGTCAACAAACTTAACCATTTTCACTATATATGTCAAGTACACAATGTATGTCAAGCCACAGTTGGTGTCGAGCAAGTCAGAACGTAGTATTGCCAAGTGATCTAGGAAATATTCATGTGCCGAGTAATCCAAAAATGTTCATGTGTCGAGTGATCTAGAAATGTTTAGATGCCAAGCAATATAGAACATACATATGTCGAGCAATACAGTGTTTAATAGGTGTCAAGCAATACAGTGTTTAATAGGTGCCGAGCAAACTAGGAAAGTAACAAGTGTTGAGAAAACTAGGAGAGTAATAGATGTCGAGAAATCTAGGAATTAGTTCATGCCAAGCATCAATAATGTAATGAGTACTGAGTAACTCAGGATCAACATAAGAGTTTGTGCTTTCACAAACTAGGATGTAAACCATTTTTGGAGCCGACTTAGAGAGATTTCAAAGGAGAAAAAGGATAAGGACAAATCATTTACATTCCCTATGCAATTTGCATGCAACCAATCAAAAAAATGGAGAAGACATGCAACCAATGAAGAAAATCCAAGGATTTGAGCAGAAATTTGAGATTCAATGTGGATCATAGATCCATACCTAACCCTTAGTCTTTGCATTCTTTAAAAGGAGGTTGAAAATAGATTGCATATGTGGATGAGAATAGTGTATGGGAAGATTATAGAAAAATTTCACTGAGAAGAGGAAAAGACTTAGAGGAATAGAGCAGCAATTTCATATCCAATTGATCAAAATAGCACAAGGGATAAGGAACACGTACAGAGATCAGATCAAGCAAGGATCAGAATGGGAAGATAAAATCTAGTACCTGAACCCAACAATTTGAGATTGCATTCAATCAAGTCAAATGTTCTAATACTTTCTCACAATTGTATTAGATGCTGAAATCCTATATTGATAGGTTAGCTTAACAGCTAGGTAGGAGAACATTTGGAGAAGGTGACTGAAAATCCTATGTATTAGGTGGGTTTAACAACCTATTGTAAATCCTTTAATAGGGTGGCACTTCATGTAAGTGTTTGTAAATCCTCTAACTAGGTCACTATTGACACAGTGTAAAGCCTTTAACAAGGTAGGCTTTTCACAAGGAAGACCATCAGAAGTGGTTGAATATTGATTGTTGCAGTGATTTTTTATGGGTGTCATCCCTACCCCAGTTTTACCTTCTTATTCCTGGAGGGTTTCTAGGTTACCAAATCTTTGTGGTATGTGTTGATGCATGCTTTCATTTCATATTTGCTTATATGTTTACATGCATGTACATTACTTTTAGTTATGTGTTAATAAGGGTTTAAAAGCATAAAAAAGTGGGTACTTGTGATTCCCCCCACCCTCAAAAGTACTCTTCCCATTTGAACATTCCAACACACTATCACCTTGCAAATCTTCCCATGAGACCGACAAGTTTTCTTGAATAGATTCTTTCTTTGTAGAGGCCCTATAATACTTAGCACCTTCAACAAGGTTCTCCTTAGTATTAGGTTTTCTCCATCCACTACTGGCCCTACTTTGGAAATGGAAGAAGTAACACTTTTTGCGTCATCCTCCTAAACCAACTAATTTCTTCTTTCCCCCATGGAAGATAAGGTATCCCTTTTAGGACATCTACCTATTGTGTGACCCACTTGGTTGTAGTTATAGCACCGACTAGTAAAGATTGAATTTGTCTTCCCTTGTGACTAAGACCTTCCCCTAGGAGGCCCCCTTCCTCTATATTCTCCTCTCTAAAAAGATCCCTTGTATTAGTTATTACCATTGCTATCACTAGACTAAACTTCATAAGTTTTTTTGGGACCTTGTCCCCTTCCAAAGTTGCCTCTACCTCTAAACCCTCTGTTATTGCCTCTTTATCTTTGGTATGACTTATTCTTCCTTCTATCTTTATCCTTTTCTCTCAATTTCATTTGGAAGCCTTTATGCATGCTATCAGGGGCCATCATGGTGATCTCATCTTGGATCCATTATGTTAATTCATTAAAGTACCTTGCTACCTTTTCCACCTCTTCTTCTTGTCTTCTAGCTCTGAGACTCAACATATTAAACTCTTCAATATAAGTGCTTACTTTCAAGTCTCTCTACCTTAGATTTTGTAGCTTTTGATACATATGGATCTCATAATCAATGAGTGAGAAATGAGCCTTGATTCAGATCTTCGTTCTCTCCCATGATACTATCTTCTTCCCTATTGCTTCCCTATCATCTTGCATCATGTTCTACCATACTAGTTTTGATCCCTTGAGCCTAGCCTTAGTGTAGTTGACTCTCTTTTCCTCTTGTACCTCCTTGTAATCATACCAATTATTAGTGGCTTCCAACCAATCTAGCAATTCATCCCCATTCAGGCTACCACTTTAGTAATGTATGTGCCCCATACTATCCTTGTTAAGAGACTTAAAGGCTTCCAAAAACACCTTTTTATCCTAATCCACCTTAAGATCCTTACTTTTAGATGTCTCCCTATGAGACTTGCATCCTCCTCATCACTCTCATCTCCCCACTCTATGATCTTCTTCTCGCTCTTTGTATCTGCCCCATTTGCTTTGGCCAATAGGTCTTTGACAAAATATACTATGGGACCCTTTCTCATTTCCTTGGGTGGCATACTATCATCTTCTTGACTTCCTTCCTTTTCTAACATGTACCAGCCTAAGAGTTGGCTCTGATACCACTCTGATGTAGAGGCTTATTTATTGTAGGTCTTCCTCACTCCAAATTCTCTTTTTTTCCCTAACCATCCAATGGTTAGTCCTGATTGGATCTTCTCCTGATTAGGATCTTCAAGATCCTCACTATCAACTTCTCCTTTAAGGTATAATTGATCTTTATAATATTCCAAGGTCACAAAGTTTAACTAGTCCAATTAGTTCCCCAAATATTTAGCCTTCTTCACTAGTTTTTCCTCCTAGAGTCTCAAACCTCTACTTAGGATCTTCCTACACATTCACTTAGACTCTTTTTATTCTTCTTGGTCCATCAAAGGTCATTTTGAACCCTTTCCCACACTCCTTGGCTCCTTAACAATCTAATTGGTCTCTAATTCACTAGGAGGCCTAATTGCCTAATTCCTAATAGATCTAGTTTGACTATTTTGGTCTATAACTCCCAAATCCTCAAAATTACCCCACAACATACCTTTAAATTTTTTAAGGTATATGTGAATACTATCAAATTCCAAAATCTTGACTTCTGATTGAACCCATAACCCTATTTTCTACCAGGCCCTAATTTTAAGCCTATTAATTAGGCCTCTAGACCAGTGAGCATAAATGATTGTCAAACTATTCTACAAACCTTGATTTAAATCATTACACCTCTAAATCTTGTCATGGTATTATCTAGGGCATCTTTATAAATTATCAAATCCTTTGCACAAATCCATGAGTGCCCACACCAAAGCATTGTTATCCCTATCCTAGCTCACTTGTATTTAACAATTAGCTATAGAGCTTCCAACTTGGTATAGGAAATCCATTTCAATAACAAAAAATAAATAAATAAATTATTTATGGACTCTAACCCTATTTCTAACATGGTTTTAGCCAATTCCACTAGTGGGTTCTTAGGTTAGAGCCATTCCTAGCCAAACAGCACTGAGACAGTCACTTACAAACCAGTGACCTTCAAAACCTCCTAAATTTTTACATTAATAACTTGAGAGAAAATTGCTAAATTAAAATGAAATATATTTGAACACCCTACATCCCCATGGGACCTAATCACTTGTGCCAATCTATACAAGGCCATACAAGAACAAGAAAATAACATAGTTCACATAATTATTGTCACAATCATCCATATAGGAGTACAAAAAATATTAGTTACAATATAAAACTTCATTAACCTTCTCCAAACATCAAATCCATTCTTATGTCCCAAGCATGGGAAACTACAACTAGTCTAACTACACCATGCTCCATTCTTACAAAAGTTGCAAAAGTTGCTCAAGTAACTTTTGAACTATGCTAGCAACTCTTTGCATTATGAGCATTTTGGCTCATTTTGTCAACTTGATGGGTGATTTTTAGTTCCTTGACCCTAGATAGGATATGTGTAGTCATAAAATACCCCTCAAACCCATACTACACTAAAATAGCAATTTTCCACTATTTAAAGCTAAAATAGCAACTTTTCACCTAGTAAGCACTATGGGCTCTTACAAACATGAAATTGACTAACACTAAATCCAATCCATTGGATTTTATTCCAAAACACACAAAAACTCCTAAACCAACCCTAAATCATACCAAAACATCAAAAAAAGGGAGGTTCCCTGCACCAAGGTGCTTGTCTAAGTCCAAGCAATTGGATCTTTGTCCCAAGATAGGGTATGGGTTAACATTTTGTAATCTTTTATGATGTGGACTTGGGCCTGTAAACTTTGAGGGAATCCATTTTCACATTTTTCATCTACAAAACTTGCATAAAATCAAGTCCTTCCATCTTTTAAGGTTGACATGGAGTAATTTATCATGATTCACATTTTCTTCAAACTTTTATATATATGAGTACTAATGACAACTTGTGGTTACAAGTTTCTATTGAAGAATGCATGTATTATGTCTCTACATTGTGTCTTCTTTGTTTTTTCAAGCATTCTTGTGTCTTCATCATTTTTTCATGTGTGTCAGCTTTGTGTTTTCATGCATTAATGTGTCTACTTCGCATCTACTTTGTGTTCTCATTCATTAAGATGTACATTTCATAAATTATTTAGGTCTAATTGCAACTAAATATATGTTGTATATGTTAGATCTATCAAAAAGGTTGTGTATGAAAAATCTTTGCTTGAGGGCAAGCAAATTTGACCCCCTTTCTAAGAAAAGATTTAACAATAAATGGCCATTAGATATAAAGTTTATAGTATTAGAAGGATAAATAATATAATATTAAAATTATAATATATTATCATATCTACATATTAATTAAATATTGAAATGATAATTATATTGATTAATAATAATAAATAGTATATTGAACATACAAATGAATTATTGTATGCTTAATTTAATAAGTTAATATATTGTTACATGAAATTTCATGACTATGAAGAGTTATGACATTTGAAGGCATATTCTTCCATATAAAATGGAGGAACAAGATATGAATTCAAACATTCAAGTAATGACAAAAGGAAATCATTTGAAAGTTGCAAATATATATATAAAGTTAGGATCATAAACTAATGGTCTATTGAGGGATATTACAAAATTTGTAAGGATTTCAAGTATTAATAGATGCTTCATAAAGAATTTGTCTTCTCTTTGTCTCTATATTGTTATATTTTTTGTTATGATTTGTTAAGGGTGGTGTATCCCTTCATCATATCTACTTAAAATGTAGAAAACTCAAAACCTAGAGTTAACCTAGTTGTTCAAACTTAGAAATAAGAACTAACTAGTCAAAATATATGACTTAAAATCTAGAGTTAACAAATCTAGTTTTAAACCTAGTTAGCTTCCATCTACTTCAAACCTAGAAAAATTGAAACCTAATTCACTTAGTTGTTCAAATCTAGTTATAATCTATCTAGTTAAGTATCATTAACTTGGTTTTTTGCCACATGTTTCTTGAAACTAGATGATATAAATATTGATTTATATTTTAATGATATATTTTTCACCTAAAGTAGATCTAATTAATGTAATGTTATTTATATTTATTTATTTATTTAAAAGTAAAAGATTTTTTTATTTAAATTGTATGTATATGCATACCCATGTGCAAAGATCTTTATCATACTTGTATCTAAATACATATTTTGAGCTACATACTTTTGCATGCCTTCAATTTATGTACATCTTTAGATCATAAATTATAGCATTTGGTACTCAGGTAGAACCTACATCTTCAAGGAGGGTAGCATTCAAGGAGGAGGAATACTATAGCATGAAATTTGGTCATTAACTCAATGTACAGAAATGCACTTTCCTTCAATACATTCTTTTTGGATTTATCTCTTATCTTAGTTTGATATGTCTCATATTCAAGCCTCTTCCATGAAATTGGTGTTGATCATTGCTATTCTCAATTTGAAGTGAACATTTATGAAAATCTCCACAATCTTCACATTAATTTTTATACATTATACTTTGAACTCATTAGAATCTTCTACTTTATCACATAATATAAACTTCAAAAATTGTGTTTTACTACTAGGGACAACCATATCTAGATTAAGTATTGCCATAACATTTTTATATGATTGCAAATATAGATCAAATTCAATAAATATTTGTGTACCTTATTTATGCTTACAAAGAAAGGATGCAAGCTCTCAAACATTCACTGACATATTTTCACATTTGAAAATTATTACTTGAATGTTTAAAATAGTTTAGTTTGTGTTATATCTATAAAATATTTTGGTTGTTCAAATTTTTCCCTTTTCTCTTCATCTTTAATTTTTATAGTATCACTTCTATTGGAAGAGACATGGGTTCATGTAGTTCATTATTCAATAACCTATATTTTTATATCTTAAGAAATTTTATCTTTTTGAGAAAGTTTACAAATATTTACTCAATTCTTCTAAATATTCTCATCTAACATATTTCTCCTCCTAATATATCTTTGAATAGTTCTTCTATATGTTTCTAATAAATCATAATATAACACATACTTATTTTCTTTGTGTCAACTTTCTACTAGATATTCTATTCATCAACACTCTGCATGTGGTACAAAAATTGCCTCCTCGAGTTGTATTGTTAATTTTATTATATGCATCGTGTAAATTTTCAACTATTTTTTTTATTAACATTACATGCATAGCTTTTTTTGTTATCAACACCCAACAAATCCAAAACAAGACTAGTCTATTTTCTCCTAAAAAACTTGAAAAATAATTGTTCCTTTCCAACTATACCTTTATTTTTGAAATATTCATCCCAAATTATTTTGTAGTGCATTTTAATAGTGCTTTCAAATATCATATCTTCAGATGAAATTTGATTAAAAAGTAGATCGTCCTTCATATAATCAAGTTTCTTATGCCAGACGATATGTTTCTAATTTGAGAACTGCCTATGTTTTTGTATACTTGTCATCCTCTTAAATATTACCAAGCTCTTCATGAATTTCAATAGGTCGGTTTTGATTATGTTTTGTATGACCCTCCATTTTATCATCTCTTATTTGATCATATTTCCTTGTTCTACCCTTTTGTTCCCTCATTAAATACTTTAATCTAGAAAAATAAGTATTTTGATTTAGGTTCAACTAAAAATAATAATGCTTTTTTAAAAAAAATTAAAGTATTAAAATATCTTGGTGAGAAAAACATACCTTATTGATGATCTTTCATAACTTTCATTCCAACTCCACCAAAAATACGATAAAAATTATTTCCAAAATTAAAATTATTCCCCAAACATCTTTAATTTTTGCTAATTATTGTGGCTAAAAAAAATTATTTATATGAGGTCATTTGGTCACCATGTGACTGGATTTACTCAATCCATATTTTGGTAAGAATACTTTCAGTCAAAAGGAGTTCAACAAGAAGCGTTCTAACTGAAACTACTTTATTTGGCAGTCTATGTGGTAGCCATGCAAGCAAAACAATGACTTTTTAAAATAACATATAAATTTCAAGGCTAATTTCTCCATCAAAAATGAAGTTTATTCAAAAAATAAAAATACTATTTTATAAATCTCATAGCCAAACTTATGGTCATATCAACTTTATAATGTTTTGGTGAGTTATAATATGTTATAATTTTAAAATATTGTAAGTAGGTTTTTTAACATTGATCAATATATCACTTCAAAAAAAGGAAAAAAATGCTAAATCATGTCTAAGAAATTAAAACTTTACATGAAACACAAGAGGAGAGAGCCCTCTTCAAGAATATGAATTTTTTTTTCAAAAACGTGTAGATTTGATAGAAAAAGTTTGAGAGGAAAAGAAACAATTGATTTCTAATAAGTTTAATTTTGTGCACTTATAATGACAAAAATATATATCAAAAATAAATCTTTCTTTGTTTTAGCCCTAGTCATACATGAAAACTATAACATATTCCAAAATCGGAGGAAAAAAAATATCATTTTCATATTTTTGTTTGATGGGAACGAAACTCTACATTTAAATTATTTTTTGAAAATTTAAAAATGGATTTCAAAAATTTAACAAATATAAAAATTTCTTTAAAAAAAATATAGGCATAAACTTCATCCAATTTTACAAATTTTATCGGTTTACATCATCTTCAAATTCTAAACATAAATGCCACTTTTATTTCGTTAAAGTTGAATAGTTTGCTTGTTGTTGTCCTTTTCCTTTACAAAAGGTGGCATAGGTTTGTTCTTTTACCCACTCATCCTGAATATCACCCTCAAAGTCCATATGCATATCATCTACCTCCACAGTCTTTTTTTCTTAATAGAGGATGGCGTAGAGTCTTTGTATCACTGTTTCCTCTCTCTTTTTTCCCTTGCTTGAACCAAGAGTAGAATCATTCTCATAAACCTTACGTTGAATCCCCAAATGAATTAGTTTAAGGACCTTATCCCTAATTTATTCCAAAACCATAAAGGTCAAACCCTCGTGAAATATAGGGTTGTTTCTCCTTACGAGCAGAAATACTAACTAAGAGAAATCAGTAAGTAAAAGGGGAAAGAAACCCTTTTATTGTGTTTCAAGTAGTTAAGAAAAATTAATTGATATGAGTGAGCCCTTTTTAATCCATCATCAAGAGTAATGTACTCCATAATAGCCACTATAACCCTTCTCTAAATTAACTTAATCAACCCAACATCATTAAAAACCCCAAAATATTTGACTATTTTTCATCCTCCTCAACACATTTGGGATATAAGATAATAGCCTTCCCAAAGATTTTCCTATGGTGAAATAAATTCATACCTTTCAATTTGAGACCTAAGACCTTGAGAATAAGCTTGATAATAACCCTAACCTTCTTTTCATACATGGTAGTTGTACCCTCCTCCAACCTTCAACAAATTTCTTGGGAATCTTGATATTAAATCCATTGAGGTTTTCCCTAAATGATGTAAGACCAGTACCACTCAGCTTTTCCTAGACCTTGACCTCCTTCTTTCACTTCTTACAATTTGAAGGATCTATCATGTTTCATTCTCCACCCATACTAGAGCTTATATATATATATATATATATATATATATATATATATATATATATATATATATATATATACCTAGAAAACCCCAAATGAAAATACAAACCCACAAAATAGGAAAGAAAATATTTGAAACAAGTGTGGTGATGATGCCCTAGAGAATGATGAATCCATCCATGAAAAATTATAAATTTTATATTACTTATCCTTTTTGTTGTCATCCTTACCCAAAATATTTACCAAATTCTCATACGTGTATTGTGTCTTATCATAATTTCAAATAGCTTTAAGGTTTGTATTAAAATAACTTTCCCCTTGCCAAACAACAATGACATTTGACTTAACAGCTAGGTTAGCACAAATGTTAGCAACCTTATTTGCCTCATGATAAACATGTGAAATATACACCTTATCAAAACTATTAATAATATTTTTTTCTTCTAATATCATAGAGTTAATAGTCCATGAGGGTTTAGAGATATTTTTCATGCAATATTATTAGAATCCCCCTCAAACCAAATATTTCTATAAGGGAATTTCTTAACCATCCTAAGGTTATGCAACAAACTTGTCACTTCTATAACATGGTCAGTCTGAGTTCCCAGAGGACAAGCCACATCCATGATACTATTTCCTTCATCATCCTAATATATGCCACCATAGCCAACAATACCTAGGTTTCCCTTTGTTACCCCATCAAAATTAATTTTGATCCAACCAAAGGGAGGATTCAACCAAATAGCATTTTCCCACTTTCTTTCTTACTACAAGAGTCTAGGTAGGAATTATCAACACCACTTCTAGCCTCAAAATCCAACACTAAACTAACATAGTCAAATATTTTTCTTTAATAATTCTTTTAATTTTTTATAAATAATAAGGGGGGGCAGAAAGACATCTCTAAAGACCCTATTATTTCTTTCTTTCCATAAATTCTATATAACATTAGGTGCAACTAGATTCCAAAGGGATTTGTAAACATGAACATCTATCATTTGTCACTAGGGGGGAAAAAATCTTGTAAAGAACTAGGAAAGTTCTAGCATAGCTTCCAACACTATAAATCAGTGACCAAACCACTCAAGCATAAGAACAAGGGACCAAAATATGAAAATTTGTCTCTTCCTCAATTTTACATAAGTAGTGTCTGTTAGGAATAAGCATGTCTCTTCTATGAAGGTTATCCATAGTAAGAATCCTATTTTAAAGAGTCATCCCAAAAAATGTTAATCTTCAATACAAGGTGCTTATTCCAAACATTAGCTCAAAAAGTGGGGATCTAATTTGACTCAACATCCAAGATATTATTAAGGAAATGAAATACTTACCAGGAGAATTGGGATATTATTAAGGAAATGAAATACTTACCATGAGAATTGGTCTCCTAGATTAAGGATTCTTTCACTACTCTTTACATCTCATGTGTTTAGAGCCATAGTAATCTACTTAAGAGATAGATCTAGATTAATCAGATTGACCCAAACATGATTAGTCCATAGTCCCTCACATAAGTCCCAAGTCCTTGAATGCACATCTCCATAACCAGAATTAAAGAGGTTTAAGAGAAAAGAGGACTATCTCTTGTCCAAAAATCTTCCCAAATTTTGATTTTTTGATATCCCCTAGCAATCATCTCAATCCAAAAGAAGTGATATCCTTAACATATTGAATGAACTATTCCAAATAGAAGATCCATTGATTTTGAGATTTGAACCCAACAAATTAACTAGAGAAGGGAAAGAGAGAATATTCTTTATTCACACAATCTAATACCATTCCTTTTCCTCTCTATATATTCTCCAAACTTGTTTAGCCAAAAGGGACTTATTAATGATCCTCAAGGTATAATGCCCAACTAGTGCAGGAGCACCTAGGTAGAGCTCATGATAGACCTAGGGTTTCTAATTATTTTTTTCTTGTAGAGGTCCTAGCCACACCACTAGTGCAATAAGGGGATTATCCTAGTCCTAATGTGCGGTATGTTAGAGTAGGAAGCCTTAATAGGTCCTTAGTGACCTTAGTTGCAAGTATGCCCATATCAGATCCAATAGGGTATTTTTGTGATTTTGGGTGGCAAATTGGCCAAGAAAGGAACTTGATGTCCTTTTCCAATCTTTTAATCCCTTAGGTAGGCATTTGGTAAAGTTTTGTGGGCTTATGATCAAGTTTTGATCAAAAAGGTCTAAAAGTTGCTAAAAAGTTGTCAATATTGTCATTGACAACATTTGTTGCATAACTAGAACTTCAAGTAATGGGTTTCATGATTGTTTGAAACCAATGATTTTGAGCCTTGGTCAACTATTTAATACTATGGTCGACCTGATCAAAGGGTTGGAAAAAAAAATTTGGAAGAGTGTGTAGGTACTGGACAACAAAAGTAATAGTCACAATTCTTGTTTTCTGAGCATTCAGTGTTTTAGTGGATTGAATGAAGTGTTGTAATGAATGGAAGTGTTAAAGAAAATTTTTTTAAGAACCTATTTGGTGTTATATTTTTTATTTGTAAGCTTTTAATTAGCTTTATATATTATTTTATTTTCTAGTAGTTCGTTGGTGTGAACTAGGCAACTAGTGAAGATGGGGTCATAAGGCATCTTCCCACTATGGCATCTACATGGGATTTCTGGATTAGGGAGGTAACTCCATATACATATTCTATAGTGAATGATGGGCCCTAGAAAGCAAGGAAAGAATTTTTAAGTTGATGCTTTATGCAAACCAGAGTTGCATGGCTAGGGTTCATAATGAGTTACAAACGTGTTAGGATGGGTAGAAGGAATTGATAGCTTCAACCAAAGCTTAGAGAGAGGTAGATACATGAGTGATGAAGTCCCAAATTCAATGGGAGGTTTTGGTGAAGGATTCTTGGAGGGGAAAACACAATTCTTGTCAAATAAACTTTGAATGCCTTAAAACCTAATTTGTAGGCATGTTTGTAGGTCATACTATACAAAGATTTTGGAAGCCAAAGACCTTAAGAATACTTTAGGTCTCTAAAAATGGTGTCTAGATCAAAGTTTAGTTTTCCTCCTTGTTAATTACTTTTTTGGGTTATTGGATTTTTTCTCTAAAAGTAGGCCTAATTTCTTGTAACCCTATTTGGGAAGAAACTATTGTGTTTCTTGGAACTCGATTAGGGTTCTAATGCAAAATGTCATTGTACATTTTTAAAAGGGTCCTAATGACCACTTAGAAGTCTATATCTCTTAGTGGGGTGAAAGTTGATCATGTTTGGGTAGATTGTGGAATTTGTGAAGAGGGAGAAAGAGGGGCTAATGCAAGCATAGAGAATGGTATGTGGAGCTATTATTATATCTAGTTGGTGTTCACTAGTTGAAGGGAGTAGGATCTCATATATAGAGTCCTAAGAAGAGTAGAGTCAATGAGAAACCCTATTAAGTTAGAAGAACAACCTAAGGAGACCCTAGAGAAAGATAGGGTAGGAGCAAGACTAGTGTTACATCACCAACTATCCTCATCTTATAGTTTTAAAAATTGTATCCTAGGAAACCAAAGCCACTATATTTCTTTCCTCAACCCCTAACCAGAGAAAGTAATTCTAGATTGTTTTAATAAACTCTACAAATCTGGAGGGAAATTTGAAGGGACTCAAAGCATAAATGGAAAGGTTTTGAAGGGTAGAATTGAGAAGTTGGAGTTTGCCTACTTGAATGTGAAAATCCTCTTTCCACCCTAAAAGCTTCATATTAAATATCTTTGCCTAGGATAAATAAAAAGAATTAGGGGGGTTCAATCCAAGAGGAAACCCTAGGTAAGGTGAAGTGATATTTCCAATAGCACACCCAATAATTCTAGAGATTATTTGGTGTCTAGCCTTAGGGGTATTAATAAAGAAAAGAGAGATTTTATCATAATTAATCAACTAACCAATGACAAAAGAATTTTGGCTTCCTATAAAATACCTAATCCCATGAGGATTGTATCATGCATAAATTTTTCATGGGAGTAGGGGGGTATTTGGTGTCATCTTAAGACCCTGGATGAAATCCTTTGAAATATTCTTATGGATGAATCTCACAAGACTTTCATCCATTATGGAAAAAAGGATTGGTGATATGGGATACGCTAGGTTTAAAAAATCTTGAAGAAGATCTATTAATAATGATAGTTATAGAAGTCATACTAATGAGATAAAAAATAATCTAGATAAATCTTTCTATGAAACCAAAAGAATTGACTACCTTACACAAGAAAGTCCAATCAACTCTATCATATGCTTTTGATAGGTTCAACTTAAGAAAGAAACTCTAATTCTTAGATTTCTACACTGATTGGATCACTTGATACTCATTTATAATGGAGTCCAAAAGTTGTTTCCTAGGAATAAATTCATTCTATTTAGGTGAGACAATAGAGTGGAGGAGGTTTAGCCGGCTCATAGTAAGCACTTTGGAGAAAATTTGATAAATAGGATTATAGAGGCTAATAGACCTAAAATAATCTTAAGTATCAACACAAGGCTTCTTAGGGAGCATGAAAAGGAACATGGCATTCAATTCCTTTGACATTGACCTAGATTCAAATAATCCCTTAACAACATTGCAAATATTTGGCCCCACAACTGGGTAGAAATCTTGGAGAAATAGCATAGGGAGTCCATCCATACCTAGGGATTTCTCATCTTGAAAAGAGAAAATGGCCTTTTTAATCTCTTCTACATTAGGAATACGAGTAATTTTTTTATTTTGATCTACATTAGGCAGAGAATGGATTGATGAAAGAAGAATATCTCAATCTTTAATATCTATATTCCTATCTATAGATAACAATGAGGAAAACTAGTCAACCATAGCATTTAAAATTTCTTTCTCCTTATTAATCCTACCATTCTTGGTTCTAATGTTAGATATCATACTTTTGGAAAGATGGCTAGGTAAGATGAGTTAGTGTTGTTATTTATGGCAACATATATTTTGGTATTTCATTGTGAAATCAAAAGATAGGAAATTGTCAAGGTATTAGACAATTGTAGTAGCATAGAGATAAATTCTATGAGTATGGATGACAAAGTTACAATTGAAATGAGTATAGTTGAGGATGGATACTTGACAGTGTCATGATGATGTGTGCCAATGCATAGATCTATATAGACTGTACAAATTAGTTATCGAGAAATTACCAATACAGGTAATTAGTGGAGTAGAACATAGCACGATAGTAAAATAATATGTATAGCTTAAAGAATTATTTTTGTAACAAAATAATTAATTAACTATGATGGGACAACATCCTAGATGTTAACCTTGAGTTATTTTATTAAACATGTGGAAGCATAAAGGCTAACTAGACAAAACTTGTTAATAAGCAAGGTATAAGTAAAGACCATATCTTGCGCAGTTGAGTGTGATGTGGGATGACATGAAAACTATTGTGAAGTATTGTATGCATATCTATTCTTGTAAAGAAATTATATGTTGCATGTTTGGGAAGTGAGTTCATCTTGCATACATTATAATTGTACTAACAACTCCTAACAAGGTTAAAGAAACTCCAAACAAGGTTAAGGCTTTTAACAGGGCCTAGAGCGCTAACAAGGATTGATACATTATTTGTTATTCATAGAATCCTAGTAGGTTCAATATCCTTAACAATATTCTTTTTTTTAGTGGATCATTTTTTGGGTGCCATCCCCACTAGATTTTTCCCTTAGCCAAGGTTTCCCTAGTTAAAAAATAATGGTGTTATGAGTTCTCTATGTGTATGGTTTTATTTACTATTCAGCATTTTTGGTTTTCTTTCATATGCATGTTGTAAAGTAATGAACAATATTTAGTTGTTGGGAAAAGTTTTTAGAATACTAATTCACCCCTCACCCCCTCTCAGTATTATATATTTCTAACAATTGGTATCAAAGCTTAGTTACTAAGAAGAGGCTTAAAAACTTGAGTAAGATCCCTATGAATATGTATTAGTTAAAGAGTAATCTTGAAGAATCTCTTGAGAAAATAAATCTTCTTACATAGGAAATAGACAATTTGAAAGAAAGGAATGTGATGTAACACCTAGTCTTGTTCCCACCTCAGTTTCTTCTAGGGTCTCCTTAGGTCCTTCTCTTGACCTAATAGGTTTTTCTTCCTAACCTAATCTCCTTAAGATCCTATCTATGAGATCCTAGGCCATTCAACTAGTCAACATAAATTAGTTAGAACAACAAATCTTTTATAACTTCCTAGGCTTCTTTTGGCCCCTTTTGCTTCCTTCACAACAACTCCAAACTTAGCCTAATCTCTCGTCTTTCCTTGAAAAATTAAATTTGGAAATATAGGGACACATTAAAACCATTTCCAAGTCTTACAACCAAATTTTTCATTGAAACCCTAATTGAGTTCCAAGAGCCTTGCAAATTGCTTGTAAATAGGGTTACAAGAAATTAGCCCTCCATTTGATGAAAATCTCAATTGAATTCCAAAAATCCTTAAAAAGGGGGTGAACTAATCTCTAATATGGATACCCTTTTCAAAGTACTATTAGATTCAGGTGGTCTTGGGCTCCCAACCAATCCATACAGTACGGCCTACAATTAAGCCTAAAAATAGGGTTTACAAGGCCTTTGAAGCCTGACTGATAAAAGGAAGTTTTCCCCATTGTGGAACCTTCACCTTTTCCTCCTATTAAAATTGGGGCTTCACTATATATTATTCTATCCCACTCCAAGCTCTGATTGAAGCAATCCAAGCATCCAGTCCCTCCTAACACTTCTGCAATCCACTATGATCCCTAGCCATGCAATTGTGGCTCGCTTAGGGCATAAACATAAAAAATCATCCCTTTCTTTCCAAGACCCTCATTCACTATAAAATATATACATGGATTCATTTTCCTTATCCCAAAATCCCATATAGATCCTACGATGGGAAGAGGCTCTGTGACTCCATCTTGATCAACTACCTAATTCAAGATAGAAGACTGACAAAAACCAAAATAATTTACTTGACTATCTATAAAACTCCAAAATTGAAATATAACACTCTAAAAAATATAGAAAGGAACTAAACTAGCATTTCAAATGGTTATCACACTTCTTTCATTCAAATAAAACTCACAAAACTTAGAAAACATAGACCTGTCATCGTATTCTTGTTGAACAATTTGTACATACAAAATCCAAACTTTCTCCAACCACTTGGACAAGTCAAGAATGGCCTTTTATAGTTGTCCCATGGTCAATCCAAACTATTTCAAAAAATTATGAGGCCCCATCTATGAATTTTCTCTTATGCAACAAAAAGTTGTTTATGTTGTCAATGACGACATTGACAACTTTTTAGCAATTTTTACATCTTTTTTAGTTTGAACCTCAAACTTGTTCCAAAGGCTACAAGACTTTACCAAAAGTCTACCATACTTTACCAAAATCCCTAAATGGACTTAAAACATGTAAAAAGGACCTTAAATCAATTATTTATCTATTCTACCATCCAAAACACAAGACCGCCCTATTTGACCTAATCATGCAACTAGGAGCAGCTAAGGCCTAATAAGGTAACCCACATTTAGCATTCCTTGACTTAGGACTAGAATAGTCCCTTTATTAACCTATTGGTGTAGGTAGCACCACTAAAATCTAAAATTAATAGAATCCCTAGGTCTATCCTTAGCTTACCTAGGTGCCCCTATACCATACTCCTCCATAGAGAAAAATTTTCATTCATGTGAAAAATAGATCTTTGGAGATGCCCACATTGTTTAAGTCTGCCTCATCAATCCAAGTGGCCTATGAATTTGGATTATGTCTCCATTTGATGAGGTGTTCCATGTACACCTAATTCCTAGTTGTCTTCTTGACTCTTGATTCCAACACTTTTTCAGCTTCCAACTTGGTTGGTGAAGGCACCTCTCTAGGTTTTAGATTAGAACTGACTCCCTGACTATTGTGAGAAACCTTAGATAATGGACCTTTAAAATGAACCAAATCATGCACATTGAAAATATGAGAGATACACAAATTTGATGGAAAATCAACCATATATGCATTGGCTCCATATTTCACTATGATTTACTATTTTCAACTACAACCTAGTTGGTACTCCTTTCTGCAACCTTGATTTGTTCAAGTGTACCATGACATAATCTCAAATAGAAAATTGAATGTCTTTTCTCTTTTCATCCACCTTTTCTTTCAACTTTTTTGTGTTGTCTTGGATATTCTTCTTTACCTACTCCTAGATTTCCTTTATAGTTTGATCAAAATCCTTAGCATGTCCACTCCTATATTCCATGTCTCCAAGATCTCTCAACTCACATAACCCCGTGGATGCATTCCATGCATAATTTAAAATGGGTTTCTTCTATGGTTCTATTCTTACTATCATTGTAAGCATACTCTTCTTAGGAAATTAAAATATCCCATGTTCTCCCATACTCCTTAGTTAGATATCTTAAGAGGTTACCTAGCACCCTATTAACCATCTCAATCTAGCCATCTATTTGAGGATGGTAGCCTGATCTAAAAGAAAGGTTTGTACCAAGTGTTCTTTACAAGGTCTTTCAAAAATGGCTCATTAACTTTACATCTCTATCTAAAACAATTCTCAATGAAAGTCCATGAATCCTTACAACCTCTTTAAAGAACAAGTGAATAATGTGGTTGTTAGCCATATTTTCCCTCCTGCCAAAATTTGAGTTTTTCCTATCAAACATGGACAAGGGTCATATATTTTCAAATATTTAAATGATCAAATGTTATAAAAGATATATTTAAACTTTGGGTTATATTTGATATCCTAAGTCTTCCGGTTGCTTCATGTTATAAATATCTCAATGGGCCCACATCTTCTCAACCATCTAATGTAAAGAAATCAATGATCATCACTTTATTGTTATCAAAAGTTGCACAACAAATTCTCATAGTGACATAGCAATAGCTTACCATGTATCCCAGGTGGGCCTTTATTATTTGCGGCTAGAGGAGTTGTCAGATGAGGTAATAGTTGGAAAAGTTTTATTCATGCTTTACAAAAGTGGGCTAGTTTCTCGATGTACCCTTTTTCATCATTAATTTGGAGATGATCAATGATTATCACTATCTTGCAATTGGAAAATGTACAAGGAATTTTAATCATGAGATAGCAATGATGCAACACATGGATGTGTGGGACCTGTTTCAACTATGGGCCACAAGAAAAAGGGTGTTATATTGAGTTGGCATAGGGAAAGTTTTTTATTGGTCAGGATACTGACAACAATTGATGCATCTTCAAGATCATTAGATTAAAGTTAGATGTGCAACTGTTGTTATGTCACTAACCAAAGATGCAAGGTCATTTCTCATAGCGGTAAAGCAAAAGATTAACACATGGACAAGTAGTGCTAGATTGAAGCTTAAGCCATATAGTAAGAAAGGATTCAAGCAAATATAATGATGTGATAGTACTTGATTGGTTAGAGGTAATAAAAAGGATGGTAACTTTGGTTCTTCCTTGGTCATATGATCTTCCAAGATCAATCCATGTCACTATGTTGTTATCAAAAGTTGCATGATGAATATCCATAGCGAGTTAGTGATAATGCCACATGTATCTCAATGGGCCTAGGTAGCAAGTAAGCAGTGGCAATTAAGTTCATTTTTGCAAGGTCATGTGTATTTTATGTTGCATCAATTTCAAGCTACGAAGCAATGATAACATTTAGTTTGAGTTCTTAGTTTTGCAAGGTAAGATAGTTAATTAAGATAAAAAGGTGGAAAATTTGCAACTAGGGTAAGGTTAACAAGTCAACATAAAGTTAAAAGATTGGTTAGGTGGTAGAATGATAAAATATGATTGGTCCATGTGGAAAAGCCTAAGAATTGACTCTAGTTGACCGATGAGGTGGCTAACTTGGCATGTTGATAATAAAGAAAGACAACTCTTTAATAGAAAACTTGATCATCTCGATAATCTACCAATTACTTTCAACATTCACCATTCTTGATAATTTTAAATGGATACTCCGTCATCACCTTGTTACCCCTCTACCTGGTCAAAATGATAATGGTTGAATTTTTTGTGTTCTCAAGGTTCTTTTTAGTGAATGATATGATTTTCCTACATTTGAACATGTACGACGATCTTATCTTTCCCAAATTTGTAGTGATTGTTCCCTACAACCTTAAATATAGTTGTTACATTTTTCCATAGGGTAGAATCTATTTGAGTTATGCTTGAACTATAAAAGCAAATTTTGTAACCCTTCTTTGGGTTAGTCATTTTTTATTTTATTCTATAGCAGTAGTATTCTATGTGTTTTTACTATAATTTCCTTTTTTCTATGAGTAAATGTAATCTTTTACTTTACCTCATTCTCCCATCAATAATAGTGCAAAAATATTCTTAACTATGTTGGTGTTTTCTTTTCATTCTTCAATCTACATTACAATATCTACTCTTGCCCTTGAATGTCATAGAGTAAAGTTCTTTCCTTGTGGCATTTCATTTGGTTTCTAACTAGTATGTAACTATTGGATTAAGAGAAAGGTTGAATCAATGTATTTTGATGTTATATTGATGAATAGTGCATTGTTAGGTAGAGATATGACTAAACAAACTATTTGATGTATCACCCCCTTTAGACTAGATTAGGTAGTCTACTTTCATACATTCCTTCCCCCTTTTCCTCTCAAAGAGTAGTTAGATGCACCTTGATAGCAAGGAATTCAACCTTCTCTGGAGACTCAATCTCATAGTTCAAGTCCCATAGCTTGGAGATTTTTTTCATGTTTCAAAAGGTTGCCTTTAGGTAAAAACTTTAGGCAAGGATGCAAGCTTTTGTGATAATAGTTTTTGGCACACCCAATGGGACTCTCATATTTAAGCACTTTAAATTCACTAGTTTCAAAGAAGAAAACTTCAAATTTATGCTGAGAAGATAGTGTTTCCCTCAATATTTTAGGCCTTCAGAGGGTCATTTTCAAGTACTTAGTGACTCCAACTCTATATTCTTGTTTCTAGACCAAAGTTGTTGTGATTCATTCCCAAGGCTCATAAAAAGATCATCTTCTAGAAGTATTTTTTTATAAACCTAAGCTCTCATTTTAAAACCCTAGAAGAAAGAGAAATAGATTATCTCTATCACTAGTTAGGAGTGCAATAGTAACAAATACACCTACAAGATCTCTTTCCACTCATGTTTATAGATCATAGCCTAGGGTGTCATCTTCCCATTTAAATAGGTCACTATTCCATATGGCACAACCTAGAACACATGAATTTGATACCTTTAGTGGTAGGAATCCTCTCCTTTTAGCTCAAAGACATGATATTCTAGTGACATCTCTCAAAAATATACCTAATTTTTGCTAGTCTTAGAATGGTTTTGACATTTGAGTACCAACACACTTTACCATTTTCTAAATAGAAGCCGAGCACACTATGCATGATGAGCCACAACATGTGCCAAGTTAGAAAATCCAATAGGTGTCGAGTAATCTTCAGGTGCTAAGTAGCCTTCAGGTGCCGAGTGATGATCAGGGGCCGAGTGACTTCAGGTGCTAAGCATGATACAAGAGCTAGGTGATATTTAAGTGTCAAGTCATAGATGATGCCGAGAAAAATAGAAACGCAATAGGAGCCAAGTGAGATAGTTTTGTTACATGTGCCAAGCATCAAAATTTAGTAAGTGTCGAGTAACACAGAATGCACATATGAGTTTGTAACATCACTGATTCAGATGTAAACCATTTTTATGGCCGACATTGAAGGATCTAGAAGGATCAAAAAGATAAGATTAAATCTTTTATTTTTCCTATGCAAATTACATGTATCCAATTAAATAATGAAGAAGGCATGCAACCAATAACAAAAGTGTAAGGAATGAGCAGGAAACAGAGATTCAATATGGATCGTAGATCCACACCTAACCCTAAGTCTTTGAATGTCTTTATAAGGAAGATGAAATCTCATTTTATTGTGAATGGATGAAGGAGTGTATGGGGAAACTATAGTGGAGTTCAGAGTGAAGAGTAAAAAAACTTAGAGGAAGACAGTAGCAGTTAGACTTTCAGTTGATCAGAACAAAGCAAGGTATACAAAAAAATATCAGATCTTAGAGGATCAAGATCAGAGAAAGTAGATCAAGTACTTATATTCAACAATCCAGGATTGTAAGCTATCAGGTTTATTATACCTAATACTCTCTAGCCATTATATTAGAAAGGAAACTCTATGTTGATAGGTTAGCTTAATAGCTATTTTGTAGATCCTTTGAAAAGGTGATTAAATCCTTTAACAGGGTAACATTTCATGTAAAGTGTTTGTAAATCCTTTAACAAGGTCACTACTAACACAGTGTAAAGCCTTTAACAGGGAAGGCCTTTAATAGGGTAGACCATTAGAAGTGGTTGAAATCAATTACTGAGATAATTTTGTGGGTATCATCCCCACCCCCAGTTTTACCTTCTTATTCCTAGAGGGTTTCTGGGTTACCAAGTTCTAGTATTATGTGTTTTGATACACGTGTTTACTTCATGTTTGTTTGATATGTTCACATGCATGCAATTTACTTTTAGTTAAAAATTTTAATGGTTAAAGTGTAATACTTCTAATTTACCCCCCTTCTCAGAAGCATTCTTCCCATTTGAATATTCCAACAATTGGTATCAGAGCTAAGTTCTCTCAAGAAGAATCCTAATAGCTTGGAGGAAAAGATTTGAAGATGGAAGTTTTTGAACTTGGAAAGATCATTGAGAACCAGGTGATAGATGTGCATCTCGCTCTACACAAGGTAGAGGAAGCCAGGGAGGAACTAATAAAATCCTTGAAAAGAAGAAAGGAGATAGCCATAGCTGAAAATGATATAAACTATAGGTAGATTGATACCACACAAGTGTTTGCCAATGGAGACACTAAAGAGTTTGATGCAGCAATAGCAAAATTGATGGAGAAAAATAGAGTTCAAGTAGAAGAGATAAGATCTCTCAAGATGGAACATGAATCATAGGCCATAATGTTATGTGAAATCACTGAACAAAATAAAAGAGCGGTTGAGGATAGAGTCATGATGTAAGATGAAAAAAGGAATCTTACAAACAGACTTGAAGAAAAATATATTGAATTAACAAGGATCTCAAACATGCAGATGGATACACTTGCCCAAATGATGAGCCTTCATCATGAACTCAATATGAAAGATATTGAGATCTCTACTTTAAAGATGCAAAATGAACAACTACAAAATGAATTGAATAGAGAAAAAGAAACAACAGAGAACCTCAACAAGTCAAGTGAAGCTATCAAGTACTTTGAATAGTTGCTGAAATCCCCAAGGTCATCCCATGATACATCAAGACTTGGATACTCCAGCACTAAGGTTGGGGAATCATCGAAGAATGCTAAGCAAAGAAGTGATAAAGGTAAGGATTCAAAACCCACTTGTCATTACTATAATAAAAAAGGGCATACTAATAATGTTTGTAGGAGTAGAAGGATCAATTAGCCAAAAATACCCAAAAACAAGGGTTACTATCACAAGTGTAACATGCAAGGTCACATGACACAAGACTGCAGGTCTAATATCTCAAGGACACAAAGATTTGATGGACATTGCTACAATTGCAAGAAGTATGGACATAGAGCCTTTGAATGCAAATCAAAGCCTATGTGGACACCAAACCAGCATGTAAGAAGGAACAACTATGTAAACCATTACAATTGGGACTATAATACTAGGTATAGCTATCATTATTGTTAGGAATATGGATATATCCCTAAAAATTGTATAAGGACACACTTCAAAAAGAATTATAGCAAGTGGCTAAGTCAAACCACTTGTTTTAGCTGCTTGAAAACTGGTCATATCAGTAGAAACTGTCCTACAAGGTCAAAAGCACCAAAAACTGAAGCCAACAAAGGAAAAGAAAAGATTAATGTCAAAAAGATAAGAGGGAAAATGAATAAGACTTGGAAGAAGAAAGATTAGTGCAGTACATCAAGTGAAGGGATCACTTCACCCAATGGGTCAAGTGATCACACTTCATCAAACTAAACATGAATAGATGCATGGGACTGATATACAAAGTTATATCATACACCAATCCCAATCCAAAGAAGTAATAAAAAGAATAAATCAGCGTAAGCAAAGATGCCAAGTCATAATATGAAGAGTCTTACAAAATTGTCGAGTTGTCCTCAGAAGGTAGAGTAAAACTCTAGTGGGTGTCGAGTTCCTAACAGCGGTTGAGTTGATGACTGATGCCAAGTTGAGTAACTCCAATGCAAGCCGAGTGAAGTGGAAATGGAGTGCAAGCCGAGTAATGTTAAAAATCCTTCAAAAGTTGAGTGGGTAGTTGAGCATTTAATGCGATGGAAATAGGGTATATTATCATGATTTTAATCATTTTTCTTCATCATGAATGAGAAGCAAAGAAGAGAAAGAGAGCAGAGCAACTTCATAGCAGATAATTTAGTGTTCCAAGTAGATTCCAACCTCTTACAATGTGTTTTCATTGATCTTGAGGTATTTTCATTTGTGCTGAGCTACGTAGTTTCATATTTATTTGTAAAGGAAACCCTAGTTTGCACAAATGGCTTCGAGTTCTAAGAAAACCCAAGACAAAGAGTCATTTGAGGTCCAGCTAGTATCTAATGAGGTTAAGTAGCCTAATTTCCATCCCATCCCTAAAGTTTCATATAAGAATGATCCCACTGGAGCCCTTTCCCACATACCCCAAAAAGTTGTAATGGTTCAGGACATAAGGAGATGCTATAACTATAAGATAGGAGCCATAGGAGATATGGAAATAAGGGAAGCCTATAAGAATTTGTGTGTTGATGGAGTTTTGAAGGATGAATATAAAATTTCTGAGAGGAAGGGTTTAACACGAGCTTTGGGTTTTCCCACCATATTTAAGATAGAATGGATTAGACTTGTATTAAGCAGAATTCATGCTGGTAGTCTGTGGTTAGAAGATGTTCTCATAAAGATCATGAAAAGAATCATTCATAGGGTAACTAGATATCCTACCCTAGATCGGTACAAGACCTTGAGAAGTGAGTCCAAGGAGGTTATTGAGAAAAACATAGGTGCCAAGTGGAATAAAAGAGGAATGACAATTGACACCATTCAAGATCCTCTCGTTGAATTTGATGTTAGAGTAATTGACCATAAATTCTATCAATCTAGTAGACTCAACAGTGTGCCTTGTATTGTAGTAGATGTAGGCTACAAATTGGTGAAAAGGGATCATACTTATGATCTTGCAGAGCTACAACTACAACAAATTAATGAAAACTTAGCAGCTATAAGAAGGACAAAGGGTGCCCAATGCAAATTTGGTGCAATTTTGGTATGTATATTCTTCTATGTTCAAAATGAATTTCCTTATTTTGGAAAAGTTGCATGGAGAAATGATAGAACTATCATAGCCCAAATTAATGAATATATAGAACAAATGGGAGACAATTTTGACACACTAATGACAAGTTATTTTGAAGATTTTAAGAAATCAGTGAAGAAAAGACTCAGGATTCCAGTTTCTTTAGTGAAGGAACTTGTAAATGATGTTTTTTTTCTTGTAGATATTGACTATACCTATGTACAAACTATCATACCAAAAGTGAGATGGTTAAGGCCTCTTGGTTATGAGATCAACATAGATGAAGCATCTGCAGCAATAACTGCATTATTGGCAGAAGAGATAGACAAGAGTGCCCCACACTTTGGTACTTATGATGTGGTAAGGTCAAAGGTGAATATGGAGTTAAAGAATGCCTCCACACTCAAGAAAAAGGATAAATTGGTTAAAAAGCTAAAGGCAAAACTTGGTGAAGGCACAATAGAAGGGGATGAAGAAGATGAAGAAGCGGAAGGAGATGAAGAAGAGCAAGAGCAAGGACCACCTGCATTAACTCAAGGTATGGGTCAAGATGTTGAAGAAGAGGAAAGTGCAGAGAAGGATGAACCCAAGGTTGAGCCAAAGAAAAGGAAAGCAAAGAAGCAACTAGTTGCACAACCTAAGGCACAGAAAACTGTGACAAAACCTAGCCCAATAAAGCCAACTACAAGGGCAAATACAAGGGGAAAAGCCAAAGCAAAAAAGGAACAAGAAAAGAAGAAGAAAATAGAGCAATGTGGGCCTACAAAGTAGAAGAGAAGTAATTTTATTGCACTATAGGAGTCAGAGGAAGAAGAAACAAAATCTGATGAAGAACAATTTAGAACAATTTAGAATGGTAAGATGCTCCACTTCACCCAGATTAGAAAGCATTTGGAATAACATTAGAGATAATACAGATTTGTCTAGTCTTAAGACCATAGAGTTCAATAAGTTGTCTATAGAACAACAAAACATAATTGAGGAGTCCATCTACACTATGATGACAAAGTTCAAGACTAATCCATTTGAACTTGATGACTCAATACCCAAGGAGCTAAGCACATTAATTGAGAATAAGTGGCATTACTGCCTCAAAATGGAAAAGGAAATAAGAGAGTCAACTTTGGCTTGTTAATGCTAGACCTTATAAATGGTCAAATTAGTAAGGCGGGCAAATTTGCACCTAAATACCAAGCCTTCAGTATCCTGTAGAATCAAATTGAAGATGTTTTCAATAAGTCAACACAAATATGAAAGGTAATCTATGGATTGACTATAAGAAAGGAGGGAGAAGAGGACCCTTTTGAAGGGAGAAATGAAGAAGAAGATATTGATGAAAGTGAAAAAGAGGAAGATGTGGAGAAAGATGTCCAAGAAGGTGAACAAGCAATAGCTGAGGAGAAGCAACAAGAACAGAGTGTTCAAGACACCCAATTGCCACCACCGAGTCCTCCACATATTGCAACTACACCTACAAAATTTGTAACAATAAAGGATGTTCCTGACACCTTTTTTTAGAACATCAATCCACTCACTATAAAGGATCTCAAGAAGATTCTTCACCAAACAACATTACAATCACAGTTGTGCACTAGCCCTATTTTGGTGAGTGTAGATGAATTGCAAAAGGCAGTAGCTAAAATTACCAAGAAAAAGGTGAATCCACAAGAACCACCTTCACAACTTCCTACAGCTGCTAGTACTCAACCTAAAGAGCAAGAAGTCAAAGATACAACTACTAAGGTTGACACTTCAGTAAGTACACCTGCAAGGGAGACAAAAAAAGAGAAAACTAAACAGAAAGATACCTATGTATCTACAGCACAAACACAAGATGCATTGCCTAAGATAACTGTCATTGATCAAGGTAGAAAAGAATAGGACAAGGAAGGGGAGAGCCCTAAGGAGATGTGTCATGTCCCCTATTCAAATAATTTTTTAAAAAAAAAAAAACTTTGTTAAGGCAGGCAGGCTCCAAAAAGGTGAAATTTCGGAAAAAGGGGTTAATCTTTGGAAACCAATGGACTAATAAATAAAAATTATTATTAAATTATATTTTATTAACCCCTCTTGGATGTGAGTTAGGGTTATGCCCTCTTTAAAAGGGGTTTGGAGGCATTTTGGGCTCATTCTACATCTTGATTCTTGCTAATTTTCTTGTTGTTCTTCAAAGGCTGCCAAACCTGTGGAGAAGGAGACCCAAGAATGGGAGTTTGCAAGTTTCTAGGAAGGCTAAGGATGGGAGTTTGAATCCATTCCATGTGCATGCTCATAGAGAGTTTGCCTTTGTGCTGAATAGTGCCGATTTGGGTGTTTTCGGGGTTGTTTTTGGTTTGAGTTTGGGTTTTCAGTTGAGTGTTTCATATCAGTTTGGTTTGCTGCTGTATTTCAGACTTTATGATGTTAAAATAGAGCTGAATATATGTATTGGGTCATGATTAAACTTTTGAGATAGTTTATGAGTGTTTTGTGGTGTTTCCGGGCATTTTTGTGTTAATTTCGGGAGCCCGATTGAGCATAGTTTTGCCCTACATTTGTGAGCTATTGTGTAAAGGCTATACAAATCTAGAAATTTCATTTTGTAGGCTGTTATGCTGCTGAAATTTTTGTAAAAATTCCATTTTCAGATTTATTAATAATTTGTGAAGTTGTGAAGTTTTTGGCACTAATTTGGACATACCCGATTTGGGTTTTATTGGGAAATTGGCAGATCTTTGTAATATTGGTTGTTTGATTTTAAAGTTTTGATTTGAGGCTGGAAATATCATAAAAAATCAGTAAAGGGACATTACAGTGGTATCAAAGCCATGATCTTGCCAGCCTGAGGGTTTGTAGAAGTTGCATGTCAGTTTTAACAACTACCTAGATCTTGCATGTCAAGTTTTGATAACTACCCAGATCTTGCATGTCATATTTTATGATTGCATGCAACTAAGTGAAAGAGAAAAAAGATATTTGCAGTGAGAAAAGATTAAAGAAATTTTGATCAAACCCTCAGTTGAAAGCAAAAGTACAAAATCCAAGGAAGAAAAAAGTATGGCTGATCCAGATGAGATGGCAAAGAAATTCTTCCAAGACATCCAAAATACTCAAAAGAAAACAATGGATGGTTTGGTGGAAACTAGAGAGGCTTTGCGAATATTGACAAAAAAATTACAAGGAATTGCATCTATTAATGAGAAAGGGAGCACTTCAGAGGAGCCGAGAAATGGGAGATCCACACCATCTAAATCAACCAAATCTATTTTCTTGCCTGCAGATGAGCCACCAGTACCAAATCCAGTTATTAATCCGGTGGAAGAGGTTACAGGTAATTTGATTACATTAAGAGCTACTTACAATGGCTTAGATGATGACTTTCGTAGTTCAGTTCCTTTTAGAGAATATGTGGATATGATGAACGCTTTGATGCCCAAGAAAGAGAACAGGAGGGAGCATGACACAAGTGGAAGAGAGCTCAAAAATAAAATAAGCAAGTTTACAGCACCTACTTTTGATGGAACAAATAAAATTTCAGCTAGAGCATGGCTACAAAAATTACAAACTTTCTTCACACTTAACCCCATGAAAGAGAGTGATGCTATTCAATTTGCAAGTCTACACTTGGAAGATGCAGCCTATGATTGGTGGTATCATGGAATGACTACTCAAGGTCACGATCAGGTAACTACATTTGAAGATTTCAGTCAAAGGGTGATAGATAGATTTGACCTCAAGGATGATGAAGAGTACGTTAAAGAATTGTCAAAGTTGAAGCAAACCAAATCAGTTAATGAGTATATAGAAGAATTTCAAAAAGTGGCTATTATGGTACCTGATATGAGTGAAAAGAGGATTGTTTATCTTTTTCTTGATGGTTTAGAAGATTCTGTTAAGGGTTTGGTTAAGGCTTTCTCAACCTCAACCTTACAAGAAGTTATCAAAAGAAGCTTGCAACTTGAAATTTGCATGCCTATGAAATCAATCACTAATCAAAAACCCCCAAATCTTTGGCAACATAAGGGAAATTTTTAGAAAAAGACTTTCCCAACACTACCACCAAAAGATGTGACAAATGTGGCAAAAAAGAAGGTAGATGAAGAGACTAGGAGTGAATTACGAAGGAAAAAGCTTTGTTTTACTTGTAGAGAACCATGGGTTCCAGGACACAGATGTTTGGGGAAAGGTCAACTGCACTATATTGAAGTTGCTTCAGAATCTAATTTAGATGAGCATGAGGAATTTCATGATACTAAGGAGGAGGTAAAAGAAGAGAAAGTAAAAGAAATCAGCAAGGATGGCACTTTAGCAGCATTATAAGGAGTCCCAAGATACCATCCCTTCCGAATTCGAGGGGTACTAGCAGGGCAAAGGTTGACTGTTCTTCTTGATAGTGGGGCAACTCACAATTTTATTGATGAGGGATTTGTCATGAAAAGAGGGCTTAAAGCAGAAGATTTTGAGGGATTCAATGTTACTGTAGCTGATGGATTCACTATGCCTTGCACACGGGTGGTGAAACAACTCAAGATGACCTTAGGAGATTATGAGTTATGTGATGACTTCTATGTGGTTGGTATTGGGGAGACAGATCTTGTATTGGGTGTTCAATGGTTGCACTCTATCGGAGGCTATTACATGAACCATCAAACTATGGAGTTTAAATTTCATTCCAATGGGAAAGAAGTCATATTGAGAGGGTTATCGAATGGAGCACCTAAGGTGGTCTCTGCAAAGAAGATGGAGAGGACTTTTTGAAGAGGACAAGTAACATGGGTAGCAGGAGTCATAAACCAACCAACAAGCTCTCCAAAGAATCAAGGTAATTTCCATTTTGAAATTCAAAACATTCTTGATAAGCATAGTATAGTTTTCAATGATTTGCCTCCAGGATTACCACCAGATAGAGGTTTTGAGCATGTTATAGAGTTAGAACAGGGTGCCAAACCAGTTATAACAACCCCATACTGCCATCCAAGAGGTTATAAGGAAGAAATTGAAAAAACTATTAAAGAACTCCTGGACATGGGATTCATAAGGCCTAGCTCTAGTCCATTTGCATCATCTGTGGTACTTGTCAAGAAAAAGGATGGTACAATGAGAATGTGTATAGACTACAGGGCTCTAAACAAGAAGACCATAAAAAATAGGTATCCCATACCACTCATAGATGAACTCATTGATGAGTTACATGGTGCTGTATACTTCACAAAAATTGACTTAAGATCAGGCTACCATCAAATCCGAATGAGGAGTGAAGATGTGGAAAAGACTGCTTTTAGATGTCACTATGGGCACTTTGAATTTCTTGTTATGCCATTTGGACTCACTAATGCACCTGCAACATTCCAATCTTGTATGAATAAGGTATTCAGTCAGCATCTTCGAAAATTTGTTTTGGTATTTTTTGATGATATCTTGATATACAGTAAAACATGGGAAGAGCATCTAAAGTAGATAGACACTGTTTTGGGAATCTTGGAGCAGCAATCCTTCTATGCTAAGCTATCTAAATGTGAGTTTGGTTTGACAGAGATCCTATATTTGGGACATATTATAAGCTCTAAAGGAGTACAGGTTGATCAACAAAAAATCTAGGCAATTTTGGATTGGCCTCCACCCACTAATCTTACACAGTTGAGAGGTTTCTTCGGGTTGTGTAGCTACTATAGGAGATTTGCCAAGGGATTTTCTCAGCTTGCTGCCCCCTTGACTGATTTGACAAAGAAAGGAGCTTTTGTTTGGACAGAAGAGGCACAAAAAACATTTGATAAGCTTAAGGAGGTAATGAGTTCATGCCCTGTGCTTGCAATTCCAGATTTCTCTTTACCTTTTGTTGTTGAATGTGATGCTTTGGGAGAAGGTATAGGGGCTGTCCTAACTCAAAGGGGACATCCAATAGCATTTGAGAGTCAAAAATTAAATCAATCAAAGAAAGGGTACTCCATCTATGATAAGGAAATGTTGGCAATCATGCATGCACCTCATAAGTTTAGACAATATTTGGTATGTGGGAGATTCATTGTAAAGACAGACCATAATAGCCTCAGGTTCTTTTTGAACCAAAGGGATTTGAATGATCGTCAACAAAAATGGGTAAGCAAATTGCAAGCTTATGATTTTGATATTGAATACATGAAAGGAAAGAATAATGTAGTTGTTGATGCTCTCTCAAGAAACCCCACTTTGTGTTCCTTATCATCTATCTCTGCTGATTGGAAAGTCTCCATAATTTTAGAGTATGCTAAAGATTCATTTGCCACCAAGATTTTGGATAAGTTAGTGGATGATAACAGGTACAAGTTTGTTGATGAATTGATTTATTACAAAAATAGGATCTTCTTAGTGCCAGGGTCAAAAACTAAGGAGAGGATGTTGAGGGCCTTTCATGACACACCTTTGGCTGGTCACCAGGGATACTTCAAGACATACAGGCAAATTCGAGAGCGGTTTTAATGGAAGGGTATGAAGGAGGATGCCCTTAAACACATTAAGGAATGTATGGTATGCCAACAAAGCAAGAGTGAGCAAAATTTTCCTGCAGGGTTGTTGCAGCCACTTCCTATTTCCGAACAAAAATGGGAAAGTATTTCCATGGATTTCATCACTGGGTTGCCCAAGGTTCAAGGTAAGGATTGCATATATGTGGTGGTAGATAGACTAACTAAGTATGCACATTTCTTTCCTATCACATCTGATTTCAAGGCATCACAAGTGGCCAAATTTTTCTTCAAGGAAATTTTTAGATTACATGGTTTGCCTAGAAACATTGTTAGTGACCGGGACAATAGATTCCTCAGCTATTTCTGGAAGGAGCTCTTTCATTTGGCAGGAATTGAACTCACTCCTAGTACTAGCTATCACCCTCAAACAGATGGACAAACAGAGATAGTTAATAAATGGATAGAAGGATATTTGAGGAACTATGTTTCAAATCAACAACATGCTTGGGTGAAATGGTTAGACCTAGGGGAGTATTGTTACAATACATCTCATCACATGTCTATTGGTATGCCTCCTTTTTGTGCTCTTTATGGTTATGATGCCCTTTCTTTTGTTGATCTAATACTTTCCGATAGTAGAGTACCCGCAGCAAGTGATTTCATCAAGCAAAGTCAAGACATAATAAGGTCCCTCAAGGATAATCTACAACATGCACAAAACCAACAAAAGATATATGCTGACAGGAAAAGGATTGAAAGATCTTTTGAGGTGGGAGATTTGGTATTTGTTAGGTTGCAGCCATATAAGCAAGGCACCTTGAAGAGAAGTGGGGCAGAGAAACTCAAGCCAAGGTTCTATGGGCCTTATAAAATCATCAAGAAGGTAGGAGAGGTAGCTTATGAATTGGAGCTCCCACCAAACAGCAAAATACATAATATTTTTCATGTATCTTGCTTAAAGAAGGTTCTAGGCCAGCAAACCATAGTATCTACAGAATTACCACCTCTTGATGATGAAGAGAAATTAGTTTTGATACCAGAAGAGATTTTGGATACAAGAGAGAAAAGGTTGAGAAATAGGAGCATCATAGAGCATTTGGTCAAATGGAAAGGATTACCACTAGAGGATGCAACTTGGGAAGGAGAACATATTCTTGAGAATTCTAACCTTCATTGCTTGAGGACAAGCAATATTTGGGAGGGGAGGACTTGTCATGTCCCCTATTCAAATAATTAAAAAATAAAAAATAAACTTTGTTAAGGCAGGCAGGCTCCAAAAAGGTGAAATTTCGGAAAAAGGGGTTAATCTTTGGAAACCAATGTACTAATAAATAAAAATTATTATTAAATTATATTTTATTAACCCCTCTTGGACGTGAGTTAGGGTTATGCCCTCTTTAAAAGGGGTTTGGAGGCATTTTGGGCTCATTCTACATCTTGATTCTTGCTAATTTTCTTGTTGTTCTTCAGAGGCTGCCAAACCTGTGGAGAAGGAGACCCAAGAACGGGAGTTTGCAGGTTTCCAAGAAGGCTAAGGACAGGATTTTGAAGCCATTCCATGTGCATGCTCATACAGAGTTTGCCTTTGTGCTGAATAGTGTCGATTTGGGTGTTTTCGGGGTTGTTTTTGGTTTGAGTTTGGGTTTTCAGTTGAGTGTTTCATATCAGTTTGGTTTGCTGTTGTATTTCAGACTTTATGATGTTAAAATAGAGCTGAATATATGTATTGGGTCATGATTAAACTTCTGAGATAGTTTATGAGTGTTTTGTGGTGTTTCCGGGCATTTTTGTGTTAATTTCGGGAGCCCGATTGAGCATAGTTTTACCCTACATTTGTGAGCTATTGTGTAAAGGCTATAAAAATTTTGAAATGTCATTTTTTAGGCTGTTATGCTGCTGAAATTTCTGTAAAAATTTCCATTTTCAGATTTATTAATAATTTGTGAAGTTGTGAAGTTTTTGGCACTAATTTGGACATACCCGATTTGGGTTTTATTGGAAAATTGGCGAATCTTTGTAATATTGGTTGTTTGATTTTAAATTTCTGATTTGAGGCTGGAAATATCATAAAAAAATTAGTAAAGGGACATTACAAGATGGAGCAGCAAGCAATTCAAACATTGGCCAACTTGCCTAGAATAGGAACTCCCACTGAAACTTCATAGCATATGAGCTCTACAGTACCATTGCAGATATCTGTACTAGGCTCAAGTTCTACCAAGGTTACAAGGGTACTTCACTGTATAGGCCCTACTCTTGATGAAGAGATAGTCATTCCCAGGGATGACTTTGACACCATGACCATTGCCCAAATGACTGAAGTGCAAGAGGCACTTGAAAGAAAGAAGAAGCAAGAGGTACTTAGGAATGAGTACAAAAAGAGGCAAGCATTAGTAGAAATTAAGGATATATTTCTAAATTCTTTCAAGATATAGGTACCTGATGAAACAAAGCCCATAATGGAGAAACTAGCCAATATAGTGGACCAAGTACAAAATGAAGACCAAGAGACCAATGTAAAACTAATGGAATGGTCTGAAAAGAAATTTCAAGGGAAAGTCAACAAGAAAATTGAAAAGGTCAAACAAGTACTTGAGAATATATTCTCATTGCACAAAAGGTTGTGTGACTTCTCATATTTCACACAAGAGACTAGCTAGAGGATAATGAGCTTGGAGAGGAATCTGAATATTTCAAGCATGTAGCTACCTAAGGATCTATCTCAAAGTGAGAAGTATTTTGCTCAAACACTTTGTACTCAGAAGGAATTGGCTGAATTGACAATAGAAGGGAGCACCATCAAAGCCAAATTGTACAGCTTCAATCTTCCATCACCCCACACTTCAAAATCCTCCATAAGGAACAAGCCTATGCAAAAAATATTCTAAAGAAAGACCTTAATTTTTCTACTTTAGATGGTCTTATCTTGCTACAAAGATTGCCATCTAGTACAAATCTCTTGAAATTGCTTTGAGTAATTGGGATGCTTCTCTCAGGATGATTATGGAGGTAAATAGTACATTTTTGGTGAAATATGGTCTTAACCCTTAGAACCCTTTAAAATAAGTGTCAAAAGGGGGGAGATAAAGTGACTAGGGGAGATGAGATAAAGGGGGAGATATAATGTTATATCAGCATTCAGCATGAGACATATTCAGCACAAAAATTTTGGTTACCAAGACGGAACAGATAATGGCACAGTCAACTTAGGGGGAGTTATAATAATTTTGTAGTATATTTTGTTGCTTACAAAATTTTGATCAAATTTTTTGAACTTCTATATATATACTGAGTAGATTAGTGAATGTACTCATAAGGTAAGATAAATAATGCTTAGTTAAGTGTTTTTGACACTCATGTCAAAGGGGGAGATTGTTAGTCTCAGAATGGTTTTGACATTTGAGTGCCAACACACTTAACCACTTTCTATATTGAAGCCGAGCACACTATGCACTCCAAGACACAACATGTGCCAAGTTAAAAAATCCAATAAGTGTCGAGTAATCTTCAGGTACTGAGCAGCCTTCAGGTCCCAAGTGAAGATCAGGTGCAAGTGACTTCAGGTGCCGAGCATGATACAGGAGCCGGGTGATATTTAAGTGTCGAGTCACAGATGATGCTAAGAAAAATAGAAATGCAATAGGAGCTGAGTGAGATAGTTTTGTTACATGTGTCGAGCATCAGAAATTAGTAAGTGCCAAGTAACACATAATGCACATATGAGTTTGTAACATCACTGATTCATATGTAAACCATTTTTATGGCCGACATTGAAGGATCTAGAAGGATTAAACAGATAAGATCGAATCTTTTATTTTTCCTATGCAAACTACATGCACTCAATTAAAAAATGAAGAAGGCATGCAACCAATAACAAAAGTGCAAGGAATGAGCAGGAAATAGAGATTCAATATGGATCGTAGATCCACACCTAACCCTAAGTCTTCGAATGTCTTTATAAGGAAGATGAAATCTCATTGTATTATGAATGGATGAAGGAGTGTATGGGGAAACTATAGTGGAGTTCAGAGTGAAGAGTAAAAAAACTTAGAGGAAGAGAGTAGTAGTTAGACTTTTAGTTGATCAAAACAAAGCAATGGATATGAAAAAATATTAGATCTCAGAGGATCAAGATCAGAGAAAGTAGATCAAGTGTCTGTATTCAGCAATCAAGGATTGTAAGCTATCAGGTTTATTATACCTAATAATCTCTAGCCATTGTATTAGAAAGGAAACCCTATGTTGATAGTTTAGCTTAAAAGCTATTTTGTAGATCCTTTTAAAAGGTGATTAAATCCTTTAATAGGGTAAAACTTCATGCAAAGTGTTTGTAAATCCTTTAACTAGGTCACTATTGACACAGTGTAAAGCCTTTAACAGGGTAGGCCTTTAATAGGGTAGACCATCAGAAGTGGTTGAAATCAATTGCTGCAATAATCTTGTGGGTATCATCCCCACGCCCAATTTTACCTTCTTATTCCTAGAGGGTTTCTGGGTTACCACATTCTAGTGCTATGTGTTTTGATACATGTGTTTACTTCATGTTTGTTTGATATGTTCACATGCATGCAATTTACTTTTAGTTACTAACAAAAATTAATCCACAGATCCCTTAGATGTTTTAAAGATTTGGTTACTGATGATACTTGGTAAACAATTGTTGTAACTTGGTAAATTAAACTATCACTTATCTTCAAGCATTCATACATGTAACTGAAAACAAAATGAACACAAGAGACACCAGATTTAATGTGGAAACCCAATATGGGAAAAACCACCAAGTAACTATTGACCAATTTTTCACTCTTCTAAAGTGAGCCCTGTTAGGAGCCAACCCTGTTAAAGGTTATAATACACACTATTAGGTGTGACCCTGTTAGAGGATTTTATCACCTTGTTAGAAGCGGCCTTGCTAGAGGTCTTTAGAAAAATTCAACTGAACTTTCACCTTGTTAGAGGATTTACAAAATGGCTATTAAACCAACTCTGTTAAGAGATTTGAAATCACTACTACAATAGTTAGAAAGCAACAATGAATTGACCTGAACAAGATGCAACTAAATTTGTTGGATATAGGTCTTTGTTCAGCATCATTAGATCCTTCTTGATCAAATATGACTTTGCTGCTCCTCAATGATCTCTAATCATCCTTCAAATTCTCTTCCACAATAATTAGTCTTCATATCACATTAATTTCTCATACCTCCACATCATACCACTTTGAATTTGCAACTTGACCTCTTACTTATACCATTCATATTGTCAAGTTGACCCATTTACATGTTACATTTACCAATAAACCATTCATCAGGCAGCTATAGATATTACTCTTAAACAAATAAATGTTATTTCATAAGACAATGAAATCCTTTACTGGCCGACCCTGCTCAGTAAATACTGCTTCCAAGAATTTCCAGAGTTAACCTTCTTGACTCAATTAACATTACAATATCCTTAAAATCCTTTGGCTGCCGAGTTTACTTGGTAAGAATTGCTTTTTCCAAATTACCTTTGGTGATCGAGTGAACTCGGTAAGAACTACTTCTTCCAAATTTTCTTCGATTATCGAGTGAGCCCAGTAAGAACTGCTTTTGTCATATTTTCTTCAATTATCGAGTGATCTCGATAAGAACTAAATTTCTTTGATTACCTTGAAAGCTCGGTAACCAACTATCTACTCGGTAAACACTGCAAACTATCTTTACTAACCTTTTGAGCTCAGTAGACACTATTGATTACCTTGCTGACCTTCTGAGCTCGGTAGACATTGTCCTTTGCTTTGTTGATCATTGAGTTCAGTAGACACTATCTGATGATTGATATGAAATTTGTGTGACATCAAAGACAACACACAATTGAACAATTGTATCCAAAAATTTCCAACATGGACTAGTTCTAAAGTTTTACTCACACCAAAGTGACCATTTAGGCTCCCATTGTGCTTTTCCTAAATTAAGCTTTCCCTTATTAATCCCCTTGGTACTCATAATTGGTTTCCTTTAAAAAAAAACCCATTCTACAAGGTAAATTCAAAGAACTTGCTATCAAAATGGTTCTTAAAGTCAAAACATACCTTGTGAACCTCTACAAAGTCTTCATCCTCCTTACATGGACTCTTGAATCTCTCTATCCTAATGCTATGCAATTGAACTTATTGGACTGCCAACAATCTCCTACTTAATGCATCTACCACTTTGTTCATCTTCCCTTTCTTATGCTTAATTGTGAAGGTGAAAGCTTTTAGATACTCCGTTCATTTCAAATTTCTATTACTCAACTTTTATTGGGTGTTGATATAGCTTCAGGCTTGATTATCATTGAAGACAAAAAATTCTTTGGGCAAAAAGTAATGTCGCCACTTCCTAAGAGACTAAAGTAAGGAATAGAGCTCAAGGCCATAAGAAGGATACTTCTTTTTGGATTCATTTAACTTTTCACTGAAGAATGTTACTGGCCTACCTTCCTGACTCAACACTCCTCCTATTGCTAAGCCACTTGCATCACATTCTATGGTGAAGAGCTTCTCAAAACTAGGCAATTACAAAATAGGTGGGGTAGCTACTTTCTTCTTCAGCATCTCAAAGGATTTCTCTACTTCTAAGGTCCATTTTAATTAGACTTGACCCCACCCTTATCTAGTAAAGGTGAACATATGCCACTAAAATTAGTAATGAACTTTCTATAAAACTAAGCTAGACTATGAAAGCTTCTTACCTTAATAGATATAGTAGGTGGTGGCTAGTTGAGAATAGTTGCAACCTTCTCTTGATCCATATTCAAGGACACCTTTGATACTACAAAGCTCAAATACACAAGCTCTTGTTTGAAAAATTCAAAATTTTCAAGATTGATGGCGAGCTTCTCCTCATGCAACATCAGTAGTACAACTTCCCAATGTTTAATGTTTTCCTCCTTGGTTTTTTTGAAGATTAGTACATCATCTAGATACACAACCACTAATCTACCAGTGAAGTCCTTAAGCACTTCATTCATGAGCTTCATGAATGTGCTAGGAGCATTTGAGAGGCCAAAAGGCATCACAAACCACTCGTACAACCCATATATTGTCTTGAATTTTGTCTTCCATTTATCCCCCTCCTTAATCCTAATTTAGTGATATCCACTCTTCAATTCCAATTTTGTGAAATACATAGCCCCTCCAAGACAATCCATGAGGTCCTCAATTCAAGGTATAGGACACCTATACCTAATTGTAATCCTATTTATAACCCTTGATTCTATGCATAGTCTACATTTTCCTCCCTTCTTGGATGCTAGTACAACAAGGACTGCACTAGGGCTTGTGATTTTCTTGATCAGACCTTGATCCAAAAGTTCTTGCACTTGTCTTGCTACTTCCAAGTTTTGATCAAGAGTAATCTTATATGTCACCTTGTTTGGAAAAGATGCACCAGGAGCAAAGTCTATTTGATGGCTTATCACCCTTCTAGGAGGTAAAGTGTCAAGAGTCCCATCACTTACAATATCTTTATACCTTCCAAGCAATTCTTATACCTACATTGGCAATGGATCTTTGACTTTCTTTTCCTCTCCTTTGAACTTCAATACAACTACATAAATTTGGCTCTCATCATCCTCAAGGTCTTTGAAAAATTATTTTCCACTACATAATAGTACACTAGGAACCTTGAACTATGATTCATCTCCTTTCAATAGAGATTGGATTTTAAAAGTTCTACCTTTCTTCTTAAATGATATGGAATTGGCCTTTCCATCATACATTACTTCTCTATCAAACTACCAGGGTCTACCTAACAATAGATGGCAAGCATTCATGGGTAAGACATCACACAATAACCTATCCTTAGATCCTACTATGGAGAAGTCAACCCAAGTTTTTTATTCACCAATATGTTTTGACCTTTATTAAGCCAAGTCGCCTTATAAGGATTCACATGGGGTGTCTTGGTTAATTTGAGCTTATTGACTACCTCTTCAGATATTATTTTGTTAGTAGAGCTAGAATCTACCACTACCTTATAGACCTTCCCAAGAATCTTACATCTAATCCTAAACAGGGCTCTCCTATGTTTAGGTTCATCAAGAGTTCATTAATTGATAAATACCCTTCTAAACATGAGTTTTTCACCCTTTTTTATTTCTATGTGATCTTCTTTAGGTTCCTTGCCACTAGAGTTATCCTCTTGAGCATATCTCACTCTTTTATTATTGATGTAGGGAACTCCCCTTAATACTATAAACTCATAATAGAAACATAGAAACAAAAGAAAATGCGAGAACAAAATATGGACTTCTTATTTGTATGATAAATGTGGAATTATACAATTCATAAGTACAATAATTTGCAACAACCCAGAGCTATCCTAGACAATGTTTAGGCCTTTCTTAAATAGGTAGTTTTATGCCTCCTGGGAAGGTTCTAGATGCTCAAAGTTGTACCTAGGGCCAAAAAACCCTAACAATACACATAGAGTCAGCAAAATACATGTTTAACAGATTATTTTAGAAATTTTGGTAGCCCAAATTCCAAAGGCCATAACTCGTGAATTATTGCTCTGGTTGGCTATTATAACCACTTTCCAAAAATGTCAACTCCTAATCTATAGGCTTGGAACTATGCTAGCACCCTTCTATTGAGTTTTCAAACCTTATCCATGCACTCTAAGGCCTCCAATTGTAAGCCTAAAGATTTTTCTGCAAATTTTTCCACCAAAAATTCACAATAACTTCTCTGATACTAAATCTTAAGCAATGAGATTTTTTATGGTAGGCTTACAACTCTAAAATGAACCTTCCTATAGAAAATGAGAACAATTTGAGCTCATATGAGAAACTTACTAAAAATAGTAAGTTCCCTTAAATAGTAACCACCCTATCTACTAATCCTTATTAAAATGGAGAAGACAAAAAATAAAATATTTTTGGGTGATGCAAGATTGCCCTTGCACCTAGGATGCTCTTGCATTAGACACCCGGGCTAATTTGAGAAGTAACCCTATCATATCTCATGTGTTCAGAGGAAAACCAATATGGTTAACCTCCTCCTTTTCTAGCCATGATGAATCCTCAACTAGTCTCCCTTTCCATTTGACCAAATATTCCTCATAAGTTCTGATTGGTACTTTTGCAACCACAAGTGTCTAGTATCTCCTTAATATCTTTTATAGTTGAACTAGCTACTAGAATTCTCCACTGTGCTTCTCCAACTTCATCTCCATCACCTCCTTCATAATACTCTATCAAATCTAAAATATTAAATATTGGTGAAATATTCAATTTAGCAGGTAACTCCACTTCATACATTTTTCCAGAATCATGCCTCTTCATTATCTTGTACGATCTAAACTTCTTTATCTTCAACTTATTATATGTACCCACTAGAAAATGCTCCTTTCTCAAATGAACCATGACTTCATCTCCAATATAAAATTGCTTATATCTCCTTTTCACATCTACTTTAGCCTTATATTGTGTATTCATTTTTATGATGTGCTTCCTCGCCTCCTCCTGGATGTTCTTCAAATGTTCAACAAAATTTTCTACTTCAACACTACTTATCTCTCCTTTATCCAACTGTCTTAGTTCAGAAGCATTCCTAGGACTACTCTCATATACAATCTAGAATGGTCATTTACCAGTAATCCTATTGATATAATTATTATATGCAAATTTTTCCTATGGTAAAATCATATACCATCTTTTTGGTTTATCTCCAACCAAGCATCTCGACAAGTTTCTCAAACTACAATTCACAACTTCTATCTATCCATCAGTGTATGGATGATGTGATGAATTTAACTTCAAATTTGTCTTCAATTTCTTCCATAATGTATGCTATAAATACCCAATAAATTTGGTATCTCAATCTAAAACTATACTCTTTAGTAGACTATGTAATCTCACCACTTCTCTGAAAAACAACTATGCTACATGAATAGCATCACTAATATTCTTGCAAGGAATAAAATGTGCCATCTTTGAAAACATGTCAACCACCACAAAAATAAAATCATGCCTACATTATGTCCTCGATAATCCAAGAACAAAATCCATGCTGATATCCTCCCATGACTTCTCTGGTATAGGCAATGGCTGATACAACCCTATATTCTGCTTCCCTCCTTTCACCATCTGACATACTCTACAACTTTTTGAAAACTTCATCACATCTTGCTGCAACTATGGCTAGTAATAATTTTCAGCAACCAAAGCTATGGTTTTATCTCTACCAAAATGTCCAACCAATCCTCCAATATGCTTCTCCTTGATGAGATTCTTTCTCATTGAACTATTGGGAATGCACAATTGGCTTCCTTTAAACAACATATTATCCTAGATCATGAAATCCAACCACTTTTTCCTATCAAGTGTAATAGGTTTTATACAAGTCTTCCATGCTTCACCAAAATTAGGATCATTTGGATACAATATACTGAGTTCCTTGAACTCAACCACCTCTATCTGCATTTCTATCAGAAAAAGTTGTCTTCTATTAAGAGCATCTACAAATTTGTTAGAATTCCCCCTCTTGTGTTTCAAAACAAATGTATAACTCTACAAAAACTCAACCCACTTTAAATTCCTTTCGTTCAATTTTCCTTGACTATTCAAATATTGCAAAGCTTGATGATTAGTATATAAAACAAACTCCTTAGGAAGAAGATAGTGTCTCCACTTCTTCAAGGCTTGAACTAGAGCATTAAATTGCTGATCATAAACAAAATATTTTCTTTTTTGCATCATTCAACTTCTCACTAAAATAAGAAACAATTCTACCTTTCTGGCTGAAAATAGCTCCTATTATAGTATCACTAGCATCATATTCTAATTGTAACACCTTGTTAAAATGAGGAAGTGCTAAAATAGGTTGTTCGGTAACTTTCTATTTCAACAGATAAAAACTCTTATCTACTCTTACAATCCACTTAAACTCTTTCATATCCCCTCTCATTGTTTCAATCAAGGGTCCACAAATACTACTAAAACTTCTTATGAACTTTTTGTAAAATGTAGCTAGTCCATGAAAAGATATTATCTTTGTCACACTCCTTGGAGTAGGCCATTCAAGGATAGCCTTCACTTTCTTTGGGTCCATTTTCAGACCTTTTCCTGAGACTAAAAATCCTAGGTACACCAACTCTTTCTTTACAAAACTACACTTCTTCAAGTTTATCAACAACTTTTCTTCCCTCAACTTATCAAACACCTTGGGAATATGAATCAAATGCTCCTCTAATGTCTTACTAAAGATCAATATATCATCTAGGTAAACAATGACAAACTTACATAGAAACTCCTTCAGTACCTCATTCATGAGTCTCATGAAAGTGCTTGGTGCATTGGTTAACCCAAAAGGCATGACTAAGCACTCATATAGTCCTTCCCTTGTCTTGAAAGTAGTCTTCTAGTCATCACCTTCTCTGATACGAATCTGATGGTACCCACTCTTCATATCTATCTTTGTGAAATACTTAGCTCCACTCAAATAGTCCAAAATATCATCCATCCTTGGCAATGCAAATCTATACTTTATTGTGATCTTGTTGATAGCATGAGAATCTTTGTACATCCTCCATTCTCCATTCTTCTTTGGTGCTAATACTACTGGTACAACACATGGACTTAGACTCTCTTGAATCAAACCCTTCTACAACAACTCATGAACTTGTCTATTCAACTCTTCACTTTTTGCTGGTGTCATTTTGTGCACTATCTTGTTTGGAAAACTAGCTCCTTAAGTCAAATCCATCTAGTAACTAATCTTCCTCATTAGGGGTAATCCATCAAGTACATTCTCTAATACAATATCATAAAACTCATCCAACATATCTGCAACATCTACAGGTACCTCCTCTACTTCTTCTTTACTATCTTTAGGAATTATATAAAAACACATATGCTCATGTTTCATACCTCTAAGAAACTCTTTTCCATTGACAAAACATATTCTAGCAGCACTACGTACCTTTTTTTCTCTATCTTTCAATGGCTTCAACTTATGTTTCACTCCATCCTTAGTTAGAGTGTAGGTATTTTCTCACCCATCATGTATAGCATGCCTATCAAACTACCATGGCCTACCCAACAACATATGACATATTTTCATAGGTATGATATTTCATAGTACCTCGTCTTGGTAGCCTCCGATCTTGAACTTCACTAACCACTGCTCATTGACCATGAGCTTGTGGTCATCTTACACCCAAGCAATATGGTATGGGTGTGGGTGTTTCTACCTCTTTAGCTTCAACTTGGTGAACATCATTTCTAACACTAGATTTTCAATACTTCCACCATCAATGATCACATCACAACACATATCTTCACATCTGCACCTTTTGTGAAACAAGTTCCTTCTTTGCTCAAGTTCATTCTCACCACTCAATAGGACTCTTCGGTTAACTAGGACTTCTCTTCTTTCAGCATCTTTAGAATGTGAGGATCTGCAATCTTCATCAACAAGTGCAACTCTTGCCTAACCTTCTATTCTTTGATCTATGCTTCCTTGGCACTGGGTATATTCAAATGCTCTATGCCCTTCTTCTTTGTAGTGAAAACATTTTCCACAGAAGCCTCTTCTTCTAGATCCTTTTCCTCTACCTCTTCCTCTCTTATCTCTATTTTTCTAATCATGGAAATCATTGAAATTGTTTCCCCTCTAGTTTTGACAACTACTTCCAACCTCATCCTTTCTCTTTTGATCATCGTTGTGACCACCATAAGATCATCCACTAGATCTTCCATAATGACCTCTTCCATTATTCTTATTGACAAACTTCTTGCTTAGTTTCTCCTCAACTCTTAGGGAAAACAAGTATGCCTCCTCAATACTTCTCATTTGAACCAAACTTAGCTCATCTTGAATGTTGGGCCTTAACCCATTAAGATAATGGGTGACTTTCTCCTTATAAACCTCTACATGGCTAGTTCTAATGAGAACTCATTAAAACTCTTCAGTATACTCATGAATAGATTTTTCTACTTGCTTCAACCCATGCATCTTCTTCAACAAATCAAGCTCGTAATCCATGAGAATGAATTGTCACTTTAGTTTATCTTTTATCTGATCCCATCTACTAATTTTTTCCTTTCCCTTTCTATTTCACTCCAACTAAACATCCTACCACCAGATCTTCACATGTTCCTTTATTTTTTCCTTCACAAACTTGACCCTATTAGGGTCATCAATATCTTCATACTCAAAGTACTCCTCTAGTTCATTGATCTAGTCAACTAGCTCCTTTGGTTTAAGATTTCCCAAAAATGTGGGAACCTCAAACTTAAGTTTTTTTCCAATCTTGGAGATGCCCCTAAAGAGCCTCTCTTCCTCTAGATTTAGAACTAACTCTACTTCAACATTTTCTTCTACTTCATCCTCATCCTCACTTTCATCTCTTATGGGAAGATTCATTCCTCTATGCATTTCTTCTTCTAATGCTTGGATTTTTCTTTAGAGGGCTCAAAAACCCTTACGTATAACACCTACAACTCTTCCACCATGCTGCCTTTGTGGAGGCATTTTTGCACTTTTGCTAAAACCCTAGTGCAAACTACCTCACTATTGGCAATCTATCTACACACTTAACCCAAACCAAGATCCTGGTGCAAATTGTCTTATAGTCAGCAATCTATCCACACACTCAAAAACTCTATCTCGGATACCACTTGATGTAGAGAACTCCCCTTAATACCATAAACTCATAATAAAAACATACAAACAATTAAAAATGCAAGAAAAAAATATGGACTTCTTATTTGCACCACAAATACAAAATTACACAATTCATGAGTACAATAATTTTCAAGACAAGTTGCAAACTATCACCTAGAGCTATCCTAGACAATGTTCAGGCCTTTATTAAATAGGTAGTTGTATGCCACTGGGGAAGGTTCTAGATGCTCAAAGTTAATACCTAGGGCCGACAGACTCTAACAATACATATAGAGTCAACCAAATACATCTTTGATAAATTATTTTAGAAATTTTGGTAGCCCAACTTCTGAAGGCCATAACTCACAAATTATTTCTCTGATTGGCTATTATAACCACTTTTTGGAAATGCTAGCTCCTAATCTATAGGCTCAAAATGGTGCTAGTGCCCTTCCGTCGAGTTTTTGGACCCCATCCAAGCAATCTATGGCCTCTAATAATGAACCTAAAGACTTTTTTGCAAATTTTTTCATCAAAAATCCACAATAACTTCTTTGATACTAAAGCTTGAGCAATGAGATTTTTATGATAGGCTTACAACTCTAAAATGAACCTTCCTATAGAAAATGAAAACATTATGAGCTCGTATGATAAAATTACTAAAAATAGTAAGTTCCCATAAATAGTAACCACCCTGTCTACTAGTCCTTATTAAAATAGAAAAGAATGAAATTAAAATATTTTTGGGTGATGCAAGATTTCTCTTGTACCTAGGATGTTCTTGCATTATATATCCAGGGTAATTTGAGAAGTGACCCCATCACGTCTCAAGTGTTCAGTGAAAAACCAAGATAGTTAACCTCCTCCTTTGCTAGCCATGATGAAACCTCGACTAGTCTCCCTTTCCATTTGACTAGATATTCCTCATAAGTTTTTTTCTTGGGACTTTTATCAACACGACTATCTAGTATCTCCTATCTTCTTTATAGCTAAACTAGCTACTAGAATGCTCCATTATGCTTCTGCAACTTCATCTCCATCATCTCCTTTATAATACTTTGTCAAATCCAAAATATTAAATACTAGTAAAATATTCAATTTAGTAGGCAACTCCACTTCATACGCATAGCCAAAATCATGCCTCTTGACTATCTTGCATGATCCAAACTTCTTCATCTTCAACTTATTATATGTCCCCACTAGAAAATGCTCCTTTCTCAAATGAACCATGACTTCATCTACAATCTAAAATTCCTTATATCTCCTTGTCACATTTTCCTTATCCTTATACTGTGTATTCATCTTTATGATATGCTTCCTCACCTTCTCATGGTTATTCTTCAAATATTTAGTAAAATCTTCTACTTTAGCACTACTTATTTCTCCTTTATCCAGCTACCTTAGTTCAAAAGCATTTCTGAGACTACTCCCATATACAATTTGAAATGGTGATTTACCAGTACTCCTATTGACAAAATTATCATATGCAAATTCCATGTGTGATAAAATCATATCCCATCCTTTTGGTTTATCTCCAACCAAGCATCCTAGCAATTTTCCCAAACTACAATTCATAGTTTGTGTTTGTCCATCAATCTATGGATGATGTGATGAATTAAACTTCAAATTTGTCTTCAACTTCTTCCATAATGTATGATAGAAATACACAAAAAAATTGGTATCTTGATCTAAAACTATACTCTTTGGCAGACCATGTAATCTCACCACTTCTTTGAAAAATAACTCTACTACATGAACAACATCACTAGTCTTCTTGCAAGGAATAAAATGTGTCATCTTTGAAAACTTGTCAACCACGATAAAAATAGAATCATGTCTACATTGTGTCCTCAATAATCTAAAAACAAAATCCATGTTGACATTCTCATATGGCTTCTCCGGTATAGGTAATGGCTGATACAACCCTATATTCTACTATTGATATATGATTGAAAAGATCATTTGAGTAGAAAGATTGTTCAAGAAGACTGTGTATTTCAATCAATTTTTTGTCACTGATGTCAAACTTGCTGCATGCTATTAAGACAATTGCTTATATGTTTCAAGCACTATAACTTAGTTGATTGATGAGGAGGATTTGATCAAAAAGATGTAACAAAAGTACCTAGAGGAAAGGTTGAGTTATGATTATGTATTGAAGTGCAAGAATCAGTTAAGATAGTGATAACATAATGTATTGATGATCTACTTGAGGTTACAAAATGATTGGATACACTTAGAAGGTTTAGAAGAATGAGGTTAAACAAAGTTTATTTTTCAAGCTTGACCAAGTTGATTGAAGGTGTCAAGAAAAGTTAGTACAAACTGAACAAAAAGTCAATTGGAGCCAAGTGAAAGCAAATTCTAGTGGATGCTGAGTAAGTTAGTAGATGCCAAGCAAGTTAATTGATGCTAAGTAATTTTCAATTGATGCCAAGCACTAGTAAAATCTAGTTGATGCTGAGTAATTTTACAATAGATGTTGAGAAACACAATATGTTCCGAGCATTAGTAAATTGATAATGTTGAGTTGTTGCATTATGAAAAGATCAAAGATTCACCAATTAAATGTCTTGAAACTTGTGAATTAGGAGGAAGATAAGTTTGATGAGTTGGAGGCACAAAATCTTATGTAAACCATTTTGGAGCGAAATTCAAATGGATTCTAGGAGAAGTTTCTAGAAAAGACAAGATATGGGGTAGATATATTGTATCCTACCTAATCCATCAAAAACCCTAATTTTGGTGATGGATAATGAGTAGGAAAAGTGTCCTAATTTCCTATATGTAGGGATGTCTGGTCATGAAGAAAAAGAGGTTGGAGAGTTTTGATGCAAAAATCTGACAAGGAGAAGGAAAGGGGTTTGCTTCATCAAGTGACCCAGGTAAGAAGTCTGCAATGGTGTATTGAGCAAGAAGGCTTAAAAAGGATGAATGCTTGAAGGGTGAACAAGTTGTTAGGGCTGCAAATATTGGAAGCCAAGTAGAGTTGAGGACTAAAAAATGATTTATAATCTATAAGTGAGGTTGTAAGTTGTATTAGATCAAAGCTCTACTATTTCTTTCTAACAATTCTATCAGCCTAGGGTAAATCCTTTAGAGTAAGGTTGACTTAACAGTCATTAGAAAATTCTTTAATAAGGTGGCATTCCAAATGAATGGCCTAAAGTCCTCTAACAAGGCTCACTTTTAATAGGGTGATTGAAATCCCTTAATTGGGTTACATTTAACAATGTGCATTGTAACCTTTAAAAGGGTTGGCTTTTAATAGGGCATCACTTTAGAAGAGTGAAAAAGGAGTAGCATGTTACTGGTGGTTTTTTCCAAATTGGGTTTCCATGTTAAATCATTGTGACAAGTGTGTTGATGGATATGTTGTATTTTGTGTGTTACATTTCTACATGTTGATTTAATAGTAACATATCAGTTTTCGTTAACACACAATGAATGCATGGTTGGTTGAGAAAGTTTTATGGGCTTACTAAATTGTGAAAAGTCTTATTTATACATCTAGAACTTCAATAACTGATTCACCCCCCCCCCCCCCCCCCCCAGTTATTCTAAAAGAATTTCAACAATTGGTATCAGAGCCATCTACTTAAGAGGATTAGTTCTAAGGTACTAGAAGCACAAAGATCAAGATGTCAAAAAGAGAGGTACCCAAGCTCAATAGAGATAATTTCTCTGCATGGAAATCTTTGATAAATCTACACCTTAGAGGACTTGAAGAGTATGCAAAATCTTGCATTTTAGTAGAACATGTTGATCCAGCAAGAGCCCTAATTGCTGAAGATTTGAAGAAAAAGAAAGAACACAATTAGGAGATGTTGGAGATTGCCTCTACCCTAAGCTATGTTGAGTTTGATGATATCAAAGGCCTTGAAAGTGAAAAGTAGATGTGGGATGCCCTAGACATGATCTATGGAGGAGGAAAAAATGTTCAAAGAGCCAAGTCAAAGAGCCTCAAAAGTAAGTTTGATGACATGAGAATGGAAGAAGGTGAGAATATTTCTCAATATGTTTCTAGAATAAAAGAAGTTGTTAGTGTAATAAAAGGTGCTACTAGTAAAATAGATGATGATACTATGCTAAGTAAAGTCTTAAGAACATTGTTGCCTATGTATGTTGTTAGAGTATCTACAATTCAAGAGTTAAGATGTATACTAGGTAATGATCTAACCCTTGAAGTTCTAGTAGGAAGAATTACTGGTTTTGAGCTATCTAATTTTGACAACTATAGACTAGAAAGTATTGAATCAGCCTTCAAAGAAAAATTTTTACTGAAGGATTCTAAGTAGGTGAAGAAAAAGAAAAAGAAAAGTAAGATAAAGTATGCATCTAGTGACAGTAACACAAATGAGGAAGACATTGAACAATTGGAAGCATTGCTAGAAAGAAGATTTCACAGAGGAAAAGGCAAGTTCAAAGGTAAGTTGCCTATCATTTGTTTTAAATGCAATGAAGTTGGTCATATTGCAGCAAGATGTACACAAAAGAAGAACTTTAGAGAAGGAACAAACACAAAAATAGAAGAGAAGATGATGGAATAGACTACAAAGATAGGCAAAAATTCATGCTACATTGTTAATGAACATGACTCTAATGAAAATGATGATGAAGTGGTATATGTTGCAATGAAGGAAAAATCAGATGAGGATGATGCAACTGCACTTATGACTTGTCTGAACAAGAATGATAAATAGATCATTGACAATGGATGCTCACATCACATGACTGGAGACAAAAGTAAGTTCATTACCTTAACATGCTATGATGGAAATAGTGTAAGATTTGGTAATGATGCACCATGTTTAATTAAAGGAAAAGGGTCTATCATACTCACAGACAAGATTTTATGTGACAATGATTATTATCTTGAAGGACTAAATTATAACTTGTTAAGTGTGTCACAATTTGAATAACTTGGGATGCAAAGTTGAGTTTGAAAATAAATCAACCAAGATATATGATACAAATGGAAACTTGATTGGAAAAGGTGATCAAACTAGAAGTAATCTATTCTATTTGGATGTAGAAGATGCTACTTGTCTTATTGAAAAATTTGATGATGTATGGCTTTGGAAAAAGAGATTATGTCATGTAAACTTTGATAATCTAATTAGCACAATAACATGAAAAGAGTTAGAGGTTTTCCTAAGTTGAAGAAACCAGAAAATATAATGTGCAAACAATGTCAGCTAGGCAAGATGAAAAGTCAAGCTTTAAAAGTAAAGCTTATACCTCTAAGGAGATACTTGATATTGTTTATACTGACTTGTGTGGATCCATTGAAGTTCAAAGCTACAAAGGAGATAAGTATATAATGTTGTTTGTTGATGATTACTCTAGGATGATCTATGTACAAGTCAAGAAAGGTATTCACTCAACACCTTTTGAACTATGGTATGGTCATCCACCTAATGTGAAATACTTTAAGATATTTGGAAGAAAATTCTATATTCTTAAAGATATTAGGAGTGGAAAGTTTGATGCAAAGAGTGAAGAATATATATTCCTTGGTTAATCCACAAGAAGTAAAGCTTATAAGTGTTTAACTACTAACACTAGCAAAATTGTAGAAAGTGCAAATGTGAATTTTGATGAGTTTATAGAAGCACATGAGGTTGAACCTACAAAAGAACTAGAAGAATACAAGTCATTTTTATACTATTATGAAGTAATGCCTACTCACGAAGATGCTACAAATCATGGATCAAACCAATAGAAAGTCTCAACAACTACCGAGTCACATCATATGAATGTCAAGTTGCATTCAGATGCCAAGTTGCAGAATGAGGAGAATGCACAATCTAACTTTGAGATTACCACACATGAAAGAGATGTTGGATCATCTAACAGAGATGCACATAGTGATACTGAAACTGAGAGATAGAATGCAACCACAAGAATGTAACCTTTAAAAGGGTTGGCTTTTAATAGGGCATCACTCTAGAAGAGTGAAAAAGGAGTAGCATGTTACTGGTGGTTTTTTTCAAATTGGGTTTCCATGTTAAATCATTGTGACAAGTGTGTTGATGGATATGTTGTATTTTGTGTGTTACATTTCTACATGTTGATTTAATAGTAACATATCAGTTTTGGTTAACACAAAATGAATGCATGGTTGGTTGAGAAAGTTTTATGGGCTTACTAAATTGTGAAAAGTCTTATTTGTACATCTAGAACTTCAATAACTGATTCACACCCCCCCCCCCCCCCAAGTTATTCTAAAAGAATTTCAACAATTGGTATCAGAGCCATCTACTTAAGAGGATTAGTTCTAAGGTACTAGAAGCACAAAGATCAAGATGTCAAAAAGAGAGGTACCCAAGCTCAATAGAGATAATTTCTCTGCATGGAAATCTTTGATAAATCTACACCTTAGAGGACTTGAAGAGTATGCAAAATCTTGCATTTTAGTAGAACATGTTGATCCAGCAAGAGCCCTAATTGCTGAAGATTTGAAGAAAAAGAAAGAACACAATTAGGAGATGTTGGAGATTGCCTCTACCCTAAGCTATGTTGAGTTTGATGATATCAAAGGCCTTAAAAGTGAAAAGTAGATGTGGGATGCCCTAGACATGATCTATGGAGGAGGAAAAAATGTTCAAAGAGCCAAGTCAAAGAGCCTCAAAAGTAAGTTTGATGACATGAGAATGGAAGAAGGTGAGAATATTTCTCAATATGTTTCTAGAATAAAAGAAGTTGTTAGTGTAAGAAAAGGTGCTACTAGTAAAATAGATGATGATACTATGCTAAGTCTTAAGAACATTGTTGCCTATGTATGTTGTTAGAGTATCTACAATTCAAGAGTTAAGATGTATACTAGGTAATGATCTAACCCTTGAAGGTCTAGTAGGAAGAATTACTGGTTTTGAGCTATCTAATTTTGACAACTATAGACTAGAAAGTATTGAATCAGCCTTCAAAGAAAAATTTTTACTGAAGGATTCTAAGTAGGTGAAGAAAAAGAAAAAGAAAAGTAAGATAAAGTATGCATCTAGTGACAGTTACACAAATGAGGAAGACATTGAACAATTGGAAGCATTGCTAGAAAGAATATTTCACAGAGGAAAAGGCAAGTTCAAAGGTAAGTTGCCTATCATTTGTTTTAAATGCAATGAAGTTGGTCATATTGCAGCAAGATGTACACAGAAGAAGAACTTTAGAGAAGGAACAAACACAAAAATAGAAGAGAAGATGATGGAATAGACTACAAAGATAGGCAAAAATTCATGCTACATTGTTAATGAACATGACTCTAATGAAAATGATGATGAAGTGGTATATGTTGCAATGAAGGAAAAATCAGATGAGGATGATGCAACTGCACTTATGACTTGTCTGAACAAGAATGATAAATAGATCATTGACAATGGATGCTCACATCACATGACTGGAGACAAAAGTAAGTTCATTACCTTAACATGCTATGATGGAAATAGTGTAAGATTTGGTAATGATGCACCATGTTTAATTAAAGGAAAAGGGTCTATCATACTCACAGACAAGATTTTATGTGACAATGATTATTATCTTGAAGGACTAAATTATAACTTGTTAAGTGTGTCACAATTTGAATAACTTGGGATGCAAAGTTGAGTTTGAAAATAAATCAACCAAGATATATGATACAAATGGAAACTTGATTGGAAAAGGTGATCAAACTAGAAGTAATCTATTCTATTTGGATGTAGAAGATGCTACTTGTCTTATTGAAAAATTTGATGATGTATGGCTTTGGAAAAAGAGATTATGTCATGTAAACTTTGATAATCTAATTAGCACAATAACATGAAAAGAGTTAGAGGTTTTCCTAAGTTGAAGAAACCAAAAAATATAATGTGCAAACAATGTCAGCTAGGTAAGATGAAAAGTCAAGCTTTAAAAGTAAAGCTTATACCTCTAAGGAGATACTTGATATTGTTTATACTGACTTGTGTGGATCTATTGAAGTTCAAAGCTACAAAGGAGATAAGTATATAATGTTGTTTGTTGATGATTACTCTAGGATGATCTATGTACAAGTCAAGAAAGGTATTCACTCAACACCTTTTGAACTATGGTATGGTCATCCACCTAATGTGAAATACTTTAAGATATTTGGAAGAAAATGCTATATTCTTAAAGATATTAGGAGTGGAAATTTTGATGCAAAGAGTGAAGAATATATATTCCTTGGTTACTCCACAAGAAGTAAAGCTTATAAGTGTTTAACTACTAACACTAGCAAAATTGTAGAAAGTGCAAATGTGAATTTTGATGAGTTTATAGAAGCACATGAGGTTGAACCTACAAAAGAACTAGAAGAATACAAGTCATTTTTATACTATTATGACGTAATGCCTACTGACAAAGATGCTACAAATCATGGATCAAACCAATAGAAAGTCTCAACAACTACTGAGTCACATCATGTGAATGTCAAGTTGCATTCAGATGCCAAGTTGCAGAATGAGGAGAACGCACAATCTAACTTTGAGATTACCACACATGAAAGAGATGTTGGATCATCTAACAAAGATGCACATAGTGATACTGAAACTGAGAGATAGAATGCAACCACAAGAACTAAGCCTAGAATGTCTAAATATGTCAAAAGACACCATCTTGCAGATCAAATCATTGGAGACAAAGATGCAAGGCCAATGACAAGAAATAGGTTGAGAGGTGAATCATGTTTGTTAAGCATGAAGGAACCTAAGATAGTGAGAGATGCATTGAAAAATTGTAATGTCCCGCTTCAAGACATTAGTTATTTTTCCATTTCTTTGTCTAAATTTTTATAATCTTTTTTATCATATCCTTGACATTCTATATTCATATGTGCATTTCATATAGTCATGTTGTTTCATTAATAATAATTATATTAATGATAATATAATTAATTATATATTTACATCAATAAGCTTAGTTAAATTAATTAATATCATAATATATATTATATTATATTGTAACATATAATATTTTAATAATATATCAACTATATATTATTATATTATAATTATTTATAACATTTTTATATTAAATCATATCTTAATCATTATAATATCGTTATTTATTTATAATTATATTATATTATCATTTAATTTATTCCATACTTCCATATTGTTATAATGTGATGATATTATTATATGATTATATATAATATTACTCATAAAATAATATTATTTTAATATTATTATTAATATTAATTTACATATAATACTTATTTGTTATTATAAATTATATGTCAAAGTGGAGACATCATAGTCCTCCCCTCTCGAATTTGCTTGCCCTCAAGCAAAAACTTTCATACACAAGCTTGTCATAGACACAAAACATACTTGTATTCAAAAGATCGAAAATATTTATGAAATATACATGAAAGAAAACATGAAGCATACACAATGTAGACAGATGAAAACACGAAGCAAACATGGTGTAGATAGATGAAGACACAAAGTAAACATGATGCAAATACATCATACATTCTTTTGTAATTCTCTATAATTTATTTTTTTCACAATGAAGTAGAATAAAGGGAATGAAAAAATATACTTCCCCAGTATGCTTTTTGATCATGGATCCAAGTCCAAGAGCAAAATTTTGGCCCCCTTGGCCTCAATGGAATACATTAGTCATCCCATCAGGTGGTCTACTTGGAAGATTCTTAACTGAATTAACTTGACATGTTAATTTTTTCTTAACTTAACCAATCTAAGCCCAGGAGAAAAACTTTGGCTCTCCTAGCCTTGATGAAGATATTCTATCATTCCATCAAGGTGGTCTACTTAGATGTCCATCTTAACATTTTTTCCAATCTAAGCCCAAGAGCGAAACTTTTGTCCTCTTGGCCATGACAGTAGCAGCACTTTGGCATCCATCAAGGTGTTCTACTCAGATGGTAATCTTATTCTTCTTAAATATCCTACCTAAGCCCAAGAGAAAAACTTTGGCCCTCTCGGCCTTGATGGCAGCACTTTGGCATCCATCAAGGTGATCTACTTAGGAGGTAGTCTGATTCACCACTTTATATCCTCTCTAGTTTGATATTTTATTCTTCCTCCTCTTTTTTCTCTCTATTTTTTCTTTTTCTTCTTCTTTTGTCAAATGCCTTAAGATTTGATCTTGTCATCCTTCAATTTTGATGGCAGATTACTCCTTCCAATCAAGATCTACTTAATAACACAATATTATTTGCAAAAGTTATATTAGTGATTGGTTATATAATGTTGTTAAATAAAATTGGAAATAATATAATGGTAACTCTAACTTAAAATTAAAATATCTTCTAAGTAAAGATATTTATATTCAATGTAAAATAATTTAGGAAATAGAACTTATCTCTATTTAGAGAAATGTGCTTGAAAATTATGTAGGTCATTGTAGACTTTATCATTTTATTACTTAGCTCCTCACTTTCAAAAAGGGCCTTAATCTCACCCACTAGCAAAGCTCCCTAACAATATTGTAATAACTCAATCCTTCATTTAATATTAATGCACTAGCACCTATGGTGGTATCGTTGGCATTTACATGTATATGAACCAATTAACAATTTGTTGGTATAACTTATCTGATGGTCTTCAATATGCAGATCATGCTTTATTATTTTATTTTTCCTTACATCATTCCACATGTATGAATGGATAATCTACACATCTTTGTCCTTGTGTATTGAATAAAACTTCATCTTGTCTCCAATACACTATATCGACGATGGTAGGTTTTAATGCTTCCCTTGGCGTTTACTTGGGAAATAGTCTTTCCAAAAGTAACTAACATTTTAATCACTCTATTATCTTCATTCCATGTCTCGCCTTATCCCAATTTGACCTCAATGGTGATGTTATCCTATTGTACCATCTTCTTTCTATTAGTATCTACATGGAAACCATCTTGGAGCTTGTACTTCCTTTTTCCTTAATACACTTGGGTCAACAAAGTTTGGTGGTTTGCCCCTTTACATAAACATAATTTGATGGATGTTATGCTTCACTAACTCTCTGCTTTCTACTTTTAGTGCAATTCTATGGCTTGTATCCTTGTTTTTTTATTTTAATGTGTTTTCAGTATCCTCCTTTTAATATGCTTTTTTCGATGTTAATCATTTTCTTCACAGCTCCATTCTTGCTTTAATGGTATTCGATGGTTGGTTTCAAAACCAATGTTCAAGAGTTTCACTACTGGATCTACCAAGTATGCTTCTTCAAGAAATCTTTATGGTTTGGTTTAGTGTTGGAGGGACATATCAATACAAGATTGCAGAAAATGCTTTGCTAAAGCAAGGTCACAATTGGAATATTCTACAAAGCAAGGGTCTAAGACTAGGTATGGCAGCTGCATGGCAAGGTATGAAGTGTACTCATTTTATTCCTCTGCTCAGTCAAGGAACACCTTTGGATGCTACTACCACTTATTCATCAACAATGTTGCATGAATTATTTTGGTAACTCCCTCATGATGATTATTTAATTCTATTTTCCAATAAATCATTTTGTATTTTCCTTATCTCTACTGACTTCTCCATGTGCATATCATCCTTAAATTCCATGTTTCCAAAGTAGAGGAGCTACAGGATAATCTATGGCATCCTCTAGTATGGAATGTTGCTTTCAGCCTGATAAGTGTTATTTACATTCAAGCAAGCGAACGAGTATGAGAAATTGGGGTTGTTTTTGTTGGATTGTCTTTTATGGTACTACTTCTGCTTGTGTCGTTGCTACTACTATAATTTGGAAAATAATTAACAATTCACCCATTTTTGTAAGGATGTACCAACTCCACAATTTTATATCCTCTCTATTATGATAATCCCAAATTTCATTCACAGGCTCGTAGGACGTTGTGCTCTGATACCACTTGTAATGTCCCACTTCAAGACATTAGTTATTTTTCCATTTCTTTGTCTAAATTTTTATAATCATTTTTTATCATATCCTTGACATTCTATATTTATATGTGTATTTCATATAGTCATGTTGTTTCATTAATATTAATTATATTAATGATAATATAATTAATTATATATTTACATCAATAAGCTTAGTTAAACTAATTAATATCATAATGTATATTATATTATATTGTAACATATAGTATTTTAATAATATATCAACTATATTTTATTATATTATAATTCTTTATAGTGTTTCTATATTAAATCATATCGTAATCATTATAATATCGTTATTTATTTATAATTATATTATATTATCATTTAATTTATTTCATACTTCCATATTGCTATAATGTGATGATATTATTATATGATTATATATAATATTACTCATAAAATATTATTATTTTAATATTATTATTAATATTAATTTACATATAATACTTATTTGTTATTATAAATTATATTTCAAAGTGGGGACATCACAAAGATGATCACTGGTACAAAGTTATGGAAGAAGAAATTTAGTAGATAGAAAGGAACAAGACTTGGAGTCTAGTTCCTAGACTAGAAGACAAGAATGTGATTGGCACAAAATGGGTATTCAAAAACAAGTTAGATGAGAATGTTGAAGTAACAAGAAACAAAGCAAGACTAGTTTGCAAAGGGTATGCACAAGAAGGAGTTAACTATGGTGAAACATTTTCCCCTGTCACAAGAATGGAAGGTGTGAGCATTCTAATTTCTTATGTTGCATACAAAGGTTTCAAAGTTTATCAGATGGATGTTAAGTCTGCATTTCTCAATGGCATATTAGAAGAATAATTCTGCATAGAACAACCAGAAGGCTTTGTTGATAAGAATAATAAAAACATGGTATGTAGACTGTACAAAGCCCTATATGGATTGAAACAAGCACCAAGGGCATGGTATGAGAGACTTCATACTTATCTTGTTAAGATTGGATTTCAAAGGATAGATGATAACAACAATCTATAGATGAAGACAGATAAAGAAAAAGGTATATTGTTATCTCAAATATTTGTTGATGACATCATATTTGGAGGACAAGATGCTTTGTGTAAAGATTTTGCAAACCAGATGAAACAAGAGTTTGAAATGTCAATGTTTGGTGAGATAAAATTCTTTGTGGGATTATAGGTTGATTAGATAAAATATGGTGTATATATCACTCAGTCAAAATATGTCAAGGAGATATTGAAGACATTTGGACTAGAGGATTCAAAACCAGTAAGTACACCTATGGCGCAGTACTCAAGCTATCAAAGCATGATGATTCACCTGAGGTCAATCAAATATTATACATATCCATGATTGGAAAATTACAATATGTAGTACACAATAGACATGATATTGCATTCGTTGTGGGGATAGTTGCAAGATTCTTTGCCAACCCTAGAGAGAATCACTTGATGGTTGTGAAAAGAATAATGGGATACTTGAAAGGAATAGAAGAGTATGGGTTATACTATAAGAAGAATGAAAAGTTTGAACTAAAAGCCTACATTGATGCTAATTGGGCTGGAAATATTGATGACAGAAAGATCACTAGTGGAGGAGCATTCTTCTTAGGCAAAAGACTTGTTACATGGACTAGCAAGAAGCAGTGTTGTACTTCCCAATCTATTACTAAAGCAAAGTATGTTTCTCTTGCTATTAATTGCACAAAAATTGTATGGATAAAATAGCTACCTAAGGGAATGGACGAAGAAATCACATAACCAGTGACACTTTATTGTGATAATAGAAGTGCTATCAATATATCAAAGAATCATGTAATGCATAAAAAGATAAAGCACATTGCAATAAAGTATCATTATGTAAGGGAGTTGGTTTAGAATAAAGAGGTGAAGATGGAATATATCAACAGAAAGGAGAAAATTGTTGATATCTTCACAAAAGCATTAGCTAAGGATGCTTATGAGTATCTGAGAGGTAAACTAGGGGTGATACCCCTATCAAAGGCTATTTAAAAGATAGAGGGAGTACCTTACATCAAACAAGTTGACATTCATTTCATACAAATTGATGTAGAGAATCTTACTTTAGGAATTTCCTAAAGTAATCACAAAATTTGAATTACAAATCAGTCACAAGAAAAGTGATAGAGGGAGAAAATTGAAGAGCCTACAAAAGCCTATATCTGCATATATCAAAGATGTCAAGTGTTAAGTATATGTCTTTGGCATTGTTGTAAAAGAGGGAGAAAGTTGATTAAACTAATCAAGGGAGATGATGAAGGGAGAGAGTACATCATCAGAAGATCAGAAGACTAAAACAAAGAAAGAGGGAGAAAGCAAAAAATAAAAAGAGGGAGATTGTATATTTTGTAACCTAATCAGAAGAAGGAGTTTCTAATAGAGGGAGAAGATTTAATCACAAGCTTTCTTTTTTGTATTGCCTTACTATTTTAACCAAGTTAGTTTGATGGAACAAGATGTTCATCATTTTTTTGATTGATTGATTAGTTTGGTTTGTCATCAATGCCAAAGAGGGTGATTGTTGATATATGATTGAAAAGATCATTTGAGTAGAAAGATTGTTGAAGAAGACTGTGTGTTTCAATCATTATTTTGTCACTAATGTCAAACCTACTACATGCTGATAAGAAAATTGCTTATATGTTTCAAGTGCTATCACTTAGTTGATTAATGAGAAGGATTTGATCAACATGATGTAACAAAAGTACCTAGAGGAAAGGTTGAGCTATGATTATGTATTAAATGCAAGAATCAGTTAACATAGAGATAACATAATGTATTAATGATCTACTTGAGGTTACAAAATGATTGGCTACACTTAGAAAGTTCAGAAGAATAAGGTTAAACAAAGTTCATTTACCAAGCTTGACCAAGTTGATAGAAGGTGTCAAGCAAAGTTAGTACAAGCCGAGTGAAAAGTTAGTTGGAGTTGAGTGAAAGAAAATTATAGTGGATGTCGAGAAAGTTAGTTGATGCCAAGTAATTTTTAGTTGATGTTGAGCACCAATAAAATCTAGTTGATGCCAAGTGATTTTAAAATAGATGTTGAGCAACATAGTATGTGTCGAGTATTAGTAAATTGATAATGTCGAGCTATTGCACTATGAAAAGATTGAAGATTTATTGATTAAAAGCTGACAAGTTTGTTTTCTTGGAACTTGTGAATCATGAGGAAAATAAGATTGATGAGCTAGAGGCACAAAATCTTATGTAAACCATTTTGGAGGCAAATTCAAATGGATTCTAGGAGAAGTTTCTAGAAAAGACAAGATATGGGGTACGTACATTGTATCCTACCTAATACATCCAAAACCCTAATTTTGTGGTGGATAATGAGCAGGAAAGGTGTTCTAATTTCCTATATGTAGGGATTTTTGGTCATGAAGAAAAAGAGGTTGGAGAGTTTTGATGCGAAAATTTGACAAGAAGGAAAGGGGTTTGCTTCATCAAGTGACCCAAGTAAGAAGCTTGTAATGGCATACTAAGAAAGAAGGTTTAAAAAGGATGAATGCTTGAAGGGTAAACAAGTTGTTAGAGCTACAAAGATTGGAAGCCAAGCAGAGTTGAGGACTGAATAGTGATTTGTAATCTGCAACTAAGGTTGTAAGTTGTATTAGATCAAAGCTCTACTGTTACTTTCTAACAAGTGTATCAGCCTAGGGTAAATCCTTTGGAGTAAGGTTGACATAAAATTTATTGGAAAATCCTTTAACATGGTGGCATTCCAAGTGAATAGCCTAAAGTCCTCTAACAAGGCTCACTTTCAACAAGATGATTAAAATCCCTTAACTGGGTCACATTTAACAGTGTGCATTATAACCTTTAATAGGGCATCACTTCAAAAGAGTGAAAAATGAGTGGCATGTTACTAGTGGTTTTTCTCAAATTGGGTTTCCACATTAAATCATTGTGTCAAGTGTCTTGATGGATATGTTGTGTTTTGTGCTTTACATTTATGCATGTTGATTTAACAGTAACATATCAATTTTGGTTAACACACAATGAATGTATGAATGGTTGAGAAAGTTTTATGGGTTCACTAAATTGTGAAAAGTTTTATTCGTACATCTGGACCTTGAATAACTAATTCATCATCCTCCCTTAGTTATTCTAAAATAATTCTAACATCTACTTCACTCCTTTCACTATCTAACATACTCTACAACTTTGTACAAACTTCATCACATCTTGCTGCAACTATGGCTAGTAATAATTTTCAGCAACCAAAGCTATGGTTTTATCTCTACCAAAATGTCTAGCTAATCCTCCACTATGCTTCTCCTTGATGAGATTCTCTCTCATTGAACTTCTAGGAATGCACAATTGGCTTCCTTTGAACAAAATATTATTCTAGATCATGAAATCCAACCACTTTTTCCTATGAAGTATAATAGGTTCTGTACAAGCCTTTCATATTTCACTAAAATTAGGATCATCTGGATACAATGTACTGAGTTCATTTAACCCAACCACCTCTATCTACATTTTTGTCAGCAAAATTTTTCTTTGTCCTCTTTGATTTCTTTCATTCCCTCTATCTTTGAATTTGGATACCCCCTTCTTCTTATCCTTTTCTTCCACCTTTAGGGCTAGTTGATGGCACCTCTAAATAATAGTAGGTGTCCACAAACTTATCACCTCTTTGATATTCCACTTTAAACCACCCAAGTACCTAGCCACTTTTATTAGCTCTTATTCTTGCTTCTTGGACCTAATACACAACCTTTGAAACTCCTTTGTATAAGAGGACACATTAGGGTCTTTATGTTTCACTACTTGTCTCCTTTTGTGAAGTTAAATCTCGTAGTCCTCTAGTAGGATGTTCTCCTTAAGTTTAGTGACCATGGAATTCCAATTAGATATAGGCTTACTTCCCATCCTAACCCTTTCAACCTGGACATATTTTCACCATGTCAATGTTGATCCTCTTAAGTCTTGACTTGGCTACTTTGACATTTCGTGCCTCTGAAACACCTTCACCTTCAAAGTGGTTCTCCATTCCATCCATCCACTCCATTATTATATCAATTTCCATCTTCCTACTAAATAGTGGCATACCTTCCAAGGCCTTCCTTCCTAGGGACTTTATGGCTTTCAAGAAAGACTCTTCATTCAAGATAGGGTCTGGTTTAGGGACAACAACATCCTCTACTATCTCCTTACCCTTCTCATTTTATTCTTCTTCTTTTTTCTTGGTTGCATCAGTAACTACATCCAACTTTATCTTCACCTCTTCTAAGCCTTCTTCAAGGAATATTTTTTTCTCCTTTTCCTCATCAACTTCTTTAGCTAGCTCTTCATTTGTCACCATACTTGACATACACTAGTCTCCCAAGTCTTTAACTTGTTCTGTTATCACTCTTATATAACACCTAGTCTTGATCCTACCCTAGTTTCTTCTAAGGTCTCCTTAGATCCTTATCTTGACCTAATAGGGTTTCTTCCTACCGTACTCTCCTCAAGATCATGTCTATGAGTTCCTAGGCTATTTAACTAGTGAACATCAATTAGTTAGAACAATAACTCTTTTACAACTTCCTAGGCTTGTTTTGGCCTTTTTTGCTTCCTTCACAACAACTCCAAAATGATCCCAATCTCTCAACTTTCCTTCCAAAAGTAAATTTTGACATCTAGGAAGACATTAAAACCCTTTCCATGTCTTACAATCAAATTTTTCACTAAAGCCCTAATCGAGTTCTAAGAACCTTGCAAATTGCTTGTTGATAGGGCTACAAGCAATTAGCCCTCCATTTGATGAAAATCTCAATTTTCTTGAAACAATCCTTAACAAGGGGGTGAACTAACCTTTAATCTAGATACCCTTTTTAGAGTACTAATAGATTCAGGTGCTCTTGGGTTCCCAAGAATTCCATACAGTACAGCCCATAATTAAGACTAAAAATTAGGGTTTACAAGGCCTTTGAAGCCTGACTGATAAAAGGAAGTTCTCCCCATTGTACAACCTTCATATTTGCCTCCCATTGAAGTTGGGTATTCACTATACATTCTTCTATCCCACTCCAAGATCTAATTGAAGAAATCCAAGCATTCAATCTCTCCTAACACTTATGCAATCTATGATGATCCCTAGCCATGCAACTATGGCTCACCTAGGGCATAACCATAAAAACTCATACCTTACTTGCAAGGGCCCCTCCCTTAGTATAAAATATTTACATAGATTTATTGTCCTGATCCCAAAATCCCATACAAATCCTATGGTGGGAAGAGGCCCTATGAATCCATCTTGGCCAACTACCTAATTCAAAACAACAAACTGACAAAAACCAAAATAATTTACTTGACTATCTATCAAAATCTAAAATTGAAGTATAATATTTTACATAACCTAGAAAGGAATTAAACTAGCATTTCAAATGGTTACCACACTTCTTTCAATCCAATAAAACTCACAAAAATTAGAAAACACAGAACTATCACTATATTCTTATTGAACAATTCATACACACAAAATCCAAATTTTCTCCAACCATTTGGGCAGGTCAAGAATGGCATTTTATAGTTTTCCCATGGTCAATTACAACTATTTTAGATATTTATGAGTCCCCACCTACAAAGTTTCTCTTATGCAACAAAGAATAGTCAATGTTGTCAATTATCTCCTACTTATCAATGTTGTCAATGACAATATTGACAACTTTTGAGAAATTTTTACATCTTTTTAAGTTTGGCCCTCAAACTTGTTCCAAAGGCTACCAAACTTTTTAAAAATACATAAATGGACTTAAAACATGTAAAAAGGACCCTAAATCAACTATTCGACCATTCTACCCTCCAAAACCAAAACCACCCTATTTGACCTAATCATGCAACTAAGTGCAACTAAGGCCTAATAAGGCAACCCACACTTAACACTCCTCACTTTAGGACTAAACTAGTCCCTTTATTAGCCTAGTGGTGTGGCTAGTGCTACTAAAAACCAAAATTAATAGGAGCCCTAGGTCTATTCTTAACCCACCTAATTGCCCCTACACCAATACAAAAGATGCGAAAGATTACATTGGTAAACTAAAAGAGAAAATTGATCACCTAAAATCTAGAAAGGAATCAAAAGAGCAAGTTAGTGGCACTGATGATGTAGAAAACCACAAGAAATAATATGAGTTGTTAAAACATAAGTTGAAAATAGTTGAACTTAAGTTGAGTCTTAAGAAGGATGACAATAAGAGTGAACTAGATTTGAAATCTAAGAATGCAAACCTAAGATCACATCTAACTAAAGTAACATCTAAATTAGATTCTATCATAATAGAGTATGAAAAATTAGAAAAGTACAATTCCATTGTGAAAGAATAGTTAACAAAATTTATAGAAGATTTATTTTGATAGTGAGAAAATTGACAAACAACTCTTTTTTCAAAAATCTTCTTATGATAAGACAGTTCTTAGATATCTTATTGAGAAATCAACCAAGAAAATTGAAGTTAGGAAAGAACCAAATATAGTTGTTGAAACCCCTAAATCTAAAGAAATTGATCAAAAAAGGACTAAATCAAGTATATCTACAGAATTATCTAAAGAAATTGAGCAGGTTTATTTGTTTGAGAAACATGATGAACCAAAGAAAATAGAACAAGTTGAATCACCTAAGGAAGTTAGACATGAATTCAAAAGTAGATGCTTTATATGCAATAAAGTTGGTCATATGAAGAGAGATTGCACAGGTAATTCTTTTAGACCTATCACTATTTTTCTATTGTTATAATTGTCATGGTTTTGGACATAAAGCAATTGATTGTAAGAAACCTAAGTTTGATAGTAGTAATGGAAATAGTAGAACGTTTAGGGATACTAACCCTACAGGCAATGAAAGAAGGAAAGAAAAAAGAAGATCTAATGATAGAGAAGGGAATCATGTTGTAGTTTACAAATGTAACAATCTTAAACACATTATAAGGAATTATAGAGCACCTAATAGCCAAATGGAACCAATCAGAGAAGGAATGCACCTATGTCAGTTATGCAATAACTTTGGACACACAACAAGATTTTGCAGAATGGATGGAAGTAATTTCAATAGGAATCCTAATTATAGAAGGAACAATAATAGAAATGATAGAAGAAATCATAATGGCAGTGATAATAGTCAGAAGGAAGTACTTAAAGAGCATGTTGTTGAATTCAAGGAAATTTTTGTGAAGGAAAGTGATCCATAAAGTTCTCATATAATTTTAGAAGAGTAGTATTTTGATGTATTTGATGGAAGATAAAAGTTAGCAATTGTTTGTGACTCATCTTACTTGAATTAAGAATTTCTAGTAAAGGTAGAGCATCAATTGATTAGAACTAAAGTTAGAGAGTGAATTAGAACTCGTGCAGTTAATAGAAGGTAGAAGACATAATGAGGAAGCTACGGTTGAGTACATAAACATTTTTATGATCATAGTAAGTCGTATGAAAGAAAAAAATCTTACTGGTAATCAAAATTATCTTTTGTGGATGAAGTAGATTTTCATTTAACGAAAAGTTAATTTTGAAATGATTTAAGAATTGTGAACAAGATTTTGAGTACCATTTATTCATGTGAAGAGTTTAGAGCATTTGTGAGCGAATTGATAGCAATTTGAGAGTGAATTGAAGTATTTGAAAGTGCAAAGTTGAAGAAGCCCTAATATATGATAATCAAAGTATTTTATAAAGCTTTCAAGTGGAATTTCTAGTATAATTAGTTAGCATAATGGCAAGCTAGTTTGTATATTATGTTAGTGAGAAACCAAGGTATAAATTTAAGAATCATTGGTTTCTTTCCCTAATTGATGATCCCTTGGGAGCATTTTTTCAAATCCCACCTAATGTACTTCATGTAGAGGATGTTAGGAGCTATATTCATTGCAAATATGAGAGTATTGGAGATGAAGACATTCATAAGGATTTAGGTATTATGTTTAATGGAAACTTAACCTTGAAATCTAAGTTCGCATACTTGAATGAGTTGAACTTGATCAAGTATATATTTTATACAATATTTGATAATCATGAAAGGAGTAGGATTATTTTGAGTAGAGTGCATGAAGAAATATTTTGGGTAGGAGATATACCTATCATAATTGGAAATGACCTAATTCATAAGGTCATAGGACTGAGAAATGGAGGTTGTAACTCGTTTAATGACAGAAATATCAGGAAAATTGTTGAAACAGATCTAAAGACTAAGTTTGATGGAAGAAATATGAGAGTTGGACTAATCAAGGATATTAGAGTTAGAGTGTTGAGAAAGATTATTGGATACAAACTCAATCATAGTTCAAGAGTAGATTATGTGCCAACAAGATTTCTACGTGTAGCGTATGTGATGGCTATTGAAGATAAAAAATCAGCATGTGTGAGATTGTCAAATTGTAGTTGTTGAACAACATGGAAAATCTTAAGAATTCTAAGAATGAATTTTTTAGATTTGAATCCTTATTGACCTATTTTTTCCATGTAGTCAAGCAATTCCCTGAAATGACAAGTTGGGATAGCAATGAGTGCACCATGAAGATGATCACCCAGTGTTATAGGGCTAAACTTAAAGATGTCAGAGATAGAGATATTTAAAAAATGATGAAGAATTTTTAGTTGGAAATGAAAAAAAGATACAAAATCCATCCTTCTATGGTAGAGAAGTACAAAGATGAAATGTATTTTATGGTAGAATCCGATACAAATTGTATGGCGGCATTGGAACTTAGAGTTAAAGTTATAAAACCTATGGGTTATGAAATGAGTGAAGAACCCATTGAGGGATGTTTGAAGATAATTTTGTAGTTAGAAAGAGACACTAGTAGTCCTAGATGGGGAACATATATATAAAATGTGAAGGAATTTTACTCTAAACTTTACAACAAGGAAACCAAGAAGAATGTTGAGAAGAGGATAGAATCTATTCTCAAGGAATCAGGAATGACAAGGCAAGAATTCAATGAGATCAAGTTTATAGCCTTAGAGATTAAGGCTAGCATCAAATCTAAGGTATTGGTAGCTACTCCTATTACTATTGTAGTAGCTTTAGAGGGAGTGACAATGGCAAGATGTACTTCATAGATACCTATTGTTGACATTACAATCATGTTTGTTATTAGTGACACACACTTATTCAAATTGTACGTATCTACTGAGTGTATTGCATAGTTAACCAAGAACTTTAGTCTCTACCAAGTTCTACAATTGCTACTAAATCCAAAGGATAGTATTCAGCTTGTGTCAAGTAATTTCTACCATAATAGTGATCAACAGTGTAAATCAAGCTTCATAAGGTTTGCCAAGTTCCTCAGTGCAAATTGAGTTATGCAGTTCTTACTGAGTTTGCACTTATACTAATGTGAATCTAGTGTTGGCCAAGCCACTCAGTGTTAACCAAATGCTTCATTTTATACCAAGCTCATAGTGATAGCATTTATCAAGCTATGTAGTATGAATCAAATGATTCAGTTTATATGCCAAGTTTCACAAATTCACTAAGTCACCAGTGCAGATTGAGTTCAAACTACTTGGAAGTGATCAGTATGGACTAAACTTCTACATCTACTAAATAAATGATGATGCCAAGCATTGACTTTGGATGTTGAGTATCAAAACCTCATCGAGCTAGTCTTCAAAACTAGAGTTCCTACAGTTTAGGCTGACTTTGTGTATTTTATGTAAACTTGTATTGTAGCTAACTTTGTTGATTTGTAAATTGGATTGGTATATATGTAATGTATTGTATCACATCCAAAATATAGTATGGAATTAATGTAACAAGTATAGAAGAGGAGAAGTTTAAAATACAAGGCTACAAATAATATAAGGAGCAACAAAGATTTATCTATCACAACAAGGTGATCATTACACTCAAAGAAATCTCATTTAGCAAACCAAGTTGCAGATCAGAGATCAGCAACTATTTCATCCTAACAGGTGGATTAGTTAAATCCTTTCACAAGGTAGACTTAATAGCCTTTTGTAAATATCTTTACTGAGTGCATACTTTATTGTATTTTTTTAAATCCTTTTTCAAGGTAGACCTAGTAGTCCTTATAGCTCCTAATAGGGAAAAACATCAGAAGTGATCATTGTAAGTCTTAATAGGCCAACCTTATACTACAGTACTAAAGCTTGTGGGTATCATCTCCACCCTAGTTTTACTTTCTATTTGGAAGGTTTTTGAGTCACCAAATTGTGTGTCAAAGTGTTATGAATGTTTAATATTTTCAGTTTCTCATGCATGCAATTAAATTAGAATACACATGAAAGATTAATTGGTAAATAAGGATTAAGTTTTCTCAGTTACTGATTCACCCCTCCTCTCTCAATAACTTAGCCTATCATATATTTCCAAAAACTAGTATCAAAGCTTGTGGTTCTCAAAGAAAAGTTTAACAGCAAGATCAAAGGCTGTGGAGGTATTCAAACTTGACAAGGCTATTGACAATGAGAAACTAGATTTGGAATTAGCTATTGGACAACTCATGAAAGTAAAGGAACAACTCTCTTAATCCCTAAAAAGAAGAAAAGATCTTGCAATCTAGATGAATGACAAACTCTACATTGAAGAAAGAATTGAAGACATCCATTCAAACAATTTAGATGAAGCCAATGAAGCAATCAAAGAACTATTAGAGAAAAATGGAAACCTTCAAGAAGAAGTAAGAAAATTAAGAAGAGAGCAAGAAATTTAGTCAGTAAGATTGTGTGAATTCATGGAAGAGAAAAACAATACAAAAGAAGAGATAGAAGGAAATTAGAACAATGAATTTCAGCACCTATCCCTTCAATAGGTAGACTTCATTAATCAGCTCACTAATGCAAATGAAGAAATCATGAATCTAAGATTAGAAAATGAAAGATTGCTAAATGACCTAAACATTGAAAAGAAAATAAATGAGAGGATGATGAAATCTCAAGCAAACATGGATCAATTGAATGAGAAAAGCCATTATAGACAAAAAGAAAAAGGAAGAATTAGATATATAGAAGAAGGTGAATCATCCAAGCAAGGAGCTCAAAAGAATCGAAGACCTACTTGCAATCACTATGGTAAGATAGGCCAAACATCAAACAAATGTTGGAACAATGGGAAAGCCAAATTTAATGGAAAATGTTACAATTGCAATCAGCATGATCATAGAGCTAATGAATGAAAAGAAAAACCTAAATTTGAAGGCAAATGCCACAAATGTAAGAAGCATCAGCACAAATCTTCAAAATGCAAAACTAAGATATTGAACCCAGCAGAATAGATTGTAAAAGCTATATATGGTTGGGACTATAACACTTGGTGTAGATGTCATTACTATGGAGAATTTGGACACGTTGGAATGAATTATGTAAAACATCACATGAGGACAAGAGACACTACCAGAAGATGTTTCATTTGTACAAAACTTGGTCATCTTGCCAAGAACTACATGAATACTAGAAGAATTGAAGATAAAAAGAAAGTCAAGGCTGATAACATCAGAAAGCAGATGAGATAGCAATGGATTCCAAAATCTTTGAAGAATACAAGTTTGAGCAATGATGAACATGTCGCTCAAGAATTGGGTGACTCAAGCATTTCCACTTGATCTCTTGTAAGGAGAACAGGAACTAGGATTCTGATGAAGACATCTCACATAGTTCTAGTAAGAATAATGAAAGATCCATATCAACATTCATGATGCAAAGGGATCACCAAGAATTCAAGGAGATGTCAGTCATTACTAAGTGAATTTGGGTTACAGACCCTACCAAGCAAGGTTGAGAACTATTAAAAAATTTATGTGGTCACCGACTCATGGATGACTCTATCGAGCACTTAATGTACGAAAAGTGGAAGATAGTCTATCATTTGAATGAACAATCATACCAAGCATTTATGGCAATTGAAAATAAAAATTTGATAAAAAGAGCAAAATCAAAGTCATTTGTCACCAAAAAAGTTTTAGAGCTATGTGTGCAAAGCAATTTCTGAGCATCCAAGGGATCTATGTGAATTACTATTAATTTTTTCTCAAATCCTATTGGGAAAAATGGTATCCATTAGCAAAAAATCTAAGAAAGGGTCAAAAATGTTATTTTGAGGCATGGAATGGAAGGCACCAAACTTCAAGTTGAGTCTGACTATCATGGAAACCCTAGATCCAAGCAAAGCGCAATCTCAAATTCCATCAAAGGTACTATTGATAAATGATATTCATTCACATTTTTAGTGTGCTATTCAAGATATTGGAATTCTAGAAATGGATGAATCCTTGAGAGACTTGTGTGTGAATGGTGTGTTGAAACTAGAGCATCAACACCTTGAAGTGAAGGGTTTGACTCACATTTTGCACATGTCACAAGAATTCCAGGTCAATTGGATAAGATTTATCCTCAAAAATATGCATAATGGTCAGTTGTGGTTAGAGCAACCTATTATGATAACCAAGATGATGATCCATATGATCATTGGTCTTCCAATGTTGGAAAAAGCTAAAATGACCAAAACCCTAAGTCAGATCCAGCTAGAAAAGAAAACCCTTGTCAAGTGGGATGGATGGGGAATGAAGATCAACTATGTTATAGATATAGAATTGAAGTTTGAGGTACATGTCATCACACACAAAATATACAGCTCAAGTAGACTCAAGAGTGAATCATGTGAAGCTGACCTTGCCGAGTTGATGTTGAATCAGTTCAACAAAAATATGGAGAGTAGAAGAACTTCAAAGAATAATCCTTGTAAGTTTGGTTCACTCTTCACTTGTCTATTTTTCTATGTGCAAAATTTTTTCCCATCTAAAGGTATCATCATATGGAGAAAAGATGTATGTGTTCTTTATCAGATCAATGAATATATAGCTAAAATGGGAGAAAACTATACTAGTATTATGGATAACTACTTTGATACATTTAAGGAAAAGATGAATAAAAAATTCAAGATACTAAAGAAACTTGTTGATGATTACAAAGATGATATTTTTTTTATGTTTGACTATGATAAAGTATATATTCAAGCAATTAGACCAAGAAATGTATGGATCAAGCCTCTAGGTTATGAGGTTAACATTGATGAAACCAAGGACATTATTGAAGCATTATTAAATGAGCCTATTGACCCAAAAGTTGCATACTTTGGAACCTATGATGAAGGAAAGACAAGAATAGAACTTGAAATAAAACTCCCTCAAGCAGTCAACAAAGGAAACAAGAGAATTGGAAAACTAAAAACTAGCTCCACTCTTCTGTTGACTGAAGTCAAAAGAGATGACATTGAGGATGATGAAGCATAAGACGAAAAGAAGTTAGAAGAAGTAGAGCCTGTAAAGAAGAAAGGGAAGGTTATTATAACTGACCCTGTAAAACCATCTACAAGTATGTTCACAAGGAGGGTATCTAGAAGGAAACAAAAGACAGGTGAAGAAGTAGACGATATAATTTTCAAGAATCCTCCACCCACCTTTCAAGAAAGATAGAAATAAATAGATTTAGGAGCCAACATAAAAAACTTCAAAGCATTAAGGTATGAAACCAAAACTATAGAGGAGAAGAAGCAAGTTGAAGACATGGTCATATCATATATGTGTAGATACTCAGAGAAACATCTCCTACAAAAGAAATTTTGAAAAATCCCAAAAATAGAGTACTCTACCAAGTTGGAGACATAGATGATGAATAAAAGATGTCCTTGAACTTTTTGAATTTAGATTTCACTGATAAGTTTTTTTCTCACTAATGCCAAAGAGGGAGATTGTTGACTTTACAGTCATATTTTTATCAATGACTCACACTTATTCAGATAGATAGTATCTACCAAGCTTATTATATTGTTAACAGTATTAACCAAACATTTTAGGGTTTATCGAGTTCTATAGTTGCTATTGAGTTTAAGGAATAGTATTCAATTTGTGCTAAGCAATTTCTACCAAGTTGGTGATCAGCAGTGTAAACTGAGCATCTCAGTGTATACCGAGTTTCTTAGCGCAAACCAAGTTCATTTGTGCTTACTGAGTTCACAGTTACAATTATGTGAATCTAGTTTTGACTGAGCCACTTAGTGTTAACCAAGTGATTTAGTTTATACCAAGCTCATTGGGATAGCATTAACTGAGCTATGTAGTGTGAATCAAGTGATTCAATTTATATGTTGAGTTTCATAGTATTCATCGAGTCACCAATGCTAATCAAGTTCACACTACTTAAAAGTGATCAATATGGACTGAGCTTCTATTTCTACCGAATGCATGACAATGCCAAACATTGATAGTAGATGTTGAGTATTAGAACCTCACTGAGCTATTCTTCAAAACCTAAGTTCTTGTAGTTGGGCTGACTTTGTGTATTTTGCGCAAACTTGTATTGTAGATGACTTTTTTTAATTGTAATTTGGATTGGTATATATGTAATGTATTGTATCATATCCAATATATAGTATGAAAGTAATGTAAAAAGCAAAGAAGAACAAAAGGTGTGAAGTAAAAAGACTACAATAGTGTAAGGAGCAGCAAAGACTTATCTATCATAGTAAGGTTATCATTACACTCAAAGGAATCTCACTTAGCCAACCAAGTTGCAAATCAAAGTTCAACTACTATTCCATCCCAATAGGTGGATCAATTAAATCCTTTCACAAGGTAGAATTAATAGTCTTTTGTAAATCTCTTTGCTGAGTGCATACTTCATTAAATGTTTGTAAATTCTTTTGCAAGGTGGACCTAGCAATCCTTATTGCTCCTAACAAGGTAGATCATTAGAAGTGATCATTGTAAGCTTTAACAAGCCAACTTTAAATTTTAGTACTAAAGCTTGTGGGTATCATCCACACCCCATTTTTACTTTTTATTTGGAAGGTTTCTGGGTCATCATATTGTGTGTCAAAAGTATTATGAATGTTTTGATGCTTTCAGTTTTTCATGCATGCAATTACATCAAAATTTACTATAAGGATTAATTAGTAATAAAGGATTAAGTTTTATAAGTTACTAGTTCAACCCTCCCCTCTCAATAGGTTATCTTATCACATATATTTCCAATAGTACTTGATGATAATGATGATGATGATGATCAAAAGGGTCTAATGACCTCATTGAGAAAATTGTTGGAGAAGAACAAGTTTGTCAAGACTTTAGAGAGAACTTTGGTAGAAGTTCTGGAAAGGATGCAAAAGATAGTGCTAACTACTATTGTAGAGCTAGATATTGAGAAGAAGGATAAGGAAATGATGTGAACATTTAATGCAAAATTCACTACTTTGTCTGATATTTCTTTAGTACAAGATTGGACTAAGCATGATGCATCACTATTTGATACAGTATGCACAAATGTCAAAAATGATTTGTAGACTTTGAATGTTTACATAAAGGAGTTGAGGAAGACTGTACATGAAGGAAAGAAAGTGTATGGACATTTTCCTACGTCATATAATTACTTGAAGGAATTTGATGACAAGATCAAAGTCAGAATGAGTGAGCTTCAAACACTCATTATTAGATTATAGTAGTTAGATGTGAGCATTGAAGATGTTAAAGTAGAGATAGAGACAGTTCATAATGCTATCAAAGGAATTGAATTTGAAAAGGATAAGTTGATAAATAAATTCTATGCCCTTCAAGAATATTTATCTCCTAAGGTTAGCATTTTATAGAGGCAATTGGAGAAGTGTCTTGCAAAAAAGGCACCATATGATAAATTTTCCTACATAGACTTGAGCATAGTCGAAGTTGCATCATATACATTGTGCATACTCATTAGCATATCAAATATAATCCAAGAAAATTAGAAGAATGGACTTGAGAAGTTGAAACTTGGTTTTGCAAACTGCATATCAAGAATCTCAAGTTACAACAAAGTAAGGTAACATGGTTTTGTCCTGTATATATTCTTTTTTAGACACATTTGTCATTGACATCAAAAGGGGAGAAGAATGTAAAGGAAAATTGTATAAATTGTATAGATGTAAAGAAGGAATGTAAATGATAAATATACATGTAAGGGGGAGCTTAGCTATATATATAGAAAATCATTGTTAAAGAGGAGATAAGGAATGATGAAAATATGATATGCAATGATCCAAATATGTAATGATCCATCAAGACATGAATAAAATTTTGAATTTTTTGAAGGCCAATTTGAGTAGTTTCTTTTGTATTTACTATAATTTTGTATAATATTTTTGGGACATAACCAATTTTACCATATGTTGTCATCAATGCCAAAGGGGGATATTTTTGGCAATATGGCTAGGTAAGATTAGTTAGTTTTGTCATTTATGCCAACATATATTTTGGTATTTCATTGTGAAATTCGAAGATAGGAAATTTTCTAAGTATTAGATAGATGTAGAAACATAGAAATATATTCTATGAGTATAGATGAAAAAGTCAGAGCTGACATGTGCACAATTAAGGATGGATATCTAATAATATCATGATGACATGTGTCAGTGCACAAATTTGTACAAATTGTACAGAATTGGTTACAAAGGAATTACAAGTAGATAACATAATGGTAAAATGATATGTACAGCTTAAGGAATTATTTTTGTAACAAAATAATTACTTAACTACGATGGCACAACATCCTAGCTATTAACCTTGAGTTAATTTATCAAACGTGTGGGAGCATCAAGGTTGACTAGACAAAATTTTCTAACAAGCAAGGTATAAGTACAAATTGTATCATGCACAGCTAAGTGTGACGTGGGATGACATGCAAACTATTGTGAAGAATTTATATGTGATATGAGAGCCTTGTATAATGCAAGATCTAGTGTATGATTAGAGGATTTTTGGAGTACAACAATAAGACAATATTGCATGTATATATATTCTTGTGAATATACTTTAACTATATATTGCATATTTGGGTAGTGGGCTCATCTTTCGTATATTGTACTTGTACAACCAACTCCTAAAAAGGTTGAAGCAACTCCAAATAGGATTGAGGTTTTTAAGTTTTAACAGGGCCTAGTCCTCTAATAAGGACTGAGACACTATTTGTTATTCACAAACTCCTAACAGGGTCAATATCCTTAACAAGATTCTTTTGTTTAGTGGATCATTATGTGGGTGCCATCACCACTGGGAATTTTTCCTTGGTCAGGGTTTCCCTAGTTAATAAATAATGGTGTTATGAGTTCTCTATGTGTATGATTTTATTTACTATTCAGTATTTTTGGTTTACTTTCATATGCATGTTGTAAAGTAATTAACAATATTCACTTGTGGGTAAAAGTTTTTAGAATATTGATTCTATCAGAATTTGTATTAAATAAATATAACCAGAATCTAATGAAAGATATAGATTAATAAAGAGGAAATAAAATTGTCAGAATAACAATACAAAAAAAATCTCTAATATAAATTCTCAAAGGCATACTAGCATCAATATTTCCTAATATGTAAAATATAAGAGCTAGCATATTTATATAGGCAAGAACTGGGGGGATACTTGGACAAGAGGAGACAAGAGTCTCAACTTGGAGGAAGTAGAGTCCTGGTGGAATCAACCACCTACCATCCACCTACAATCTAGAAGGTTCATGTCCAAATTGGAATTAACCACATGTGATATCTTAGGAGTAGTTGAAGTCAAAAAGATGACTCACAATATCCTCCTAATAATAATATCTAAAAGATTATAATTCTTCCTAATTTATGAGCTCACCTAAGTAAAATTAATATAAGAGTTAAATGGAAAAGAACCATTTACTTTAACAACCCCCCTTAAGTGTAATTTAGGGAGTAATATAATGAAATATATAGTTAAATGGTTTAGGCATCAAAGCCATGTTAGGTAGCCATGTACAACTAATAAAGCATCCTTTGATAACAAGAGAAAAAGGATAAAACTCGATGGGACAAAAATCCTCTCCAAAAGAGAGTAGAAATGAAGCTTAAAAACTCTATAAGAAGACACCTATTGCACTCCAAGTAAGAAACATAAGTGTATGAACTTTCTCTCAGTAAAGGGTTTGGTGAAGATGTCTAGTAGTACTAAACTTCAAGGACCTTCTCATGAATCAACTCCTAGATATAATGCATATGAATCTCAATGTTCTTAGTCCTTTGATGATGGACTAGATTTTGAAAATTCTAAATATCACTTTGGTTATCATAGAAGATAATTGTTGGCTTTTGGAAAGGAATTCCAAACTCAGTAAGGATGTGTTGAAGCCAAATAGGCTCAGTGGCTACATCAATTAATCCTTGATACTCATCTTCTGTGGATGAAAGAGAAATAGTAGACTTCTTCTTTCTTGACCAAGAAACTAGACCAAAACCAAGAGAGAAGCAATACCTAGAATTAAACTTATGATCTTGGGAAATTCTTTCCCAATCTAAATCTGTATAGCCCACCAAGTCAATATTCACACCTACTACATAATGAATCCCATAATTTTGAGTACTCTAAATGTAATAAAGAATCCTCTTAGTTGCTTTCCAATGTAGCTCATCTAGTTTCTATATAAACTGAGAGACCATTCCCATAGCATATAAAATATTAGGCCTTGTGTGAGTCAATTATATGAGGCTACCAACCAATTGATGATACAAGGTAGTGTCAACCAAGAGTGAAGAACAAGAAGTCTCAAGTTTGACCCTTGACAAAAATGGAGTCGGTGTAGACTTGCATTTGGCAATATGAAATCTACAGAGAATATAAAGAGCATACTTAGTTGTCCAACAAATATATAGGAAGGTGACTGAAAGATCCCAATCCATAAAAAGTAATGAAGAAGGCCTAAATTAGACATTAAGAACCAATCATAAAGGGTAGTTGAACTATCATGATGTGAGATTAGTAACTCCTTGTAATCAAAAAATCATCAACATAGAGGAAAAGAAAGGTGAGAGTATCATCATGCTACAATATGTAGATGTTCAAATTAGAATGACATCAAGTGAGCCCAACTAATAGAAAGGAGTCCATCTTGGCATAACAAGCGCATAGAGCTTGGTTTAGGCTATAGAGGGACTTTCAAAGGTGGAAGACAAGTTTAGGATCCTTAATGAACCCTTGTGGATGCTCCATATAGATCTCTTCCTAAAGGTCATGATGAAGAAATGTACTCTTCCCATCAATTTGATGAATTTCCCAATGATGGGATGCAACAATGGCAAGGACAAGTCAGATAGAGTTCATCATTTAAATTGGTGCAAAGGTCTCAAAAAAGTCAATTCTAGGAACCTAGGAGAATCCTTTGGTGAATAGGCAAGCCTTATTCTTATCAACTAACCCATCTTCTACAAGTTTTGTTTGATAGATTCACTTACATCGAACAAGTTTTCTTCCCTTAGGAAGAGGGACTAAATCCAAAGTATGATTTTTCTCTAAGGAACTAAACTCTTCATGCATTGTAGTATACCACTTAGGAACACCAGAAGCTTCTTGAAATGTTTATGGATTAGAAGTTGTAGCAATAAAGAGATGCAGAGCTTTCTTGAACTAAGACCTTGTTCTTCTCTCATCTGAATGATAACCAACCCAATCATATGTTGATTCTAATGTCTGTCGAGTCCAATGAGGTCCAATATCTAGAGCATGTGGATAATCTAGAGGAGAATCATTCTCTAAATGATGATTGGAGGAAGTTGGATCCCCATCATCATCATTTGAAGTAGAAGAAGATTCCTCATCTAGATCAGGAGGATCAAGAACTTTAGAAGAGCTATCATCATGCAGTTGCAATGTCTCCATAGAAATGAATGATGGAAAAGGGATAGAAGAAGAGCTCGATGTATCTTCCTCAAAGTCAAAACTCCTCTCAATAAAAATTTCATGTCTGGTGGGATGGATAATCATATAGCCTTTGACACCATCTAGATACCCAACAAATATATAAGGCCTTCATTGTGGACCCATTGCCTTATGTTTCTTAGCTAGAATATGGGCTAATGTAGGAGACCCAAACACTTGAAAGTGTTTGATTGTAGGTTTTTGACTGGTCCAACCTTCAAAAGGAGTTACCATCCTTATAGCTTGATGAGGAACCCAATTCTAAATGTAGCATGCATAGTTGATGGCCTCTACCTAATACCGAGGTTCCAATGGTTTGGAATGAATCATACTATCGGCCATTTTCTTTAGGGACCTATTATTCCTTTTGGCAACTCCATTCTATTGTGGACTATAGGGAACTATGTGTTGAATATCAATTCTTTTGAGATACAAAATTGCTCAAACCTTTGGTTGACATATATCCCCCTCTTATCTATATGCAAGACCTTGATGAACTTCCTAATTTGTTTCTCTACAAAAGCTTTGAACTCTTGGAAATACTCAAAGACTTTAGACTTTTGTTTCAGAAAATAAACAAATGTGTATTGAGAAAGATAATCAATGAATATTAAAACATATTTTTCTTTGCCAAAAGAAGGATGTGGAAATGGTCCTGCCAAATCACTATGTACTAGCTCCAAAAGTTGTATGGCTCTCCATGCTTTGCCTTTACCAAATTTTTCTCTAGGATGCTTTCCAAGAATGAATCCTTGAAAAACTCCATTATAAAATTGAATAGAAGATAACCATGTAATCATATCATGTTGACAAAGTTGTTGTAAGTAGTGGTAGTTTAAGTGGCCAAACTGATGATGCCACAAATGAATCACTTCATCAAAGTGAGAGAAGTGATACAATCTTGATTGATGTTCTGCATTTCCCACTACTATTTTAGACCCATTTCTCATCTCACTAATAACCACTATATCTAGAGTAAACTCAACTCACTTGCCAAAGCCTGTGTGAGTAATCTGATAAATAGATAGGAGATTAGTTTTCAAATATGGAACACAAATAACATGATGAAATGTCCCTTCACTCATGTCAATAGACCCTCTCCCATGCACTTTAGTAGGATTTTCATCACCCAAAAGAATGGATGGCATAGAACATGACTCCAATGAGGAAAAACATTCTTTTGATAAATTCATGTGGTGTGAAGTACCTAAATCAATAGTCCATGAATTTGGTTGTGAGGCAGTAACTATTAGGGCCTTACCCTTTCCTTTTCCTATACTTGATTCCTTGGAAGATTCTTAGGATGAATTTGACTTGACAGAATCAAGCATTTTGATATTGTTCCTTTCAAGAAGATGGGACAAGTGATTAATTTTCTTCTTTAGACATTTATGTTCATCATCCAAGTTTCTTACAATAGGAACATGTTGTTATCTCATTCTTGGGCTTATTTCTTTATGACGAAGATGCATCAGTTACTGCTCTAGGAATAGAAAACTTCTTTTCTTGATTTTTTTTCTTGGTATTTTGTTTCTTTTCTTGCATAGGAGGCCCTATGTATTTTCTTGTGCCCTAATTTCTAGTCAAGGCATGAGACTTAGGTAGCTTGATCATGCCCCTATGGATCAACTTATCATGCTCCTTTGTGAGTTCATTTGAAAACTCATCAAGAGAAGGCATTGTATAGTTGTTGTCTAAGGCACTTTTAGTAGCATAGAAGATAGAGACAAACATAGAATATGTAGGACCAAGCTTGGAAAGAATACTTAGGATTAGATGTGAATATTTCTTCTCAATTCTACATTTTTTAATTGTAATCTTGAAGCTTTCAACTTAGTAAAAATGTCTTGAATAGTATCAAAGTTGCATGGATTTAATCCTATTAATTCCTTCTCTAATTGATGCCCTCTTAAATCATCTTTCTTTACAAATAATCCTTCTAATGTTGTCCATACATTATTAGGAGTTGTATATGATTCCACATAAGAGAGAAGCTCTATAGATATAGCCATGCATAAGGTACCATATGCTTCATCACATTTGTTGTGTCATTTAGACTCAAGTCATGTTGGTTGAATTTCAAAACCCATTGTTACTCTATATAACCCTAACTTCTTAAGATAGATTGTCATTTTAGACTTCCACTCATAGTAGTTATAGGGTGTGAGTAATGGTATTGTTGATTGATCCATTTTAGTGCAGAAATAAAGATTGTTGTGCACAATGAAAGAGAAACAATGATAACACAAGAGAGTAATGAGAGTACAAGAGTGTATACATGACAATGCCCCCCCTTTTTACTACATCAAATAATTACCCCACAAAAATGCAATGATTTTGGCACTTTATAATTTAGTGCTTGTACAATTTCCAATTTTACAAAATATGGATCAGAGTGGACTTGATTTTGCAATTAAAACTTCCAATTTGAAGGTAATCAAGACAAAGGATTTCTATGTATCCAAACTATTACAAGTGCCGATTTTGGCCAAAGGCTAAAAGTACAATTTTCATCCAAATAAGACTATATTTTATAGAATATTTGGATTTTTCTTTAAAAAAACCATGCACTTCCAAAAAAATGACATTCCAAAATCTGTTTGTATGAGCTTGTACAATGCTCTAAAAATTGCAAAATGTAGGATTAGACAAGAGCCACATTGAAAACCTAAAATTTATCAAAAATTAAGCCACTAAAATGCCAAAATACCACCACCAATAGAAAGCTCTCAAAATTCTAGACAAATTTTTTTTTTTAAATAGTTTGAAAATTGGACTAAAAACAAGCAAGATATGGCCATTTGAAAATAAATTGTCAAACCAAATACACATTTGGTAAAGGCTTGAAGCTTAAATCTGATGATGGGTATATGAATGTTAATTTTAACTCAGGGTATCTATGGCTTGATGTGAAGACTTCTAGTCCCACATTAATAAGAAAATGGTCTTTTGAATGCTTTAAATGGAGTAGCACCCAAGCAAAAGACAAAGGTCAGTGGTCGGTGGTCTTCCTTAGTAGCTTTGACTGTGGCAGCTAATGTGGGTGGTTCCCATGTGTGCATTGACCAGTTTACCTTGTGGGTTGTTGGTGGTTTGTAGACTTTAAATATGGTCAATTTTCACATGGGTAGCTGCCTTTTTCAAAAATAATATTATTATTTTTAAATAATAATAATATTGCCTCGATTTATGTGCTAAGGTAGAGGTTCCAAATTCATATCTAAGCACCAAAATAGGTCTAATTTTATATAAAATTCATTGTTCAAACCTTTTGGATGCAATGGCAAGCTCTTTTTGGCCTTACAATTATTTTTTTGCATGTTGTTCTCCAAATCCAAGCTACAAAACATTGTTTTGTAACTTTAGTAAATGATCTCCTAAAGGGATGAAACGGAAGCCAATCTTGACTTTCTCAAGCCTTTTGGACATAATGGAATGATTAAAAATGTTCTTTGGATCCTCTAAGGTGTTGTAATCAATAGATCAAGAAAACACACATAAATGAAAATGAGAGATTATTGGGTCTTCATAAATCTTTTTGATTCTCCAGTTTATATTTTAACACAAGAGATAGGATTTTCCAAGACCCCTTGAAAAAAAACTACTCTTTTAAAATTGCTTTAATACAATGTTAGAATTTGCATAAAAAAAATATAACCATAATCTAATGAAAGACATAGATTAATAAAGAGGAAATAAAATTGCCAGAACAACAATACAAAAACAATCTCTAATGTAAATGCTCAAAGGCATAATAGCATCAATATTTCCTAATATGTAATATATAAGAGCTAGCCTATTTATATAGGCAAGATCTAGGAGGATACTTAGACAAGTGTCTCAACTTGGAGGAAGCAAAGTCCTAGTGGAATCAACCACCTACCATCTACCTACAATCTAGAAGGGTGGTGTCCAAATTATAATTAACCACATGTAATATCTTAGGAGTAGTTGGTGTCAAAAATATGACTCACAATATCATCCTAATAATAATATCCAAGAATATATAAGTCCTCCTAATTTATGAGCTTAGCTAAGTAAACTTAGTAGAAGAGTTAAATGGAAAGAAACTATTTACTTTAACAAATTCACCCCCCCTCCCCACCTCTTAGTATTATCTATTTCTAACACATACTACTAGCCCTATGTTTAGAGGCTAACATATGAAATAGTCTTGTGTTCCTATCACCAACTTTTAGCCATAGCAATCTCAATCTCTTGTAAATCTATCCTTCACAATACTACTATGATATTTCGCTAAGATCTCATCTTCCTTTCTTCTCAAATTGTGAGGGTGCCCTTCTTTCTAAATAATATTGTAAACTTCATCTATCTAAGATTTGATTGAGTTATTAGTTTGAAAATTTTCCCCATGAACATCCTTATTCTACACTTTAATTTTATCCTTAATAAATATAAGCTTCTTACCAACCTTGAACATAGCAATACTAATGACCTCAACCTACCACCATTCCCTTATTCTATTAATGAGATCTAGATGAACCATCCACATCTTTTCAAATATGAAGGGGAAGTTCCTTTTAACCACAATAGGGTCAGTTAAAAAGCATATTGGAAAATGGTTTCATTCCACCTTAGTAGTAAAAGTTAACAAACAGATATACCTATTGAACCAATCACTTGAAATAAGATCTCCATCACGGAGAACTTGGATGAGATCTTTATCAATCCTCTTATTAGACTAGGTATAGTTAACTTCCTAATAATCAACATCCAAAAAAAAAATTCTATTAATAAAATCCATCATGTCCATTCTTTCTTTCAGGTGATTTTGAGACCTAGAGCCTCCAAACTTTGAACTATCCTTAAGAGGAAATTTGAAGTCCCCCATAGTCAGCCATGGATAATTTAGAAAGGAAGACATATTGTGTTCCATTCTTCTCTAATACTTAATCTAACTAGAATTAGTATCAAGAGAGTAGACATTGGATAAGATCTAAGAGAAACCATCTTAAATATGAGTAAATTTGATAATTACTAAATTTTCTTTTGAAAGAAAAGGATCTCCTTGTATATACTTTGGTTCAAACAAAACAACCACACCCCTAGAAGACCCCTAAGAACTACATCCAACAACACAACAATTCTTAAAAAGATTAATATTTTCAACCTTCTCTGTAGGCATCTTAGCCTCCTAAATGAGAATAAGGTCATGTTTATGATCTCAAACTAAATTCCTTAAAATGGCATGCTTATGAGGGGCATTTAGACCCGTAATGTTCCATGATATGACTTTCTTTTTTTACCGAGTCTACAAACTTCTTCAATTGTATGTTTCCTTTCATCTAAGATGTCTTTCTTAAATATTCCCTTATTTATTTCTTAGACCTTAATCATGGACTTCATTTATGCAAGCCAACATCAGGTTTCACTCTTCTACTGATAACACCTTTTGTCACTAAGATTGAATCATCTTTGTTGGGAATTTCTTTCTTTCTTCTTCTATTATATGTTTTATGCAATTGTTCCTCTTGTAGTTCTATAAAAAATTCTTCCACATCTCTATCAGATGTATGACCCTCCCATCTACCATAGAAAAAAATATCTTGGATTGATGACATATCCTCCTCTTCCAACCTATCATTTGATGAAATAAGGACAACCTCTCCCCCCTCCCCCAAGAATATTTCATTGTTGAGAATCTTGAAATGTGCTCATATGTTGATCACTCTTGCTCTCACACTAAACTTTTATGTCCTAAAAAATGGATTTCCTCAACTCCTAAAAGGACTTGACTTTTAGCCAGTGAGGATTGGATAGGGAAAATAACCATAGGGCTACCCATTTTGCATCCAACGCTTTCATTTATTTCCCCTTCTTCCAACATATAAAATTGTTCCTTATATTGTTCCTTTTTCAAATCTTCAATCCTTTCAATAGATCCAACCAATATTAAAACCAAATCCTAGGAAGAAATGTGATCCCCTCTACCTTTTTGGATATCCCTCTGATTCTCACCCTATTGAATAGTATTTTTAGGGTTTTTAACATTTTCTACTTTCTTTTTTTATTTTGTCAACTCCTCCCCTTATTGGATTTTCTCAACTATAACTATGTCATCCTTTTTCTCTTTTCATATTTTCTTTGGTTCGAGCCTTTTTATTTTCTCCTTAGGTTCCTCCTTCCTATACATCATCTTGTCTTCCTTGGAATAGTTCTTGGCCCAATGGACCATTTTTTTGTAAAAAAAGCAAGCAAATGGATGAGCTTCAAATTCATTTTGTTGGGTCCATTTGCCCAATTTGGAGTTAATATTGATAAGAAAAGGGAGATATCAAATTGGTAGATTTTGACACAAATTATAGCAAATAATAATCCCCTCTTTGAAGTTTTCATAGGATATATGGACAGTAGATCCCCAAAATATGAGACCAACCCCTTAAACACTTCTTCATTCGAAAACTCAAGAGGGAGACCAAGGAGCCTATTCCCAACTGGAGTTGACATGAATAAATTATCATTATAATCTTATTTAGGATTCCAATTCTGAAAAGCCACTACCATTTTACCAAAAATCCAAGGACCCCCACATAGAACATAGTCCATGTCTTGCTTGTTGGAAAAAAGGGATAGAGACCCTTTAAGAAGGGCAACAATATCCACATGGCCTTTGAGATGCCATTTCTTTCTAGCAAAAGCTCAAACCACCTCAATGTTTGATAGTGCCCACAAAAATTTCCCCACTAAAAAAAATTTCATAACAAACATAAAGTATCAACCAAGAGATCGGGAACAAAAATTCAAAACTGATCTTTTTATCCATCCACCTTAATGGTAACTTCAAGAAAAGAGGACTTCCTTATAGGTTTGACTCTAAAAAGAGACAACCATTTTTTTAATTTCAGCCTGCAAACTATTCACCTTGGAAGTCTTCACAAAGTCATGGGATATAGGCCTATTTTATCCTGTAATCACCTAAAAATGGCCCTCAAAAATACTATGAGCCCCCTTTCTAGAAATTTTTACATATTTATCTATCGCTTATCTTTGATCAAGTCATGACTTTACAATTTATTCAATTATAACCTATGGTTTGACCAAATTATTCTAAGTCTTTTATTTAATTGAAAGAACCTATCCCCTTTTAATTAAATAAAATCCCCAAATTCTTTTTATTCCTATGTGTACGCATCAAAAAAGCATTTTACTATTTTTAAAATAAAAGAAAATGACAATTTGTCTACACTTGAGGGACACACTTTTCTATGTGAGAGGAATCTTTATTTTCAAAATAAATTTAATTCTCCTCCACACATATTTTTCCTCTTAAATACATACATGAGACTCATTCTCCACCTTGATTTCTCCTCTTAATCTATACCATCCATTCCTCTTTAAAAGGAGACTCTATCCTCACTCTCTCATCTCTTAGACACTTATGTTATTGTTACACTAAGGGTTTTCTTATAGATTTTGGAACACTTGGAGAACTTGTAGCACTCACTTTGTACTCATATTGCACATCATTTTCTTACTTGCATTTATCTTAGTTTTCTTTGATGCAGAGCTTAGCTCACATAGCTTAACTAAGTGGTTTTATAACTCTTTGTTAGCTTAGATCTTGCTCTTACATTTTATTTAGATTTCTTGCATTACATTGCATATTGTTGAGTTGTCATTTTGCAAGATGGTTAACGATAGGAATCCTTTCAAACTCCTCTCTTGAAAAGCTAATCTAAGATCAACTCCAAGGTTCTAGGTGATCTTGCGACCCACTGAAATCCACTCAATTGAAGATAAATGTGTTCATTCACAAGGAGGGCTTTTCTAGTTCAAACCAATTTCAAATAAGATGACCAATTTTCTTATTGTTTCAAAATTAACCACAAAAGAGATATGTTTTTGGTATTTTCTATTTTTTGAATGAATTTAATCTAACAATGCAACTATAGTAATTCTTAAATTAACCAAGGGTTAGAAAAACAAATAAAAAAGATAGGGTAACAAGAAGTTTAAGCAAATAACATGAAAAGTAAATCCTAACAGATATAAACCACGATAACAACACATATGTGGGTTAAGCTTTTGAAAAGATCAGTGGGTAACCAATGAAAATAGGATTAGCACTTCCTTAATCCCATTGATGCAATCATTGATGGAAATTCAATAGCCATAAGATGTTTTACTTTTAATCAAATTGCAAGGCCACAGAAAGTCCACTCATGCAAAACAAAAATCTATGTAGGAACAAGATGATGATGTCTTCTCAAAATAAGTACGTTAGTTGAATTCATAAACCCATAGCAAACACCAAAATTAAAAGATTGAACAACTAGAAATAATGTAATAAACTATTGGCATAATTACATCCCATGAACATACATTCACAAAATATAACGCACTTAGGCAAGAATCACTACACTCCAAATGCAAGCACCAAAAGCATATATTATTGCAAAATAATGGTGGCAACCTAGAATACATGTTAAATTCTTGAATTTATAAGAAACCTTCTCCTCAATTTGTGTTTAAAGTGAGAGATCTCTTCATGCAAACATATGCTTCTAAAATAATAAAACAAATCTATTTATGTACAAACTAAATATCTAACTGGTGCTTAGTAAGAGTACATCTGTATTATTTCATTAATTGGATGCATGAGCCTTTACATGTCATAAAACAAAGACAGTGTGAGAAAATAAGAAAGAGAGAGACATCAGATGATGTAGGAGTGTCTAAAAGTGCCAAAAATAGAAGCTCCATCTTCACTAGGCATCTATCAGAGTTAAACTACTACTAGAATGTGTTTCTAATGCATGGAAAGTTCTAAATTTAGAGCTAGCAATTAAATGTCGGTGCACCTATGACTTCTTCAAAAAACTTCTAGAACACCATTGAAAAAGCACACCTATACACCTGGTGCACCTATGACTTCTTCACAAATATTCCAAAACAACACTAAAAAAGAGCACCTGTGCACCTGGCACACAAATGCACTAGTGCACCTCAAAAGAAATTTGTGCAAGGTGCTAATTTCACCAAAAAATCAAGGTTCTCAATTTTGAAAATGGTTCCTAGGTTTTTCTTAAATGGGGTTTTAGATCACTTTTGTGTACTTACTTTGATCCTTTTGATGATTTATACCCTCTTTATAGATTAAAAAATTTCATAGACTTGAACTCCTTCTGCTTATAAAATCCCAAGGCACCTATGTCAAATCTTGTCATTAATAGTTGCATAAGATGAAGAACCATTTCTAGTTCATGTATCCAACCTCTATATATTTGATCTTTAGTGTAAATTGCTTGATTCTTTCTTCTCTCTAACTACCTAACTCTGCTCGGTTAGAGACCAGGTGATCCACATTATCCAAAATGATCAAATGTTTAAAAATTTTCATAAGATTTTATAGGCATTTTTAACTAGCTTTTTTGAAGGTCTTCTACTCAAAATTTCAAGTTGAAACTTTCACCGGTCCCTAATATTGGGCAGCCAAAGGGTTGCTATTTTAGGGATTTAAATTAGATTTTTAGTTCTTCTTTCCAACAGTGTAAATAGTTTTGAATTCCAAGCTCTAGGTCAAAACCTATGACCCTGACAAGTTAAGGATGTCAATTTTACCTACACAAAGAAGCAAACATTAGTCCAGAGAGCAAAAAATCAAACCTTAAGCATACCCCAATTACGACAAACAAGATCGAGAGCATGAAAACATTGCAAAACATGCAAAAAACCTCATTTTAGCCTCTGATAAGTAAAAAAGAGTGCACCTAGTGCAATCCTAAGGTGTGGCTAGTGCACATCATTCTTTGCTTAGTTTCAATACATAGGGTGTGTAGCAACACACTGTTAGAATTCTTTAGAATAACTGAGAGGTGGGGGGGTGTGAATTAGTTATCCAAGGTCTAATGATTTCCAATACAAAAATTTTGTCTCATCTTTAATGGCACATAACTAAAATTATCATGCATGCAATTAAACATTAAACAACCATGAAAAGTAAACATGCATCACACCATAACACTAAGGATTTTGGTGACCCATAAACCCTCCAAGAATAAGAAGGTAAAACTGGGGTGGGGATGATACGCACTAAATAACTGCACAATTAATTTCAACCACTTCTAATGGTCTACCCTTTTAAAGGCCTGCCCTGTTAAAGGCTACAACACACTATTAAATGTGACCCTGTTAAAGGATTTTTGCACCCTGTTAGGAGTGTGCCTTGTTAGAGGACTTAAGAACATTCAACTTGGAATGCCACCCTATTAAAGGATTTACATAGAGTTGTTAGGCTCACCCAAGTCCATGGGATTTATAGTCACCCTCTCAAAAGAATCTATTATCCCACTCTAAGGATCTCCTATCCTCCTCCTAAGGATCTCTTATCCTTCTCCTGAGGATCTCTTTATCCTTCTCTTGGGGATCTCTATATCCTTTTCCTTAGGCTTATCCACCTAGCTGTTAAGCTAACCTAGTAGTGTAGGATTTCAATATCTAATATAATGGTAAGAAAGTATTAGAAAGGTTTTGACATGATACAGATTGAAACTTCAACCTTATAGATTTCATATCGCTCTTCAGTCCTTTTCTTTGCTTGGCTTTCCTCCCTTGCAGTGCTGATAGGTTGTTCAACCTTCAAGATCTATCTCTTTGAGTTCTTCCATTCGTTATGCCAATGCACTCTATGATCACTTGATCAACTTAAAGTCTTGATGCTCTGTACTTACTCCTCACTATGTCCTCTTCTTGACACTTCACACTAGCCTTCCCTTGGCTTCTCTTGCATGCTCCCTCTCACACACACTGATCTCTCCTCTATAGTTTTCCCATACACTCCTTCATCCATTCATAATATAATGAGATTTCATCTTCCTTATAAAGAAATTCGAAGACTTAGGGTTAGGTGTGGATCTATGATCCATATTGAATCTCTATTTCCCACTCATTCCTTGCACTTTTGTTATTGGTTGCATGCCTTCTTCCTTTTTTTAATTGGCTGCATGTAGTTTGCATAGGAAAAATAAAAGATTTGATCTTATTTGTTTGATCCTTCTAGATCCTTCAATGTTAGCCATAAAAATGGTTTACATCTGAATCAGTGATGTTACAAACTCATATGTGCATTTTGTGTTACTTGACACTTACTAATTTTTTATGCTCGGCACATGTAACAAAACTATCTCACTCGGCTCCTATTGAGTTTTTGTTTTGCTCGACATCGTTTGTGACTCAGCACTTAAATATCACTCAGCTCCTATATCATGCTTGGCACTTGAAGTCACTCGGCACTTGATCTTTACTCAACACCTGAAGGGTACTCGACACCTGAAGATCACTCAGCACCTATTAGATTTTCTAACTTGACACATCTTGTAGCTCGGCATGCATAGTGTGCTCGGCATGCATAGTGTGCTCAGCTTCAATGTAGAAAGTGGTTAAGTGTGTTCAACCTCTTAGAGTATGTCATCAATACACTATTTCATCAATGGCTTAGCTGATCCTTATACTTCATTACAACATCATAACGTCAACCTTTCTCTAGGTACTCTAGTTACATCTTATTGATTGCCACCTCCTTGTCAATCAACCAATTGATAGTATTTGGATCACTTAAGCAATTATCATTCTTGCAAGTAGCAAGTTTGACATCAATGACAAAAAAATGATTGAAAACATTCTTTACTAGTTCCATTATTCTTCATTCATGATCTTTTCAATCATGTCCAACACACAACTCATGGGGTGTGTTGATGTGTACCCAATATAGACTTAGCACAAAGTGGCACTTTTAATGTAAGGATGCATAGCAATGTACCTAATTAGCACACTTGAATTGGTATTTTGTTTTTTTTAAGTTTTTGAAAGAAGAAATAAGGTGCACACCTATGCACCTAGGTAGGTGTGTAGGTGTGTAACTTAGATTTTAATGTTGTTCTTGGCATAGCTATGGGGGCACACAACTACATAGGTGCACTATTGCACACTTACCTTTTGTAAGTGCTTTATGCATGCTTTGGCACACTAGCACACCTGGGGAGGTGTGCTAGGGAACCTTTTTTATTTTGCAAAATGACTTCTTCCCTCAAAAACTTGACTTTCAAAAAACACTAGAAAAAGACTTGGACCTTGGACTAAGGATCCAAAAAGCCAAAAATAAAGTAGGTGGTCCCTGTTTCTAGTCAAAATAGGGCGTGTGTAGTTAAACCACAACAGATACCTGATTCTTGGATATTGGCATTCTTTCCTCTATGCTTTGCATCTTTCATTCTATGGTGCATCTTTCAAGGGTTGCTTTAGCTAGGTTCATTTGAGAAGCACACTCTCATAATTCTTGCACATTAGATAGGAAGCTCTAATTCACCACTTAAGGTTCCTAATCTATTGGATTCCTTGCATTTAATGTCTTAGAGAAGTGTGACACTTTTTATGTACACATTTTTGTTTCCCACCATGGGGTTGGATAGTTTTGTTTATCTCTATTTTGCTAAATTTCATCACTTTTTTGCAGTTCTAAGTTCAGATTTTGTTTTGCAACTAGAAATATCACAGAATACTTTATGCATTACCTTGCAATACTTTCTACACTGCCATATGATATAGGGATAGTTTATTCTATTGTACTTGTGTTCTTTATTTTGGCATATTGCTTCCTCAAAACTATTATATTTTTATGGTACAAAGTGTCATAATGGTTAGAAGTATCACTTGACTACATTGGGAAGTAGCATATTATACTATATCAGCTAGAAGTATCGTTATGTCTAGATATCTTGGTTGCATAGTTTGACTTTCAGATTTTGTTTTTCACTTTCAAGTTTTCATTTGTAAATTTATTGGCTTTCTAATAGATCCTAACAATAGTTTTATAGGGTTTTTTGATTTTCCATTGTGTATTTTGATCCCCTAACCTTGTTAGTTTTTGTAGGGGTATTATTGCTTTCTTGCTAAAGGGGAAAAAAATTTAAAAAGTGGCTACTAACATTTTTTATAAGGCTTCCCAAGAAAAAAAATCATTTTGATGTGTCTTCAATTCCTTTTCAGTGTTTACACCTACTTGTTGCTTCAATTTTTGTATGCACATGAAAACCTGTTAGTAAGGTTTCATCAATGATAGGAGAGTATGCTCTTCATCTTCTTCTTGAATCATAAATATTGACTCATCATTGGTTCAAGGTGGGTGGCATATTCCACTCTTTAGTGGTCTTAATTAATTTTCTTGGTGTGTTTGGGGAAACCAATAAGGAATAAGACACTCTTTACCTTCTTAGTGAGTCATAAATCTTGACCTCCTTTGTTTGGATCCATTTTGTTCGATCTCCTAGTGATATTTTACCTTTAAAGGGCCTATTGTTGGTGGAAAGATACCAATAGGAATAACCTAAAGTGGGAACAAGAAAACCCAACTAATTTGACCCACTATAATCACAAACCTTTTGACAAAGGTGAAACCATTGGGGGTCATAACATTACTTGGTGAGATTACTTGTGGGATTGTGACCATGAGGAAATCATTAAATGGTTTTGCTTGAGGTACTCTTGTAGTTGTGAGACCTCTATCTCGTATCAGGTTCAAGAGGGGTGTTATGAATGGAACCCTTACAAGACACCTTAGGATTTAGAAGCCACCCTATTTTTCTACTCAATATATTGGTTCAAGGATCAGTCCTAGTGGACTTCCTAGATCATCCCAAGATTATAGAGGTGGGTAACCCATCTATGACAAAGTCAATGTTTATTATGGGAAACCATTTTGTGTAAGACAAGATGACATCATGTTGTGGGCCAAGATTCTCAGTATTGAGGTGTGTCCTTTAGGTAAAGCTTTCTTCAATTATTTTTTAAATCTGTGAGACTCATAGAAATATTATTGAACATACACAATCAGTAGTTTCTTAGGGATCTTTACTTTTCAAGACCTCACAAGTGCTTGTATTGGCAAGGTTCCATTGTCTCTTATCTAATTGTTTGAAGATGTGTATTTGCATCACCTTTACGATTCAAAACATTTTATTTTACTATCAAAATTGGAACTAAATATTGCTACAATAGTCTTCTTGGTTAGAAAACTCAATTTTGAGCAAAAAAATTCCAAGTTGTCTTTTTTGTCAAACTGACATACTCCTATATTATTGTGTCAAAAATATTGTATGATACTTCTAGTTCTTGCAAAGTATTGTACTACTTCATACAAAGTATCATACAACTTCTTGAAAAGTATCATGTTGCTTCTTGTAATGTACCATATTGGACTAAAGTGTAGTATTGCTTCTTGTGATGTGTAGTATGGTATTTTGTTATCTTATCATCGCCTGGCTTACTATATTGTCTCATCTAGTTACTAAAATTGCTTGATATTGCTTCATACTTGTTCTGTGTTGATCTAAGGTGTCTATACTTGGTCTACCTCAATTCCTCAGCCTAAAATCTATATGTTAGGGACTATTTTGGTAGAAATGTTTACTTTGATCTCTTAACTACACTACTTGATTGGGAGATTTGTTCACTTATCAATTTATTTTTTGATATTTATCTATGGATTTGATACTATCACTTGACTTAATTTTCTAGTGGTATACATTACTTGGATACTTTTCTTTACAGGTCACTTTAATCTTACTTATCACTTGACTTGAGTTGCAAGTGTTGTAAATTACTTGGACATGTTGCTTGAAAATTCACTTTGATCTATCTCTACTATCTACTATCTTGATAAGTGAACACTCTACCTCTTTGGTTTGGACATAAAGTTATCTTGTGTCATCTTATTTAGTTCTTCTAGTCTACTATTATGGGATTCAAATATTTTCAAATGAAACCTCAATTGAGTCTTGTTGACCTTAAAATCCTTGCTGACCTTAATAAATTTTGAGACTTATATGTTGAATATGAAAAACTAAAAAATGCATTTGATCCTTCTTACCATAGACTCACTAGCACCATAATGGATATATAGGTTGACCTTGTAAATAGGACAAGAGAAATAATGGAATCATCACATGAGTTTTCCTCAAGTCCTCTATATACACATAAGCCATCTTCTTTAAGGTCATTCTCTTCTTCTAGGTCTACATATTATACTCTAAGACATTGATTGTCTTCATATTTTGAAAGACCTCTCTATAGAACAAGCAAGTGATACTTCCTTTGAGCCTATTCCAAAATCTCATAATAAACCTATCTTTAACCATTATGATGAGCATGTGGATGCATATCATGCACTTGAATAACAAAAAGGATATCCTAGATACACTTTTGAGAGAATTTTCCCTTGCTTTTAATATTCTTATGATTTTATTTTATTAACACTCCTTATTAATGAGCTCATCACATTTCCTAAATTTAGCTCATGCCCATTCTTTGAAAGCTATTGTTCTTATCATCGACATAACAAAAATAGTATTTCAAATTGTATCATGCTGAAACATAAAGTCCAAGACCTTATTGATGATGTGATTATTTATATTGGAACACCTAATAACTCATGTAATGAGGATACTTCTCTTGAGCAAGATCATGTTGATGTCTAGTGATAGTTTCCTTGATACCTCCACTTCTTCCAACACTCATAAACTTCCTAAAAATTCAAAGATTTCCATTGTCCTTCCATACAATAAAGAACCTAATTCTTTCCACACTAACTATGCATACCCTCAAGGGCTACCTCTAAAGAAACTCAAGCTAACCTTCACTTTTCTGAAAATGTTTTGAATAATACAACAAATAAATATCCTCAACCTTCATGTGATGTTATGTCTACCATACCCACTCTAACTAATCCTTCACTATCTCTTCAATATTCTATCATGCAACTAGAAATTCCTTGGTGTCCTTAGAAGTGGCTCCATCTAAATGGGATTCTCAAAAAGGTAAATCTATAAATAAATATCAAGATCAAACACCCTTTCATATCCTTCAATATGTCACTCCTCCATATCCTATGTCTTACCCACCTCCCAAGTATGATGACAACACTAGTTCCACTATTTCTATTGATCCTACATCAAATCATGATAAAATCATTGTGCCTATTCTATCTAAAGAAACTTTTCAAGATCAAAGTATTATCTCACCCTCTTTTTCTACTTCTCCATGTCCACTTCAAAACTATGCTCAAGCTTCAAATACTCCTATCAAAGGTATTGCCCCTATCAAAGTTACTCATGAATCTATCGGTGGCTTTGGTCATATTTCTCACTCTAAAGATGTTAATGCTTCTTTCCATTATCCATTCACATCTCCTATGTCTATCCTTGATCCTTATCCTTTAAAGCTAAATCCTTCAAACCTTCCTTCTAGATTTGGACCTTATGTTCCTCCATCTCCTACTTCCACTCCTAGCTCTCCCATCATACCTCAAGATAAATAAAGACACTCATCCTTGATGAATCTCTATCTACTTTTCCATCTAAAGCAATCATATGAGTCTTTTGCATCCACAAGTTCCAAGTGTTTTGGAAGAAATTTGGATGTATAAAATATGAATAAACACAAGAATCCATTGAAACATGAAGATCACTATGTCTTATCTAATCAACGTGTGAATATAAAGAAAGAGAAAATATTTGAGAGACCACAAAGGTCTACAAACCCAAAACTGAAATCAAAGAAAATATGGGTTGATAAACCCATAATTGAAGAAATTCATTCTAAAGTTTCCAAAGGAATAAAAATAAAAATCTATATGGATTCCTAGGTCTCTTATAAAAATCTTGGATATTGAAAACATATCAAACTTGACATTCAAGCTTCCAAAGGCTTCGACTCTATATTCTTCTAAGTATCTTCCTGAAAAGCTTACAAAGCCTTCCACTCCATCTTCTTCCAAAAGTATCCTACCATCTCATTTATTAAAACCTAAAATTATTCCATCCATCATTCCATCACCCTTAAAGGTGTGTTTCAATGTTGATCTTTCCCACTTTCTTACCTATCCTTATATAATCTTTTCAATTATACATTTACTTACTATCCATCCTCCTTCTAGCATTCCAAGTCATAAAACCTTATCCTCCATATACCTTCTCTACTATCTCCCTTCCATCATCCTATCAACATCTTTGAGTGTACCTCTTAGTTTCCCTACCTTATCATGACTTATCCTTCTTGTTAGTGTATAGTTTTTCCCTTTTTCTTATCTATGTTCTAATAGAAAGAAAAAATTATTTCACAACAAATGAGTTCTCCAATTCAACTCTCTATGTTTAGATGCACAAGTCCCTCCAAAAGTAATTTGGCTATAAGTTCCTTTATTTTAAAAGTGAAATGAGATATGCTCTTTTAACCAAAAGGAACCAAAGGTATTCAAAAACACTTTCCCATAAACATGAAAAAGTATCACTAGATGAAAAGGTAAACTACATAGCTAAGATGTAAGAATTATAGGATAATTATGTAGATAAGATAATAAATTTCACTTAACATACTAAACTTTGAGTAGCATTCAATGAATTAACAGAAAATAGATTACCACAACCAAGATTACATTCCATAAAAAAATTAATTTGGATTAGTGAGAACCATAAGATTTCAAACAAATGATAACATGAAATGAAGAACCAATCGATTCATCATAGTCTTCTATTAATCTAATCAAAATTGCATCCTCAAAATATCTTGTTTGATAAAACTTTTAAAACTACCTATCCTCCAAAATATGTCCAGAGAATCAACCCCAACATTATCAATAAAAATAGTATAAATAACCACGTAGGACCTTGGAAGCGGTTTTTAAAACTAACTCCTTATGGAGTTACTAATTGCTAAAATCTTAAACTAAATGGCCTAAAAATAAATTTTAAATAAAAAGAAGTAACTATTGGTCGAGGCCCTTAATCCTAGTCTAACTACCAGCTATGCTGGTTAGATTAGCTTGAGGTCCTTGGCTTGTGGGGATATTTCTATCCACCTCTTTCTATTCTTTGTATGTCACTTTGAACTCCATGAGATCCTTCTATTGGGGTATGCCCAGTTGTTTTGTTCTCAACTTCAATATGGTTAACACCCTATGAGAATGCTCTAGCTTTTTGTCCTGAACCATCAGATGGTCGTCATAGATGGTAATCATAGAGTCCACCTAGACCATGATAGAGAAGTTTTGGACTATGACTTTCTTGAATTATTTCATGGCTTTAAATTTTCTCTTGGAAAGCATATCCTTTATCCTTCAAATCTTTATCTAGTTGGTCTTCAGTCCCCATGATATTGAAATTAATACACTTGATGTCATAATCCATAATTTTCTTTGGGCATTCCAATTATTTCACCAGCTTGAAAAATTCATCCAAGCACTAGTAAATTACCATCTTTCTCCATTCTAGATTGGTCCTAGACAAATACAAAAAATTAGCATTTATGCTAGCACATATTTTTTCAGCCAAGAATCTATTTGTCCTGTATTCTTGAACCTCAATGATACGGATGATAATTTCATCATATTTATCTTTCTATATCTATCAAGAATTTAACTTTGACTCCAAATCAATCATCATTTTATCTACTCTCATCTTTGTTTCAGTGAGGTGAGAAATATAGTTTCCCTTACAAGAGATAACAGATTCAATCCATTCATCAAATGCATGGATGACTCATCTATCCATTTTTACTTGGTTAATGAAATTTTGGTTCATTAAAGAAGTGACATCGATCATAGAGATGGAATTGGGTTGTGTCTCATCTTTAGTATTTCGTAGTGCATGAATATATTATGATATCAGTCAGATTGACTACTTCAATTCTTTCTTCTCCTTCCAGTCTTTCCAAATTATGCTGGTTACTCTTGTTGATCTCAGATTATTTTTGACAATTGAGTGTCAACACACTTAAGCCTTTTACCAAGCTCATGTCAAGCTAATAACATATGCCTAGTATAATATGTATATATGTCGAGTTGTAATGAGTGTTGATTCACTCATGTGTCAAGTAAATCAAGTGTCAAGCAAATAGACTAAGCCAAGCACTTCAACTGTCGAGCTAGACAGAGTTATAGTATGTGTTGAGCATCAGTATTAAACAAGTGATAGGTAACACAGAATGACCTAGTTGTTTGTGATGGCACAAACAACTATGTAAACCATTTTTGAGCTGACATATGGATACATCTTGAAGCTTTGAAGATAAGTTTGAATCTATTTGGATTGCTTATGTGATCAACATGCAATGATGCAGGAGCATCTAGTGGTGTAAGGGCAATCATGTATCACCCAAAAAAATATGCTTAGAGATAGTTTCTTTTTAATTTGTTTTCATTTATGAATATCCATTTGGGTCAAATAAAGGTTCCAACTCTCACAGTTACACTATTACTTTTCTAGGTTAGAGTTTTTAAGCACCTTGGGATACATGTAAATGTACAAAATGAGTTATTTTGTAATTGAGCCAAAATTATGATGATTTAGAAGGTGTAATTTTGAGAGATTATTATACTTTCAATTTAAAATGCTCCAAAAAAAGAATCAAGTCAAAAGGCTTTACGGTTAGAAAGTTATCGCAGTTTTGAATTTCTTGGAGACCTCCTAAGAGCACTTCAAAGTTAGAATTGAGGCACTAAATGGCCTTGTATGAGGCAAAAAATGGGGGATGAGTGAATCTATAAATAGGACTATAGAGCACTTTGAGAGGTTTCCAAAAATGTAAACAATTCATCAATCAAAGTCTAGGTTCAAAAGTTATGCCTCCCAGAAGTGGGACTACTATTTCTAGATTCTTCTAATTTTACACCATCTTCTAACATGATTTCTAGAACCTTCTATTTTGGTGGTGGATGCCAACTGGAATATTCTAGAATTTATTCCTAGTCCTAAACCATTTGGGGCTTATTTAAGAACACTTTTGGCATTGTAAAGGCAGTTCTCAGTGGAGTTAGAGAGAAGGTACTGTGCAGAGGATTTCCTTCTCTAGAATCATACTATTGTAAGAATTTCCCTTTTCTTGTGTGTTCATTCTAGTCTTTGGTTGTGTCTCCATCAAGTGGTATCAAAGCAAGTTTCCCTAAGTGTGTAGACAAAGCACCAACTATGAGGTAGTTTGCACTAGGACTTTTTGGTTGTCAGTTTGAGACAAGAAGATACCTCCACAAAGGGAACATGGTGGAAGGGCTAGAGTTGTTACTATTGAGGTTAGAGCACTCTAGAGACAAGTTCAAGAATTATAGGAGGAGATTTGTAGAGGAATGAATGTTGCCACAAGCGACAAAAGTGAGGAAGAAAATGAAGAAGAAGAAAATATTGGACAGGAAGGGGAAGGTGATGGAGAAGTCCTAAATTAGGTAGAGGAGAGGATTTTTAGGGCCATTTCTAAGCTTGGAAAATGACCTAAAATTTATGTGGATATATTTTCAGGAAATCTAAACCCAGATGAGTTGATCGACTGGATCAATGAACTAGAGGAGTATTTTGAGTATGAGGATATTAGGGACCTAGACAGGGTTAAGTTTGCAAAAGCCATGCCAAAATCTAGTGGCAAGAGATCTAGCTAGAAAGAAATAGAAGAGGAAAGGAGAAAATCACAAGATGGGATTGCATGGTGGACAAACTAAAGAAGCAGTTCATTCCTATTGATTAGGAGCTTGATTTGTTCAAGAAAATGCAAGGATTAAAGCAAGTAGGAAAATCTATCTAGGAATATACTAAGAAATTTTATCAACTTCTTATTAGGATAGGGCATGCAGAAGAAAATAAAGAGAAGGTTGTCTATTACCTTAGTGGGTTACGACCTAGCATTCAAGAGGAATTAAGTCTAGTTAGAATGACTAGCATTGAAGAGGCATACTAGTTTTCCCTGTGAGTTGAAGAGAAGCTAAATAAAAGGTTTGAAGGAAGGCAAAGAGGGCATGGTCAAGGAGGAAGGGGTGGAAGTAGGTCATTTGGAGGCCGAAATGAGACCCAAAAGAAAAATGAAGATGTGGGTACTGGCAAAAACCAAAGAAATGAGGGTTTCAACCACTCCCATGATCAAAACTTTGGAGATTAGAGAGGAAGAGGTAGAGGATGTGGACAAGGATCAGGAAGAGGAGGCTTCCATGGTACCTATTTTCATTGCAATGAAGAAGGTCATCGTGCCTTTGAATACCCTCAATGACAATGAAGGACAAATAGGAGAGTTGATGGTCAAGAAAGGGTTGCTCATGTGGATGTGGATGCACAATCATCATATTCAAATGATGCAAAAAGAGGAGAGGTTCTAGTAAATGAAAGGGTCTTATTAAATGGTGAGACTAAACCTAGACAAAGGAGGAGTTTGTTTCATACCAAGTGCAGGTGTGAGGATAAGTGTTGTGATGTGATTATTGATGGTGGAAGCACTGACAACTTGGTGTCTGAGGAGATGGTCTCTAAGCTAAAGCTCAAGAGGGAGAAGCACCCCCAACCCTATCAGATTGCTTGGGTGAAGTATGATCATAAGGTCCTAGTCAATGAACAATGTTTGGTGAAGTTCAAGACTAGGAGTTACCATGATGAAGTTCTCTATGACATTATTCCAATGGATGTCTGCCATTTATTGTTGGGAAGGCCATGGCAATTTGACAAGCATGTTGTACATGATTGTCATGCTAATTCATACTCTCTGGAAAAGGATGGAGTTTGCCACAAACTGAAGCCTTTGATAAAGGAAGGTGAAAAGGTATGTAGTTGTACTAGGATATGTCTTGTTGATGGAATAAAATTTTTGGATGGTATGAAACATCAATGTATGTGTTATGCTTTGATTCCTAGAAAATACAAGGAAGGTAGTAGTGAAATTCCACCTAAAGTTTCAAGCCTATTAAGTGATTATGGAGATGCCATCTCTGATGATGTTCTAGAAGGGTTGCCACCAGTAAGTCAAATTAGTCATCAAATAGATTTGATCCCAGGAGCTAGTTTGCCTAACAAGGCTGCTCATAGGATGACTCTACTAAAACTGAGGAGCTAAACAGACAAGTTCAAGAGCTATTGAGGAAGGGGTTATTCGAGAGAGCCTAAGTCCATGTACATTACCTATAGTACTATCAATAAAGAAGTATGGAGAGTGGAGAATGTGCATAGGCTCTCAAGCTATAAATAGAATAACCATCAAGTATCGGTTCCCTTTGCCAAGAATGGATGATCTTATGGACTACTTGAGTTGATCTCAATACTTCACAAAGATAGATCTCAAGAGTGGCTATCACCATATATGGATACAAGAGGGAGATGAGTAGAAGATTGCATTCAAGACCAAGGAGGGTCTATATGAGTGGTTAGTCATGCCCTTTGGACTGACCAATGTGCCAAGCACCTTCATGCGGCTTATGAATAAGGTGCTAAAGAAATTCTTGGAAAATTTTGTTATTTTCTATTTGGATGATATTTTAATTTTCAAAAAGACTTTGGATGAATATTTATTGCACATTCGTAGAGTCCTTGAAAGGTTGAGGGAAGAGAAAATGTTGATTAATTTGAAGAAGTATAGCTTTGTAAAAAAAAGAGTTAGTCTACTTGGGGTTTGTTGTGTCATATAAGGGTCTCAAAATGGATCTAGAGAAGGTAAAGCCATCTTGGAATGGCCTACTCCAAGGTATAGTACTAAGGTTAGATCATTTCATGGTCTGGTTAGTTTTTACAAGAAGTTCATTAAGAATTTTAGTGGCATATGTGCACCCCTAACTAAAACAATAAGGGGGGATAGGAAAGAGTTCAAGTGGACTATAGTAGCTGCAAGGAGTTTTGAATTGTTGAAGAAGGTGATAGAAAAACCTATGTTGGCACTTCCTAATTTGAATAAAGTGTTCTAGGTAGATTGTGATGCTAGTGGCAGTACTATTGGGGCTATATTGAGACAAGAAGGTAAGCCTATTGCATATTTTAGTGAAAAATTAAATGATGCAAAGAAGAAGTATTTTGTTTATGATCAAGAGTTCTATGCAATTGTTCAAGCCTTAAAGAAATGGAGGCATTATTTATTGCCAAAAGAATTTGTCTTGTATATTGATCACCAAGCATTGCAGTACCTAAATGGCCAAGGTAAATTGAACTAGAGACATTTTAAGTGGGTAGAGTTCATGCAGAGCTATACATTTGTGTTTAAGTAGAAGGTCTAATAGGATTGTAGGTGCATTGAGTAGGAGACAGTTGTTGTTGGCAGTAATGCAGGTTGAAGTGGTTGGGTTTGATGAACTCAAGAATATGTACCCTAAGGATCCTAATTTTGATGAAGCATGGAAGGCTTGTAAAGAACCTATTACTATAGATAGAACTAGGTGGCTAAATTATTTCATACAGGATGGTATGTTGTTCAAGGGCAGTCAATTGTGCATTCCAAGGAGTTCCGTGAGGGAAAATTTGATCAAAGAGAAGCACAGTGGGGGGATGGCAGGGCACTTTGGTTGAGATAAGACCATTTCCATTCTTAGAGAACATTATTTTTGGCCTCAAATGTCACAAGATGTGAAGAATTTTGTGCAAGGTTGTCAAGTATGCCAAGCAACCAAAGGATTTAGTCACAATACTGGACTCTATTAGCCATTGCCTATTCCATTGAAGCCATGGGAGGACATAACTATGGATTTTGTTATTGGATTGTCGAGGACACAAAGGGGTAATGACTTAGTATTTGTGGTGGTTGATAAGTTCTCCAAGATGGCACATTTCATTCCATGCCACAAGACTCATGATGTTGTACATATTGCAGATTTATTTTTCAGAGAGGTGGTGAGACTACATGGTCTCCCAAAGAGTATTGTTTCCAATAGAGATATTAAATTTGTGGCATATCTCTAGAGGACTTTGTGGAAGAAGTTGAGGATGGAATTGAAGTTTAGTTCTACACATCATTCGTAGACTAATGGATAGATGAAAGTGGTAAATAGGAGTCTAGGCAATTTGCTGAGGTGTTTAGTGGGAGATAAGCCCAAGGGATGGAATTTGATTCTACCACAAGCAAAATTTGCTTACAATAATTTTGTAAATAGGAGTGCTGATAGATCACCATTCCAAATTGTGTATGGTAGTAGCCTAAGGACTACACCAGAATTAAGGAAGATGAAGCAAGGGGAGAGGACAAGTGTTTAGGCAGAAGAATTTGCTAAACATGTAAAGAGCCTACATGAGGAGGTCCATGCACACATTACCAAGATGAATCAATAATATAAAGCTAGGGCAGATCAAAGGAGGAGACATAAGGAATTCCAAGTAACAGATCTGGTTATGGTACACTTACAAAAGGAATAGTTTCCAATGGGTATTTAAAATAAGCTGAAGATGAAGAAATTTGGCCCGCGCAAAATTTTGAAGAAACATGACTCGAGAGATGCATATGAGGTGGAGTTTCCAGATGGGACTCACATTTCTCCTATCTTCAACATTACAAACATAACATAATATCATGAAGATGGTGCAGATGAGGGGTTGATGTTGGAGCCATGTCCAATTCCTACTTTTAAGGAGGAGATAGAAGAGATTCTGGATAGTCACGTGGGCAAGAGTACCAGAAATAGGCAATATGAGGAGTACCTAGTGAAGTGGAAAGGATGACCAATAGAAGACTCAACTTGGATATCAACAGTTAAGGTTTCCCATTTGGGTTTTCCTCTACTAGCCATAAAGTGACAAGGTCACTTTTCAATCTACCCTAGGTGTTTGATGTGAGAGCATCCAGTAGTTTAAGGACAATCTTGCATCACCCAAAAAAAAATTCTTAGAGATAGTTTCTGTTTAATGTTTTTTTCATTTCTAGATACCCATTTGGGTCAAATAAAGGTTCCAACTCTCACAGTTACACTATTACTTTTTTGGGTTAGAGTTTTTAAGCACCTTGGGATACATGTAAATGTAGAAAATGATTTATTTTGTAATTGATCCAAAATTATGATGATTTAAAAGGTTTAAATTGGAGGGATGATTATACTTGTAATTTAAAATGCTCCAAAAAAATAATTAGGTCAAAAGGCTTTACGGTTAGAAAGTTATTGCAGTTTTAAATTTCTTAGAGACCTCCTAAGAGTGCCTCAAAGTTAGAATTAAGGCACTAAATAGCCTCGTATGGGGCCAAAAAATGGGGGACAAGAAAATTTTTTCCATAGGACTATAAAGATCTTTGAGAGCTTTCCAAAAATGTAAATGATTCATCAATCAAAGTCCCGATTCAAAAGTTATGCCTCCCGGAAGTGGGACTACCGTTTTTGGATTCTTCTAATTTTACACCAACTTCTAACATGACTTATGGAACCTTCTATTTTGGTGGTGGATGCCAACTAGCATATTCTAGAATGTATTCCTAACCCTAAATCATTTGGGGCTTATTTAAGAGCACTTATGGCACTGTAGAGGTAGTTCTCAGTGGATTTAGAGAGAAGGTATTGTGCGGAGGATTTCTTTCTTTGGAATCATACTATTGTAAGCCCATAGGGAATTTTTCATTGATAATAATATTTCCCTTTTCTTGTGTGTTCATTCAGTTCTTTGGTTGTGTCTCCATCATGCAACCAATGAGAAAAATGGAAGGAATTGAGCGAGAAAATTGGATGAATCTATATCATAGATTCATACCTAACCCTAAGCCATCAAAGTCTTTTTAAAGGGATACAAAGCCCCATAATTTAGTGTGTAAAAGAGCATTAGAGAATTCATGCAAGAAGGTGACACCAATGAAGATTTGAAGGAAGTGAAAAGGGGTGAATTGATCAGTTTACATTCAAGGTAACTTAGAATAAGGAAAAAATTGTAGAATTAGTTAGTAGAATAGAGGATCAAGGTTATAGCAATTTTATATCAGATTAGAGAGGATCGAGATGAACTATATTGGGATTTGAAATCAGCAATACCTGATTGTAAGTGTATTAGATCAAATATTCAACTATACTTTCTAACAACTATATTAGCAAGATGAAATCCTTTGTATTAAGGTTGAATTAACATTCATTTTGAAATCCTTTAACAGGGTGACATTCCAAGTGAGTGTTCTAAAGTCCTTTAGCTAGGTACACTTCTAACAGGGTGTTAAAATCCTTTGACAAGGTGGGATCTAACAATCCTTTGTAAGCCTTTAATAGGGAAAGCCTTTCACAGTGTAGATTATTAGAATGATCAAATCATGTAACCTTAACAAGTGAACTTTATTGCTACAGTAGTGAAGAATTGTGGGTGTCATCCCCACTGCAATTTTACCTTCTCATTGGAGGGTTTTTGGGTAATCATATCTAGTATCAAGTGTTTATGTGGATGCATTTACTTTTCATGTTATTTCAATATGTTTATGTATGCATTATTTTAGAGTTAAAAGTTTTATTGGTTAGAGATTAGTACTTTTGATTCACACCCCCCCCAGAAGTATACATTTCCCATTTGTATTTCCAACAATTGGAATTAGAGCTAAGTTTTCATTAGGAGAAGCCTTATAGCTTGGAGAAAAGATCTTGAGATGGATGTTTACAAGTTGGGAAAGATCATTGAACATTAGGAGATTTAGATACATCTCTTACTGCAACAATTGGATGGAGCTAGAGTTTCCTTGAGAAGTTCACTAAACAGAAGGAAAGAGATTGCCATAGCTGAAAATGATACTCAATACAAAGAGATTGACACCACAAAGTTATTTGCAGATGGTAACTTCTATTAATTTGATGTAGCAATTATATATCTCATGCACAAGAATAGAGCACAAGTTAAAGAGATCAAAAATATCATGTTGGAGCAAGAATCACAAGCTATATTGTTGTGTGAGGTGACTGAGCAAAAGAAGAAAGCTATAGAGGACAAGGCCATGATTGAAGAGGACAAAAGAATCTTGGCTAATAGATTGGAAGAAAAATTAGTAGATTTGTCTAGGATCTCAAACATGTAGTTGGACACCCTAAGCCAAATGATGAATTCCCATCATGAGTTGAATGTCAAGGACATTAAGATAACTACTGAAGTTATAGAATGAGCAATTGCAGAATAACCTATAAAGAGAGAAGGAGTTTGTAGAAATTTTAAACAAGCCAAATGTAGCCATCAAATACTTTGATCAACTACTAGAATCCCCCAGATCTAGTAAATACACATCAAGATTGGGCTACACAAGCACTAAAGAAGGAGAATCATCCAAATTTGGTGAGGAAAGAAACAATAAAGATAAGAACTCTAAACCTACTTTTCATCATTGTGGAAAAAAATGACACATAGCTAATGTTTGTAGGAGCAAGAATGGTAGCCAGAATGCCAAGCCAAAGAACATGACACATTGTTACAAGTGCAACAAATGAGGTCACCAGGCACATGAATGCAAAACCAAAACCATGCATGCACCAAAATTTGAAGAACGCTACTACAATTGCCAAAAGTTTGGACATAAAGCCTTTGAATGCAAATCCAAGTCCACATGGTCATCAAACAAGGGAAGAAACCATGAAAATTCCTATAATTGGGATTACAATACAAGACATAATTTTCATTACTATCAAGAGTATGGACACATCCCTAAGAATTGCATAAGAACATATTTCAGTAGAAGCTACAACAGATGGTTGAGTCAAACTACATGTTTTAGTTGTTTGAAGACTAGTCATATCATCAAGCACTGCCCAACAAGGACAAAGGCACCTAACTTAGAATTCAACAAATGAAAAGGCAAGGTAGATGTTGAGAACATTAGAGGAGAAATGAAAAAAACATGGAAGAAGAAAGATGGATGCAACACATCAAATGAAGGGATCACTTCACCTAAAAGGTCAAGTGATCAAATTTCATCAAACAAAGAAAAAAGACGTATGTGGGACTAATATTTAAAATGCTTCATCATACATCAATTCCAAGACAAGTTAGTTTTGAAAAGGATAAATTGGCATGAATAAAGATGCAATTCAACAAGGAAAAACCAAGGTTAAACTTTAATTTTTCATCCTATTGTCGAATATGAAAAGTTCTCTTCAATTGTCAAGTAAATTTTAGTGTGTGTCGAATTGTCAGCCAAAAGCCAATTGAAGCTAAGTCAGTAGTATCTACCAAGTGAAGGTAATTCTTATTGAAGCTAAGTAAGAATAATTCTAGTAGTTATCAAGTGATCAAAAATCAATGGATGCCGAGTGAAGCAGAAATTGCATAGAAGCCAAGTTTACAGCTATACATGCACCATGCCTTAAATACTATATGTTGAAAGGGTTAAGGCAAAATTTATGCTCATTTTTTGTCATTACAAATATAGAGAAAGAGAAATCAGAGCAAAGAAGTGATTAAAAAATAGAGATTAAAGCTTTTGCATGAATTCTAGCAAAGATCAAGCATCATTTCATCGATTCAAAGGTATTCTTCAAGTGTCGAGTTATGCAGTAACATAATTTTATATTTTGAAACCCTAGTTTTGAAAAATGGCCTCTAGCTCTAGAAATCCTAAGGATAAGGAACCTTTTGAAGTTCAATTGGTTAGTAATGAGGTCAAGCAACCACATTTTAGGGCTATTCCTAAAGTTGCATATAAGAATGACCTAGCAAGTGCATTATCAATTATTACACCCAAGGTTGTAATGGTTTAGGATGTAAGGAAATGCTATAATTGCAAGGTTGGAGAAATTGGAGACATAGAAATTCATCAGGCATATGACAAACTGTGTGAAAATGGAGTGTTGAAAGAAGAATTTCAAATCGTTGAAAGGAAGGGCTTAACTTATGCCCTAGATTTGCCCACTATCTTTAAGATTGAATGGATAAGAATTTTTTTGAGTAGAATCCATGATGGATGCTTATGGTTGGAAGGTGGACCTATTAAATTGTCACAAAGGATTGTGCATAGGGTTATAGGATATCCCACCCTAGAATGGCCCAAAACCCTAAGAAGTGATTCTAAAGAAGCAATTGAGAAGAATATAGGGGCAAAGTGGAATGAGGGAAATGAACATTGATACCATCAAGGATCTACTTCTTAAATTTTTAGTGAGGGTCATATCTCACAAATTCTATTAGTCAAGCCAACTAAACAGTGTGCAATGTATTGTAGTTGATGGAGGATACAAAATTGTGAAGAAAGATCACACTTATGATCTTGCAAAGTTACAGTTGCAAAAAATCATGGAGAATTTAGAAGCAATAAGGAGATCCAAAAGTACTCAATGTAAATTTGGTTCAATTTTGATATGTATATTCTTTTAAGTTCAGAATGAGTTTCCCTCTTTTGGTAAGGTAGGTTGGAAGACCAATAGGTCTATAGCTGTGCAAATAAATGAGTACTTAGAGAAAATGGGAGATAATTTTGAGTCTGTAATGACTAGCTACTTTGAGGATTTCAAACAATCCATGAAACAAAGATTGAGAATCCCAGTTTCCTTGGTGGAGAAGTATTACAATGACATTTGTTTCTTAGTAAATATTGACTACACATTTATCTAGGCTACAGTACCCAAAGTAAGATGGCTAATGCCTTTGGGATATGATATTAATATAGATGAAACATCAGCAGCCATCACTACATTACTTGTAGAGGAAATTGATAAGTTAGCAAAGATCTTTGGAAACTATGATGTTGTGAAATCTAAGGTTGAAATGGAGTTGAAAATTACCTCAACTCTCAAAAAGAAAGATAAATTGGTGAAGAAGCTTAAAAAAAAATTTGGTGAGGGACCTGAAGGAGATGATAATGATGAAGAAGAAGAAGAAGAAAAACAAGAACAGGGACAAGAACATCTTTCCCTAACCCAAGGTATGGGTGAAGATGAAGAAGAAGGTGTTGAGAAGGAACAAGCCAAGGAAATGATGAGGCAAAATATTACCTTTATTTCATGATAGTCTTAAAACACTTTGTTGATACTCTATTTTATTTTTGTCAAGACATTTGTGGACCTATGTTTACCAAAACCTATGATAAATCTATGGGTAGATACTATGCCATTTTTTGCTAGTATTATACATATTGTACAGTAATTCATATAATTTTCAAAATGTGTGTTCTTATATTTGAATTTAATTTGAAAATGCTTATTTGCAAACATGTCTCTATATTATAACTAACCTGTTAACAATGAAGCTAAAAGATGATTGGAAGACTTCAAAGATGAGCGTCAATAGCATTCAAGGAGAAAAGAGCGTTGAGGTGTAGTCATGGTGGAGGAAATTCATAATGGTTCTAAAGGACATGGAAATGAGTATGGAGGAGCTATCAAGACTTACTGCATTCCCTATATTTATTCCTATGGCAAGTGGTTGTTTAGACTTTATTATTCCTACCTTAAGCTGTTCTCTCTTCTTCCCACCTTGATTTGTTATTTTCCTTCATTCTCTCCTACAGATTTATAGCTAGGTTATTTACTTTTTTGCTATGGGAATAAGTGTCGATCTCCTATATATAGGAATCAAACCAAGTGTGTTAGTTTAGTTAGAAGAAAGACTTTATGAGAACAAACTGTTAACTTTTACAGTGAGTTGTGTTTTTATAGTTCTCTGTGTTATGTAATGAATTTTTGAAATGTAATGAAATAAGTTTTTGGCTTCTATCTTGTGTTAGTAGTTTAGTTGAAGCCAATCAAGGGGGATCACTTGGAAGGTGGATTAGATTAAGTTAGTATACATTTATTTTCAAGCATTCTTAGTAGTGTAAGTAGAAGTTGTAAGTTCCTTCCTGTAGCATTGCACTTCGTGAATGTTCCTGTAGCATATGTGAGAACAGTTATAGTGGATGAACTGAGTTGGAATATTTTTTATCCTTTCATTGTATTTCAAGTATTCATAGATTTAAGTGTGTTAGTTTCCTACAGTAATAGTGTAATTTCTTTTCCTTGCATTTCACTTTCCTACAGTATAAGCTTAGTGACTCATTAAGAGACCTAGTGTGCATACTGTGCCAACCATTTCAAGTATACATCCTTGGGTTGACAAGATTAAATACACCTCATAGTGGGTAAAATAGTCCTTATTTTGAATATATTATTCCTAAGCATGGCCCAGAGCATGACTATGATACACCTATTGTGAGGCAGACCATTTTTGGCACCATTGTTGGGGATGGTGTCAAGCTAGGAGAATTTTTGAGTGATAGTTCTTAGATAAAGTTTATTTTAGAAATTTATAGTTTTGAAGCTTCTTTCACCAATGTGAAAATTTTAATTGCATGTATCGAAGAGGAAGACAATGAGATGAATATGGCAGATTTCTTCCATATGAGTCTATTAATTTGAACAAAGAAATTGAAGAAGAAGAAGTTGAGTTACCTTTTGAAGATGTAAGCCCTATTTTTCCCACAACATCATCATCAAGAGCTTAACCAATTGATACAAGTGGTCTTCAACCTTTTATTGAAGTTTTGGCTAGTTTTCTTGATAACACTACTCTGAATCCACCAGTTGTTAATCATCTAGTACCTAATGTCCCTTTTCTGTAGCAACCTCATAATCTAATACCTCTAGTAATGGCACAACTTACTTTTCCATTTCCTCTCCCAAGCCTTGTAAATAATGATAATCTCAAGAATATACCTACAGCTACCCTTCTAAAGTTCTATGGCCTTGCAACTGAAGACCCTGATACTTTCTAATTTGAGTTTGATATACTTTGTCATATTTTTGACTACAACACTAATGCCCACAAGCTTAAATTATTTCCAACAACACTGAAAGAGTCTACTTTATGATGGTTCATGGGCTTAGGAGCTAATGTAGTAGGAAGTTGGGATGAAATGCAAACTTTGTTTCTGGATAAGTGCAAAGAGTATTGCAAAGCATCTGGCTCAAGAGGAGATGATGTCTTCAGGATATCTCAGAAGGAGGAAGAAACATTGGAAGACTATGTTTCACATTTCTTATATACATTACAGAAGAACCCTCAGCATGTGTTGTCTGAGGATTCACAAAAGCTAGTCTTTCTAAGAGGTGTGAAAGATAACTATCTAGAAGCACTAGACCTAATGGCTAGTGGTGATGTATATCAAGCTTCCTGGGAAGACCTCAAGAATATTTTTCAAAACTATTCAAGGTTAACCATGAAGAAAGCCCAAGGACCTCATTCCATAGTCACTAAAGGAATCAGTCAAGGTATTTCAAAGCTCGAGCTATCTAACCTATTGTCAGATTTCAAACAAGACATCATCAACAATGTTGCTACACATCTTGACACAATGAATGCAAAGAAGAATTATGCAGAAGTTGAGCTACAACTAGTTGAATACTACCCTCATTGCTGGAAGAAAAAGAAGGATTGCCAATGTAAACTGGTCACAAACATGGAGAACTAGCATCTTCCAACTAAGTACATCAATATAGATGGAGATGATGAGCAAGTATTCTTTGTTGCTCAATGTTGACCATGGGCCCAACATCAAGGTATGCATTAGGACCCTTTGCAAAATTCAAATTCATATGGTAATTAATGGCAAAGCCATAATCTCCAAGGTCCTCCACAATATCAACCTAATTGGAACAACGCTGGGCAAAATAGCCCACAACAATCCCAATAGCCTCAGAATTCTCAACCACCCTGGCCTAACCAACAGAGTAACCAATAGCAGAACCAATAGAACTACTAGAAAAACTAGTAGAACCAATGGCAACCACCCCAAGGGAATTGGTAGTCTACAAACCAATGGAGAGGATCTCAAAAATGGCTTAACCAAAATACTAGTACTCCACAATTACCACCTCTAGTTCAACAACCTGCTCTAATGCCACCACCTACAAATCTTGGACCTTAAAAGGAGACACAGTTACCTATATAACCTTAGCCAAACCCAAATATTTAATAGCCACATCATCCCATGTATAGTGTTGATGCTCAACAGTATCATGCTTACACTTTGGGTGTTGTAGATATACATCTGAGATCTAGTACAACTTTACCAGTTCCTAAACCACCTCTTATAACTAAAATACCAAACCCTATTGCAACATTAGAACCCTCAGTTGCTGAAATAATTGACCCAACCAATGTTACCAAGTCAACCCAAGCTCAACCAATAATGGAACCTCCATTTCCAAAAAAATTTATACAAAGAAAAGCTATACAAGTAGAGGAATAGCCTTTTGATATTGTTGATCAGTTGAAAAACATACATGTCCAAATACCCCTATTTCAAGTCATTAAGGATGTTCTAGTTTATGGAAAAGCCATTAGAGATGCTTCCTAAAGAACCTTGGAAGAAAGAAAAAGGACCCCACCATAGTCCATGTTGTGGGACAATTGGCTAACATCATGTTAGGAAAATTGATCACACCAAAATATTCTGATCTAGGAAGTTCACTAGTGAATGTCAGTATAAATGGTCAATTTGTTAAAAAAAATTAATAGATCTTGGCACTACTATAAATGTCATGACCAAGGATACTATGAAGAAGTTGAAAATAGAAGGACTAAGGGCTACACCAACAATTCTACCACTTGCAAATAATTCTAATGTCACCCTTGATGGGATGATAGAAAACATAGTTGTAACCTTAGATTCTCTACAATATCCCATAGACTTCATGATTTTATCCCCCAAAGTTAATCTGTCTGGATACCCTGTCATCCTAGGTTGACCAGGGTTAGCCATAGCTGATGCAAATATAAGTTGTAGATTAGGGAATATGACCATATCAAATGGCCAAGCAACAAAGAAATTCTATAGTACAACCATTATCGAATCTAAGCACATCTATTTGGCCAGATTTAGGGGATAAAAAGGAAGAGTTAAATTATATAGTACAACTCATGATATTGCATAGACAATTTTTTCTAAAACTACAAGAGGAAGATTTAGTACTTCAGAATATCCTTACTAACAATTGTGTGGTAGAAAAAGATGTATCTAAAATTCTATGTTGGAATTAATCACATATTAAGAATGTGATAAGAATTATACTTTGCTCAAAGAACCCAACATTCTTCATCCACTCTTATCATGTGAATTAGAAGCAAGTCCAATCTTTGAATCTACTATGATAGCGTCCACCACTACTGTTGAATTGACTAAAGATCATAATCTCCATGTTGATCCCAAATTAACACCCACACAAATGGAATAGTTAAAAGAATTTCTTCAAAGGCATGAAAAGGCTTTTGCATGGGACTATAGTGATATGAAAGGGTTGAGTCCTACATTGTGCACCCATAGGATATACATCAATGAAGGTTGTCTACCACTTTGTCAACCCCAAAGAAGAATAAATCTAAGCCTTAGAGAGATAGTTAAAATTGAATTGCAAAAATTGCTTGATGTTAGTTTTATTTATCCTATATCTGATAGTAGATGGGTGTCACCCCTGGTCATAGTGCCTAAAAAGCAAGGAAAATGGAGAATTTGTGTAGAATATAGAGAATTGAACTAGGCCACCAAAAAGGATCACTTTCATTTACAATTTATAGACCAAGTTCTGGACACTCTAGCTGGAAAGAAGTATTTCTCTTTTCTAGATGAGTATAGTGGTTATAACCAAATCAGTATTGATCCTAAAGATCAAGACAAAACCACATTTACATACCCATGGGTTACTTTTGCATACTCTATTTTACCATTTGGTCTATGTAATGCTCCTGCAATGTTCCAACAAGCAGTTATTAGCATCCTTGCTAATATATCACGTGATTGTATGGAAATATATATGGATGATTTCACAACATTTGGAGTCACTTTTGAGGAAGCAATGGTGAATCTTGAAAAGGTTTTGGTAAGGTGTCGAGAACATAAGTTGGCACTTAATAATGAAAAGTGTTTCATGCTCATGCAAGAAGGTGTGGTACTTAGTCATTTCATATCAACTATAGGAATACAAGTGGATACAGCTAAGATAGAGGTAATTCAAACATTGCCCATACCTACAAAATCAAAAGATGTAAGATCTTTTCTAGGTCATGCTAGATATTAAAGACACTTCATAAAATATTTCAACAAAATAGCTAGTCCCTTATACAAGTTACTCACAAAAGAAGCTGAATTTAGTTGGACATCTGAATGTAATGAAGCCTTTCTATAGCTTAAGAAACTTTTGACTATAGCCCCAGTTTTACAAGGCCCTGATTGGAATTTACCATTTCATATATATACAAATGCCTCTGATTATGCCATAGGTGCATTCCTAGCACAACAATCCCAAAATCTTGAAAATACAATCTATTATATTAGCAAGAGCCTTCATGGACTAGAATTAAATTGCAAAATGATAGAAAAAGAACTGCTAGCAGTAGTTTATGCCCTGAACAAATTTCAGCATTAAATAACTAGCTATTCCATATTTGTTTATACTGATCATGTAGCAATTAAATATCTAATGAATAAACCTGCTATAACTAGCAGATTAGCAAGATGGTTACTATTGTTGCAAGAATTTGATATAACTATTGTTGATAAGCCTGGAAAAGCTAATGTTGTAGCTGATTATTTATCAAGAATCCATTATGATGATACTGACACTACTTTGCTAGGTGATGCATTTTTGGATGAGCACTTATTTCATATTGATGTTCAAACTCCATGGTATGCAGACATTGCTAATTACATTGTAGTTAATAAAATACTAGAACATTTTTCTTACAAGGAAAAGAAGTTGCTTGTAGAGAAAAGTTTTTGTTTCCCTTAGATAGATAATCTCTTGTTTTACACTAGACCTAATCAAGTTATGAGAAGATGTGTGAAAGAGGATGATACAAATGACATTCTACATGCATGTCATAATGAACCATGTGGAGGACACTTTTCCATAAAAAGAACAACCTTGAAAATCTTGACAACTAGTTATTATTGGCCTACACGTCACAAAGATGCAGCCAACTATACACGAAAGTGTGACAAGTTTCAAAGGATGGACCAACCAAAAAAAATAGATGAAATGCCTCTTAACCCTTAGATGGTGTTAACACCATTTTACAAATGGGGCATGGACTTCATTGGTCCAATTGATCCTCCATCTAATGGGAAATCCTATATTCTTGTGTGCACTGATTACCTGACAAAATGGATTGAAGTCAAGACCATGAAGCATGCTCATGATGAAAATGTTGTTGAATTTATGTATGAAGGAATTTTTACTTGCTATGGTGTACCCAAAGAGCTAGGCAGTAACTAAGGTGTGCAATTTAACTCTAATCTAATCTTAGAGTTGATGAAACAATATAACATCAAGCACTGAAAATCTAGTCCTTATCACCCTCAAGCTAATGGAAAAGCAGAGATCACAAACCGTGAACTGGAGAACATCCTAACAAAAATGGTTCATCTACATCATAGGGACTGGACCAATAGATTACAAGAAGCTATTTGGGCTTAGAGAACAACATGGAAGACTACTATAGGATTCACACCATTTGAGCTCCTATATGAAAAGGTAGCAATGCTCCCCATTGAATTTGAACATAAAACTTTGAGAATTGTAATGGAGCTATAAATTAAACTTCCTATAGCACAAAGAGAACATCTTCTACATCTTAACTCTCTGGATGAAATGTGAAAAGCTACTTTGGAATAAACTAAACTTATATAGAAACAAAGGAAACAATGGCATGACTCCCATATTATCAGTAAAAAAATTCAAGTTGGTGACCAGGCACTACTATATGATTCCAGATTTAAAGATATGTCAGAAAAACTATAGACAAGATGGCTGGGACCATATGAAATTAATCATGTCTTTGATAATGGAGCTATTCAATTAACTACCATTGATCCAGTATCTTTCAAATTATTAGTCAAGGGTCACAGACTCAAATTATATAAATGGCCCCAAATAAAAGAGGACTTCCTACAGTAGTTTTAGTGGCTAGATTTAAATACACATCAAGTAACTCTTCTTGTAGTCGAAGGTGTCAACCTTCTGCCTACCACTCTTCAACATTAGTTTCTTTGTGCATGTTCATAATAAAAACTTTATGACCACATAAAGTTCACTTTCTCATTCACTTTCTTATTCCATCTCATCTCTTTACCTTCCACCTATCCACCTCATCTCATTTCTTTACCTTCCATCCACCCACTTTCCATGTCATCATTTTCTAATGTTTCAATAAACATCACAACTTGTTGATGGATGCTATCACTACTAATGCAACTTCCACCACCTTTTTGAGTATGTGTAATGATTAGTTGATAGGTATAACATTTTCAAATTATTATTCACTTATAGTACTTATATTTCATTAATTATATTTAATACTACATTCTTTATATGATGGCAATGTTATGCCAGTCCCTTACCCGTACTAGGTCTAACAAGTGTGGACACTTATCCATATTTAGCAAGGGGCAGGGAAGGTCACTAATATCCAACGGAATTTCTATTTATCTGTAAAGATTTTTCCAAATCTTTGTATTTCCTTCATTGATGGAATTTAATTTTCATAAGTACACAAGTGAGGTGTCGTACCCCTTATTTTTGAATAATTTTATTCTCGGGCTATGGTGTGACTTGTGTTCAAATTTTATGTGATTTGAACCCCATTTTTGGATGATTCTCACACATATTCATGATTTACCTTCATTAAAGCCAAATTATTGTGCATAACAATTTGTTATGACATTAATTACCTATTAAAACAAAGAAATTTGAGTTGAGTCTGTAAAACAACAAAGCAGCTTGAATTCAAAAGGGGGAAAACATAGCAAGTAAAGAAAGTGTTAAGAAAATGGGTGGACAGTTGCAGAGGAGAGAACTAGTGGAATATATTGTATTTCTCTCAGATGTAGAGGTCGTAAGAATGTTTAATACATGTGGATGGTTAGGGTATTTCCTGAGTTTGACTACATACTGTAGAATTCACAAGGATGTTTGATGAAGGTAAAGCTTTTGTTTGGGGTTTAACAGTGATTGCAATAGAGGAACACATTCTTGAACTAACTAGGTTGCCTACAATTGGAGAACATTATCCTAGCACACATGATGTGAGGTCAGTAAGAGCTCAATTTACTAACTAATTGATCCTCAAATGGACATTACAAAGCAAGGTTGCAAGAGAATGTCACTGTTGCTACCATACAATGAATTAGCCATGCATATTATCAAGTACTTTACATGCAAAGGGTGATTCTCATACTTACATAAACATCATTTCAAATTACTTAGTTGTATAAGGCATAATCTTTCAATAAACATTCTAAATTTCTTGTACAATATGCTTTGTATTAGTGTGAAAAAAACTCAAAAAGGAAAAGATAATTCTATTACCCATCATGCCCTAATTAAATTACTTATAGAAATGTCACTTAGGGATGTGTCTCCCATGACATGGGATGAATTTTTACAAGCCAAAACTCTGCAACCCCAAGCTACCCCTGGTGAACAGCCCAGTGAGGAAAATGTAGTCCCCACCAATGAGCCTACTGAACAAAATACCCAAGAGGTTGAAGCTGAAAATACCCAAGAAAATGGCAAGAAACTATCCCTATTCAAGAGACTGTACTTTTACTTGTTCAAGAAACCCAAAAATCTATTTCTAGCATAGCAAAGAGGAAATGAAAACTGCAAGAAGAAATCTCTGTTTAGGAAAAGGAAGAGCCAAAACCTATAATCGTGAGACAAAAGAGAACTAAGAAAAGTCCTACATCAACTACTCCTATAGTAGAGACACCCAAAGAGAAAGGTAGACAAAAAGTTGTGATAGAAGAAGAAACCCCCATAAGGAGAAGCCCTAGGATGAGAGGGTAAGTTTCTAAAGATTCTACTTTGTCCAAAACATCTACTAAGGAATTTCCTATGCAAATTGTCTCTAATCAGTCTCCTCCCCATCCTGAAATTACAAGCATTCCCAAAAATCCTAATTAGGAATGTAGGGATGAAATCAAAGAAAATTCAAATGATACCCCAATAGGTCAATCAAATATTTTAGGTAGTAAAGATGAAACCATTCCTAAGAAAGACTATCCAAACACTGCCCTAGTTCCTCATAAATCAACATGGATTACTGGTTTTGTAGAACATTTATGGAAGGAATAGAGGAAGAGGAAAATAAATCATGAAGAAGGCAGTGGTTCTATTACACTGCAGAAACTCCTTTTTTAGTTTTTTGGACAGCATATGTTTGTTGAGGCCTTATGGGAAGAAGAGAGGAAAAAGATGAATAAAGTCATAGCATCTCAAGGTGAAGAAATCATAGATTTAAAGGAACAATTAGCAAGTTAAAAGAAATGGATGGATCATGCCCTCAAGTTGGCTGATCAAGCACTTGCTTGTAGACCACCGCCAAGAGTTTATGCTCTCTATTTGAAAGAACAATTTATTTTGTTTCAACTAATGTTAATTCTTAAGGATATTAATGTAGAGTTCAAATCAGCACAAGAACTTTATGGATTATATCAGACTCTGCCACCTTGGCAGAAGAATTTGCTTTGTGAATTATATGTTCATAATTTTTTTATCCCTTCAGAGACTCAATGGAATCCCTTGCTCTATATAGGGGACATACATTTAAGAGCCCTCTTGTCCTAGATGTCCAATGAAGTAAACTATGATAGGCAGCTAAATAATTATAGGGATGAGGAAAGGATAGAGCCCTTGCCTTTAAGAGATGATAGTAGCAAGCCAGACAAAGTTCTCAAGAATTGGTTCACATTAATTTATGGAAAGAAGAATCCAAAAGTAAGAGCTAGAATCTTTTTTGTAAGAACCAAAGCCTATGCTGATTATGAGAACTTGCCCTTTTTTTCCTTCTAGGGAGCTATGACTGGTGTTAGAAGTAGATGGACCAGATTGCCTAAGTCACTTAAAAATTCATAACCACATAGTCTCATCAACTTGGAGGTAGCACTTCACAGGGTTCCAAAGTATCTAGAGTTAGGGTAGCAGGCTAGACTAGAATTGTGGTGTCCCCTAACCATGCAGCCTCCAATGCTCTTGTGGCCTTTTATATGAAATTAATGCTAATAGACTCAATAAGCTATAGGAAGATCATAGAAGGGAAGTGTGGGAAAGAACAAGAGGATTTTACTGTACCTAGGAAAGGAAGGACTAAGATTGGAGAGTTTAGGTCATTAACAAGAAAGTGCAATGCTTGAGGACAAGCATTAGTTTAGCATGGGGTAGATGATGAGGCCAAATATTGCCTTTATTTCATGATAGTCTTAAAAAAATTTGTTGATACTCTATTTTATTTTTGTCAAAACATCTATGGACCTATGTTTACCAAAACCTATGATAAACCTATGGGTAGATACTATGCCATCTTTTTCTAGTATTATAAACATTATGCGATATTTCATATAATTATCAAAATGTGTGTTCTCATATTTGAATGTAATTTGAAAATGCTTATTTTCAAAGATGTCTCTATATTATAACTAACCTATTAGCAATGAAGTTGAAATATGATTGGAAGAATTCAAAGATGAGCACCAATAGTATTCAAGGAGAAAAGAACACTAAGGTGTAGCCATGGTGGAGGAAAGTCATAATGGTTCCAAAGGACACAACAATGAGTATGGAGGAGCTATCAAGACTTACTACATTCTCTACATTTATTCCTATGGTGAGCGGATGTTTAGACTTTATTATTCCCGCCTTAAGTTGTTATCTCGTCTTCCTGCCTTGAGTTGTTATTTTCCTTCTTTCTCTCTTGTGGATTTATAGCTAGGTTATTTACTTTTTTGTTATGGGAATAAGTGTCAATCTCCTATGAATATAGGAATTGGACCAAGTGTGTTAGTTTAGTTAGAGGAAAGAGTCTATGAGAATAGATTGTTAACTTTTACAGTGAGTTGTGTTTTTACAGTTCTCTGTGTTATGTAATGAATTTCTCAAATGTAATGAAATAAGTTTTTGGCTTCTATCTTGTGTTAGTAGTTTAGTTGAAGCTAACCAAGGGGACCCACTTGGAAGGTGTATTAGATTAGGTTAGTATAGATTTATTTCCAAGCATTCATAGTATTGTAAGTAGAAGTTGTAAGTTCCTTCTTGTAGCATCGCACTTCGTGAATGTTCCTGTAGCATATGTGAGAATAGTTATAGTGGATGAACTGAGTTGGAATATTTTTTATCCTTTCAATGGATTTCTAGTATTCATAGAGTTAAGTGTGTTAGTTTCCTACAGCAATAGTGTAAGTTCTTTTCCTTGCATTTTACTTTCCTACACTATAAGCTTAGTGACTCATTAAGAGACCTAGTGCACATACTATGCCGACCATTTCAAGTATACATCCCTGGGTTGACAAGATTAAATGCACCTCATAGTGGGAAAAATAGTCCTTAGTTTGAATATATTATTCCTAAGCATGGCCCAGAGCATGACTATGATACACCTATTGTGAGGCAGACCAGGAAGCACCAATAGTACAAGAGCCAAAGAAGAGAAAGGCTAAGATATAGCCTGAAGCTTAGGCTAAGGGTAAAAAGATTACAAAACCAAGCCTTTCCAAGCCTACTTCTCCAGCCACAAGAGCAACTACAAGGACCACAACTCATAAAGCTAAGGAGTAATCAAAAGAGAAGAAGAAGGCTACTGAGCAACCAAGTCTAGTGCAAAAGAAAATAAGAAGGAAATATGTTGCACAACCTAAATTTGATGAAGAAAGGACTAGGTCAGAAGACACTAGCCAGTTCAAAGTGGTAAGTCATGCACCCAAGTCTAATATTGATAAAATTTATCATAATATTAGGGATAATGCAGGCTTGACTAGTTTGAAAAGTATTGAATTCAATAAATTAAGTAGAGAAGAACAAAATAAGGTGGAAGAATCAGTATATGCCATGATAACAAAATTCAAGAATACTCCACTTGAATTTGACACAACTATGCCTAAGGATTTATATTCAATTGATGATAATAAATGGCATTATTTCCTAAACATGGATAAAGAAATAAGAGAGTCCACCTTGGCACAAGTGATGCCACAATTATCAAAATGCCAAATAACAAAAGCAAATAAGAAACATGGTAGAAAATTTGCACCTAATTACAGGGCGTTCAGCATTCTTCAAAATAATATTAAAGATGTTGTAAAGAAGTCCACTCAAATATGGAAGCTAATATATGGGCTAACTATTGTTAAGGAAGGAGAGGAGGATCCCTTTGTGGGAATAAATAATGAAGAAGAGGAAGAGAATGAAAAAGAAGGAGAAGTTGAAAAAGAAAAGGTAGATAACATAGTGGAGGGGAGAAGATAGAAAAATGATGAAATGGCAACTTCTAAGGAGTGGGAAATAGATCAAAGTGTGCCAAACACACAATTGCCACCACTAAGCCCTCCACATGACACCAACACACCTATAAAGATAATAAAAGTGAAGGATGTTCCTGATAGTTCAATTCAGAACATCAACCCACTCGCTATAGAGGATCTAAAGTATATATTTGACCAATCAACATTATAGGAAAAGTTGTGTAATAATCCAGTATTGGTCAGTGTGGATGAGTTGCAAAAAGAAGTATCTGACCTAACTAGGGATAAGGTGAAAACACAAGAACCATCTTCTACCATCCCTACAGCTATAAATGGACAACCTCAAGACAAAGAATCAAAAGAAACATCAGTTAAGGTTGATACCATAGTCAAAGTTTCTATAACTACCAAGGAGCCCACAAAGGAACAAACAGGACAAGAAAAAGTATATGTTCCTATCACACAAATACAAGGTGCACCATAGATAATTGTGATTGATTAGGGAGGATCACAAGAAGAGAAGGACATTCCAAAGGAAAAGGAGCAAGAAGTCATCCAGACATTGGTTAATCTATCAACTACTAGCACTCCTACAAAATTCCTTTAGAAGTCGAGCACTAAAACAATGCCACTTAAAATTTTAGCACCAGGCTCAAGCTACACAAAGGTTGCAAGGGCACTTCACTATGGAGACCCAACATTAGATGAAGAAATTTTCATACCTAAATATGACTATGCAACCATGAACATTGAATAGATAAATGAAATACAGGAAGCATTGGAAAGGAAATAGAACCAAGAGATACTTAGAAAGGAGTATAAACAAAGGCAAGCACTACATGAAATCAAAGATATCTTTTTAGATGCATTTTTCTTGCAAAAACCTAATGAAACCAAGCCAATATTGGAACAATTCTTAGAAATTGTTGAACAGGTGACAAATGAAGATTAGGAGACTAATACAAAACTCATGGAATGGTCTGAAAAGAAGTTTCAAGGAAAGGTAAATGAGAAAATATCTAGTGGAATAGCACTGTCACAAGTGGAATTGGCTACAAAGATAGAACAAGTGAAGAAGGTACTTGGGAATATATTCTCACTGTACACTAAATTGTGTGACCCCACACTCTTCACACAAGAAACAAGCCAAAGGATTTTGAGTCTAGAGAAAAACTTGAAAATATTTGGTATGCAATTACCACATAACCTAGCTCAAAGTGAGAAGCACTTTCATTCCATGCTTCACACATAAAAGGAATTAGTTGTATTGATAGTAGAAGAGACTAAAACAAGAGCCAAGTTAGTTCAAATTCAAGCCTCCCTTACCCCATACATGGAAATCCTATAGAAAGAACTAGCCTATGCAAAAATAATACTCAAGTAAGATCCTAATCTTTCAACATTAGATGGCTTAGTTCACCTTGAATTTGAGACATCCATCCAAATCAAGTCATTAGATGTTGCAATGGACAATTGGGATGTTGCTCTCAAAATTGTAATGGAAGTTAACATGAAATTCTTGGATAAATACACACTTACTGTATAGACCCTTTGACATCATTGTCAAAAAGGGGGAGAAGTATTAAGGGTAAGATATATGCAAGAGGGAGACATGTGAAAGGGGGAGTTACAAAATAAACAGAGAGAAGAAATAAGAAAGGGGGAGCAAATAGTAGGAAAGAAAAAATAGGGCATATCAAAACACATCAGATAAAGAGTATCAAAATGAAGACAAGGAGTATTAGCAAAAGAAAATATACTCTAAGAGATATTTTGGATACATAAAAGACACATTAACTCAGGGGGAGTTATAAAATTTTGAGGTATATAGCTCTTTACAAAATTTTGAACAAATTTTGAATTTTTGTATATATGCTAAATTGGATATATATTATACTCGAGGAGATTAGATTCATAATGTAGAGTTAAGTGTTTTTGTCACTCATGTCAAAGGGGGATCTTGTTGATCTCAGATTGGTTTTGAAAATTGAGTATCAACACACTTAAGCCTTTTACCAAGTTCATGCTGAGCTAGTAACATATTCTGAGTATAATATGTATAGATGTTGAGTTGTAATGAGTGTCGAGTCACTCATGTGTTGAGAAAATAGATTGAACCAAGCAGTTCAAGTGTTGAGTGAACAATAGATGTCAAGCAAGTTCAAGTGTTGAGCCAGATAGAATTATAGTATGTGTTGAGCATTAGTATTAAACAAGTGTCGAGTAACACAGAAATGGCCTAGTTGTTTGTGATGGAAAAAACAACTATTTAACCTATTTTTGAGCTCACATATGCACACATCTTGAAGCTTTGAAGATAATATTGAATCTATTTGGATTCCCTATGTGATCAACATGCAACCAATGAGAAAAATGGAACGAATTGAGTGGGAAAATTGGATGAATCTCAATTATAGATCCATACCTAACCCTAAGCCACCAAATTCTTTTTAAAGGGATATGAAGCCTCATAATTTAGTGTGTCAAAGAACATTAGAGAATGCATGCAAGAAGGTGATACTAGTGAAGATTTGAAAGAAGTGAAAAGGGGAGAATTGATTAGTTTACATTCAAGGTGACTTAGAAGAAGGACAAAATTGTGGAATCAGTTAGTAGAATAGAGGATCAAGGTTATAGCAATTTCATATTAGATCAGAGAGGATTGAGATGAACTATATTGGGATCTAAAATCAGCAATACAAGATTATAAGTGTATCAGATCAAACATTCTACTATACTTTCTAACAACTCTATCAACAAGATGAAATCCTTTGTATTAAGTTTGAATTAACAATCATTGTGAAATCCTTTAATAGGGTGACATTCCAAGTGAGTGCTCTAAAGTCTTTTAGCTAGGCACAATTCTAATAGGGTGTTAAAATCCTTTAACAAGGTGGGATCTAACAATCCTTTGTAAGCCTTTAATAGGGCAGGCATTTCACAAGGCAAATCATGAGAATGGTTAGATCATGTAACCTTAACAACTGAACTTTATTGTTGTAATAGTGAAGAATTGTGGGTGTCATCCCCACCCCAATTTTACCTTCTCATTGGAGGGTTTCTAGGTAATCATATCTAGTGTCAAGTTTTTATGTGGACGCATTTACTTTACATGTTATTTAAATATGTTTATGTATGCATTGTTTTAGAGTTAAAAATTTTATTGGTTAGAGATTAGTACTTCTGATTCAAACGCCCCCCCCCCCCCCCCTCCCCCCCCCTCAGAAGTATAAATTTCCCATTTGTATTTCCAACAATTGTCACATGGCCAACATCTAGGATGTTCATATTAGCTGCTTTAGATGCATATCCAAGAATACTTTTTTCTAGTCTATAATCTTGGGGCATAATATCATCGAGACTTTTACTTGTAGTGGGCTTGTAAACATCAGCTACCCAATGTCCCATTTTATCATCTACTTCTAGCAGAGTCTCTATTTTGGGGCTTTTTTTCCTTTTAGGCATATTACTTAACATTTCTCCTCCATGTCCTCTACTAAAACATTCACTGGGACTCTGCTTCTCTTCCTACTTGCTGACAAATCAAACCAATGCGATGTAGAAGAGCCACTCTTAGGTGGAGGGGTTTGAGGAATAGGGAAAGTCCTAGTAGCTAATAAACTCAAAGTGTTAGCTCCATCCACAACATGGTGGTTGTTTTGATCTATGGCTCTAATTGAATTTTTAATAGCAGATTTAGCTACAACTTCAATTTCAATTGGCTCCTTACCAATATTAAATGTGGCCAATTTCTTAGCTCTTTTTCTCTGAGTGAATGAATGGGTCCACCTAGCAAAGAGAAAATATTGAACTATACTCTAAATAACATATTCAACTTTAGGTTCTAGATTTGGAGCACCTATAGAAGAACATGTGACAACTTCATTAGTATAACAAATAGGCAATGTTGGTTTGGAACTGGTAGAGCCTTTTTGGATATTTGGCTCAGCTTGCCCCAACTTGGATCTTCCTATTTGCTAGCCACTTCGTGTTCCTTCCAATGACAGAAAGGGTTCTAGCCTAAATATCCAATTTCATGGGTAAATCTTAGTCTATCTTGGGTATGGGAAAGGCCTTGACTTGTTCGGCATAGAAAGGGTCTACCGCTTCTTCATGCTCATGTTCCTCAACATCTGCAACATCCATGTGTAACTTGAATTCTTTGATCTATTTTAGGGTAAAGCTGGTCCACCATCTTCTTCTCACTTCATAGTCATCTTTGCAATCAGCCTAAAAATCCTCCACTTGAGGCATGTGAGTAAAAGAGGCACACAATTCAAAATAGGATTCTACAAACCCTTTGTTGTCAAATCTGGAGTAGGTAGAGTAAGGTGCCAAGTTCATCATTTTCAATTTAGCCTCTAGGCCAAGAGCATCTTGGATTCTTTTTTATTGATAATGGTCAAATTCAATTGGAAATGTATAGCCAGAGCCTCTCTAGCTTTATAGTTTTTATCTACCTTTTCTACTTTCTTGTAAACTTCAATCAATACATAGCAATCCAAATAATACCTAGGTAACTTAATGGGTTTACCATCATACCCACCAACCCTTACGTATGTGAATTTAAGGAAGAGGGTGAAGGAGCTACTATAGATGGTAATGAGCTAAGTTGCATCTCTTGTTAACCTTCTACGTTCTTTACCTTGGAGTTCAAAAACTAGCTTGGAAAGGAAGGTGTATTTTACCCTTCTAAAGTCTTTGGGATTCTTCTCTTTTTGCAATAAGGGGAAATACTCATAGATTGGCATGTTATTTGTCCAAACCTAATGAGGAAAGCCCTCCCACTCTCTACAACATGCTAGAATATAGAATAGGTAAGAGGACATATAAAAACCAAAAACTCTAGAAACTTGTAAAAGCTCCTTATGCAATCTATCATCTATGATTTGAGCCTAGACAATGTATTTCCCTTTGCTCAGAATGGTCTAGACAAAGACGTACATCCAATTTTCCCAAAAAAGGGAATTCTTGTTGACTCTATTCAAAAGGGTTATTATATCCTTAACTTTATGGATCATGTGTTCACATGTCAGGGGATGAGGAAGGCGAGAGCCACCTTTCTCAAGTTTGAGCAACTAGTTTTTAGCAATGGCATTATTGAATTTACTAGTATCAATAGAAAACTGGGATTTGGATAGACTAATGGTCCAATCTTCATATTCTTCATGAGGAGGGATCCTCAAAGCACCCATTACCATGACTCTATTTACATATACCAAGACTTTGCCTATGTGTATCCTAGTGTACCTTTCAATTGCATCGTACTTACTTCTACAATCTAAGACAAGTTTTGGGCAAGGGGTAGCTTCCAAAAATCCTCATGTTTGCACTAACCCACTCATGGATACCTTTTTTGTAATCGACCCAAGTATAGGTTTTGATAACCTTGACACCAATTTCCCATTATCTGTGTTAGCAAGAAAAGTATCTCCTAGTTCAGGTAAGAAAATGGTTAAGGTTTTGGTTATCTTCTCTTTTGGAAACTTAGGGAGAAAGGTGACCATGGAAGAGCTACAAATTTTAGTTTCACCCATAAAGAAAGACAAAATAAAGGGGAACCAATAGATTTTACTTTAGCGTTAATCAAGAATAAAATAGTAGTTAATGGGAAGAGAATGGGACTCACTAAGAGGGATGCATGATAAATATATTATTGAAAAAGATTAAGTTGTAGACTCCTTATATCTCTAGGGAAAATTAGAATGCTTACCTCATGCAATTATGGCAGAATGAGAAACTTTTAATAGTCTAAATAGATGAATATATCATAGACAGATAGGGAAAATATTGATTTGATAGGAAGTCTCAATCATTAATTAATGTTGCCCAACCTTGCACATACCAAATTTTCCTCCACCACCTTTCCTACCATTGAGCACTCCCTACATGTATTTTCTTCCTTTTTAGGAAATATTTAGCAATCTCCATACTACCACATGTCACTGCTTAGACGACTTTCAAACTAATGAATCTTGAACTCTTGAACCATGGATGATGGTTCAAGGTTCATGTTTGAAAGTCTTAAAATGTGGGATAGGATGCTCATATACCAATTCAACATTGTAGGATAATTTAGCCATAATGAACTCTGAACTTGAACCACTAATGGTTTATAGTTCAACTTCAAGGAAAAGCATCAAAATCTAGCCAGTACCATCGTACCATGTTGAGACTTTTAATGAGTACATTGGTTGAACCTTTGAACCTTGAACCAATAGGTTAAAGAGTTCAAGTTCAAGGTTCAGCTTCAAGGGAGAAACTAACATGGGCTAAGTATGACAAAGTTGTCTTGACATGAGCAAGGTGACTTTCAACCTTTGAACCTTGAACCTTATGGTCAAGCTCAAGGCTCAAACTATGACAAAGACCATTATGAAAGATAATATAGGCACAAAAAGGCTAAGACCAAAGTGTGGGTAACACTTCCAATAGGAGTATTGTTCAAATTGAAAAAATTTGAATTCTTCACAAAAAATAAAAATAAAAATGAAATAAAAACTCAAAAAAATGAAAAAATGCCTTGGTGAAAACTTGGTAAACATGTGCCATGGTAGCAATAGTAAAGAGAGAAAAAATTTACCTATGGTGAAAACCACTTCTTTTGGCACCTTGGATAAGTATCATGGTGAAAACCTAGAAAATTGTCATCATGAAAAATTCATCTATTCCATCTTTCCTCATTCATCTTAACAAAAATGAGCTCTCCATGAGCATTGGATATCTCATCCATCATCTTTCCTATTATGATTTCTCTTATCCAAAATCATTCACTTTAGCCTCCCTATTGGGCTTCATCCTTAGAATTTTATCCTATCACTATCCTATCCAGTTGACCCCTAAGTCTTGATCATAATATAGGATAAAACATGGACCTTAGAACCCTCTTGACATTTCCACTCTTTTGGGCTATACACATTCATAACATCAAGTCATTTATCCTATATGCTACCTTCTTATTGGCTTTTATTTCTTATTGAAAACATGCTCCATATGGCTTTTCACTCTTTCCCTATCTTTGGTACTTTTGAGGAGTTAGTCCTTGATGATTGCATTCACCTTGCTTCACTAATTCCCTATCTATATTATCTACCTTTCTAATTCAACGTGTCATTTACCTTACTCAACACTAGAATGAAATGATGTAATCTTTCTTAAGAGCTATTTCATCCTTCCAAGTGGACAAAACCTATAAGAAAGTGCTATTTGAGACCCTTACACTTATGTCTATTAGCATGTCACTTTTCACTTTTAAATAATCTATCTCATATCTCTTTTTCCTTCCCTAGTTTGGAATTTATCATTGTCTAAGTCTAGGGAGAACAAAATATATAGCTTATAGGGTCTCTTAGTTGCGTCAATGTTTCTTTAACAGCTCTCTCTAAATAGTGTTTCTTAACAATTCCCATTGACATTGAATATTTCTTAACAGTTACTAGATACCTTCCCTATGTTGACACTTTTTTTAGTCTAGGATATTGTGATATTTCTCACTTGAAAACATGAGTCCTAGGAAGATAGTGAATTTATTATCACACAAACACTTAAACTCAAAATTGATTGATACTTTCATGACTTATTTTCTTTGAGTTTTATCTATGTTGATTTATTCATTGAGTGTTCCCTTCTTAGTCTCTTAAGGATGTCACTAAACTAGAGGACTAGGGGGATGGGGCATGTTTTCCTTTGATTTTTAATTATGGGTGTACTTTTATGGATTTTAGGTGACTTGAGTATCTTACTTGACCCCCTTAATACTTAGGATATTCAAAGGTACATCCTTGTATGTTCCTTATGCTTTCTCTCACAAGTGTGTGCTTCTGGTCATCTCAACATTTTGTCTCAATGTGAACATAATCTTTCTACATAAATTATAAGGAATCTAATTGCATAATTCATATTCATTCACCTTTGTCTTTGATGCATAGGTTGGGTTTCCACACTCCTATCTAATATAAATAATATTCATATCCTCATATTTTGCACTAGTAAAGAGTGTATGATCTTTCGATGTCCCTAATAAGGCTTGATGGTAAAAATTAGGACCTACTTGTAAAACCCTTGCAATTGCACTTTGTATACTAGCTTTTACTCTAGGGTTCATTCTAGCTTAGCTTGTAGTTGAGTATCGAGAGAGTCTAATTCATTTTTTGCGGGTGTGTCATTCAATTGTATGCATATTCTTGATTATTCTTGATCAATTCTTTTGATCTTTCTCTCATTATATTATTTCTTTTCCTATCATGAAAAGGAGTTAATCTTATCATCATATCTATCTACCCTGTTGGAACCCTTTATATAGCATTTTGATCTAATTTTTTAAAGTCTCAAATTTTTGCAAAAATTGCACCCTTAACTAGTTTTGACATCCTAGATCCCTTTTCAAGATCAAAATCAAAATCTAGGTTCATCTTGATGGTCAAAATCATGTTTTAAACTTATGCCTTATTTTGCATAGTTGGTTTACCTTTTCGAGGCTTAATCTTTTAAATACTTCTGAGGAATTCATCATTTCTTCATATCATCATCATTTTTCATTCTTATTCAATCCATTCCATTTCATTTCATATTATTTTTCATTTTGACCTAATTCTTATGTTTTATCTTATTGGTGAAACTTATTCAAACTAGGGCATATCTTTATCATTTGGTGGTCATTTTTTTTATCCTCATTTCTTATAATTCATAATGGACCTTGTATTTATCTTAATTTGATCAAATATATGTCATTTTTTGCATCTCCTCTATCTCATTTTGATTTTGATCCTGATGGGGCAACAATACTCTATCATTGCTTTCCATCTTCTATTTATTTCTTAGGAGCATATACTTGACCTTTCCATTTGCTCTTGATCTATCTACCCATTTCTCATGAGAATATGCTTGACCTTTCCACTTTCTCTTGATCTATCTACCTATTTCTTGGGAACATATGCTTAACCTTTCTATTTTCTCTTGACCTATCTATCTCTTCTCTTGACCTATCTTTCTCTTTAAAGCTTATGTTTGACCTTTCCATTTTCTCTAGATCTATCTCTCTCCTAATGTTCAGTCTTGCTACTTATCAAATGTACAGTCAGCATCAACTATCTCTCTAAGATTTGTTCTTTTGATTCGTATCCATCTATCACCATTGATATCTTCATTCTTTGACTTAATTTCTTCTCATAGCGATCACACATTAGACAAAGAGGGGAAAATGTAACCAACTAAAAATGGTCCTCTAAGCTATGAGCCCCCTTTCTTGAAATTTTTTCATATTTATCTATCACTTATCGTTGATCAAAACATCATTTGACTATTTATTTGATTATAAAATATGGTTTGACCACCTTATCCTAAGTCTTATATTTAATTGAAAGAACTTGTGCCCTTTTAATTAAATAAAATTCCCAAAGTCCTTTTATTCCTATGTGTACATAAAAGGCATTTTCCTATTTTAAAAATAAAAGAAAAAGGCAATTTTGTCTACACATAAGGGGCACACTTTTCTATGTGAGAGGAATCTATATTTTTAAAATAACTTTAATTCTCCTCCACACATCTTCTGCCTCTTAAATATATCTATTGATCTTGGTTAGTTAATATTCTTGTACACAAATCAAACATGAGACTCATTCTCTATGCTTGATTTTTCCTCTTAATTGCTACCTTCCATTTCTCTTTAAAATGAGGCTCTCTCCTCACTCTCTCATCTCTTATACACTTATACTATTGTTATGCTGCAAGTTTTCTTATGTTTTTTGGAACTCTTGGAGCACTTACCTTGCACTAATCTTACACATCATTTTCTTATTTGCATTTAGCTTAGTTTCCTTTGATGCATAGCTTAGCTCATATAGCTTAACTTGGTGATTTTGTAACTCTTTGTTATCTTAGATCTTGCATCTTGCATTTTATTTAGATTTCTTTCATTGCAATGCATCCTTGATTCTTGGATATTGATATTCTTGCCTCCACTCTTTGAATATTCCATTTTATGGTGCACCTTGTAAGGTTTTCTTTAGTTGGGTTCACTTCAAAGCCACACTCTCATAACTCTTGCATGTCATAGATAGGAAACTCTAAGTCACCATTCAAGGTTACTAATATATTGGATTCCTTGCATAGAATATCTTAGAGAAGTGAGATACTTTTCATGCACACATGTCCACCTCCAGCAACTTGGAATACCTATGCTAGTCAAGTGAATCACGAAATGTTTTTGTCCCCCACAATCTAGTGGGACCCCAATAAACTTTTCACCATCAACATCCTTTAGATATGTGAATAGCTTCACCTGAGTCCCATTAAGATCCCTGGCTGAGAACACCTATACCAATAGACCCCATGTAGATCACAACATTCCCTCTAGGATAGATTTCTCACTCACTTTCTTGCTTAATTAATTGGATGTATATATCCAATGTTGAATTATATTTTTTGTTTGAGTAATTAACATTTGTAAATAATTTATAATGGAGTTTTTTCCTTATTTGATAATTCTTAATTAAAATTTTAATTAAGTAATCTAATTTTATTAAAAAAACTAAAGAAAGTGTATTTTAGTTAAGATCGAAGACTTTATAAATTGACATTAATACTAATTGAACAATAGTAGAATTATTTTTATACATGATAGTTATATATGCTTATATTAATAAGTTAGTAAACAAACCAATTGTATTTGCTTAAGTAGTTTTGTTAATTTATTTTATGCTACTTGGGGGTTTAGAAAACTTATTGAGAAAGTAAAACTAGATGCTTTTGATTCTTTATTTTGTTTATGGTATGTCTTCATCTACATGATTTATTATGAGTTTTATATCTTTGGTCATTAATCCCAATATGCTTTGTTAAGTTCATGTTAAGTGAAGTATTAGGAATTCCTTTATGATGTTTTGTTTTAAGAACCTTGTAAGAACTTCTATTTGGTTACTATGGAAATTAAATTGATTATCAAACTTTTTAGAGTTTTTGTATGGTCTCTTGAATCATGAGCTTGTAGTAGGTAGCTATGTAGAGTGGGTTGTCTTACAATGAGGATCAACACACTAAATATAAAGTCATGGAAAAAAAACATTAATGTGGTTTAAAATAAATTAAGAATGTTTGCCTCATATAAAGGATAGGATGAGAGTGGGAGAAGATGTTGGACCGAGAGCTTGGATAGTTAGTGATCTTGTTCATACAAGAGATTACTATGTTGCATAGAGTCACTACGGGTAGGGGTTCAAAGAGGTTTTTGCTTTACCTTAGAGTTGAAGGAGTTTGAGATGTAAATGATTGGGGAGATTAGGTTCTTCAATGCATTGCAGGTATTACAACTTAGAGATGGGATCTACATTAGTTAGTCCAAGTATGTGAGAGATATCTTGAAGACATTTGGTTAAAAGACTCAAAACGAGTTGGTATACCAATGATAATTGGTAGCAAATGTTTAAGGAAGATTAAATTTAGGAGGTGGGTGAGACATTATACAGATCTATTATAAAAGTTGTCAAAACCAACTTCATAGAGCCAAAGAATTGCGTACATGCAAAATAACCTGTCAAAAGGAAGAATTGACCAAAAGGAAAGAAGGTGGCTCTAAAAATATGAAACATCTATTTCTTAGATGATGGAATTTGATTGCAAAATACAAAGGATCAATCCTTATAAAAGGATATTATACAACCCTAAAGGGAAAATATTAAATAATTAAAAAAATTATCAAATGTGAATACTAAATAATGTAAAATCTAAAGGCATAAAAGGTAACTTAATAAAATAATTAATTTGAAACATTTTTCTCTAACTCCCCCCTTAAGATAAGGGAAAATGCAGCTACAAATAATACATGAAAAGAAAACTAAACTACAATGCAGAAAGTAAACTTTGGTACTAACAACAAGGCCTAATCAAGAACCCAATCACAACCAAATCTCTGTAAAGTAGAGAAATAGAGAAAGCCCCATGGGAAAAACTCTACTCCAAAAATAGATGAAAAGAATGTTGAATAAAGGATTGTAGAATCCTGCATACTAAAGAATATCCTAGAAAATAGGAACAAAAGAATGATCATGAAGAACACCATTGAAGCATACAAAAGTTTTGAACACTATAAAAAGATAATTTATAATCTAAAGAACCTCCACTGAAATAGAACCTAGCTAGGTAGAGAAGACTGTAATCTACTTGAGTGCCCTTAGATGACACTACTCAAATCAAGAGGTGAACAAATGAAAACTATTAAAATTGAAGATATAGATGGCATAAAACACCAAAGTCTAAAGAGTTTATCAATTAGACATGGAAGGTTTCCTCCAAAATAGGAATGAAAAGAAAAGTGTCCATATGGAAAATGATCCATTTCACCAAAATGCATAGGTACCTAACCACTACATTTGCCTAGTATATATGAACAAATATTGAATATAATTTTTCTCCATCATACCAAGGAAGAATAAGAACCAAAAAGAGAAACCCACCCTAATACACACAAGGGTGAGGTTACAAGTAGATAAAAAAGTGGGCCAATAAACATTGCATGTCAGGAACCAAGAACAACAAGATGCACAGAAAATACATAATAGTTTCGTGAGGTGACCACACTCTAAACATGAATTATGAGGGTAATGTCATAGAAGGAACACTCACTTGAGAAAGGTAGATAGAAAATAACTTTAAAACATCAAGCCCCCTCCCACCCCACCTCCCCCCTGCATGGCACTTTATCAGTAATGTATGTACAATAAGGTACAAGATGTGGTAGATCCCAACAAGATAGATAAAATGTAGCACTTTATCTTAGTGTGTTTGCATAAACATGCTTACAAAAGATGTTAACAAAGATCAAAAGAGTCATAAGGCTAATACAATAGAAAGTACAACCCAAAATAAGTCATCCCATTTATCAAAAATGATTCTCAAACCTAAAATAACCAAGATATCCACCAAAGTACAAAAATACAAAAACACAAAAAAAAAAAAAAAAAGAATATACATGGAGTAGAATCTAAAAAAATAACCAACATCACTAGAAAGAGCACAGAACAAGCTTCCTAATGATATAAGATTTTCTAAAAATAGACTAGATGCTCAAGATATGTCTCCTAGAGTGCAAAATAGAACTTCTAATTTTGATTCCATAAACAAGCAACCAAACAGCATCAAAGGTCAAAACAACCTACACTACTGTGATGGGCTCAACACCATCTTTCAGACGATATCTTGCTTTGTTGGGAATAAGGTGTCTCAACCTTGGATAATTCCTATTCTTATTATTTGTTTTGTAAAATGTATTTCTTGCAAATAATGTTGATGTGTCGGCATCTTGAATAGTGTATAAGGAGATCATTGCTAAAACGGCTATGATGGATTCCTATGAAACGTAAGAGCTATGTCAGGAAGATTCAATGACAGGTGAAGACATGTGGCAACTGATAAATTTGAGTACTGTACACTCTACCCCAATAGTGGGGTTCGGGACATCGCCTCAAAAAAAAATTTGGGGTTCCTATTTTCTTGGAGAATGGTAAAAACCTAATACGGTTACCTTTGGGAGTAGCCCTAAAAGTGAAGTGCATTTTATAAGCTTTTTTAGGGTTGCGAAGAGGTGGATGTGAAAAGGTATATTGTTGGTACTGTGAGTTACTACTAGAGTCTTCTGTTGTCACTGTTGAACTTGCATTGCAAGTGTATTGTAACCTTGTGTTGAAGATAATACATTGTGCAATTTCTGGAGGGGTGGGGTTGTTTTACTGAAAGGTTTTTCCCCACCAAAAAATCTTTGTATTATGTGTTTCTTTCTCTATCTATTTTATTTATTCTTGGTTGGCTGAAATATTGTTGTTTACATGATATTGAATCTGTAAGTGTAAAATATTTTAATAGGATTTGCACCATACTTCTCTTAAGAGATTAGTGTAGCAAGTTGTTTCCGCACCTGAGTTTCCTTACATGTTTGCCCAATTTTGACACTGTATGCCCAAAATATCACTAAAAACCCATGGGTAAGTCAAAAGAAAGCTATAAGGAATAGCAGGCATGCTGATGTCAATAGATGATGTGCCCAAATTTGACATTCAAATAGCCATCACTAGAAAAAAGAAAAATAACCCAAGCTATAAAACTTGTCATAAAAAATCATAGTCATCATGAAATAGGGGTCAAAGCCCAAAAACAATTTGGTCACCAAAATTCACACTATTCATCAATAAAGTCAATAAAGGCCAGAAAAAAATTTACATGTTTGGAAATGCATAGAAAATTTAAAAAAATGTATAAAGCTAGAAACCACCAATTAAAAATGAAATTGGATATTTAAAAGGGAAAACTACCTTTTGTTCTCAACAAAATTGCCTTAATCAAAAAGCCACCCATCAAAGGAAAAAAGCCACTTTCAACTAAAAAATAGTCTATGTTCTTAGCAGACCACCTGTCATTGCCAAAAAACTATTGAAAGTCATGAGGATCAAAAAAAAATGGTAAACCTCCAGTGGAATACCCCAAAAAATCACTTCTAGGTTGGCAGCGTTGTGGTGGGAGGATTATAAGTATAGCTAGCAAAGGGTCAAAAGAAGAGGGGAGAGGGTGGACCACTTCAGATGGTGGAGCACAAAGGAGTGTGCGGATGCAAAAAAGATAGGTCGCTCAGAGGGAGAAGCCCAAGGTGTGGGCCTGCATGCATTAAAGTTGTAGGTATGTAGAGGACACAGAAGACTACATCAATGGGTGTGTTAGACCTTCTATTGATGTAGGTGTCAACAATGGGGCTCGTGCTTTTAAAGGAAGCACTTTCATTTTTTTCTAAACATGTAGCGCCTTTTTAAAGGGTGCCAAATTGCATGCATTTTTTTTGAAAGAAAAAAATCATAAATTTTTTGATTAAAAAATTATTTAAAAATGTCTCAAAATTTGTGCCCAATGTTGTACCAATTTGCAATTTTGTCCAAAGTGGATATGCCTTATGTGAAAATAAGGATTTCAAGGTACTTTGAATCCAACTATGAGGTCCATTTGGGCCTAAAGTGCTCCAAAAAAATGGATCACCTCTAGGTCCAATCAAAAAAACCTCTGAAACCTTCAAACTTTGAAGCTCCAAAATTCTTCAAAAATTAGATCAAGTAGCAGAAGATCCATGCTCTGCCACCTTGTAGAAGTTCTCAAAATGAACTTCATACAACCCAAGAATCATCTACATGAAAAATAACTTGTCACGAGGAAGAATGGAGCAAAAGATAATAAGATTGCTTTGAAAAATATGAAAGATCTATTTCTCAGAGAATAGAATTGGATTACAAAATAAAAATGATCAATCCTTATAAAAAGAGATCATGTAACCCTAAAGGAAAAATATAAAATTTAATAATTAAAATAATTATTAAAATTGAACAATGCATGAAGTGAAATCTTAAAAAGGCATAAAACATAACTTAATGAAAAAATTAATTTAAAACATTTTACTCTAACATCTATGATATAGAAGACAAAATATGTTGCACATAGTAGACTGGATATAGAATGAGTAGTTAGATTAGTTGTTAGATTCTCTTCTAATCCTAAAGAATCACATACGATGTAGTAAAGAGGATATTCAGGCATTTGAAGGTAACTAAAGACTATGGACATTGGTATGCTTGCATAGGTGATTTCTCTTTTAGTGTGTTTACTAATGTAGACTAGACGTAAAATGGAGATGATAGGAAAAGCACAAGTGATGGTGCATTCTTTCTTAGTGATAGGATTGTTTCTTGAGAGAACAAACAAACAAAAATTGTATATCACAATCCACAACTAAAGTTGAATATGTTGTTGTTGCTATCAACTCTACACAAGTGATGTGGATCAAGTAGATATTGGAAGGAATTTATGAAAAGGTAACTAGACTGGTAGTTATCTACTATAATAACAGAAATGCTATCAATATATTGTTGTTGCTATCAACTCTACACAAGTGATGTGGATCAAGTAGATATTGGAAGGAATTTATGAAAAGGTAACTAGACTGGTAGTTATCTACTATAATAACAGAAATGCTATCAATATATCCATAAAATAGGTCATGCACTTTAAGAAAAAGCATATCGTTATCAAGTATCATTTTCTTAGAAAATAGGTACAAGAGAAATAGATGTGATTGGAGTATGTACAAAGTCATTACCTAGAGATAACTTTGAATATTAAAGAGGCAGGTTATAGTTTATTCCCCTACTTAACAAGAACTAGAAGAGGATATTGTTGCATCATTCCATTATATTTATTGAATATCTTTTGCATCGACTGATATTGTGGGGATACTCCATAGGAGGAGAACCCAATGTAGTAAATTAATCTGTGTACTGATGTTTGTCAAAGAAGAGGCAAAGGTTTACAAGTACATGGCTAGTCAGATTATTTGATACCTTTGGCATTATTATCAAAGGGAGAGAGAAAGTGGGGAATAATGCAAGAAGAATACAAATTACATGGGAGAGATTGTGCAAAAATAATATGTATCAAGATATTCAAGAAGAACCTTAGAGGTGAGCATCAAGGACTCAAAGATAATCACTGAAAGGGGGAGAAATCTTATAGATGTCAAAGTATAAGTGTTATAACTAATTGAGAAGGTAAATCATTGTGTTTAGGTGTTTCCCTTGATGTAAAAAGGGGACATTATTGGCATGACTAATTTAGTAATGGTAGGTGATGTTTGGATTTTTCATGATATAGATTTGGTTGCATGATGATTACTTATTATGTTTCCATTGATGTCAAGTATTGATCTAGAGTTCCTAGCATTTTATTGAGTATAAATATGATGAGAAAGGTATTGTAGTGAGTTTCAAGAGTACTAATCCTTATGAGATACATAGGGGTATCTTTGAAAGGAAAATGTACGAGTGCTACTCTTTATGTAAAGGTTTGAGTATGTTATGGTTCGATGAAGGTTGGTAGCACAAGTGCTAGAACACTTGGTGACAAATAATTGATTCATTGATAAATGTGTCAAATCTATGAAGAGTTAAGTGGATAGTTCAAAGGATAAGGTTGAGAATAGTCCTTAGATGTTATGGTTGTGATTGCAACTCATTTGGATGAGTGGTGAGCGAGTATTGTAGTGATAAATGAAGTTTTTGGATAAAGTGTTTTTTTTCTTGAGCTATTGATGGTAGATCAAGGATTAGTGACCAGATTAGATGATGTGGTAAAAAATTTTGAGTTAGTAATGATGTTATTATGTGCCTTAATGATTGGAGGTGATAATTGTGTCATGAAGTTCTAAAAGGTTTTCTTTGGTCAAAATGTGTTTGACTATTCTTTATGAATTTGAATGTAAAGTTAATTGTGGGATGACATGGTATAGGAAGCTTTTTGTGTGCATCGATATGTGTGTATGGGTGTGAGGTTGTGACCACTACATTTAAAATTTACATTGAGACATTTTAGGGAAAGTTCAACATGGTGCAATTTTTTAGGGTTTGAAAAACATTACATATTTGATTAAGGTGAAAGAAATGTGTGTTGATCATGTAGTGTTCATGAATGTGAAGGCATGATTAATATAGGAGATAGATATAAAGTGAAGTGTTTTTATGTGTTACATTGGATTTGATTAGGCAAAGGAGGTGTTTCTCTACAAATCATTCTACCATTTGTTCCTAACAGTTATAGCAATAAAATCCCTCAACCAAATGGATTCTAATAAGTCCTTTATTGTAAATCCTTTAATAGGGTGGTACTTTAATTAGTGTTCTAAATCCTCTAAAAAGGATACCCTTAATGGGGTAAAACTTTTAATAGGGCTACAGGTAAATCCCTTAAGAGCATGGCATCTAATAGTCTCTTTGTAAGCTCCTAATCAGGTTAAGTTCTTAATAAGATGTACTTTAGAAGAGTGCACTATTTGCAAGTATGAATCCCAACTATGGTTTTAATCCAAATAGGGTTTCATGAGACCAAATATGATGCAGAGTAAGCACAAGTAGGCAAAATCAGACCAACCTTCTACCCAAACCTAAAAACTCCACAAAAGGTTATGCAAGGGCTTGGCTCACTTCCCAATAGAAAATACTCTGATCTTATAACTCTTCAATAGGTTTATAGTCCCAATCCTTCAAACAATACATAAAACCAACTACTCCCTACTTGGAGCAAAAAGGCCTACCACCCCCCCAATTGGCAAAAAATGGGTTTTCGATGTTCCCAACCTTCCTAACACCAACTAAGGCTTGAGACAACTCCAACTTGATCAAAACAAAGCAAATCAATAGTTGGATCCACTCCTAACAACCCAAAATGCAAGATGTTGCATTTGACCTAGTAGCCCGATTAGGCCTCCTAATTCATTTTTTGCCAATAACTTTAAAACCTTCCAAAGGACTTGGAAAATGAGATATAGTTTTGAATACCCTTTTTCAAGTGTTGATAGACTCCAAAGTTGCAAGGCTTCACTCCACGCAAGCATGCCTCAACCCAAACCATGCACTCAGGCCTAATTAACTACTTTAGGCATGGTCTACAAGGAAATGGACAAGAGATGGGTTCGTGAAATCAAACCTTCAATTTTAGAGTGTTATCCTAACCCAAACAAAGATATTTTTTTCTTACAACAAGTCCCCAACTTCCTTCCTTCTCATTACTGAACCAAATTGCATAAAACAAGGTCTAATACATAAGGAATATTAGATGTAGGGCTTGCTCCCATAATTCTCTACTACAACCTCTTGCTCCAAGACTTTTAAAATATGAAAATAAATTACCCTAACTTGCTCCATGCCAATTTGGAACAAATTCAAATGGTGGAGTTTCAAGTTAGGGCCATTTCTTTGGCTAACCCCTGATTGTAAGGGTTTCACAGGGCAGTGGCTTAAAAAATTTAATAACTTGAGTATCCTGCTTGATAGAAACTTGAAATAAAAATAAAAACTTCACAAATGAATAGTGCTATCCAACCAATGTAGAATATTTTTATTCTCCAATCATTAAAGGCTGTATTGTACAGAAAAAATAGACAAAATTATCCTGAAACAGTATATTTTATTCACCAAAAGAGCAAGTACAATCAGTCTATTCATCCATCGAATGCTTAGAGCCTTTATAGGCCATTCTAGGTGGGTAGAACCACCCTATGAAAATTTTAGCCATTGGGGATGGTTGTTTGAAAAAATTGTCAAAAATTTGCAAAACTTGCTAATGCAACTTTTTGCAATTTTTGTAATTCTTGCCATATTATCAAATCTTCTTCCTAATTGACTTCCAACCATTCCTAAATGTTATCCTAAAGCTCTAAACACTTAAACTACCCTAGCAAACATAAAACAAACCAAATTCCACCTTATTTGGACCAAATGATGCCCAGGTTTATAATAACACCATGGGGTCTTGTATCCATTACATGGGTGGATGGTCTTAGGGAGATCACATGACCAACCCATAGACTTTATTACATTAAAAAAAAAAAAAACTTTTTCTTAGGTGCTTTGCACCATTCTCCCCTGCATAAAAGAAATTCCAGTCTCTGGAGTGTTGTGGAGTGGAAGATCAAAACTATGAGCCTTAAGATCTTTCTCTATCATCCATGTTGCATCGGTTGTTGTTTGCCCCTTCCACTATACTAGGTACTCATAATAAGTCTTCCTTATGGTCTTCTTACTGATTCTCTTATCTAGGATGGCCTCCACCATGGGTTTAGGCATTGGTGGAATAGTGTCCTTTAATTCTTTTTTGAGGTCTACAAGTGCACCTGCATCCACATCATCTGAAATAACACCCTTTAAAGCATACAGGTCAGAGACATTGAAATTTGGAAACAAATTAATATCATGTGGTAAATAAATTTGATAGGCATTGTTGCCACATTTCTTCACTATTTTAAAAGGACCAATCTTCTTCATCTACAGTTTTGTGTGCATTTTCTTTGGAAGTTTGGCCTTATTGAGATGGACCATTACCATATCCCCCACCTTGAACTAAAGTTCCCTTCTTTTATCTGTCTACTGCTTGTGCTTGGTGGAAGTATCTTGCAACCTATCTTGTACCTATTGGTGGACTTCCTTCATGATCTCTACAAAATCCTCAGCCTGTGCACTTCTTATTTCTATTTTTTTAACCTCTCTAAGTTCCAAGGTACCCCTAGGGTGAGTGCCATAAAAAATTTGAAAAGGTGTTAGGCCAGTACTCTGATTGATGGAATCATTAAAGGAAAATTTTGCCTGGGGTAAGATGCAATCCCATGAGGCTCCATATTTTTTTGGAAAGACACCTTAGCATGTTTCCCAATGATCTATTGACTACCTTAGACTGCCCATCAGATTGAGGGTGATAGGGAGATGAAAAACACAAATTGGTGCCTAATTTTCTCTACAAGGTCCTCCAAAAATGCCCCAAAAACTTAGGGTCCCTATTAGATATAATGCACAATGGCAGACCATGAAGCTTAACAACTTCCTTGAAGAAAAAACCCACTACATGGTAGGCATCACGAGTGGTTTTGCAAGTAATAAAATGGGCCATTTTAGAAAACTTGTCCACAACTGCAAATATGCTATCATATCCTAATTTTGTTCTTGGTAGACCAACAAAAAAGTCTATACTCATTGAATCCCAAGGCTTATATGATATTGGAAGTGGGGTATAGAGCCATGCATTTGATGTGCCTCCCTTTTCTTGTTGACAAATTAAACACTCCTCTACATGTCTCCTAACATCGGTCTACAATTTTGGCCAAAAATAAAATCTCCTAACCTGCTCCAAAGTTTTATCCACCCCAAAATGCCCTACTAAACTACCACAATGCTTTTCCTTTATAATTTTCTTTCTAATGGATCCCTTGGGAACACAAAGCTGACCCCCTTTAAGCAAAAGGCCTTCTTGTAAAATGTACTCACCAAATTTAGTATGGTACCTTTTACCCATGGACTTGCAAACTTGGTATGCTTCCTTAAAATCCTCATCTTTCTCATACATGTCTTTCATTACATGGATGCCAATGCTTTCCAACTGAACCTCTTGAATTGTCAAATTCCTCCTAGTAAGTGCATCAGCAACCTTGTTAGTCTCTCCCTTTTTGTGTTTAGTAGTGAAGGTATAAGCTTGTAGAAACTCAATCCATTTCATATGCCTATGATTTAACTTTTCTTGCCTATTCAAGAAGCTTAATGCATGATTATTAGTGTACACAAAAAATTCTTTAGACAATAAGTAATGCCTCCATTTCCTAAGGGATTGCAACATAGCATAGAGTTCAAGATCATAGGTTGAATATTTTTGTTTGGTCTCATTAATCTTTTCACTAAAAAAGGTCATAGACCTACTATCTTGACTTAGAACACCTCCAATTGCCTTATTGATGGCATCACATTCCACTGTAAACAATTTGTAAAAGTCAGGGAGCAACAAAATAGGTTGGTCTGCAATTTTCCTTTTCAAACTTTCAAAAGAGTCATTAGCCCCCTTAGTCCAAGAGAATACACATTTCCTTCTTCCCTTGATGGTATTTATCATTGGAGCACACACACCATTGAAATTTCTTATAAATTTTCTATAGAAACTATACATACCATGAAAGCTCTTTACCTCAAATGGAGTGGTGGGTGCTGGCCAGTTATGGATGGCTTCAACCTTGGAAGAATCCATCTTTAGCTCTCCTCCTAATATCACAAATCCCAAAAGGATTAGCTCATTCTATAAAAAAGAACATTTTCCCAAGTTTATCATCGGTTTCTCTTCATGAAGCCTATTCAAAACCAAATCAAGATGCCTTAAATGCTCATCCCTATCCTTGTTGAATATCAAAATGTCATCTAAGTACACAACAACAAACTTGTTCAAGAAAGGTTTTAGGACTTCATTCATTAGTCTCATAAAGGTTCTAGGTGCATTTGATAAGCCAAAAGGCATCACAAGCCACTCATACAAGCCTTCTAAGGTCTTAAATGTTGTCTTCCATTCATCTCCACCCCTTATTCTAATTTGATGATATCCACTCTTGAGGTCCACCTTTGAATAGATGCTTGCCTTCCCCAAATAGTCTAAAAGGTCCTCTATTCTTGGCATAGGAAGCCTATATCTAATGGTTATCCTATTGATTGCTCTTGAATTTGTACACAACCTCCAAGTACCATCCTTTTTAGGAGCTAGGACTATAGGAACTGCACATGGGCTTATACTTTTCCTAATGAACTCCCTTGGCTTATAGATCTTCAATTTTCTTTGCTATCTCTTCATTCTACTCTGGGCTCATCTTATAGGTTGCCTTATTTGGAAGTGTAGCCCCTAGGATGAAGTTTATATAGTGATTGATATCTCTTTCAAGTGGCAAGGCTTCTAGTTGGGTGCCTGCAACAATCCCCTTATACTTCTCTAGAAAATCCCTTACCTCCTTAGGCCCAACATTGATAACCTTGGGTAGATCTTGTGGTGGTTTGATGGGATGCTTTTGAGGTCTAACAACCAATGCACAGCAGGGTGTGTCCTTCTCTTTAGTGACCCTCATGAATTCTTTCTCACCTACTAACATCACTCCATTTGTAATAGTGTTCCCATCATCAGGCAAAGGTGGTATGGTGTATTCAATCCCATTCTTGGTTATGGTGTATATGTTTGTCTTACCATCATGTTTGGCACACACATCATATTTCCATGACCTCCCAAGAAGAAAATTGCATGCATCCATCTCTACTACATCACATAAAACTCTGTCATTATATTCTCCTATCTTGAATTCTACCCATACCTACTCATTGAAGAGGGTTTTTTTGTCTTTTGTTAGCCATGACACCTTGTAGGAATAGGGGTGAGGACTTCTTGTTAGTTTCAATTTGTCTACCATCTCCCTAGAGGCCACATTATCAAAGGATCCAAAATCCACTATAACTCTACAGACCTTGTTATTAACTTTTCATAAGGTTTTAAACAATGTTTTCCTTTGAGGTGGTTTTGTAGTTGCAGGGGCTCTGATCATGGTTCTTTGCATCATCAAAGACTCACCATGCTCTGGAAGTGCAGGCCTTAAAGTGGCCAATTGGCAAGAAGTGACACTTTGACTATCCTCTTCTTGAGTCAATTGTATTCTTCTATCCCCTTGCTTGTTATTTTTAGGGCATCTAAAGGACTGATGTCCTACATGATCACAAGTGAAAAATTTTCCTATAAACACACTAGGCCCCCTTCCACTAGACCTTCCTCTACCATTGGGTCTCCTTGCCCTAAAATTTCCTCTATTTGTAGACTCCCCATCAACATTTGATCCACTAGACTCTTCTTGGATTTTGTTAAAGGATCCTCTTCCATGAAACCTACCTTTGCCCCTACTACTTGTTTCCCCTTTTCTCTTATGTTTCTCTCCAATTTTTAAAGCCATATTAAAGCATTGATGTACTGAACCCAAAGTAATCAATGTTAATTCATCTTGTATACTATACTTCAAACTATTCACATACCTTGCAAGTTTTTGCTTCTCAATCTCATACATCTTGGCTCTTAGGGTTAGATTGTGGAATTCTTGAGTGTAGGTGCTGACGACCAAGTCCCTTTGTCTAAGATTTTGCAAACTTTTGTGCACCAACACCTCATAGTCTTCTGGTATGAACTGCTTCCTAATCTCTGCCTTCATCTTCTTCCAAGTAGCAATATGTTCCTTGTTCTCATCCAACCTTTCATTTTGCAAAAAGTTCCACCAACTCAAGGTAGGGCCTCTAAGTTTAGCCTTGGCAATCCTGACTTTCTGATTTTTTGGGGTCTTGTCACATTCAAAATGGTTATCTAGGGCCTCAATCCAGCCCATACACTCATTAGGGTCCACCTTACCATGAAAAGTGGGTAAGTCCCCTTCTCCTTTCTTTCCAACCCTCTCCAATGTAACAAGGAAGGGCCTCTAATCTATAGGGATGTTCTCTTGTTCTTCATTCCCTACTATCTCCTTAGGCTCTAATTCATCATCACTTCCTTTCCTCATCTTATTCTTGAGTCTATCCAACTCCCTCCTCATAGTTATATTCTCTTCTTAGACTACCCTACTCTCTGCCATCTCTTCCTTAAATGGCTTGGCTAGTTCCACATTGGTGATCCTCAAGGGGATCTCCCTTTCAGGTTCTTCTCCTCCATTAGACATTGTGTCTCAGCAAATCAAAGTGGCTCTAATACCACTTGATACATAGTAAGCACAAGGAAGCAAAATAAAGCCAACCTTCTACCCAAACCTCCAAACTCTACAAAAGGTTATGCAAGGGCTTGGCTCACTTCCCAATAGAAAATACTCTAATCTTATAACTCTTCAATAGGTTTATAGTCCCAATCCTTCAAACAAGACATAAAACTAACTACTCCCTACTTGAAGCAACAAGGCCTACCACCCCCACCCCCCCCCCCCCCCCCCCCCCAATTGGCAAAAAATGGGTTTTGATGTTCCCAACCTTCCTAACACCAAATAAGGCTTGAGAAAACTCTAACTTGATCAAAGCAAAGCAAATCAATAGTTGGATCCACTCCCAACAACCCAAAATGCAAGATGTTTCATTTGACCTAGTAGCCCAATTAGGCCTCCTAATTCAATTTTTTTCCAATAACTTTAAAACCTTCCAAAGGACTTGGAAAATGATATATAGTTTTGAATACCATTTTTCAAGTGCTGATAGACCCCAAAGTTTCAAGGCTTCACTCCACTCCAACATCACTCAACCCAAACCATGCACTCAGGCCTAATTAGCTACTTTAGGCATGGTCTACAAGGAAATGGACAAGAGATGGGTTCATGAAATCAAACCTTCAATTTCAAAGTTTTCTCCTAACCCAAACAAAGATGTTTTTTTCTTAGACCAAGTCCCCAACTTCCTTTCTTCTCATTACTCAACCAAATTGCATAAAACAAGGTCTAATACATAAGGAATATTAGACGTAGGGCTTGCTCCCATAATTCTCTACTGCGACCTCCTACTCCAAGACTTTTAAAATATTAAAATTCATTACCCTAACTTTATCCATGCTAATTTGGAACAAATTCCAATGTTGGAGTTTCAAGTTAGGGCCATTTCTTTGTTTGGCCCTTGATTTTAAGGATTTCACAGGGTAGTGGCTTAAAAAATTCAATAACTTGAGTATCTTGATTGATAGAAACTTGAAATCAAAACCAAAACTTCACAAATGAATAGGGCTATCCAAAAAATGCATAATTTTTTATTTTCCAATCATTAAAGGTCATACTGTACGAAAAAATCAGACAAAACTGTCTTGAAACAGCAAATTTTATTCACCAAAAGAGAAAGTACAATCAGTCTATTCATCCATCAAATTCTTAGAGGCTCTAGGACATTCTAGGTAGGTAGAACCACCCTATGGAAATTTTAGCCATTGGGGATGGTTGTTTGAAAAAGTTGTCAAAAAATTGCAAAAGTTGCTAATGCAACATTTTGCAATTTTTGCAATTCTTTCAATATTATCAAATCTTCTTCCTAATTGACTTCCAACCATTCCTAAATGTTATCCTAAAGATATAAACACTTAAAATACCCTAGAAAACATAAAACAGACCAAATTCCACCTCATTTGGACCAAATGATGCCCAGGTTTATAATAACACCATGGGGTCTTGTATCCATTACATGGGTGGATGGTCTTAGGAAGATCACATGACCAACCACTAGACTTTATTACATTAAACAAAAACAAACTTTTTCTTAGGTTCTCTGCACCAAAATATCTATGTCAATAAATTACATTGTCTTTTGGATGTGTTTATGTGTTTGAAGTTTTTTTATTGCAATTAAGTTGATATTGCAATAAGGGTTTAAGAGGTTAAATTTTTGTTCAATTAGTTGATTACTCTTTCACCCCCTCTCATCCCCCGCTCCTCCCCCCCTTCCACCCATCCTAGTAATCCAATTCCTTAGGACTAACATTTATTGGGATGTTAAATGAATAGCATTATTATTATGTGACGTTTCATTTCAAGATCGTGTGCATTGGTAGCAAATGTTTTGAAGTTGATCAAATCAACTAAAAGATAAGTATTCAACCTTTGAGGAAAATTTACAGATTAACCATAAGTATCATAATGAGATTTAGTGAAAAATAAATAGTATCAGCTCATCTTAGTGATGATTCAATAGTGTCAAGGAATGGTGTTCGAATGGCTATGGTTTCTTACTATCAATCTTCACAAAATTGATACAATGGACATATTACACACATACATGCAAATCTAATTTTTGATATCTCATTAAAGATAGAGCATTCTCCAAATGGAACATATAACTAGACTCAAACACACTAAAAGACTCTAGATAAAATAAATCTACGATTTTGATGCTCGTTATGCTTTCACGTAGGCTTATTTATAACATATTTGAGACTAGTTTATCAAGTAGAATAGAAATCTAACTAAAGATTTTGGGTAAACTAGCTACCTAGGAGTTTTATCAACTATGAATTGTTGACATTAACAATCCTTTGTACAATTTTTCTCTTTTAATAAAGCTAATGTAATTTATGTAGACATGGTATTCATAATTTTTGGCTAGAAAACTTGATTTTGGAGATGGTAAGTTAGCTATGTCAATTTACCTTGATTGAATATATCAACTTGGCAGGGATTTGAAACTTGTGTCTTATATTCTAATCTTGAAAAGTAGTGTCATATAAAATTCATTGACAAAAGAAGGATTTTCCACTTTAATCTTGTGTTAACAATGATTTTGGTGACAAATCCCTTGTTATGTGTATGGTTAGGATTTACTTGATTAGGTCCAACATAAGTGAAGAAGTCCAATAAATATCTTTCCAATAGGGAAAAAAAAACTAATTAGCCATGTGAAAAGGGACCTTCTAGCTAAGTCTAACAAGTATTTATGGTATGCTGTAATTCTCAAGATTGAGATTTGTTCAAAAGTTTCACCAGTTATGAGAATATCAGAGATATACCCTAGATGTTATAATGTATCTACTAAATAAAGTGAATTGTCTTGAAAAAATCCTTTATCCCCTTAAGAAGGATGGTTGGACATGCATGTGAGTTTAGTGTCCTAAAATGAACATCAATTTTTTTATTAATCAATAATCTTGGATTAGAAGTATCTATAGGATTTTGCATGAAAATACTAGGAACTTCTCTACTTTGGTTATTTTATTTGTTGGATTATATTGTGCTTCATTATTAAACTTGTTCATATATTCCTGCAATCTAACATATTTTTCTAGTCTATCCTTTTAATCATGAACTTTTCCTTTTAATGTCAAAAACTTGGTTTATTATGTCCATGACTCAAGGCTAAGAAGGAAAAGGAAACTCCCAAGATACCCTTACTAGAGTTACACACAAAAGCCAACAAAATTGAATAAAACCAAAAGAAGTTATATAGTTTCCAATGTAGATATGATTAGACAATCTTCTTCATACATGTCAAGCATTAGGCCTGCCTAGTTGCAGCCATAATCATTTAAATTATAATCTTTGAGCTTAGAATGTTGGGTTTACAAAGTCAAATTCTTTTTATCTTCCTTCTATCTACCTTGATTCTGCCATTTATAATCCTAGATCTCAAATATATAGACAACAAGACCACAAGTCGACCTATTAGACAATTTTTACAAAATATAGGTCCTCCCCCAAATGAGAAATTAGTGACCTTAAAATTAAGCAAATTAACATCTATTGGGAAAAATATAGGTCCACAAATAATTCAAGAAGAGATCCCCAAGGCTGCAAAAATCCATGATATTACAAAAAGCTTCAATAAAGCCAAACCCTCACATCACTCAAGCTACCAAGAAGGAACACACCACAATCAAAGAGAAGGATAAATCTTGCATATGTTGGAATTAAGTTTCACAAACATAGGAAAAGATTCATGATAAGTCCACATTAAGAAGGCAACTTCACAGAAGGAAAGAACATGAAAAACAAGAATCATTCCACAAATAGTAGACATGAACAATAAACAGGAATTATTTTTTGGTTGATGCAAGATTGCCAAAGAGCCCAAGATACTCTTGCATCTAACACCTAGGGTAAATAAAGACTAATGTCTACATTAGGAAACTCTAATATTCTAAGAAGTATCATAAAGATCCAACTCAACTTGAGAAATCCAATAACTCTCTTCAACCGGTTTACTCTTCCACTGAATTAGATGTTCTTTGTAATATTTTCCTTTGGTGCTCTTATAGACTCTAGTACCCAAAATTATGTCAATTCCCTCTGTCTTCTTATCATATATCTCTACATCATATCCATAGAATTCATAGATGTCTAAAATATTGAAAATAGGTGAAATTTCCATATCTTTGGGTAACTCAACTTCTAAGGCATTTGCACTATCACACTGACTCAAAATCTTACAAGGCCCAAATTTCTTCATCTTTGGCTGGTTATATGTTCCAACAAGAAATATTTTCTTCTTCAAATGTGCCATCACTTCATCTCCACCCTTAAAATTTCTATATCTCATCTTTTTATCTTCTCTTTCTTTATAGATTTGATTATTGTTATTCAAACTAACCTTCACTTGTTCATAAAGTCCACAATTTTCTCAACTTCAACACTATGTTCAAACTTAGTATTCAAGTTCATCAACTTTTTAGTTCCTCAAAAATGCATTCTATTTAAAATCTCAAAAGGATTCTTCTTAGTACTTTTGTTCATTGAATTGTTATTTACAAATTTTGTTTGTGCCAAAATCAAATCTCAATTAGTAGGTTTATCTCCAATCAAACATCTCAACAATTTACCCAAGCTTATGTTCAAAAATTCAATTTTTCCTTCAGTCTAAAAATGAAAGGTAAAACTAAACTTAAGCTAAGTATTCAACTTCTTCCAAAGTGTTCCCTTAAAGTAACTAGAAAACTTAGTACCTCTATCTAAAAGAATAGTCTTAGGCAATCCATGTAATCTCATAATCTCTATAAAAAATATATCTGCTATATGTGTTGCATCTAATATCTTCTTATAAGGTATGGAATGTGTAATTTTAGAAAACCTATCAACCACCAGAAAGATAGAATCATTGGCTCTTTGAGTTCTAGGTAATCCAAGAATACAATCCATACTAATATCTTTCCAAGGTTTGTTAGGAACAAGTAAAGGTGTATACAAACCCACATTCTGACTAGTCCCTTTAGCAACTTGACAAATTCTACAATTCTTTACCATCTTCTAAACATCTTTATACATTTATGGCCAAAATTATATTTTTGTAATCAAATTCACTGTCTTGTCAATCCCAAAATATCCTACAAGTCCACCACTATGTTTCTCCTTATGATATTCTCTCCCATAGATCCCCTAGGTAAACATAATTGAGTTCCTTTAAATAACAAATATTCATGAATTAAATAATCAACTCATTTATCTTTTCTCATATGTTATTTGATTCTTACAAAATTTCCAAAGTTCTACATAATCATGATCAATTTCATACAAGTTCTTTAAATCATCAAATCCAAGCACTTCAACTCTCATCTCTATCCACAAAGTTCTCCTTATGCTCAATGCATATGCTACCTTATTTGATTGTCCACTAATATGCTTCAACACTAAAGAGAAGTCTTGTATATACTTAACCCACTTCATATGTCTTTGATTCAACTTATTCTAACTTCCCAAATATTGTAAAGCTTTATGATCAGTGTATTGTTGGAATACTTTAGAATAACTGAGAGGGGGGGTGAATCAATTAGGTCCAAATGTATTAAAAAAACTTTTCACAACTTAGTGAACCCATAAAACATTTATAGTCATGCATGCATCCATAAGATTATGCAATCACTTAAAACTTGTAGGTTATTGTCAAATCAACTTGCAAAAATGTAAAACATGAAACATAATAGATTCATCAACACACTTGACACAATGATTTATGTGGAAACCCAATTTGGGAAAAACCACTATCAAATCAACTTGCAAAAATGTAAAACATGAAACATAATAGATTCATCAACACACTTGACACAATGATTTACATGGAAACCCAATTTGGGAAAAACCACCAATAACATGCTACTCTTTTCACTCTTATGAAGTGATGCCCTGTAAAAGGCCAACCCTATTAAAAGTTACAATACACACTGTTAAATGTGACCCTGTTAAAGTATTTCAATCACCCTATTTGAAGTGAGCCTTGTTAGAGGACTTTAGAGCATTCACTTGGAATGTCACCCAGTTAAAGGATTTACAAATGATTGTTAGGTAAACCTTCATCTAAAGGATTTACCCTAGATTGATACAATTGTTAAAAAGTAACAGTAAGGCTTTGATCTAATACAACTTACAACTTCATTTTCAGATTATAGATCACTATTCAATCCTCAATTTTGCTTGGCCTTCATAATTTACAACTATGTTAGCTTGTTCACCCTTCAAGCATTCATCTCCTTAAGCCTTCTTGCTTAACATGCCATTGCAGACTCTTCTCTTAGGTCACTTGATGAAGCAAAACCCTTGAGTCCTTGTCTTCCTTAGGTTCTCACACATGACAACCTTTCTTTATGACTAGCCATTCCTATAAATAGGAAATTAAGATATTTTGTCACTCATTCTCCATCATCCAATTTAGGGTTTGGATGGATTACGTAGGATACAATGTATCTACCCCATATCTCATATCTCTTCTAGAAACTTATCCTAGAATCCACTTTAAATTCATCTAAAAATGGTTTACCTTGAATTTTATGCCACCATCTCATCAACCTTATCTTCCACCTAGTTTACACAATCCAAGAAAACAAATTTTTCAACTCAAATTCATCAAATCCACAATCTTTTAAATAATAGAGCACCTCAAAATTATCAAGCTTCTAATGTTTGACACATACTGTGTTGCTCGGCATCCACTATGAAATTACTTAGCATGAACTAAAGTTTACCAGTGCTTGGCATCAACTAAACTTTAACTGGAATTTATTGTTCTACTTGACATACACTATAATAAGCATTTACTTGGCTCCAACTAATTTTTTTCTCAGCTTTCTTTGTCTTTGCTTGGCACCTACTATCCACTCAGTCAAGCTTGGCAGACAAACTTTGTGTGCCTTATTCTTCTAAACTTTCTTAGCGTAACTAGCCTTTGTAACCTTAATTAGATTAACAATACATCATGTCATCACTATCTTAACTAATTCTTGTACTTCATTACATAATCATAACTCAACCTTTCATCTAGATGCTATTGTTACATCTTTGATCAAATCCTTGTCACTAATAAAATAAGTGATAGTACTTAAATCTTATAAGCAGTTGTCTTACGATAAAATGGCAAGTTTGACATTAGTGGAAAAACAATGATTGAAACACATAGTCTTTTTCAACAATCTCCCTCTTTCAATCTAGTGTCAACAATCTCTCTCAATAATGATCTTTTCAATCTAATCCCAATAATCTCCCTTTTTAGCATTGATGGCAAACCAAACTGATCAACCAAATCAACCAAATGGTAAACACCTTGTTCAACCAAACTAACTAGGTTTAAAAAGTAAGACAATACCAAAAAGAAAACTTGTATTGAAATGTCTCCCTCTATTAGCTATATCCATCTTCTGATTAGGTTACAAAACTCTTTCTTATAGCTCCCTCTTACTATATCTCCCTCTAACTAGGTAAATATTAGGATTTCTCTTTCTTTGTTGTCCTAATCAAAAATTGTCTCCTTTAGTAATTATCTCCCTCTTAGAATCAATAAACTCTTCCTATTTGAAAACAATCTCTTGATATAATCTCTCTCTCTTGATTAGTAAAACTTTCTTGATTAGTAAAACTCTCCTAGAAATTATTTCTTGATATCTCCCTCTTGATCAATCAATATCTCCCACTTTAAAAACAATGCCAAAGACTTGTCATCTTTAACATGGCAGACATAAACTTTTTAGTTTCTTCAATTTCTCCCTCTGTCACCTTGCTTATGACTGATTTGAAGTTTCAGTTCCTTAATTTTTAGGCAGCTCCTAAAGTAAGATCCTTTGCATCAATGTGTAACATATGAACATCAAATTTTTGGATGTAGGACATTCCTCTTGTTACTTAATTAGCCTTTGATAGGGGTATCACCCCTAGTTTACCTCTTAGATACTCATGAGCATCCTTAGGTAATTCTTTTGTAAAGATATTAGCAATTTGCTCCTTTGTGTTGACATATTCTATCTTCACCTCTTTATCTTGAACTAACTCTCTCAAGTAATGATACTTGATTGCAATGTGCTTAATATTTGTGTGCATCATAGGATTCTTTGATATATTGATAGCACTAGTATTATCACAATAAAGTATCACTGGTTTTGTGATCTCTTCCTTCATACTTTGACCCATATAATGTTTGTGCAATTTATAGCAGTAGCAACATATTCAACTTCAGCTGTAGATTGTGAAGTACAATTTTGTTTCTTGCTAGTCCATGTAACTAGTCCCTTTCCTAAGAAAAATGCTCCTCCACTGGTGCTCTTTCTATCATTAATGTTTCCAACCCAATTAGCATTATTTTAGGCTCTAAATTCAAATTTTTCATTCTTCTTATAGTATAGACCAAACTCTTTTGCTCCTTTTAGATATCTTAGCTTTGAAAGCAGATTCAATCTTTTTAGGTTTGTAATTATCAAAGTTAGATAGCTCAAAAGTAGTGAGTCTACCTACCAAACCTTCAAGTGATAGTTTATTCCCAAGAATACATCTCAGTTCTTGAATTGTAGAAACTCTAATAGCATATATAGGAAATAATGTCCTTAAAAAATTTCTTAGTATAGTATCATCATCTATATTACTAGTAGCTCCTCTTAGTGCGTTAACAACTTATTTTATCCTTTCAACATATTGAGCAATATTCTCACCTTCAAGATCCATTCTCGTATCATCAAAATTACCTCTAAGACTTTTAGCTTTGGCTTTAGAACATTTGCATCTCCTCCAAGTGCATCCCACATTTTCTTCGCACTGTCGAGAACTTTGATATCATCAAATTCGGCATAACTTAGGGCAGAGGCAATCTCTAGCATTGCTTGGTTGTGTTCTTTCTTCTTCTTCATATCTTCAATAGTAGGGGTACCAACAATACCAACATGCTCCACAAAAATGGTAGATTGTGCATGATCTCCAAGTCCTCCAAGGCGTAGCTTCATCAAACTTTTCCATGTAGGAAAGTTATCTTTATTGAGCTTGGGTACTTCTCTTTTTCATAGCTTGATCTTTGTGCTTCTAGTACCTTTAAACTAGTCCTCTTAAGTAGATGGCTCTAATACCAATTGTTGAAATACTTTAGAATAACTAAAGAGGGAGTGGGGGTGAATCAGTTATCCAAAGTCGAGATGTATAAATAAAACTTTTCAAAACTTAGTGAACCCATAAAACATTTATACTCATGCATGCATCCATAAGATTATGAAATCACTTAAAACTTATAGGTTACTGTCAAATCAATTTTTAGAAATGTAAAACATAAAACGTGATAGATTCATCAACACACTTGACACAATGATTTACATGGAAACCCAATTTGGGAAAAACCACCAGTAATATGCTACTATTTTCACTCTTTTGAAGTCATGCCCTGTGAAAGGCCAACCCTATTAAAGGTTATAATACACACTATTAAATGTGACCCTATTAAAGGATTTCAATCACCCTGTTAGAAGTGAGCCTTGTTAGAGGACTTTAGATCATTCACTTGGAATATCACTTGGATAAAGGATTGACAAATGACTATTAGGTCAATCTTAATCCAAAGGATTTACCCTAGACTGATACAATTGTTAGAGGGTAACACTAAGGCTTTGATCTGATTAAACTTACAACTTTATTTTCAGATTATAGATCATTGTTCAATCCTCAATTCTACTTGGCCTTCATACTTTGTAGCTCTATTACCTTGTTCACCCTTCAAGCATTCATTTTCTTAAGCCTTCTTGCTTAACATGTCATTGTAGACTCTTCATTTAGGTCACTTGATGAAGCAAAACTCTTGGCTCCTTGTCTTCCTTAGGTTCTCATACATGACAACCTTACTTCATGACCATCCATTCCTATAAATAGGAAATTAAAATATCTTTCCACTCATTCTCCATTGTCCAATTTAGGGTTTGGACAGATTAGGTAGGATACAATGTATCTACCCCATATCTCATATCTCTTCAACAAACTTCTCCTACAATCCACTTTGAATTCATCTAAAAATGGTTTACCTTGAATTCTGTGCTACCAGCTCATCAAGCTTATCTTCCACCTATTTTACACAATCCAAGAAAATAAACTTGTTAGCTCAAATTCATCAAATCCACAATCTTTTAAATAATACAACAGCTCGACATTATCAAGCTTCTAATGCTCAACAAATAATATGTTGCTCAGCATCCACTGTGAAATTACTCGACATGAATTGAAGTTTACTGGTGCTCAGCATCAACTAAACTTTACTTGATATCCACTATTCTCCTCGGCTCCAACTAATTTTCTACTTGGCTTGCTCTATCTTTGTTCGGCACCTACTATCCACTCAATCAAGCTTGGTAGACAATCTTAGTGTAACCAAACTTTGTGACCTTAAGTAGATTATCAATACATCATGTCATCACTATCTTAATTAATTCTTATACTTCATTACATATTCATAACTCAACCTTTCTACTAGGTGCTATAGTTACATTTTTTGATCAAATCCTCTTCATCAATCAAATAAGTGATAGTACTTGAATCCTATAAGTAGTTGTCTTACCACCAAATAGTAGGTTTGAGATCAGTGACATAACAATGATTAAAACACATAATTTTCTTCAACAATCTCCCTCTTTCAATCTAGTGTCAATCTCTCTCAACAATGATCTTTTCAATCTAATCTCAACATTTACAACACAAATTCTCTAGGCATAAAGTAATGTCTCCATATCTTCAAAGCTTATATAATTGTATAAAATTCTTGATCATGGACTGAATATTTTTTCTTAACATCATCCAATTTCTCACTATAGAACGATATAGGCTTATCTCTTGACTCAAAACAAGCAGGTAAAACAAGTACATGTAATTCTATGACCTTTTGTTTCAATGCTTTAAAGCTTCTATTTTCTCCATGTGTCCATTTGAATCCCTTTTTATCACCTCTCATTGTCTTTGTCATTGTACTACATATTGCACTAAATTTTTTGTTAAACTTCCTTTTAAAACTTACCAATCTATGAAATGTTCTAACTTCTCCAACACTTTTAGGTGTAGGTCAATCAAGTATAACTTTTCCCTTCTCAAGTTCCATCAGAAAAAATCATAAACCCCAAATATACAAGTCTATCTTTCATAAAAGAACATTTCATCATATTTATCAACAACTTCTTCTCTTTTAACCTTTGCAACACTTGTCTAATACACATTAGGTGTTCTTCTTAAGTCTTTCTATAGATTGGTATATCATCAAGATACACAATCACAAAATTACCCATTATTTTCTTCAAAACTTCATTCATCAACCTTATAAAGGTATTGGGTGCATTAGTCAAAACAAAGGGCATAACCAACCACTCATAAAGACCTTCATTAGTCTTAAAAGTAGTATTCCATTCATCTCCTTCTCTGATTCTAATCTAATGGTATCCACTTTTTAAATCAATCTTTGTTAAATATTTTTCTCCTCTCAAACAATCCATTATGTCATCCACTTTAGGAAAAGGAAACATATATTTCATTTTTATTATGTTTATAGCTCTAGAATTAGTGCATATTCTCCATTCTCCATTCTTCCTAGGCGCTAATACAAAAGGTACTGCACAAGGACTCAAACTTTCTCTGGTCAAACCCTTCTCAAAAAATTATTGTACTTGTATGTTCAATTCTTCATTCTCTACAAGTGTCAATCTATGCAGTGTTTTATTAGACAAACTAGCTCTAGATATCAAATTCATACAATGAGAAATATATCTCACATTAGGTAAACCATCAAGTACATTATCAGAAATAATATCTTAATTTTTTGTCAACAAGGACCTCAAGTGCATGCTCAAGTTCATCTTGTTTCTCACACTTTCTAGGGATGAAAGAAAAGCAAATAATATGTTTCTTCATGTCTTTGACGAACTGATTTCCTTCAACCAAGAAAACTCTTAGTGCAATACAATGATTTTCTTCATGTTTGTCTATCAAATACAATAATACTTATTTATTCCATTAGCCAAATAGTATATATTGATTCTATCTACCATCATGCAAGGCTCTTCTATCATATTGCCAAGGTTTCCCCAAAAGAATATGACAACAATTCATAGGCATAATATCACAGAAGACTTCATCAAAATAGTTTTCAATTAGTTCACTTACCAATAACTTAAGCTCATCATTGATCCAAGCAATGGGTTAAGGATTAGAGTGTTTCAACCTCTATAGCTATAATTTAGATACCAACTCCTCAAATGCCAAATTATTTGAACTACAATTAGAAATAGATAATACTGAGGGGGGTGAATTAGTATTCTACATGTAGGACCAGAAAATGGGTTAAATGCATAACATACTATGAGAAAATCACAAAACTCAATAATCATACGTTAGCACCCACTAGTCTACCATGAAAGCCAAACTAATAAAGAAAGCAAACATAATTAAAAACTCCCTTTTCCGTTTGTAGCTCCCATGTCCTTCTTTCTTCTCCAAAAGATTGAAGCCAAAGCCTATGATGTGGATCATGCCATGAGAATACTTGAAGTTGTGATTTGAATGTGAGAGATGGAGTGAGAAATCTAAAATAAATTAGGACCTAAAGGCTTCCAAGACTTCCAGAGGACTTCCAGAAGACCCAAAATGAGAGAAAGAGTGTCCATTTTATAATCAACACTCAAAGTGAGGGCATTGGATTTGTCACCCATAGATATGCGATGTGGCAAGAGATTCCTTTGAGAATTCATGACACATATGACAAAATATGCCAATTGTGAGATTCTATGACACATGCAAGTCAAACTTGGCTAAATGTGGAAGAGAATCTATGACGCGTCATAAGACACCTCAACCCACTTAAAGCCAAGAATCTATGACAAAGAAGCCAAATAGAGACATGCGTAAGAGAATAAGAATATTTGATTATGACAATTCTTATCCAAGTGTCGAAGGAGAATCCACGAGGTGTCATATCCAAGTGTCATGATGATGCAATATTTTATGGAATATTTGAATTAAAAATCCTCTTATTCCACAAAATAAGAATTAGTAGAAAATGGAATTAATGATGGAAAATGGAACTTGGAAAATTAAAAATTTCCATGGTTTGCAAATAATGAATCAATTAATTAATAAAATTAATTAATTGAGGATTAAAATTAGGAAGAATAATTAGAAATAATAGGATTAAATTATGGGTTATTTAATCCTATAGATAAAATTAGCAAATGATTGGCCAAATTGATTAAATGAATGCGGCCGTATTCTTTGATGAAAGTGTGATGATGATATAGATTGAATAAGATGATGACCAATAGATCAAAGCCATGATCAGATTGATTGATTGAAGTTGATAACATGCCAAGGACACATGAATTGGTTGATATGTAACATTTAACCGACATTGTAAATGCTACAGGATTGAAATTGATTGATAAGGTTTGATCATAATAACATGGACAAACATTGTCAATGTTATTAAAATGGTTGATGATGCCATGATCTGACATTGAAAGCCTCAACAATGTCAAATATTGGATGTCATGAATGATCGTTTGACCTAGCACTGAGAGCCACGATAGTACTAAGGTCAGATTGATAAGATTGATAGGTTGATAGGTTTCCAAGCCACTGAAAGCCACAAAAATACCTAGGAGTTAGATAAATGATGATTTATTTGGGATGTTTGGTACATTTTGGGTTCATTAGGACTAATTCTAAGTGATTTTGAGTTGATTTGGGGTGATTTCGAGTTGATTTGGAATGGTTTTGAGTTGATATGAAATTGATGTGAAAGGGGATACAAATGATGAAATATGGTCAATCTAGCCAAAAGATCAAATTTAGTAGAATGAGAAAATGGGACAAATTAGTATGAAGAAGTGATGAAACCGTAGATGCAAACCATTTTTGAGCATCTACACTACAAACTTTTTCCCACAATTGAATATTGTTAATTACTTTATAACTTGCATATGAAAGTAAACCAACAATGTTGAATAGTAAATGTAACCATGCACATAGATAACTCATAAAACCATTAGTTGTTAACTAGGGAAACCCTAGCCTAGGGAAAACGCTGATGGGGATGATACCCACTAGATGATTCACTAAGCAATAGGATCCTGCTAAGGATATTGACCCTATTAGGAGTCTATGAAGTACATATAGTGTCTGGAGTTCCTATTAAGAGACTAGGCCTTGTTAGAACCCTCAACACTATTAGGAGTTTCTTCAATTGTGCTAGGAGTTGGTAGAACAAATACAATTTATGCAAGAAGAGTCCACTACCCTAACATGCAATTCTACAGTTCAATTTTTCACAAGAATAGATATAGATACAATACTTGTTGTTTGTTGTACTCCACACTTTTTCTAATCACACATCAGAATTCACATCACATAAGGCTCACAAATCTTTCAAGATCTATGTACAATAGTTCACATCATATAACTCTTTCTCATTTATCATAGATAGTACACTTATCTTCGCAAGATAAGATCTTTACTTATACCTTGCATAATTACAAAACTATGCTCAGTCGACCTTCATGTGTTCACATGATTGACATAATATAATATAACTTATGGATTAATATCCATCGTTGGCTCATCATAACTTAGTAATTATTTCCTAACCAAAATAATTCATAAGGTCATACAATCTAATTCTCTTCTATGCTTTGTTCTACATTGTTAAATACCCGCACTGGAATTTTAACCATATCTCGCATCCTAATGTCTATACACATCTGCTTATTGGTACACATCATCATGATACTATTATGAAGCTTCCCTCAACTGCACATGAGATAACTCTCAATGAGTCACATACACTTACCATATGTTTAATGTGTTGCTGCAAACTATCTAACACTTAAGATAATTTTCTAACTCTAAATGCATAAATAAAATGTTGAATGTATGTTGTCATAAATGACAACCATCAAGACATTTATCTAACCATATTGCAAACAATCTCCCCCTTTTGCATTGATGGCAACATTTGGGAAAATTGTATAAGTCCCAAAATAATGTCAAACGTTACAAAAATAAATGAAAGTAACTACAAAAATTGCCTTCAAAACATAACAATTTTATTCATGTTTTGATGGATCATTACATTCCTTATTACTACTTTACATTGATACATACATAAGCTCCCATTTACATATACATATACATCTATGCAATTTTCCTTCTACATAATACTCCCCCTTTGACATCAATGACAAAGGTGTCAAAAATATGTATCAACAAAACTTTGGGTGTTCCATTGTTGATACACATATTAATATGGAAAAACAATCTGCATAAACAACCTTTAGTCCTTTTATCTCTTTCTTCCAGTTCTCCTTTACTATCTTTAAGATATTGATCAATGTGAAAAGTGCATAGGATGCCACTTCAACTGCACTCAAGTCAGCCTAGGAAAAAATTTCATAGGAAGCCTTAGCTATAAGATATTTGTCAAGTTGCCTCTCCAAAATTCTAACTTTTGAATACAAATTTTATCTAATACTAGAGAATCTCCTTGCTACTCTCTCTTTATCAGATTCCAAGTCTTTGATCATACCATATATCTTCTCCACTTCTACTCCATAGTCTTCAACACTAAATTTTGGGAGTTGTAACTTGACAATGAGTGTTTCTTCACTTAACTTACCTTTTATCTAACTCTCAAAGTCTGCAAGGTACCTGTATGATTGTGCACATTTTCTATACAATATTTTCCCTTCATCAATATTCCTTCTTAGTCCCTTGATGTTTCCATCAAGTGCCTTCAGATCATTGCACACATTGGTTCACACTATGTTAAATAGTGTCGCATCATGTTTACCTGAGCTTGCACTAAAGCTACTTCTGCTAAAGTTGTGAATTCCTTATCAAAGGTTTTCATCAACTCCATGGCCTTTGATTGCAAGTTTGGAATAGCTATAGTTGTAGTAATTTTCTTGTGCATTATGTCCAAGACTTCATTTAATGTCTTCTCCAAAGACTTTACTAATTTTCTCTTCTCAAACAACTTACTCAATGTGCTCATCAAGCCTTTCTGATCTTCATCATCTGATGTCACTATTATTTTTGTTGATGGACTGGTTGTTGATGTTGCAATAGATACAATTGTTGGAGCTACATAAGGTATGTCAACCTCATGTCGGAACACTACATTTCCTATTTCTAACTTCACATGTCTTAGATTGGGAAATAATGTTGATTCTTGCATCACAATCTTCCATTATTACTTGAGTTCCAAGTCTTCATTTGACTTCTTCCTTCTCTCTTGTTCTATCTTCTTTCTTTCCTCTTCCTCTTTCCATTTCTTTTTCTCCTCTACTTTCTTCTTCTTCTCATGTTCTTTCATCTTTTCTTCCTCTTCTTTCATTTTCTTCTCTACCTTTTCTCTTTGTATCCTTTCCTTTCTTATTGCATTTGACTCTTTATTCTATTTCATCATTAGAGCTAGAGTACACAGTAATATTGCCAATAATAGATTGGCCAAATGTTGCAAAAGGTTTCTCCTTTCTATCCATAGTTATGTGAATACTATCCACTTTCATGGATTCAGTACCCATAACAATGTGAGATGGTGAGGGTGCATGTTGTGTCTCCTCTGCTTCTTCCTCTTCCCTCCAAGGTGTATATACTAGTACATATATTGGACTCTTGTGTTTATATTGTGCACTCACCCTAGGCATTGTAGTCATATACATTACAATTACCTCCTCAGTTTCTTTCCTAACATCTTCATAGTTGTCTCCCATCAAAATAATTTCTCTCCTTTTGTTCCTTGGCAAGGGCTCAATACCCTTCAAATTTATATCTAATTCCTCCTTAGAATCAACATCACATAGTTTGTTTATCATTGTGATCCTCATATTCATATCTTCCTCTAATATTTTCCTTTTCCTATTCACAAGCCTATTATATAGATCCTTTGGTATCTTATTATGTATATTCTCAAACCTTTTGTTCCTCAAAATCATGTTCCTTATAATGACATTTTCTAACTACCTTTTATCCATATTACTATACAAATCATAATATTTATTCAACTATAGAAAACTATCATCATTAATAATTTTCATGTTCAGGTTTTCTACCTTTGGCTTCCATGCTTTCTTTCTAGTTGTTGTTCTTCCTTCTTACACATTCTAGACTACTGATCTATCTACATTTTTATCCTATGATTCCTCATAATCATTGACTTGCATTATTTTTCTTCTCTTCCTAGGTTTGCTAGTGTTCTACTTGACACTTTTCTTGGTTGTTGGTATAGGTTCATTCTTCTTTTTCACCAATCTCTCTAATTTCCTTTGCACAACAAACAATTCAACCTCTAGCTATCTTCTAGGTTGATCATTCCTTGATTTGACTAGTTGCACTAGTGAAACTATTGCATATGGTGAAATTGGTGCCTGTGCACATGGTTGTGATATTGTCACACCCTCTAAAGGTCCTACAACTACAATGGGATTTTTTGCCAACACTTTAGTCTATCCAATATTCTTCATCTCCAACACAATAATTTTATTTCATTGAACTCTTTCCTAGTCATATTTGATTCCTTAGGGATGGAATCTATCTCTTTCTCAACCTTTTTCTTACTTTCTTTTTTGTATAGTTTTGAATGAACTATTCTCATATTTTCCTCATATGTACCCCATCTAGGGCATTTTGTATCCTTCTCTAACTAGAGTATGATCTGCGCATACCCTTTTATGACCTCAATGCTCATCTCATATCCCATAGGCTTTATAAATTTAACTTTGGGAATCACCGCTTCCATGCAAGTGTTGTAATTTTCCACCATGAAGCATATTTCTTCCTTGTACTTCTCTACCATAAAGGGAGGTATCCTATACCTTTGCTTCATCACAATCTGAAAGTTCTTCATCATCCTATCAATGTCATCATCTCTGATATTTTCTGGCTTTGACCTGTACCATTGAGTCACCATCTTCATTATGCACTCTTTGCTATCCCAACTTATCAATTTAGGAAACTTCCTTGTAGCATAAAAGAATATATGAGTCAATAAGGACTTGAATCTAAAAATTGCATTCTTTGTCTTCTTAATCTTTGCAGTGTTATCCAACAATTGCAATCTAATAATCTTGCATAAATTAACCTTTCTTGCTTGCATAGCCATTATATAGGCTGCATGCAAAAATCCACCATGTACTAAGCTAAACCTTGATCCATGATTTAACTTTTATCTTAATATCTTGGTTAACAAGTTTACTCCTCTATCTTGAATAGAGTCTACCTTCATGTAATCTTAGTTAACAACTTTACTCCTCTATCATGAATGGAGTCTACCTTCATGTTTCTTTCGTTAAACTTTGTATGCAAGTTTCTCTCAACCATCTTCCTAACATTTTTGTCATTAATACGATTGAAACCTTCATTACTCAATCTTGTGACCTTGTGAATTAGTTCATTGTCAATAAAAATCTTCTCATCTCCTAACCAAAACATATCATCATGTACCCTACTCAAAATGATTTGGGTCCAATCATCATTGTCAAACTCTTTATAAAACATATACTTCACTAGGTTCAAATTCTCTAGGTGTGCATACTCAGACTTTAAAGATAAGTCATTGTTATACATCTTTCCTAAATCCTCATGAATCTCTTCATCACCTATGCTCTTAATCTTATAGTGAATATAACTTCTTATATCCTAGACATGTAACACATTTTCTAGAACTTGCAAAAATGTGCCCAATGGATCATCCAATAATGAAAAAAACTAATATTTCTTAAACTCGTATCATGGTCTTTCACTTACATCATAAACATTCTAACTTTCCATTTAAACTATAAACACTAAAATATTGAATTCAAGCTTTGCAAATACCTTAAAATTACGATTTAGGGTTTTTGCAACTTTTTGCTTCTCAAATTTCACTTTGCACTTCAATCCATTGTCAAATCACTCTTCAATTTGCTCAAGACACTTTGCATGAACAATTAGTACATACAATCTTGCTTGTGATCCTTAAATCATTTCAAATCGCACTATGCATTAAATATGTATCTACAATAGATTCAAATATTGTCTCAATATACCAATAAGCTTGATTTCTCAATTCTTGCTCATTGTGATCATTATCAAGACTTCGCTCTTGACCATAGCCTTCTCTCTATGTCCTTAACCTCCTATTAACTGTGCAACTTCCAACTCTCTCTCTAACATTATTTATGGCCAACTGATGCCCTACCACAACTAAAATTGCTTAATTCAAGTAGGATGAGACACAAACAATCTGTGACGTCAATGTCTTATCAAGTGCATCAAAAAATTGTTCCTCCAAAACTATGTAAGAGCTTCCAAGATCTTTAGCTGTCACAAATGCTTCTTTGAATTCATCAACATGTTCCTTAATTACTTCCTTCTAACTGTTGTCATTGCCATTAACATTCCTTCTGTCATTTCTATTGTTGTTCCTTCTGTTATTCAAATATTTGTTAATGTCCCTTCTGTCCATTCTGCAATATCTTGTTGTGTGTCTAAAGTTATTACATAACTGACATACAGGTGTATTTCTCCTTTGATTAGTTCCATTCTGATTCTTAGGTGCTCTACAATTCCTTGTAATGTGTCTAGGATTGTTACACTTCTAACACATAATATGGTTCTTCTCTCCATCACTGGATATGTTCTGTGATCTTTCTCTTTCATTACCCACAAGGTTAGTATTCTTGGACATTTTACTATTTGCATTATTACCATCAAACTTAGGTTTCTTGCATTCTACTACCATATGTCCATAACCATCACAATTATAATAATAGAAATTAGTAATGGGTTTAAAAGACTTACCAGTGTAGTCTCTTTTCATTTGTCCAACCTCACTACATATGAAGTATCTACCTCTAAACTCACATCTTACTTCCTTGGGTGGTTCATCTTTCTTAGGTTTATAAACTTGCTATGTTTTCTTAAGATCATTAGGTTTACCTAAAAAATTAATTAATTCTACTTCCTTTGATACTTTAGTAGATTTTCTTGATACTACCTTACTTAGATCAGATTACTTAGGGAATTCAATAATTGGATCTAGTTCTCTTCTGATTACAACTTTCTTGGTTGATTTCTCTCCAATTAGATATCCAAGTCATGTCTTGTCATAAGAAGGTCTCTAATGAAATATCTGTTGATCTATTTTTTCACTACAGGAATAAAGTTTCTCTAATTGTTGCTTAGCTTGTGTCAATTTTCCTTTCACAATAATGTTGTACTTCTCTAACTTAGCATGTTCAATCTTGGTAGTATCTAGTTCAAATGTAACTTGACTTAATTGAGATCTAAGATCTGCATTCTTAGTTTTCAGTTGTGGTTCATTCTTGCCACCACTTCTCTTAAGACTCAACTTAAGTTCAACAATTTTTAGTTCATGTTTCAAGATCTCATTTTCCTTCTGAAGATCTCCTACTTCATCATTATCACTAGTCTGCGCAATTGATTCTTTTCGATATTCTAAATCATCAATCTTGTCTTTTAACTTGCCAATGAAAATCTTTGCATCTTCATACCTATCTTTCTAGTTATCTCTTTCCCCAGTAAGAAGGTCAATCTACTCAAGAGCTTTTTCAAGGATTTTCTTCAACTATTCCATATCTTTAGGGATCTTACTTAAGTTTTTAAACTTCTTCAAAGTAAATGGGCTCTAATACCAATTGTTAGAAATAGATAATACTAACAGAGGGTGAATAAATATTCTACAAACTTTTGCCCACAACTCAATATTGTTAATTACTTTGTAACTTGCATATGAGAGTAAACCAACAATGTTGAATAGTAAATATAACCATGTACATAGATAACTCATAACACCATTATTTGTTAACTAGGGAAACCCTTGCCAAGGGAAAACTCCAGTGGGGATGATACCCACTAGATGATTCACTAAACAATAGGATACTCCTGAGGATATTGACCCTATTAGGAGTCTATGAAGTACATATAGTGTCTTGAGTCCCTATTAGGAGACTAGGCCTTGTTAGAAGCTTCAACCCTATTAGGAGTTGCTTCAACCCTATTAGGATTTTTTAGAACAAATACAATTTATGCAAGAAGAGCCTACTACCCTAACATGCAATTATACAAATTCAATTCTTCACAAGAATAGATATACATATAATACTTGACGTTTATTGTACTTTGCACTTGTTCTGATCACATATCATAATTTGCATCACATAAGGCTCACAAATATTTCAAGCTCTATGTATAATATTTTGTATCATATAACACTTTCTTGTCTATCATAGATAGCACACTTATCTTTGCAAGATTAGATCTTTACTTATACCTTGCATAATTACAAAACTATGATCAATCCACCTTCATGTGTTCACACGCTTGACATAATATAAAATAAATTATGGATTAATATCCACATAGTTTTCTCATCATAACTTAATAATTATTTTGTAGACAAAATAATTCCTAAGGTCATACGATCCAATTCTTTGTTATGCTCTATTATGCACTGTTAAATACCCACACTGGTATTTTAACCATATCTTGCACCATACTATTTGTACACACCTGTGCACTAGTACACATTATCATGATACTATCATGAAAAATTCCTCAACTATGCATGAGCTAAATCTCAATGAGTCATCCATACACATAATATATGTTCATTGTGTTGTTGTAAACTGTCTAACACTTAGACAATTTTCTAACTATAAATGCATAAATGAAATGTTGAATATATGTTGCCATAAATGACAACCATCAATATGTCTATCTAACCATATTACCAACATTTTCCTTCAACTTTATATCTGGTCTTGAAAATACTTTTCTTCAAAATAGGTTTTTCACTCAACTGCTCATTCCACAAGGTTCGTTTGATCATCAGGTTCTCTCAAATTTCAAATTCATTAAGAGGATCAATAGCTTCATCTTGAATCAAAATGTTTCTACTACTACTTCTTTTCTTCTTTCCAAAAAAGTTACATTCAAAAGCTTTATGTCCTCCACATTTAAAATAAGTACCCTTAGACCAAGCTCTATCTTTACTTTTTCAATATTGTTATTCCTAGAGTACCCAGAATAATTACCTCTACTGTAGTTACCTCTTCCTTTGCTAGCATTATCTTTTGATTTTTCTTGATGTGATGTGTTTTCTAATCTTCTACTTAACTCCAAAAGATCTATCTTTACTTCGATGAAATCTTCTACCCTTGTTCTTTGTCTATGTTCATGTTTCTCACCAATATTTCTTCAGCTCTCAAGGTATACAAATATACTTCTTCCACACTTTTCATCTTTAAAAAGATAATCTCATCTTGAATAAAAGTCCTTAGACCATTCAGAGGTTAGAAATGTTTAGAATAACTAAGAGGGGGGGCGAATCAGTTACTCAAGTTCTATATGAACCACGTGAAAAATTATACATTAAACACTTCACTTCTATGCTTATCCTTTTGTTGGTTGGTCTCTACTATAAAATTGTCCTAAAATTTAACTTGCATTGCATAACGTAAACATTCATAAATCATTCATTGCAGTTTGACACTAGGATATAATGTAGAAACCCAATTTTGGAAAAAAAAAAACACCAGCAATATGTCACTCTTTTTCACTCATTCAAGATGAGCTTTGTTAGGAGCCAACCTTATTAAAGGTTATAATACACGCTATTAAATTTGACCTGGTTAGAGGATATAATCACCTTGTTAAGAGTAGCCTTGTAAGAGGAATTTAATCATTCCATTTAGAATGTCACCTAGTTAAAGGATTTACATAGACTATTAAGTCTTCAAATGACTATTAGGTCAACCTTTGTTAAAAGGATTTCAATAAAAACTATTTACAATGATAAGAAAGAAAATAGTAGGTTTGATCTGTGTGATTACAACTCACTTTTGCTAGTTCAGATCTATATTTAGTCCTTATGTTGGTCCAATGATAAGCCTTCCATTTTCATCTTTGGTCTTGATCTACTTGGTCACCCTTCAAGTAATCAATCCACTCTTCTCATCAACACATAAGTCTTCTACTCTAATTCACTTATTAATAACAGCATCATATCTGCAAACTTTCTCCTTTAGCTTTGCATTCACTCACTCATGTGTATCTGATCAACCTTTCTCTATATGTCTCTCTCCACATATAAACTCATACATGCACACACTAGCTGGGTGGGGCACAAATGTTTGGCTATGTATCTCTTTAAATAGTCAATTGTGCTTTATTGTTTTCTACATCCACCATAGATCTTAGGGTTTACAATCAAATTCAACTCGATTCAATGTATCTGTCCATATTCTTGATCTTCCTCTAGAAACTTCTCTTGAATCCTTTTGTTAGGTATTTACCTAATCTCCTTCTTGAATTTAATGATCCAACTCATCAATGTTATCTTCAACATGTTTTACATCTCCCAAGAAATCAACTGAGTTAGCTTGATCTTACGATTTCTTTGAATTTTTTCTTTTATTTTCACTCGTTAATCTCTAAATTTTGATAATTGGTCAACACTAAAATACTCAGTCATTGTAAAGCTTTTTGGCTCAGCATCAACTAAATTTCTTGATCAATGATAATGCTCAATCAACACTAGATTTCTTGGTACTAACTATAGCTTGATTGGCACTAGCAATACTCGGTACTCCTTAGTATTTTATTATTTTTCTCGACTTGGCATAGCTTGCTTGATATAAACAATTACTTTGTTTTAACAAAGTCTATCTAGTCAAATGTCCATTGTAACTTCCTTTTCATAACTTCAATCTTTCCTCTAGGTATAATAGTTATGAGTAACTTCTCAAATTCTCTTCATCAACTAAATAGATATGACATTTAGACTAGGTAGCAATATGTCTCATTCATAGATTTAACATCAATGACAAAACAACAATTGTTCCAATTGTAAGTTTCCAATAATCTCCCTCTTTATCATTGATGGAAACATCTCAAACATCTAAATACTAGTAGTAGCTAAGTTACCATACAATCCAAAATATTTCACTTCCATGAGTGAAAAATATCCTTAGTTTCATTACAATTCTCATCCATGCAAACTCCCTCTATCAATTTGTTTCACTTTCATGATTCTCTCCGTCTGAGGTTTATCTCTCTCTTTTCTCAATAATCTCTTCCTTAATACTGTCCCTCTTTAGATCTTTGACTTCTTAATAATCTCTCCTTCTTTGACAACAATTCCAAAGACATATATTTGTCTCAGCTTCAAACTCTTCATACATCTGAATTATTTAGATTTTGCATGTCTGTTTGATACTTTTTGAATGTTTATGACTGATCTTTTTATGTTGTACTAAAGTATTCTACCTTAGGCATGTCCCAGAATAGAATTGTATTTGTTAGAAAGGCCAAATTGTTGCACCAAAAGATTGACCTGTTAATGCTCGATAAAAGCAATAGTCTTATAGAACCACAGGAGGCAGTTAAGCCATGTCACAAATCCTGTGAGAGACACTGGCCCACTACCAACAACCCCCCTCCTAGCATCACTCACCATGGCCTACAAAATTTAAACTTATGACCAAGGTCTAATACCAATTGTTAGAAAGGCTTGAGTTGTCGTTGCACCAAAAGATCAACCTGTTAATGCCCAATACAACTAATAGTCTTATAGAAGCATAGGAGGGAGTTAAGCCATGTCATGAATCCTATGAGGGATGTCAGCCCACTTCCAACAATATTGCACCACTATGTAGAATGTTCTGATTAGCACATGTGATTCAATGCACCTTATCTTCTTAAGTATCTTTAATTAGGGGAATTACCCCTAGTTTACCTCTAAGATATTCATGAGCATCTTTGGGTAATGGTTTTGTGAATATTTCAACAATATATTCCTTTGTATTCACATATTCTAGCTTCACTTTTTTTTCTTGAACTAATTCTCTCAAGCAGTGATACTTGATAGCAATGTGCTTTGTCTTAGTGTACATCACTAGATTTGTTGAAATTTTGATAGCACTTGTGTTATCATAATAAATAACTATTGGATCTACAATCTCTTCTTGCATTCCTTTCAAAAATTGTTTAATCCACATTATGTTTGAACAATTCACTATAACTACCACATACTCGGCTTCAATTGTTGATTGGATATACAATTTTGTTTCTTTCTTTTCCATGACACCAATCTCTTTCCTATAAAGAATTCACCTCCACTGGTGCTTTTTTCTATCATCAATATTTCCAACCCAATTTGAGTCAATGAAAATATTTAGTTCAAATCTATCACTTCTCATGTAATTTAATGCATAATCTTTTGTGTCTTTTAGATATATCAATATCCTTTCTGCAGTCATTGTATGATTCTCTTTAGGATTTGTTGAAAATCTAGCAACTATCCCAACTACCAAAGCAACATATGGCATGTTGTGAACAACATATTGCAATTTTCCTATCATGGATTTGTATAGGGTCTGGTTCACATCAGTAGAATCACCAATCTTTGATAGCTTATGTCATGTAGACGTAGGTGTCCTCACTGGCCTTGAATCCTCCATACCAAAAGTCTTTAATATTTCCTTGATGTATTTGGATTGTGAAATTAAAATACCAAATTTTGTTTGACATACTTGTAATCCAACAAATAATTTGATTTCACCAAACATAGACATTTCAAAATTCTTTTTCATTTCATCAACAAATGATTTACATAATGCTTCTCTTCCTCCAAATATAATATCATCAACAAATATCTTAGATAACAGTATTTCATTGTTCATGACATTCTTCAAATATAAGTTGTTATCATTCATCCTTTCAAAACCAATTTTCACTAAGTAATTATGTAGTCTTTCATACCATGTTGTTGGGGCTTGCTTCAATCCATAAAGAGCTTTGTTTAGTTTACATATCGTGTTCCTCTTGTCTAGATATAAAAATCCTTAAGGTTGTTCAATGTATATTTCTTCTTCTAGTATACCATTTAAAAATGTAGATATGACATCCATTTGATATACCTTGAAATTCTTGCAAGCTGAGTATGCAAGTAGAGTTTTTAATCCTTCAAGTCTAGCCATAGGAGAAAAAGTTCCTCCATAGTCAACTCCTTTTTGTGCATAACCCTTGCATACTAATCTTGCCTTGTTTCTTGGTACTTCACCATTTTCATTGAGCTTGTTCCTAAAGATCCACTTTGTCCCAATGACATTTTTGTCTTTAGGTCTTGGTACTAGGGTCCAAGTATCATTCTTCTCAATCTGGTCAATTTCTTTGTTCATTGCTTGTATCCAATCTTCATTACCTAAAGCATCTTTTATTATCTTGGGCTCAAACTCACATAATAAGCATGCGTCACCCTTGAATTTTATTCTTGTCATAACACTTGATTCAACATCTCTAGTGATTTGATCAATTTTATGGTGTCTTCTTACATATTTTGCTAACATAGGTAGTTTTCTTCTTAGTTCTTCTTCAAGTTCATCTGGAAAGATAATCTCAGGCTCATTTCCTCTTCCTTGTTCTAGTTTTGGTTCAGGTTTTGAATGCTCAACATTGTCTGTCTGTGACTCGACATCTACAGTTTATTGATCGACACCCACTCTCTATTGTTTGGCATTTTGTATTTGCACTCCATCATCTCTAGTCTAATGCGAACTTGCAACTTGACTTGTTTATTCACTTTGAGTGTTGGGACCATCATCATCCACATAGATTATTGTACTATAGTTTTTAGGTTCTTCATTACATGAAGTGTCATATATTTCTACAAAGTCATCAATTCTCACATTTGCACTTTCCACAACCTTTTTAGTGTTAGAACTTAAACACTTATAAACTTTTCTTTTAGTGGAATAACCTAGGAGGTTGCCTTCATCACTTTTTTCATCAAGCTTTCCATTCCTATTCTCTTTTAGTATATAGCATCTACTACCAAAGATTTTGAAATATTTAACATTGGGAGCATAACCTTACCATAGTTCAAAAAAGTATAGCATTTGTACTTTTCTTGACTTGAACACTATTCAGGGTATAGACAACAGTACCAACCACTTCTCTCCCTTCTCAATCATTAATGTTCTTTTGTAGTCCATTATTGATCTATTTCTCCTTTCAGCTATCTCATTCTAAGGAAGGGTCCTTGGTGTTGACATCTGTCTTTTAATTCCTCTATCATTGTAGAATATATTGAACTCATGTGAAATGAATTCACCACCTCTGTCAAACTTGAAACACTTCAGATTCTTCCCTATTTCTTTTTCAACTCTAGCTAAATACCACTTGAATAACTGAAAAGCATCATATTTTTCTTTTAAGAAACATCATAGTCATCATTCTAGAATAGTCATCTACAAATAGAATGAAATATTGATCTCCATATTAACTTTTAACACCAGTGGGTCCACATAGGTCAGTATGAACCAACTCCAAATATCACTAGCAGTATATGTTTTTCTCTTAAAACTACACTTGGTCATCTTTCCTAATTAACATTGTTTACAAGTAGCATTATCAAGATTCTTTAGTTTAGGTAACCCTCTTACTTTCTTCATCTTATTGATATTCACCAAATTTTCAAAGTTCACATGACATAATATTTTGTTTCATAACCAAACATCTTCTTGTTGTGCAAACATACATGTCTCACTTGATAGGTCCAGATAAAATAAGTTACCTCTTGTATGCTCACCAATCCCAATTAGCTTACCATCACCATCATGTATCCTGGCCTTTCTATTGTAAAATTCAACTCTGTAACTTGATTTGTTCAACTATGAAACACTCAATAAATTGTAGTTGTCATTTAACCTAGTAAACATTGTCACGTGTTATCTTGCTAGTTAGTTGAATAGTGTCTATACCTTTTATAACACATGGAATATCATTACCAAAATTAACACATCCATCATTTTATGGACCAATATCTTCAAATTTGTCTTTATCACCAGTCATATGATTGGAACGTCCACTATAAATTATCCATCTATCACTTTTTGTTCACATAAGAAATTAATGTAGTTTTCTCATCTTCATCAAAATCTTCTTTCATATCTACATAGACAACTTCATCATCATTACTCTCAGATTCATTATCAGTCTTTTCTTTAGCAATATAACAATATTTATTACCTATTTCATCCTTTCTTCTCTTGTAGTCTTTGTCATCTCTTCTTTCTTTGTACTTACTTTCCTTCCTTTCATCCTTATCTTCTCTATGAGGACATCTAGCAGCAATATGACCAACTTTGTTGAATGAAAGACAAATGATAGGTAATTTACCTTTGCATTTACCTCTTCCTCTTCCAAACCTTTTTGCAATGAGGGCTTCAAGTTCATCAATCTCATCATCAGAACTATCACTTTCACTTTTTACATGTTTTACTTTCTTCTTGCTAAGAACTAGTTGTGACTTGAAAGAAGATTCAATAGTAGCACGAGTGTAATTATCAAAATTAGACATTTCAAAAGCAGTAAGTCTACCAATTATACCTTCTAAGGACAAGTTGTTACCTAGTGTGCATCTCAGTTCTTGGATTGCAGAGACTCTAATGGCATAGATGGGGAGTAGAGTCCTCAATACCTTACTTACCACTATTTCATTTTTTATTTCTCCATTTGCACCTTGAATAGCATTAACAATCTCTTTAACTCTTGCATAGTATTGTACTATGTTCTCACCTTCCATCATTTTCAAGTCATCAAATTTACCTTAGGCTTTCTGATTTAGCTCTTAAAACATTGTCATTACCTCCATATATGATCTTCAATCTGTCCAACATCTTCTTTGCAATATTGCAATCTTTTAGGTCATCAAACTTGGCATAGCTTAGGGCTGAGGAAATCTCCAACATTGCTTGATTGTGATCTAACTTTTGTCTCAGTTCTTCAGCAATCAAAGGAGAATTTTTTACTTCTACATATTCATTGTTCATAAATTTGATAGTAGCATCACTAATACTAGATATGTGCAACTTCATCAAGGTCTTCCATGCAAGAAATTTCTCCTTATTCAGCTTAGGTACATCTCTCTTATTCATCATGATCTTTAGTTTTAAGTACCTTCAAACTTTCCTCTATAAGCACTGAGCTTTTATAAAAATTGTTAGAAATATTTAGAATAACTAAGAGGGGAGGTGAATCATTTACTCAAGGTCTATATGTACCACTTGAATAATTAAATAGTAAACACTTCATTGTTCTTCTTATCCTATTGTTGCTCAATCTCTACTATAAAACTGTCATAAACTTTAACTTGCATTACATAATGTAAACATTCATAAAACATTTATCACAGTTTGGCACTAGAGTATAATGTGGAAATCCAATTTGGGAAGAACCACCAGCAACATGTCACTCTTTTTCACTATTTTGAAGTGAGCTCTGTTAGGAGTCAACCCTATTAAAGGTTACAATATACATGGTTAAACGTAACCTAGTTAGAGGATTTAATCACCTTATTAAGAGTGGACTTATAAGGAAACTTTGATAATTCCATTTAGAATGTCACCCAATTAAAGGATTTGCATAGATTGTTAAGTCTTCAAATAATTGTTAGGTCAACCTTTGTTAAAAGGATTTCAATACAATTTTTTTACAATGATAAGAAAGAAAAAAGTAGGTTTTATTTGTGTGACGACAACTCACTTTTGCTAGTTCAAATCTCTATTCAGTCCTTATGTTGGTTCACTAATAAGACTCTCATTGTCATCTTTGATCTTGATCTACTTGGTCACCCTCAAGCAATCAATCCACTCTTGTCATTAACACTTAATCCTTCTGCTCTAATTCACTTATCAATAAAAACAACATATCTGCAAGCTTTCTCCTTTAGCTTCACATTCCCTCACTTGTGTGTATCTGATCAACCTTCCTTTGTATGCCTCTCTCCACATACAAACTCACACATGCACACACTAGCTGGACAGGGCACCAAATGTTTGGCTATATATCTTTTTAAATAGGCAATTTGTGATTTACCATTTTCTACATCCACCATAGATCTTAGGGTTTATGATTAGGTTGAACTTGATTCAATGTATCTGTCCATCTTCTTGATCATCCTCTAGAAACTTCTCTAGAATCTGTTTGTTAGGTCCTTACCTAATCTCCTCCTTGAATTTAATGATCCAACTCATCAATCTTAGCTTCAACACGTTTTACATCTCCCAAGAAATCAACTGAGTTAGCTTGATCTTACAATTTCTTTGAATTTATTCTTTTACTGTTACTTGACAATCTTTAAATTCTAATACTCGATCAACACTAAAATACTCATTCACTGTAAAGCTATCTGGTTCAGCATCAACTCACTTCCTCAGTTGATGCTAATGCTCAATCAACACTAGATTTGCTTGGCACTAAATGTAGCTTGGTTGACACTAGCATTACTCAAGAGTCCTTAGTATTTTACTTTTTTGCTTAGCTTAGCTTATCTTTATTGACATAAAAACTTTATCAAAGTCTATCTAATCAAATGTCCATTGTAACTTCCTTTCAATAACTTCAACCTTTCCTCTAGGTGCAATAGTTCTAAGTAACTTCTCAAATTCTCTTCATCAACTAAATAGATATGACATTTAGACTAGGTAGCGATATGTCTCATCCACATATTTGACATTAATGACAAAACAACTGTAACATGCCATTTTTCTTAGGTCTTAATTAACAACTAACATACTCATAGAGAATTTGTTATTACATTGTTTCATAGGAAGACAGTTATATCAATCATATTCATGTGAAAGAGATTTACCGATAAAAATAGTTAAACAAAATTTCTTAACTAAGAATTTAAAACCCCATCAATGAATTTACTATAGAAATTAAAATCCACATACCACAGAATTTGAATCAAGAAACTTTGTAGGGATGCTTCTATAATCACCTAGATTAGTCCACAAATATTTTTATAACAATATCATATGACTTCCATCCAATACTACTAAATCAAAATCAAATGATGATTATCATTAAATACCACTATATAAAAATTAGGGCATCACATACCATGGTATTAATTAGGGCATCGATTATCATTGGATAATTTAGGGCATCAAATACCACTGTATCAATTAGGGCTTCAATTACCACTAGATTATTTAGGGCATTAGATACCACTGAATCTATTAGGGCTTCAGATACAACTGTATCGTTTCTTTCCTCCCGATTGCTTAACTGTGGCAATAAATCAAGATTAGAAAATATGCTCATATTTAATATTCTTATAAATGAAAATAATCCATAAATCTATCTCTCACATCTAAGTGTAAAAATAACTGCAAAGATAATATAACTCAATCAATCTTACCTTCTTACATATACATCATAAAAGTGATAATACCTTTTTTTCAACAACAATTGAATGTATAGATTATCTTTGTCTGTTGTTCGTCCGACAACTTGGAGAGAGGTGAAACATTTTCAAGAGCTTAACCACCCAACCTCATACCTTAACTTATTCCCTGCACAATCTCTAACGAGAAAGGCCCTCCCTACCCAAAATTTGACTTGAAACATCTGTCATCTCCCGAGAAATCTTGGTATCTACACCACTCGACTTGACAGCAGGAGATTACAATAACATAACCATGCATGGGCTATTAAATGATATTATTCTAGATTAAATGCATCATATCTAATTTTCATTTTCTAAGTCATTACAGACTCCATCTCACCTCTTCACCCTTTTTACATGGTTATACAGCCGGTGAATCTTAGGTGTTCGGATCTCAGAGCAATTGGCTTTGTCTGTTGATCCCCAACAAATTCATGAATGACATATATATTCTAGCTTATTATAATTTGTGATTTGAAAAGGAATTTCTTAAAGATTGTAGAATTTATTGTTTCATTAATTAGTTTAATCATATATGATTTATCTTCTACGTTCTTGCAGAAATCATTCCATCTCTTCACCATTTCATGGCTTCTTTGCTAGTGAATCCTAGGTGCCTAAAAGATAATGATCATTCTATTTTATTTACACCTCTTCACCATGTCATGGATTCTTTGCCAATGAATTCCTAGGTGTTTAGATTCTATAAGTATTCTTATCTTTGTTTCAGAAATTATAACTGCATGTTTATTGATACTAATTCCAATACTCGTTACAACTACAATTCAATTTCATAAAGATGTTATGAATTTACAGAGATAAAACTAAAAGATCTCAATGATTCAAAGTATTTGCATAAGACCATCAGCAAGGTATGAGTATGTTGGATGCATTTGGTTTGCTACCTAATGATGGTAGGCTTACGATATTCAATTACATGAAATGTTTCATTCACAACCCTATTAATAGATGAGTGGTTGCAATCAAACCTTTACTCCAGTAAGTTTATAATTCATACACCTATCATTGTAAAAGTTGACTACAATTAGTCTTATATTCATGGAAGAATGAAATAAATTAGGAATGCAAAGAAAATAAATCATGACCTATGTTTGGCCTGATGTTAGTCGGGATGTGGCTCCTCCTATCCTTGGCCGGGGCTCCCATAGGGCAATTCTTTTCAGCACTAGCTTGGACTCTTGACAAAATAAGAAATGGATTTGTATATTAATAAATGAGAAAATAGAACTTAAATGGCTCAACTGGGAATGAGTTTCATGTCTTAGAAAGATTAATACAGCTTAGAGGAGAAACATATCAGACAAGGAGGGAATAAATTGCTTGGTCAACTCATAGCTCTCTTAAAGACTTAGCCAAGACTCCTCGACTTCTAGCAATTTCCAAGATGACCATTCAAATTTAAACATTAATTTGATTTGACAAGAAGAGAAATAAAGAGGGAAAAGAAATAAGGAGTTGAAGAGTTATAAACTTTATGTTATTATTATAATATGTTCTTATATATGTTCACATAAGTATATTGATGAGGTGACATCATTAGATTATATTATTATTGTTGGTGTAAATAAGTATTTACTTATTAAACTTACTTAAGTTTTACTTAGGTTAACACATTATTTAATTATTTTGCATTATTTTATTATTATTTTAAGTGAGACACTTAGGAGTTTGTGAACTCTCATTGAGTTACACAACTCTAATTATGCACATGGTGTCTACAACATAGGAGTATGCATCATCACTAAGTTGTCATGATGACAACACAGTTATCCGCACTCCTCATTTAGCACATGTTGTCTACTCCACTAATTTGCGTGCTACACCATTGTAGGCTTATCCTCACATCATCGCACTTAATCCCGTGCTTAATGGAGGATAACCCATATCTGTTGGACATGTTCCTGGTTGTATGACATATCATGATGCTAACTTCTATGCATTCTAGAAGCTCTCCTGAGGCTTTTATATTTAGGCACTCCTAGTGTACTCTTGAATCCAATTATTGAATGAATATCATCATTCTGATCATACTCTATCTATTTTGGTCTACTGTGTGCTTGTGTTGAGTTATTTAGTTCTTGGGTGAATTCTGGCCTAAGCCAAATTCTTACATGGTATTAGAGCCAAGGAAGATTCTCATCACATAGCCCTTTGAGACCATTCATGCTTCAGCACCTCGACACGAATCTCGAGGATTCGCAAAAATTGGGAGCATCTAGAGCTAGATCTGACCTCACTGTTGTGTCTAAAGCGTCGATTCAGTGAAGATCAACTATAAATTTGTCTATCTTGGGTGAAAGTTGATCGTGAGGCAAATTTTTTTTGAAAACTGGTACCCAAAGGCACCGATTTGCAATTTGGGTATATTTTTTCGGATCTATTGAATTTATTTTTTGGATCTGGATTATTTAAATCTCTGTATTAATTTTTTGTTCTATTTTCAAAAAAATTTATATAGTTGGAGCAGAGAAAAAAAATTGTCAAACCGAGCAGTGACACCTCGACTCGACTCTATTATTTTGTGGTGGATATTTAATTTATGATAGGGAAATTCCTTGTTAAATTCGAGTACCGAGTCTGCAAATTCCAACCCGAGCTACCACTACCATGGATCACTTTTCCATCAAACACAAATCGATTCAACCCACCGGCGAGCATACCAACGCTATTTTCATTTTAATCATGGTGGCAGATTCTATTTGTTTAGCACTTTAAGCACTCATCCCATGCATGTGGGATTAATCTGCATGTTTCGATGATCGCTGCTCAAAAATTTGATAGTGATTCCCATCCTTCGGCGTGCGCAAAGATAATCTGACTGTCGCAAAGGATCTCCAGGAAAATATTTTGTCACCATTATGCCCAGATAGCGCAAAGAGCTGCGCAAACTTGGATAACATGTGGCTCTATGAAATCCCACAACTTGTCAGGCTGCGCAGACCACCGTACTGGACATGACAGCAGTGAGTTAGCACCCGCAGGGCCAATCCCTTCCCACCACGTGGCAAATCGTGAACCTGCCAGCAGAGATATAGTTAGCATTTCGTACTGACACATAGGAAGGGACAAGCCATCAATTTCGTACGGATCCGTACAGTATGGATTCCACATCGACTTCCACATCATCCAGTGGGGTTGATTTCTGCTGATGTCACCTTTTCATGTGCCTAAATTTGACGCCCATCTGGACATCAAAATAGGGAAATTTTGAACTGTTGTGACGGTCGTATGACTGTCAAATTTAACCCCCTATTTTGCTAATGCAACCCTTCACCAAATCAATTTTGGATTTTGCAGTCTGACTTCAAGAGGCCATAACTCGAACATCCGGACTCTAATTTAGGTGCAATTTTTTTTGAAATTGGGTAAAATTTTCTAAAATTTTTGGTGGTGCAACTAGTTTCTAGTTTTGGTGCATGAATTGTTCAAAAATTTTATTTTTTCGCGACTGTACCTAGATAATCCTGTATTTTTCAACTTCAAATACTCCGTACATGCACATCTGGAGTCAAAAATAGGTTTCATTTTTTTTGAAAGTGTGTATTTTTTTGTCTAATTTCCATATTTGGTATCAAATTATAGTGTTGTGTGGACAAAATTGTCACTTTTAGCAATAGGGTCTTTCTTTGCTTTGTAATGCTTCAGAATTGTAGCACACTGTAAAGTTCTAGATTTGTACTCTATTAAGAGGTTGTAACAAGCAAAATCAAAAGTGCATGAAGGCCAAAATTGGCAAGTGGCCCATTGTAATCGTACTACTGATAAAGTGCCCAAAGCATCTATTTAGGGGGGGTTTCTTGATTTAGTGAAAAGGGGGGGTGTTCTTGGTGTTGTGTTCTCTCTTTTCTACACATTTATTTTATTTTCTACATTATGGGCAACTTTAAGTTTCCTAAATTAACTCCTCATAACTATGCTTCATGGTCAATCAAAATGTTGTATCACTTAATGCATAATGGAGTTTCACAATATGTAGATGGTACACTTCCTAAACCAGCAGGTGATAATGTTTTTGCAAGTGATATTTCAAATTGGGTAGCAATGGATAGGAAAGCTCTAGGTGATATATGTTTGGGGGTAGATGATAAAATCATGTATCAAATCAAGAAATGTACTACATCCAAGGAAGCTTGGGATACCCTCGAAAGCCTATATGGTAAGGTGTCTGAAGAGGATGTGTTCAAAATTGAAGATGAGCTTGTTTCCTTAGATCCTAAGTCATATGACTCAATACATGACTTCATCATTAAGGTGAATGAATTAAAAATAAAGCTTACTAATTGTGGGAGTTCTATCAAAGATGACAGGCTGATCTATCTCATACATAACAAGCTACCATCAGAATATTCCACATTTGTATCTTCTTTTAACACCTCAAAGACTACCTTAGGGTCTGCCTACAAGAAAGTCACTTTCGATGAATATGAAAAACTATTAGATGATGAAGAAAAGAAGTTGAAATCAATGGGGATTCTCAAATCACCTCAGTCCAAAGCATTGGTGGCCAATAAGGGTTCTCAAAATTCAGCTAGACAGTCTTTAAGTAAAGGAAAGGGTAAGAAGAAATGGAAGAGCAAATCTGAGGATGCAGAAAAGACAACACCACAATCCAATCAACAAGGCAAGTCCTCGAATTCCAACAAGAAAGGGGACAACAATAAGGAGAAGAAGAAGTGTGCTTATTGCAAGAAATCAGGTCATGAAGAGAATGAGTGTTATCTCAAAAAGATTGATGAGTTGACTCACATCATGAAGAAACATAATGTTCCATTGCCTAATGCTTATAATGAGAAAGGGTCATCTTCATATTCAAAGGGCAAAGGGCAAGCACTCATGGCTAATTTGAACTCTTCAAAGGAATGGATATTTGACTCAGGTGCCTCATATCATATGGGTTCTTCAAGGGAGGTTTTTCCTTCATTGAATCACTCAAAGGTACCGCACATCTTCATGGGGAATGATAGCAAAATGGAAGTTGAAGGAAAAGGAAACGTGGAGATGGAAAATGGAGAGTTTCAAGATGTTCTCTATGTTCCAAACCTAAGTTCAAATCTCCTCTCAATCTACCAAATCACTCACCTCAGAGATGGACATAAAGTTGAGTTCCTTCCAGACTCAGTAAAAGTGCATAGTCTTAGAGATAACTCCTTGGTTGCAGTGGGGAAAGTGAATGATCATAAGAGGTTGTACTCTTTCTTGCACTTTGTACCCAAGTCTCCTTCAAAGGCCTTGTTAACTCAATCAAATTCAAATATGCAACTATGGCATGAGCGGTATGGTCATCTTGACTATTGCTATCTTCAGCAACTTTGCACATACCACATGGTGAAAGGTCTACCTCAAATCAACTTTTCTAAGGGTGAGTGTTCAACAGATTCAGTGGATATGCATCCAGAGGGGAAGTTACAAAGAGGGAAGTCTTCTAGAGCAATAGGTGTTCTACAGAGGGTTCACATGGTATTAGCAGGCCCTTTTGCATTCAGGCAAGGTCGCTATATACTCACCTTTGTTGATGACTTTTCAAGGTTCACTTGGGTCTACTTTCTGCATAACAAGAATGAAGTGTTGGACAAATTTCTAGACTTCAAGGCTCATGTAGAATGAAAATCCAAAAAGGCCATCAAAGTACTCCGCATGGATAATGGTACATGGATGTGAACAGAAGACTTAAAGACTTTTGTAGACATGAGAGAATTGATCTTCAGACTCCGCCAGCATTTAGTCCGCATAAGACAAATGTTGCAGCTTTGAGGATTAGAACTTTTAAGTCTATGGCAAGTTGCATGATTCATGTCAAGTCTCTCGATCCATCATTAGAAGTCGAAGCAATCTCCAATGCCACTCACATTCTTAATCGTTCTCCTCATCCAGCCTTAGATGGAAAAACTCCTTTTGAGGCATGGTGTGGCACAAAACCTATTGTGACACACTTCAGAGTCTTTGATTGTCCTACATGAGCAAAGAGATCTTCCAAGGGATGCAAGGCATAGTCATCTCAGCCTTGTACCTTCAATGGTTATGAAGACGGTGTGAAGGAATATAGACTTCTAGATTCTGAGACTCATCAGTTATTTGTGGAGAAGGATGTACATTTTGAGGAAAGTTCTCCAAGCTTGTCCTCTACTCCTCTTCGCACATCTTATAGTGTGGATATTGATAGTGATTCCAGTGATAGTGCTTCAACAACTTCAGACACGTGGAGTTCTATCAACAGGTACAGTGAGAGGTCACTTCATCAGTTCAGTCCACATGCATACATCGCTATAGTGATAGGTCCAGAACAGCAGGGTACATTCAGTCTTCTAGATACAGGTTCAGTGACAAATTTGGGGGATGGTATTGATGACCTACCTCTTCTTCTTGATGTAGAATTACCTTCTTTAGTTGTCACAAGAGATCCATCAAACTCTCTTATTCATTCTCTACATGATCAATCCTCCCAGGTTGAAGTGATTGTGGATACTTATGATCAGTAGTTGTAGCAGGGTTCTTTATCAGTTGCAGAGTCAGATAGTTCTTTGGGACAGGTTCTTCAGCTAGTTGAGTAGGTTTTAGAGACATCACTTATCCATGGGATTCTTTGCACACACAGTGGAAGCATCTCATGTGTACCTTTGGCATTGTTTCTTCCTAAGGGGAGGAACACCATTTTGCATTCCTGGATCAGCTTCTTCATCAAAGCAGTCACTATTCGTCATTCTTCTTTGGGGTGGGGGGGCGCAGCCCATCCTATCTCTCTTCCTCTTCTCATCATTCTCTTATGTATATACTAGATGTATGTCGTAATGGGGGGGTCTTGATTACTCCATCCATCGATGCATCCTTATTTATCTCTCTTTTTGGGGGAGGGTTTTTCCCGTGAGGTTTTCCCTCTTTCCCCGCTTTATGGGAGATTGCATATCATTATGTACAATGGATACCTAGCATGGCCTAGTAGCCGACACCCATATTGCATTTCATCCTAGATTTCATAAGCTTAAGAGGGGGTGTTGGTGTAAATAAGTATTTACTTATTACACTTAATTAAGTTTTACTTAGGTTAATGCATTATTTAATTATTTTTCATTATTTAATTATTATTTTAGGTGAGACACTTAGGAGTTTTTGAACTCTCATTGAGTTACGCAACTCTAACTATGCACATGGTGTCTACAACACAGGAGTATGCATCATTCTGAGTTGTCATGATGACAACACAGTTATCCGCACTCCTCATTTAGCACATGTTGTCTACTCCACTGATTTGCATGCTACACCATTGTAGGCTTATCCTCACATCATCGCACTTAATCCTGTGCTTAATGGAGGATAACCCATATGTGGTGGACATGTGCTTGGTTGTATGACATGTCATGATGCTAACTTCTATGCATTCTAGAAGCTCTCCTGAGGCCTTCATATTCAGGTACTCCTAGTGTGCTCTTAAATCCAATTATTGAATGAATATTATCATTCTGATCATACTTTGTCTATTTTGGTCTAATATGTGCTTGTGTTGAGTTCTTTAGTTCTTGGGTGAATTTTGGCCTAAGCCAAATTCTTACAATTATAATTTATTGGTGTCATTTTATTTTTATATTTATGTGCATGTATATAAATATTTATTATAATAATATGGTGAAAGATAAATTAAAATCCTTGAGGTACGTTGTATGTTTTAACTCAATTATTTTATGTTTCTCAAATTATTTATTTAAATAGCTCATGCAAGTCCCACAAATGCATCTTGTTTCAAGTCGCTAGGTCCTCAGCCCATCTGCCCAGTGATGGTGATGCCCCTACCTAATTCATTTCTGAAAATGCTTCCACCCCTTCGACATGCTTCCTGTAAGGAAATTCTCTGTAGATAAATTATATTATCATAATAGATTATTTAATCATAATGTTTCAATTCCTTGAATTCGTGATAAATTATCAAATAGCTTGTTATCTTCACTTGATATTATAATGACTAACCATCTTACCATTTTGCAATATTATAATGAATTAAACTACTAACTGACTTCATGTGAACCTCAACGGCTACATTTTAAATTAGGTCAAAAATTGAGATGTAACATACCATTACCCTTGTGGTTCATTATCCTCGATGAACTTGAAATTGTAAAGAACATTATAAAGGAGCATTTTTAAAAAAATTGGAATGTAACGTACCATTCCCCTTTGTGTTTCATCATCCTCGATGATCTCTGCAAATTAGACACTAAAATAATATTCCAAATACAAGATGTATATTATCATTTCCTTTCAAATTTGGATCAAAATCTAAATCATACTCAAAACTCAAGGTCCATTTTTACTTCAATGTTTCCAGAAGATACTTGCATGATATCATAAAATTAAACACTTACTCACCTAAGTTCACCTTATCATACTTATGGTCATCTCAACATCAATTGAGTTGATTCTATTTCATATTCCTATAATACTCATATAGACACTAACCATATCATTAGTTCAATTCCATATTGATATCTTTATTTAAGAGAGTATTCAAAGTTCAATAATTGAGAGTAAGATAAGTATTCAAAATTGGAATTCTTCAACTAGAAAGTTCTATATCATAACTTGATCATAGTTTAAATCACTTATACATACCATTCGGCATATGGCACTTATTAATGGGTAGATCATTCTTGCAACTTACAGATTACCTGAAATACGTTAGTGAATCCGTGTTTTTTCTTTTTTCTTTTTTCCATTCATGTAACCTCGGCCTTCTTGCCCATCTTAATCATAATAACATTCCATTAGAATAATCATCTCATGATAGAATATACACTTCATCTCCAAAACAATATACAACAACTCAGTATGTAAAGTCAACATCGCATGTGTATTATACATGTATAGCAGTGTGTCAAAGGGTAAAAACATGATATACTATGCAAAATCATCCCATATCTTATCAAGATCATAAGCATCTGATATAATTCTCATGAGTAGCTCATCATTCATCTATAATTATTTGGAATATCCTTTCCATTTGTATGACCGAGGCTTTCATGCCCATCTCATCATTGTAATGTTTCAAGGAAAAACTTAAGTCAAACAAAAGTTTACATCTATAAACAAGCATTGATAGTTTTCAATTATGCAAGTTTGTTTACTCCATACTGGAACATAAAATGGTCTTGTCATTTAATCAACATCAGAAAGGATCATGGTTCGCAATTTCATTTTTCATTCAGTTCAAGTTCAAAATAGGTAACAATTTTATTTCTACCATTTCATAAGAACAGAAATTTAATTGCATAAAATAAATGCTGGAACATTCAACTGAAAAGAATTATTTAGCCATCATCATGGATTTTGATAGAATTTTATCAAGATTACATAAACTATTTTGGATTGCTCAAGTTTTGGCCTCGAACCATACTTATCCCCAAACATTCTAACATATTAGAATGGCTTCCTTGGGATGTTCTTTAGTCCATCCACTGAGCTTCCATGTGGTTTGAGTGCCCAATTAGTTATACCTATATAACTTATGTCTATGGACATCAAGTGATCATTAGATGGCACATATGCCTATAGATTACCTTGGCCAAGGATTTTTGAATGGGTTCAGTGACCCAATCTCCACCACTCGACTTGCCAATCATTTCGTATTCTTAATTGTTTTCATCTTTATGATATTATAGTTTATACATTTGTCCATTTATATCATCTCAGCCCTTCCCAACTCTCCTGAATGATTTCCCGATGTGATTTTCTAGTTTGATTGTAAAATATCTAGTTATATAAAATAAATCTTTTTCAACATTGCATTTTCAATTTTCTCAAAATAATGTTGGGCCCAAGGTTTTAGCATTGAACCCAGTGCTCTGATACCATATGTAACATCCTATTTTTCATGGGTCTTAATTAACAACTAACATACTCATAAAAAATCAATTTTTACATTGTTTCATAGGAAGAAAATTATATCAGTCATGTTCATGTGAAAGAGATTTACCAATAAAAATAGTTAAACAAAATTTCCTAACTAAAAATTTAAAACCCCATCAATGAATTTACTATAGAAATTAAAATCCACATACCACAACATTTGAACCAAGAAACATTGTAGGGATGCTTCTACAATCACCTAGATTAATCCACAAATACCTTTATAACGATATCATATAACGACTTCCATCCAATACTACTAAATCTAAATCAAATGACGATTATAATCAAATACCACCATATAAAAATTCGGGCATCACATACCATGGTATTAATTAGGGCAACAATTACCATTGGATCATTTAGGGCAACAGATACCACTGTATCAATTAGGGCTTCAGTTACTACTAGATTACTTAGGGGATCAGATACCACTGAATCTATTAGGGCTTTAGATACCATTGTATCCAATTAGGGCTTCAGATATCACTATATCATTTCTTTCCTTCTGATTGCTTAACTATGGCAATAACTCAAGATTAGAAAATATGCTCGTATTTAATATTCTTATAAATGAAAACAATCCATAAATCTATCTCTCACATCTAAGTGTAAAAATAATCGCAAAGATAATATAACTCAATCAATCTTACCTTCTTGCATATACATCGTAAAAGTGATAATACTTGTTTTTCGACAACAATTGAATGTATAGCTATCTTTGTTTGTTGTTCGTCTGACAACTTGGAGAGAGGTGAAACATTTTCAGGGGCTTAACCACCCAACCTTAGACCTTAACTTATTCCCACAAAATCTCTAACAAGAAAGGCCCTCCCTACCCAGAATTGGACTTGGAACATCTGTCATCTACCGAGCAATCCTGGTATCTACACCACTCGACAGGACAGCAGGAGATTACAATAACATGACCATGCATTACTTATTAAATGATATTAGTCTAGATTAAATGTATCATATTTGACTCTTATTTTCTAAGTCATTGCAGACTCCATCTCACCTCTTCACCCTTTTTCCATGGCTATACAGTCGGTGAATCCTAGGTGTTCGAATCTCAAAGCAATCGGCTCTATCTTATGATCCCCAACAAATTCATGAATAAAATATATATTCTAGATTATCATAATTTTTTATTTGAAAAGGAAGTTCTTAAAGATTGTAGAATTTATTGTTTCATTAATTACTTTAATCATATCTAATTTCTCTTCTGCGTTCTTGCAGAAACCATTCCATCTCTTCACCATTTCATGGCTACTTTGCCGGTGAATCCTAGGTGCCTGAAAGATAATGATCATTCTATTTTATTTGCACCTCTTCACCATGTCATGGCTTTTTTGTCAGTGAATTCCTAGGTGTTTAGATTCTATGAGTATTCTAATCTTTGTTTTGAAAATTATAAAAGCATGTTTATTGAAACTGATTTTAATACTCATTACAGCTACAATTTGATTTCATAAAGATGTTACGAATTTACAGAGATAAAACTAAAAGATCTCAATGATTCAAAGTATTTTCATAAGACCATCAGCAAGGTATGAGTATGTTGGATGCATTTGGTTTTCTACCTAATGATGGTAGGCTTATGAGATTCAATTACATGAAATGTTTCATTCACAGCCCTATTAATATATGAGCGGTTGCAATCAGACCTTTACTCCAGTAAGGAAAGCATAAATTAATTACATATGTTTACAATTCATGTAGCTAGCATTGTAAAATTCGAATGCAGTCGGTCTTATATTCATGGAAGAAGGAAATAAATTAGGAATGTAAAGCAAATAAATCATGACTTGTGTTTGGCCTAATGTCAGTTGGGATGTGGCTCCTCTCGTCCTTGGTTGTGGCTCTTGTAGGGAAATTCTTTTCAACACTAGCTTGGTCTGTTGACGGAATAAGAAATGGATTTGTGTATTAACGATAGAGCAAACAGAACTTAAATGGCTCGGTTGGGAATGAGTTTCACATCTTAGAAAGATTAATACGGCTTAGAGGAGAAACACATCAGACAGGGAGGGAATGAATTGCTTGGTCAAGTCACGACTCTCTTAAAGACTTAGTCGAGACTCCTCGATTTCTATCAATTTCCAAGATGACCATTTGAATTCAAACAATAATTCGATTTGACAAAAAGAGAAATAAAGAGGGAAAAGAAATAAGAAGTTGAAGAGTTATAAACTTTATTTTATTATTATAATACATTCTTATATACATTCATATAAGTATATTGATGAAGTGACATCATTAGATTATATTATTATAATTTATTGGTGTCATTTCATTTTTATATTTATGTGCATGTATATAAATATTTATTATAATAATATGATCAAAGATAAATTAAAATCCTTGAGGTATTTATTATGTTTTAACTCAATTATGTTATGTTTCTCAAATTATTTATTTAAATAGCCCATGTGGGTCCCACAGATTCATCATGTTTCAAGTCGCTAAGTTCTCAACCCATCTACCTAGTGATGGTGATGCCCCTACCTAATTCTTTTTTGACAATGCTTCCACCCCTTCGACATGCTTCCTGTAAGGAAATTCTCTGCAGTTAAATTATATTATCATAATAAATTATTTAATCATAAGGGTTCAATTCCATGAATTCGTGATAAATGATCAACTAGCTTATTGTCTTCACTTGAAATTATAACAACTAACCATCTTGCCATTTCGCAAGATTATAACAAATTAAATTGCCAACTGACTTCATGCAAACCTCAACGGCTACATTTTAAATTAGGTCAAAAATTGGGATGTAACAACAATAATCGTTCCAATTGTAAGTTTCTAACATCGATTACTTAGCAACCTTCTCATCTTCATCATTCACATGTCCAGATCTAATGTCCAATGCGTAAATTTCTTCAGTGTAATATTTCACATTCATATCTTCATGTCTTAAATTTTGCATTCTTCTCAATAAATTAACTTGATAATTAGCAAGAAGAAATTTCTTTTTCAACTTACCAACCATTTTTGCCCAAGTCTTGATCTTTTATTTTTCTCTTCTTTGTCTATCAATTTGAAAGTGTTCCCACTAAAGAGAAGCATATCCTCTCAACTTAGTAGTCAATATCCTTTCTTTTATATCCTTGAACATAGAGAAGCATATCCTCTCAATTTAGTAGTTGATATCCTTACTTTTATATCCTCAAAAATACTTACATATTCAAAATAATTCTCAATCTTAGAGATCCAATCCAACAAAACATCAATATCAAGCTTACCACAATAAATTGGAAGTTCAAAAGAAGGTCTTGAATTTTCTCTACTCAAGCCTCTCGAGACTCTTTCTTCATCTTGCTCTACCTCAGGTTCAGGATTAGGTGCAACTACTTCTTCATCATTAACATGATCAAGATGCACTTTTCTTCTCTGGGTTGTCTTAACAGCTTCAAGTCTAGTTGCAATTTGTCTCAGCATGTCCATTATAGTATTATATGCATTTCCTCTACCTCAAACCATTTTGACAATAGTTCCTACAGGAATCATAACCCTCTACAAGTTATAGGTCAGAAACTCAGTATACCACCCTACAACCAATTCCAAGCAAGGTTCTCCACAGTCCCAAGACTTTGCAAGGAAAGAAACCTTCACTCTGATACCACCTGACACAAGGTTGGGAATGGGAAAATGACACTCTCAAGCTATCCTTGCTAGAGTTGCACACAAAAGGCAACAAAATTGAAGAAAACCACAAGAAGTCATATAGATTCTGATGTAGATATGATGAGACAATCTTCTTCATATATGACAAACATAAGGCCTACCTATTTGCAACCATAATCATTCAAATTATAATATGTGAGCTTAAAAGCTCAGGCTTTTAGAGCCAAATTTTTGTTATCTTCCTTCCATCTAACTTCATCTTGCCTATTCTAATTCTAGATTTCAAAAATATAGCCAGCAAGACCACAAGTTGGTCTGTCGGGCAATTTATTACAAAATATAAGTCTCGTCCCAAAGGAGAAATTAGTGATCTTGTAATTAAGCAAATTAACATATGTAGGGACAAAGATAGGTCCACATGTGATCCAAGAAGAGATCCCCAAGGCCATGGAAAGCCATGATATCACAAACGACCTCATCGAAGCTAAACTTGCACGTAACTCGAGTTGCTAGGAAGGAACACACCACGAGCAAAGAGAAAGGATAACTCCCTAATATGCTGCAATTAAGTTCTGCGAAAATAAGACAAGGATCCATGATAGGTCCACATTAAGAAGCCAATTGCGTGGAAAGAAAGAATACGAACAACAAGGGTCATTCAATAAATAGAAGACATGAACAATAAACATGAATTATGTTTTTGGTTGATGCAAGATAGCTAAAGAACCCAAGATGCTCCTGCATCAATCCAAATAATAAACTTCTTAAGTGCATTGATTTTAGAGAAAACATCTTTAAAAAATTATGATACTATAGATTTCTTTATTATAAAAAATATATATTGATTTTAGAGAAAACATCTTTAAAAAATTATGATACCATAGATTTCTTTATTATAAAAAATCAATTTCTTAACTTTTGTTGAAAAAATGCCACTCTCATATTCAACAATGAATTCTTTTTCATCCTTGTCAAAACAAAGGTGTCCACCCCATGCATGAATTGAAGCATTAATATACAAAAAAAAAAAAATTCAATTGTTAGGACGTGTAATATTGGAAGATTGTAGAATTGTTACATTTTCTTTACTACTTCTTTATGGATCAGTCCTCATTGTGGTTTGCTTTTTGTTACAAGTTCTTGTAGTGGTTCTTAGTCTAAACCTACACCTACATAGAAATTGTGTACATAATCTAATATTCCTAAAAACCCATGCAGCTACTTGGTAATGAGAAAAAGTTGAAATTTATGACTTCTACTTTGATATGAGGTTAATGCTCAGCTTTACCGGCATTGGCAATCATTCCTAAAAACTTATAGAATTCTAAACATTATTGAACGTTAGATGGTTACTAAACAATCTCAAAATTTAATGCTAACCTATAAAATGTTTCTAAATGAGATTTGTGCTCTTCAAATCTTTTACTACAAAGAAGAATATCATCAATATATACTCAAAGAAATTTGTCATAGCTAAAAAACAATTGTCCATTCTCTCCTCGAAATAAGAAGGACAATTCATCCATCCTAAAGGCATCACAATCCATTCATAATGTCCAAACGTTAATTTGAATATTGTTTTACATTGGTCTTCCTTCTTTAGAAACTTGATTCACATTCAAATTGAGAAAAAATTGTTTACATTTGTAACCTTTTTCTACTAAATATGATTTATCTATTATTGGATAAGAGGAAGGTATTACAATTGCATTCAATGGCCATAGTTTATAACCACTATTTTCTTTTTCCTTTTATTTGATTCTTTGCAAACCATAAAGGCATAATAACTAAAATCTGATTGTGAATACACATTGTACTTCCCTTGTGTAAGTTCTTCAACTGCTTCTTGCATATCTAGTAAATCATGAGTAGGGATTGGTATCTTTTCCAAATCCTGATTTTAGCATTAAGCTTTAATTTTATCTCCATCTCTAGCATCTCATTTTCTTAGAATTTTTGAGGATCTACCAAGCAGGCATCCTTTTAATCATAACATCTTTCAGTTTTGGCAATGGTTCAACTATTTTAATCTGCTTATGGCTAGATATTTTTTCGATGCATAAATAAATTAGGGCGTATATTTTCTCCCCTAAAAGTGGGCACAAAATTCTTTTTGGTGCAACCATAAGGATTTGTAAATAAAATTCCACCTAATAATACCTCAACGGCCATTTTCTTTATAGCAAAAAAGTCACATTTTAACTTTTTTCCTTCTTGTTCTACTGCTCATTGATGACTATACTTATCACATTGAAATTCATTTCCTTCGAGATCACAAGCAATATAAGATAAGATAAGATAAGATAAATTTATTAATGTCCACGAAAAACCAAAACGATTTATGGGACTGAGCATACAAACAGAAGAGTCAGCCAAGCAAAGGCACCAAACGGTGACTAAAAAGGGACAAAGCAACAAGAAGAAAGAAAGACAAGGTAAGGACTAAGGGTCCTTCATTGTCACAAAGAAATCTGTAATAGAGAGGTACATCCGTGGACAATCCATAGTCTTCAGATGCCGTGAAGAACCCCTATAGGACTGATGCTGCCTATAGAGACTGGTGCAATGTCTAACAGATCTGGAATGTGAAGTAGTGAAAGGCCTTTTCAAACCCTATGGAGGAGACAAGGGAGAGGAAAAGGTGGTAATGAGCTAATCAAAAGTCCGTCTCTGATGAAATGACTGCAGAGTATTCTCTCAAAGATGGTTGGCCTCCTGAAGATAAAGTACTAAACACCGCTAATCAATATAGCTGAAGAACATCAAGAGAGAAGAACAGTCTCTGAAAAGCCAATAGAATCTCCCTCTGATCTCATAGTAATGAGGACAACGAAATATGAAGTGAGTCTCGATCTCAACCTCCATCAGAGTGCATAACTGGCATAATCGATCAACCCGATTCATATGGTGATTAGTCTGAGCCCTGAGACGATGAGAACCAACCCTAAAAGAGCCTAAAGAAAATCTTAATGCATGATTCCAATGCCGGTAAAGATACTTAGGGCGATCAACAATACCATCCTGAATAGCAAGAAAATGCTCAGCATAGAAGGCCATCTTAGGTAGCAAACCACCCAAGGGATGACACCAAGTAGTGGTAATGTACTACTTATAGATATCCTATCTGACATGCTCGTTCAACTCCTGATGAGAGGGAAGAAGATGAGTCAGGGCATCCAATGAAAACTGATAGGGAGGAAGACGATCAATCTCAATCCTGATCGAACCCAACAAAGAGGTGGCCTGAGCGTACCAGCATCTTGATCTAGCAGAAGTGTCAGATCTCCTAATCTCCACCGAAGAACAATATGCCAAAAAAGAGTATCTATGCCGGTCAACACCTGTCTCCATAAAACCACGAAGCCGATGAAGAAACCAAATCAAGTCAAAAATAACGGCAAGTTTGAGAGGATGAGCACCAAACTCCGCTAAAACAATGTTATTAGGGGTGAATCTGTGACACCTAATGATACAACGCAACAATAGTGTCTGGACCCGCTCAATAGAAGCGCAATCAGAAGCAATAAGAGAAGGTCCCCAAACCACTGAACCATAAAGGACTGTCGAACGAACTAAGGAGTCAAAAAGGGACAACTTGGACAAAATATCCTAAAAATGATCCCTGAAGCATTGTCTCTCCAGCAAACCCAGGGAGCCCATACCCTTACTGACTCTAGATTGAATAGCACGTTATAGGTAGTTTTATAAGTTGATTGTTCCCAATTATTGAGAATATGTTCTTTGCAAAACTACAAAGAGGCTCCGGTCTCAATTTGAGTATCATAGTGTTTGTCATTTATTATCACACTAGTATAATGAGAAAAATTGCCTAGACTGATATGTACAAGATTGTGTGGCTCTACTCGTGGCTTGAAATCCGGAAGTACGATGGACATGATCATTCTTACATTGGTAGGATCCTTTATAAATGGAGGGGAATGAACTTCTATAAATGGAGTGGAATGATCAATTTCATTTTCATTTACTTTGTGAATCCTGGCGAGCATTGGTAATGATTTCAACCAAATTAAGGTGTAGTTTGAAAATGAGGTTCTTCTTGAATGATCCCGGGTGGACAATATTGAGTAGGGTAGTCAGGCATTATGGAACATGAATGTTCTATAGAGAATCGGGAAATATCTCATATGATTTATAGATTTTTTATCAAATTTTCTTTTTGTACTTTCTGCAACTAAAGGAGTGAATACAGAACGTCTTGTACACACTAGGGGAATTTATTCTTCAAAGTAGCTAAAATCTTGTAATTCTCTTTGAAATTCTTGGAACTGCATGATTGACTGTTCTGTGTGAAAAGGTGGTTAGTAAGACATAGCAACCGGAAAAATGATTATTTTTGTGTTGTGTACTCTTCTGGGGCATCATTTCATCTTCCCCTTCTTGTTTGGTTCATTAATTTAGTGGAGAACTAATCAATCTCCTCATTTTCTAGTTTTTTTAAAAAAAAATTGTAGTGTAGCAGCATGATCATCTAATACAACTTCATCTTCTTTAATTCTTCTTTATATTCTTCAAAATCAGTTCCACAGATGTCTTCCAAATAAAGATCTTCTTCATCAACAACATCTCCCCACACTATTATAGAGGGATCAAAATATACTACTACGACGACTGTATTTTTACATGTGCAATTAGGAGCTCTGTGGCTTAGTTTGTTACAAATGTAGCACATGAAATTTTGGCTTTGTGGTTATAGATGAAAGCGTTTGTACAAATATTTCCTTTTGGGGAAAAAGAGTTTATTCGAGGAAATGTTTTTCTCTGGAAATAAATCTGCGCTTTTTATGTTTCTTATGCTCTGTTGTGTTGTGATTTTGTGAACGGATTACAGCCTTGAGAATCAAGAAATGTATGAGCAATCCTCTAGGCTTCGTGCTTAGTGAACTTTTGCTGAATTTTGCAATCATCAATGAATTTTAGTGTTTAATCTCTAGTGAATTGTATGAGATCTATAATGGGACATACGTGAAGGGCGAGGATTTTTAACTTCAAATATCCAAAACTTTATCTGAAATATTATATGGCAATCCTTCATGATATTTTGCTTTTCCCGTCTCAGTGTAATTTTCATTTAACTCGTACGAAAGCTATCTAAATTCATTTGAATAGTCAGTAAATTCCTTCAAGTCACAACACTCATTTGCAAAATATTTTATATGACTGTTTACTTTTTATTTATGATTTTAAGGGAAAAAAAACTCATTAACCATGTCTTCCATAATCATTTATGAGGAACCAGATGTTCTTGTTGCATCACAATCTGTCCTATTTTGGGATCAACAACTACTTGGGTTATAACCTTCTTGTAGACTTTTTCATCTTTTATGGATTGGATTGTTAGGATTAACCTCAGACAGAAATAACAATTACATGCAAATATAACCAATATCAAAAAATAATAAATCACACATAAAAAAATACAAGACACCAAGATTTAATGTGGTTCACCCAATCTCTGGGTTATGTCCACCAACAGCAAATCCAATATTATTATTATTCAGTGATTACAACCTTATTACAATCTGTAATCCCTTACAACTCAATAACGATGCAAAAATCAATTTTTGCATCACACATTATAAAAATCCCTGACCCTAAGCCTTTTTATACAAACTTTTTGTCGCTTACAAAATTAGGGCTAGGATAATAGAAAAATAGTCGCCGACATCTTTTACAATGTAAAGTCATTTTTGGCTTGTTGCCCTCAAAACCCCCCGTGGGGGCATTGCTCCTCGACCCTACCTTGTACTATGATAAGGAGCGCACCTAGAGCACTGCCCCAAGACCCCGCAGGGGCGCTACCCCTTGACCCCATCTTAAACCCTCGTAGAAATAATCTAGAGGGAAACCGCACCAAATAAACCGCTGACTCTGATTCGGCTCCACATCACAACATGGATTTGTTATTCTTACATTCTACTAGTCACTAACACTACCCCTCAAATAATTTTTACCAATTAATAAGCAGGAGATTATTTCCACAGCAAGTCAAATTGTGATATTGCTATCAAGATTTAATTGTGTGATTTTGAGTCATTCTCATTGACTCATATTTCATGAGTAGTGATTCAACATGAATCCATTTCTCATGAGAATAAATGGAACACTTAGCACTCATTGGATCTAGGTGATGCTCACAAGGGTGAAGCACTAGGACTCCCTTGGAGATCACCCATCTCAGTACTTACTTCAACCTGAGCACGCTTGACTATGGAGTTTCCTCCATGGTTAAACCCAAAGCTTGCAACCCCATTTGCAAAACCTTCACCAATGTTGTGCCTTATGAATGGTTCATACATCCCTGTGAGCATCACCTAAATCCAATGAGTGCTAAGTGTTCCATTTATTCTCATGAGAGATGGATTCATGTTGAATTACTATTCATGAAATATGGGTCAATGAATTTGACTCAAAATCACAGAGTTAAATTCTAATAGCAATATCACAACTTCTACCAAATTTATAAGCAGATATTGCATCAGTTCCTCAGAGGGACTCTATATTTACTCATGCTTATATCTTCTAATGAGGATCATCATCTTTATCTGCCTAAACAACATGGTTGAATATTGCAAACCGTTCTCATCATCATCAATCTGCCAGTAGATTTCTTCCCTCTTTTCTCCTAAATTTGTATCCCTCCTAGTTTCTGTAAATGGTGCAACTTGCCTTGTGAACTTTGAGAATTTGTTTCTTGGTAGATCTATTCGTCGGGACTGCAGACATGGTTTTAGCTGGTTTAAAATTCTTGATGGTTGTGCGGAATCATTTCTAAAAACTTTAAATATTGGCTTGTTTTTATCAATGAAGTTTTTGGTTCATCCGGAAAAACAAACATTGGGAACAAAATTCACAGGAAAAGAAGGAGCTTTGTTGAGTTCAATAGCGAACTCAACTCTTTGTTTATTATGTTGCAGGTTTCAACTATCCTACAGTCCTATAAGGACAGAATCATGATATTGCTTAAAAAAGGGCTCACAAGTGCATGTAAATCAGAAATCAACAAATACATGACATTGCTTAAAGAAGGGCTCACAATTGTATAGAAATCAGAAATCAGAAGTGTTCACTTCTTCCCTCATGGCAGAGATAACCTAAACGGAGAGGAGGTTGATATCTTAAAATCATATGCAAACATAGCATTCAGAAGCCTCTGAAAGTGGACAACGTTAGATCTAGCAATGGTGTTCAAACCAATTACTGACCCATGGTGAAAGATATACATCCTACTGATTTGATTGTGCCTCCAATTGGTATATATGAAGATAAACTGTAGAAATGTGAGAGGTTATCACGATTGATCCATACTGCTGAACTCGTATCTACAAAATGCTATGCATTGAAATTATGCTTTTGATATAAGTTCTTTTGTTCTAACTTCAACTTGTTAGATCCTAGTATATGGTAAGGTTGAACAATTGCAGCTCTACTCAATACGTATTGTCTTTTTGTGGACACTATTTTAATATAAAATAATATAACATAAAATAAGTTTACAATGATGTTATTTCTACTTATATTTCATTCATGTTATTTTTACTTACATTTCGTTCATATTATTTCTACTTATGTTTCATTCACATTCATATATACATGCATATAGAACTAGTATAGATATATTAAATAAATCTATCTAAACAAATGCCAATAGATATAAGCTATAAACATGATTAAAATTTAATTTACTACTGAAAATATTTTTATTTCCATTCTTTTTTTTTGTTCTTCCTTAAAGTTTTCATATTTTGATTCTTTTTTGCACTTCAGTTTTTTTTTTTCTTTCTTAAATAATTATTTATATCTTTTAAGTTTATAATTTTAACAAATATTTTATGTAATGTTTATTAATTTTATTTTTTAAATATCATATTTATAATAAATATTTAAATATTAAAATTTTGACATGTAAATGGTTGTCAAATTTAACCTACAAAATAAATGCTACCATTAACACACACCCTCCCATTCTTCCATTGTAAAATGCCTATCAGCATTAATAAAACAACCTTTCATAAAAAAAATTAGATAATAAAATACTATATAATAAGAAACTAGTATAGATATGCAGGTTTTAATTATTAATCTTATAAACCCACCAAATACAAACATAATGATTCATGTGTGTTTCAGTACGCTTATTCTATTATTCCAAGAAAGCAATTCTTATCAAAGCTTTCAACCAATCAAATTGATGATAATTAATTTTCAGCTTATAAAAGATGAATAACGAATTTTGATTGAGAAAAAGTAGAGCATTTAGTCAAAAACTGCCCTAGACTATAACTCAATAGCAGAAACTAATAATCTGACAGTGTTGGACAAGGCGGAGGATTAGTAACTAATGTTTCAGATCCACATAAAATCTTTTTAAAAAATAGAATAGTAGCAATAAACAGACCTCTTTGATAATTAACATTTATTGGTTATAATAATTGCACATAAAGACAATTTTTTCTACAGTATCAAAATGATATCACATGATTATTACCTTTCTAATCCAGGAAATAGATTTCATATAATTGTATATATCCATCATCAGTACTTAACTATAAATCTTTTAAAACATTTTTAATTATACTATTATTTTATTTTATTTTAATCCCAACTACTTTCATAAAAAAATTGGCCTAGACCATATATTCAATGCATGTGGTTTTCCCTAGACCATATATTCAATGCCTGTGGTTTTCCCTAGATTTTTATATTCAATACCTACGGGTTCCTTTTGGTCTTGAAACCTGATGCCAGAAGTAACAAACTTGGCAAGTTTATCGAACATGTAATTGAAGGCTTCTGGGTTTATCTGTGGTTAGTTTGGTAATTGAGGCTCTACGTAATAATCATTTTTGTTTCCAATTTCAAATACTCGATAAAGGCAACGCTACCATTTAGGTCTTGATGCATTTGTAGTCCAAGTGGGCAAAATAAAACTTTCAAGAGTCCAAACCCTAGTAAAATCTAGCTTAAAGAGAACAAGAAACTTAGTAAAACCTATGATATACCATTACTATATTTTCAGGTCATCATTTCTCTTAAGGATTTGTAAATTTGACATCTCAATCTAGTCTCTAGATTTATATGAATTGACTATGCTTCCTGTGACAGCTAGAATTCAGCTTGGTGCAGTATGGATCTGTGAGTTCTATTGACATAAATCAAATTCTTGGATCAATTGCCTTGAGGATATCCATTCAGCACCCTGTAGGTGTAGTATGGATCTGTTTAGATTCAGTCTTAACTTGGTTGCAACGGATGTACACTGCTTGACGATTGGTGAAATCATTTATGACATCTGTTCATATACGCACGTCCAAACACATCCAGAGGCATAATATTTAACTCTGTCCTATCTTATGGCGGGGACATCTGTCTGGCCAAATGCAAAAAAGATCAATTTCCTCATGTCTAAGAATCGGAAGATTCAGACAAACAGATTAGGCCAAACACGTGTGAAGTTACAAAAGCTAAAATGCCATCATACAGGTCCTTACGATTTAGATAGTCAACATAAGTAATTATTACATATTGTAGCAAATCAGTGCGTAATGTCTCAAACCAAAAGCAGGAAAAACACACGACTACTTATGAGAAATAGTAGCTAATCAATGTGTAATATCTCAAACCTAAAACAGGGAAAAGACACATATATCAACAGTTTATCTAGAATAAAAGACGTTCAGAGGTCCACTTATAGCCTTATTCCACTCCCACGTAATAATCATCACCCCTTCCAACATATGATAATTAGTAAGGAAGCAAAGCAACGCATCAAGTGCGAGTACACATTCTTCCTGCAATTAAAGCATTTCATGTTAATCAAGGTTTAGCTTAGTAAGGAAAATTGTAGATATGAAATTCTGAAATCAAAAGAGGACAAACAACATTGTATTTCCACATTGAAACATTTGGAGAATATTTCAGATAAAGAATTGACAGAAAACACTCAACTAATAAATATTATACAAATCAATTGCTTGCCAATAAGAAATAAGGAGAATGTTTGGCGTTTTTACCAGGACCTTGCTTCAGCTTTGAGTTAATCATCAAGCCAGTCCAAACTAAATTGTGCTTCCGCAATCTCCACATTTAGTTCCGGAATTGAAATGGCCTTCGCTTTCAACCACTGGTTTCCAATCTTCTCATCACAGACAACATGCTTTAGAGAGCTTAGTCTACAAACACTTCTAGGCAACTTCTTCAAGCGAGAACACTCTTTCATGTCCAACTCCCTCAGGTTCCTGAGTTGTCCTATTTCCTCCGGAAGTTCTTTCAAGCCCTCACATACTGAAATATCTAAATATTCCAAGTTCAGAAGATTCCCAATCGAAGTTGGAAGCTCTTTCAATCCAGGTAATGCCGATAACCTTAGCATTCTTAGAGAGCCCATGCGTCCAAGATCATATGGTATGTTCTGAACCAAGTGGCAGTTCGTAATAGACCATGTCAGAGCGGAGGGCATATGGCAGATACCAAGGGGTAACTCCTCCAAATCACTACAATGATCTAGGTTAAAATCTTGCAGGTTGGTGTTGTGGAATGTAGAGATTTCTCCAAGCCCTTCGAATAAGCTCAATGATAGCTTCTCTAAGTTCTGCAGTCCTTCAATGCTCTGTTTTAAAGCAAGTGATGAAGTCAGCCTCTCCAAGCGGACACTTTTGAGTTGAGTGAGAAAAGACAGGGCATCTAGACCTTTCAATGTTGCCCTCTTTGAACTGTAATTGAATATCATGAGATATTTCAGATTTTTCATGGATTTCATGAATGGGGGAAGATAGTATTCACTTGCAGCAAAGATTAACACGAGAGCCTCAGTCTTGGGAAAATTCATCTCATACCACTGGCTTTCAGCCATAGGACCTGTGATTAAATCAGAAATGAAATCCAATTAGAACATCCTATATTGACCATGAAAACATGCTACCTAAAGTCCTCTCATATAAAAATTAAATAAGAGAGATGCAATAATAGAAATCGTAAGAACATAGTAAACCTATGCTTGACAAGAAAACAAGTTCAAGATGTCACAGGTGATGTTGTATATTCATGTATATGCATGGACAATAAACACAAGTGATAGAGAAAATTAGTGTTCATCAGAACAGCCTAAGCTCCATTCTGCACGTCCAAATGCCTCGCCTCAGAGAGACACAAAGTAACCCTTTCTTTCAGCAGGAGGTGGCTAAAAGTAGCTTGTATTGTGGTAAAGACCATATCTGCAGGGAGTCCAACGCAATCTGTTTTGCATACTCTGATCCAGTGGAACTCCGCTCATGGTGCATGATGCACTCTCCCAATAGTTGAAGTCTTGTAAATGTTCAGAGTCCAGGATGTCTTATTTGCATGGACCTGGACCTATTCAAAAAGCAGAGGTAATAACACTAACTATCTCAAAAAGAGAAAAAAAAACAATCAATAGCTTCCAAAATAAGGAGCACCATTTTGTGGCACATTCCAAGGCTGAAATACAATAGCAGTTATAAAATAATTCCAAACTTTAGCAATGCAAGCATGTCATTCAGCCATGTCCTGAGAAGAACAGTTCTACACCAAAAAAGCCTAGACAGAGAGGAGAAAAGAACATGAACCCACTTTTGCGTGTACTTGAGAAAAGACCATGAACCCACTTTTGTGTGTCCTTGGCACAAGGGTAAGTCCAAATGAGATGCTTATAAGTGTTTTGGTCGTGGTAAGCTGGGCATTTGGGATGAGTAAGGCCAATGTGGATTAGACTTTCACCCAATGGCAATTGATACACCAGTCCAAAGAAATGAGCAAGTTTTGGCTCAAGCCCTGGTTGCCAAAACATTGAAATTTTATAGAGCCAAGTACAAGGGGAAGATTTTAAGTTCCATCAACTGTTAAACGTGCAGAAAGTCAGAAAGCACTGAGAATTTTATAAAGAAGGCCTGAGATAAAATTTCTAAATGTTGTGTCGAAACTCCACTGCAATCTTTCTACTCAGCTCGAGGAGATGGAAGCCCCATGAATCTCAAGCATGACATCAATGAGAAGCTCTTGTAGCCTATATGTAAAGAATTGTTGTGATGTGGAGCCTAATCAGACTCAAAGGTTTATTCGGGGTGGTTTTCTCCCCATATTATTTCTACGGAGGTGGGGTCAAGGGGCAGCACCCCTGCGGGCTGCCCTAGGTGCACTCCCGGTTGCAGTACAGGGTGAGGTCGAGGGGTAATGCCCTCGAAGCCAAAAATGTCCTTATATTGTAAAAGGCGTCGGCTGCTATTTTTCCTATTGGACAACTTATTCTAGTCCTAATTTTGTAAGCAGCAAAAGCTTGTATAAAAAAGGCTTAGAGTCAGGGATTTCATAATGTAATGGTGATGTTGTAGCTTCTTGCGGCGGTATTGAGTTGTAAGGGATTGCTGATTGTAATCACTGCATAATAATAATAATATTGGGCTTGCTGTTGGTGGACATAGCCCAGGGATTGGGTGAACCATGTTAAATCTTGGTGTCTTGTGTTCTCTTTTATGCGATCTACTATTTTACGGTATTGGTTATATCTGCATGTAACTATTATTTCTGTCTGAAGTTAATCCTAACAAGAATCAGAGGCAAATCATCAAAGTTGAAGTTTTTGCCCTTATGCAACCCCAGGGACCCAATCTCAAGAAGAGACCAAGTCGCAACTGATGTAGATGCTGACTGGCAAGTTTTGATATCAGCACTGCAGAAGATGAAGAAACGGAACTATAAGCAGTTTGCTGACCATATTTGATGGAGCAGAACTTGATAAGTAAAACGAATGGATACAGAAGATTGGCACTGGAAGCAAAAAGATGATAGGGATATTTTATGAAAAAATTTGGGGATTTTGACACCAAGGGTCTCAACCAAAGGTAAGTTGAAGATATTAACATAAGGAGACCATAAAAAAATTATGGTAATTGAAGGTCAAACCAATTTTAAAACCATCCTCAGCCCATTTTCAAAAGGGTTTCACTAACAATGCCTTCCAAATGCTTGTGTGCAACAAATGAATCTTGAACCTTGACTTGGGCATTAGTAATGAGAAGAGAATGAAAACCAATACCCTACCAACAGTCGGTGTCATAAGGGGAGCCAGACACAATACAATGTCCACAACAGACCTTCAAGGCCTCCAATCTCTCAACAGTACAAAAAAAACCTACCTGACACATAGCATAATATTTCTTTCTTTGTGAACATCAATGATTCCCATGCTTCCTTTACCCAAAGGAAGCTAGTTGATGTCCCATGCAACCCTATGGAAGCCATGGGTTTGTTTGGCATTGGCCTACAGCAAATCTCACAAGACCTTTGAAAGCCTATCATCAGCAACTTTGGATAGAACATGACAAGGAAAAACAACATGAGCAGTCATAAAGATTTCAGTACAAATCCAAAACTTGTCTACGACGTATAGAGGTTAGGCGATCCCCAAACTACACGACCCAAAAGAAAATCTTGTTCTCAACACACTGCAAAGCAGTGTCACTGACATAGGATGGCCATAGTGCCACAGACTGGCTATTGTATTCTCAAGAAAAAAGGGATGCCTAGAAATTTGAACATTTCACTTTAATCTAGCAACTTTTGTAGAGTTCAAAGTTAAACTTTATGACCATCCAACAATGAAGAAGGGCTTCGCTTTTTGCATTGAATCTTGATCCACTGTGGATTCAAGCTAAAAGTTTTATGAAATTCGTTTAAGCAAGTGTGAGAAAAGAGTTATCTGCAAAATGCCCATTGATGTGATGTGTTGCTGCGAAGAAGAGGTAAGGGATATATCCTTCATCAAATCATGAGAAGCTTTGCGAGGCAGGTGGAGCCAAAAGCTTCAGCGGCAAGAAAACGCAATGACAGGAGAAGTGGACACCGGTAGGAGATGGACCATAAAAATTTGAAACATGAAAATAAATATTTTAAAAGTTAATTACAAAAATAAGTAAAATAATATGCAATATGCAATTTATAATTAATTAATCACAAAAATCAGTAAAACAATATGCAACCTATAATTTTATTACAAAAAACGAGTGAAGGAAGCTGAATTCAAATTAATACGAAGTTGTCCTACTCCTCAACATTTTGCATCAGGGAAAACAAATCGTAGTGTGTTCACTACTAACTTCAGCATCTTGAGAGGAAGTTGTACTCCACTATTACATGTTGCAGGATCATATTCTGCATTTTTAATGTCTCAGCGTCGGTCAAGTTGTAAATAAACTCAGAAAACTTTGGGATGATTTCTACATTTACTATTTTCAGAGATGATAAAACTTGTTGCCGTTCACATCTAAAAGCCCCCAGCATTACTCATCAAACAATTAAAAACAAATATACCAATAACAACCAAAATTTAAATAGGCCATCTATTGAAGTCGGAAGAATCAGCATGTTCCCAAGAGATTCACTGAGTGTAGAACTTGACAAAGAGGTTGACAACAAATTGCAATGTCAATGTACACATGTCAAAAAACCGACCGTCTTCACCGAGATCGTTGTATTCACTTTTTTAATCATTTGATTGGTAATCATAGTACCATTACTTAGGCTGGGTACTGACTCGGCAAACCAAAAGTCTGATTGGAAATCAATCAGTTACCGAATTATTCAAGACAGACTAGGGAAACTTTAAAAAGTTGAAATATTCATAAAAATAAATAAATGGGAGAAAATAAATAAATGATTTTCTATCTGACACATGCCATAACAAGAATTTGTTTTTGGCTTTTTTAAATGATAGGGAAATGTCCTTGAGGGCACCCCTGTCTGGGCAGGGGAATCCCATCCTGGAGACAACCCCTGTCGGATCTTGAATTCAAAGAACATTCATTTCCTTTCCATTTTCTACTCAGATATTACTCTTCTAGTTTTATTTTTTATTCCTTAAAAACTTCCTTTTCTTCTTCTCCTCTATTTTTTTCCCTCTTTCTTTATTCAGATTCTTTTGAAGAGGTTCTTCTTTTTTCTTCTTGTTTCATCTTTTTCTCTTTTCCTTTTTCTTTTTCTATTCTTGCATTCTTTTTTTTTCTATTCTCTTCTTGCTTCTTCTTTTATTCTTTTGAAGATATTTTCTTATTTCTACCCCTTTTCTTTCCTTCACCTCTCTTACCTTACATTAAGAGGCCACATGTTACCTCTTCTACTCTTTATTACAATTTATAAGTTATACAACTCTAAAACCTTTGACATGTGTTGACTTGTAACGTTTTTCCATGATGATTGATCAAATACATCAGTGTTAGACATGCTACACAATTTGATAAAGAAGGATATAGCAAAGAAACACAATGAGAAAGAAATACTCTTTAAGAATCAAAAATATATATGGGGAGCATTTCTTTAAAAAAATTGATAATATGACGATCCAATTATGACATTTTAACAAACCAGTGTGAATGGAGATAACTTGAGCATCAAACGGTCTATCATTAAGCAACTCCCATTTCCCTGGCAAATTATGTTCCCTCCTGGGCATAAGTAATCTGTTCCTGTTGATTATAAAGTCTTTTCCTCCCAAATATATGGCCAAATCTCTTATTACATCATGCTGGGAAAAGTAAAGCTCAGAGGCATTTCCATAAGAGAGTTCTACTTTGCTCCTGACAATTATAACAACCATGTCAGGCAAGCATTAAATAATTAATAACACAAAATTCAAAACATATAAGAGTTGGCAGTTACCCAGGATTGCTGGTCAAATTCAATAGATTTCTCCTTGCAAGCTCCAATAAGATGGCAAAGGCATCCTGCCACTCCAGCTTCCGAACGTACATCCAAATTTGCAACAATGCATCAATACAGATTTTTTTGTCCTCTGGAAATGCCCCCAAGTCTAAGAAACATTCCCTTGCTATGTCATCCAAGAAACTAATACTGGTCTCCAAGCATCTAAGTAACCCATCTTTGTGATAATCTGATATTGGTTCCCCCTTGGAAAGTTTATTCTTTGCACTCTCCCAAGCCACACGAGGCTCCCCATGCAAAGAGCTTCCAATCACCTTTAACGCAAGTGGCAAACCCTTACATTCTGCTTGCACCTGTCATTCATATGTGAGAACTTTAAACAAAGCCCATGGGAACTTGTACAATTTAAATACACATACAATTTAAAGAACAACATTCGACATACAATTTAAAGAACAACAAAGTTGCACATATAATTTAAACCATGGCATTTGATGATTGACTGATTTGTGACTGATGTAAAATTACATTCTTTAAGCACTAGAATAATCCATACACTTCTTAGTCACCATTTAAGCCATACAGCCGCCACAAGAAGTATAGGGTAGTCCCATATTACTATAACCATCTGTGGACCCATATACAGACCCCCTGTTATCGTGGACTATCATTTTTTCTTTCTTTCTTCCCTATATGGCTTATAGGCAAAGCAATTCAAGTTCATAGCAAGAAGAGATCAATGGATTCTTGGTTACTCTTTAGGCTATTTGAATGCTGATATCAAATGCCATCACTCAAATTGGTTGAGGTAGAATTCAGATCTGCAAAGACTTCTAGTTGGTAACTAAATCTCTGCAGTGAGCTGACCATGCAGCAAAGGGTTGTCCAAAGCTAGAAGTTCTGGCCAAAGTCAAGTGACATAATCCCAGCATATCAGTTTGATCTGATACGCTCTTCATTGTTATTTTCACATGGTTCAATTTTAACCAGTTTTTTTACAGACCAAGGTGCAGAATTCAAGAGATGCAAGAAGTAGAACCGTTGCTTTATTAATGAGGGGGTTCAAACATATTTAAAATATAAATTAGATTGCTCTCTAGAGCTCATTCTTCCCCTCTTCCTCCTAGCACGTCCTGGACACCCCCAGATAAAGGTTGGATTTAGGTTAACTTCAATGGGGCTTCCAAAGGGAGCTGAGCCCTCAGGGATCGGTGTTGTTGCTAGAAACGATGCAGGAGACATGGTGGCCTTTGGGGCTAAATGGCTGAAGGATGGGACTAACAACCAGGCGGACTGTTTCACTGCTGTTGAAACTGCAATGCTGGGTGTGAAACTAAGAACCCACAAGCTACATCTAGAAGAGGATTCGCAGATTGTGATCAATGGGATTGCCAAAGGTAGTATGGATGCATGGCATCTTGATAGGCACATTAAGCAGATCCGAACCCTTCTATCTGAAGTAGAGGAGTTCAAAGTTTCAAATGTTCCCAAAGAAGCCAACTCTCTTACTGACCAACTTTCAAATGTGGGAGTGATAGGTTCCCTAGAAGATCAATTTGAATTATAAGAGAATTATAGCCATATTCCCTCATCAGCTTTGGATTGGTAACATCTCTCCACACCAATGAATCATCCATTTTGGTGACTAGATGTCATAACACCTGGCATGATTTCAGTATCAGGTTTGGGGACACTTCTCCTAAGTAACAATCTAGACTTCTGGCATCCATACTCGATATGGTGCCCTCCAATTGGCCTTGAAAGTCATGAGGCTGATGCAGGAGCATCCAGTAGTGTAATGGAAAATCCTATATCACCCAAAAATATGCTTATTGTTAGTTTCTGTTTAATGTGTTTATATTTCTGGATACTCATTTGGGCCACATATAGATTTCAACTCTCATAGTTCCACTACTAGTTTTCTGGGTTAGTGTTTTTTAGCACCTCGTGATACATGCCAATGTAGAAAATCAATTATTTGTAATTGAGCCATAATTATGATGATCTAGAGGGTGCAAATAGGAGGGATGATTGTACTTGTAATTTCAAGCACTCAAGAAAAACAATTAATTAAAAAGACTTTACAATTTGAAATTTATTGCAGTTTTAAGTTGTCTGGAGACCTCCTAAGAACGCTTAAAAGTCAGATTTGAGGCACTAAACAGCCTTGTACATGCCCAGAAAATGGGGGATGAGCAAAGCTGGTCTTCAAGCATATAGAGCACTTAGAGAGCTTTCTTGAAATATAAACATTTTGTCAATCGGAGCCCCGGATCAAAAGTTATGCCTCTCGGAAGTTGCACTACCATTTCTAGATTCTTCTAATTTTGCACCGACCTCTAAAGTGTCTTCTAGAACTTTTTGCTTTGGCGGTGGGTGCCAAATGGCATATTCTAAAATGTATTCCTAACCCTAAACCTAATTTGGGTTAAGGTCATTTCTTGCATTGTAAAGGCAGTTTTGGTGGAGTTTGGGAGAAGGTACTGTGAGAAGGGTTTTTCTCCATAGTCTAATTATGTTGTAAGCCCGTAGGGCATATAGTGGAGTCCATTTTTGCTGTAATGAATGTACTAGCATAAATTTGGAGCATTATACATTCATATACAAAGTCTTGAGTTCATTAAATCTAACAACTTCAATCTGTATTTCTATTAGTAACAATTCTCTCATACTTAATGCATCTAAACAGCCTCATATGGGCCTAAAAAATGGGGGACCAGCAAAATTGGTTCGTAGGCATATAGAACACTCAAAGAGCTTTCTGCAAATGTAAATGGTTCATCAATCATAGCCCCGAATCAAAAGTTATGCCTCCCGAAAGTTTGGCATTTAGCACCGACTTCTAACATGTCTTCTAAAACCTTCTACTTTGGCGGTGGATGCCAAATGGCATATTCTAAAATGTATTCCTAACCCTAAACCTAATTCGAGTTACTTAAGGTCATTTCTTGCATTGTAAAAGCAATTTTGGTGGAGTTTGGGAGAAGGTACTATGAGAAAGGATTTTCTCTAGAAACTGATCATGTTGTAAGCCCATAGCGCATATAGTGGAGTTTGTTTTTGCTGTAACAGATGTACTAGCATATCATTTCTGATAATAAAAGTCTCCTTCCTTATTGTGTTCATTTTGTCTTGGGTTGTGCCCTCATCAGAGGCCTAGGTATAGGCTCTCTCGGATTTGCATACAAATTTAAATATCTAGGCATCCCATTATCATAGATTCAATCAATGTGAAGGGTAATATCACACCTCTTCATTATACATCTGGAGGCGTGGCTGTACATTGATCTAATAATGATAGGAGGTAGACATGTGTACTCGTAGAACACGATTGAAGAGTAATAAAGAACCTCTTTTGAGGATGACTTCTTGAGGCTTCGAGTAGAAATAAAGCTTGATCCACACATTATCTTTAAGCATTATGTGCAAGCGGTATCTAGTTTTTTTCTCACTACAACATGGAAGCTAATTTTGCCCTCTACACTGACGAACAAATCCCATCCTTTGTTGGATCCATCTCTGATATCCGACTCAAATACATTTTCAAGTTTGATCATGAAGCTTTATGGGATGTGGTTAAGATGATCTTTGGAGAGGATTTCCTGGAAAAAGACATGTGTCCCCACTCCAACCTCCATATATCATTCCTATTCTTGGCTTTGGGGCTCATGTGATTAACTCTAAACACAAAGTTTTGTACGTGGCAAAGGCTCTAATGGAACCAAAATAGAGCGGAGGTGTGGACGACATTGTCCATCATACTGAATTGGGTATTAACTTGCATATGGGGGACCATCCATGGCGGCTCATTGGCGAAGGGCCAAGAGAACTCTAGCCACTCCTAATCTTGTCCACCAATGCACCTTCGATGGTCCATCTCCCATAGGTGCGGTAGGGGTGGAGCAAAATTCTGGAATTTGTGCAATCTACTGATTGAACATAGGTGTTGGCTGAGGAAAAAATGGTGAGACGTCGAAAAACTACGCCTGTCAGGTCTTCTACTCCTCTTGACAAGGATGGTCGCCCTCTGGTTCGGCGTCAATTACCTATTTGTCGTCACAAACAATAGTTTTGGAGACCAGGCAAACATAGAAGGTGGTGGTGATGGCTCAACGGTGGCTTTTGTGGTTCAAGGAAAGCAAACTGCGAGTGGATCTTGGGAACTTGATTCACCTTTTGTTGTTCGTCAAGTACAAGCCCCTATGGTCAGGGTTGACATTTCTCTCCTCCCCGAGCATAAAAGTGTTTGCAGGAAGTAGGGTCGTGGTAGTGCAAGGTGGTTAGGCTATCGAAGCCATTCCTATTCTCACCAAAGAGGAGATGGCAAAATGGTTTAAGGGTTAGGCCTGGGTGTCGTGCCTAAGAGTCTCTAGTAGTGTGGGGTTGGTATGTTTGGTCATGGCAGCCTACTATGCTCACAGATTTCGTATCATTGTGACATTTTGTATGTATCTCGTTACCACACATAGATAGTATGTTGTTCAAGTTGGTTGGTTGGTTTATAGACTGGTTTTGGTCTTGGATGGTCTTGGATAAAGTATCAACACTTCTATTGTAATCTTTTTTGACATATGAATATAAATATTTAATGTTACCAATAAAAAAAAAGAATAAAGAATATAAATTAGATATAATCACACTCCAAACTAGTTGTCATGGAGCATCATGTCTCCTAAAAGAGACACATCTATCCACGCAAGTTATCTATTGAAAGATCTTTCCAATTGTGTCTCCAATTTCAATAATTTGCATCAAACCCTAGTTGCAAAAAAAATTGTTAAAGGAAGAATGGTAGTTATAAACCACTGAGAATGTAGAAGAATGAGAAACAAAACAGGTTTAGTTGTGTAAGGCGCAAAAGACACATTTGCAAGATATCCAAACAATGTACATTGTCGATTTATTTTTGACTACTTGAAGGGCATTTACATAGTTCCATTAAAACATGTTTGACAAAATTTGAGCCTCTCAAAGACAGATTAAAATATGTAAGGTGGATATTTATTGTGAGAGTTTTAAATGCATTCTAGCATGCTCCACATCACTTTTTATTGTGAAACACAAAACAAAAGCACAACCTGTAGAAAAATCACATGCATATCGACATATGTCAGTGGAGCAAGTGTGATCCCATCTAACTTGTGTGTGCATTGCATAGATTCTATTATCAGCCTTGGCTTCTAAGGAGCGAGGATGTCAAGAAAAGTCTCATTGCAAAGGAAACAAACAAACAAATTCGATCACAGCCAAACTTCTATGTTGCATCGATTGTTGCCAACATGAAAAATATCCACAACTGCAATAACAAAGAAATGTTTTCCTGCTGTTGGGTTTGCTAACATTTCCCTATCATCAATGCTTGTAAATTTAGTTAGGTATGTTAGTTATTGAAGTCATTTTTATACGATAGGCTTTGTGTGGGAGCTTTGCTCTTGGAAATTACTTTATCCTCCCTAATAGTTCTCAGCCCTCTTCCCGGAATTTTTTCTTTTCCAACTATGGAAAACACTTTAGGTTTTTTTTTTCCCTTTGATTTTTCGTTGGAAATTACCAAAAAACTCTGAAATTAGAAATAGTAAGTTACCTTGTTTTTCCCCTACTCTTACCCCCTTTTTTTGGCTTATCATAATCCAATGCTTTATTAGTATCATCTATCTATAAGATAATATTCTTCTCTCATTCTTCTAATGCTACAGCAACTTTGAAATGTTTTGAGTTTGTGTATATAATTTCTTCTTGGACCGTGGGATTTCCGTGTTTGATGATAAATTAGCTATACGTATGCTGTGATCTCATCGAATTCAATGAACATTTCAACCATTTTGTTTCTTCCATTGCAACATTTTAAATTCTTATTTGTTCTGTTTTATTTTTCTGGTGTTCCAAAAAGCAGGGAGACCTATGGTGAAGGACAGCGTGCTTGGAAGTCTTTAAAGACTCTTATAGAAATCGAGATTCATTGTATTCTGCAACATTTTCGTTTAATTTCTTGAGATGACGACTCCAGGTATGGGGGTATCCTGAAATTACTTGATGAAACATTTTGTCATACACCTGCCGTGCATCTTTGACATTGTCATATTTTAATGCACGCTGGCCAAGGTGTTTAGATGTGACAATATGATTTTTATTTTATAAATCATTTTATAGTGGCATCTTATTGAAGCATTTTGCCAAGTAATTGAGCTCTCAGTCAATAACTCCATATTTTTACATGCATCACTGTTTCAGTCTATTGCGGCTAGACCATTTGATGAAGCCTCTGCTTGCAATTGCCCTTTCACTAAAGTGGCAAATATAGACTTGTTCTTTCTTTCTTACTATTCACAACATGAATGTGGTAATTGATGAAGATTGTAGCTGAGATAGCAAGATTAGAGATACAGATCTCTATCGCAGCTATAATCTTCATCAATTATCGTGAATGTGGTAATTGATGAAGATTGTAGCTGCGATAGAGATCTTTTATCTCTAATTTTGTTATTTATAGAAATTGAGATTAATTCCTATACAGCTGGAGAAGATATTTATTTGAGATAATATTGTATGAGAGACATGTATCATGTGTTATGCGCATTTGGAAACATAAAGAAACTTGTTTTTAGAAATTGAAGAGACCTTCGGTTGTGATATGAAGACTCTCTCAATTCTTTATACATATACGACATCAAGTGGAACGCATTGTACTAGTTGTTTATGAATGGCCACCCCTTTCAACATGTGTAAGCTCTCCGAGTAGAAGTCCAATTAGTAGGCTTTCTAGCGTAAATTTTCTGTAGAAAGCAACATTAACAACAAGAGGTTTCACAGCAATCTCAAAAAGATGTGTAAAGGGCAATTCTGCTTAATTTCAAAACGCATAATACCTGCAAAGATCAGAATAAATTAGCCTGATTCGACTTAGATCCACCCAATCCGGTTGTCACATTCTATTTCTGGATAGCGCCTTTATTACCTTAGGCCTAAAGTTCCAGACATATATACTGTGGACTTTGCTACTTGTTTATGAATTTCAGGGTAGGAACGCCATCCCTTCCAATAAGTTCCTACCCCTTACACCAGGTGCAAGTTCTGCGAGTAATACTACAGTTAAGCATTTGATATGCATTGTAATTTTGTTTCGAAAGGCAATAAAATAAAGAGCAATTCCAACAATATTTTGTACAGCAAAGTCAATTGAAAACTGAATGGCAATTTCGCATAATTCATCAAATCAGAAAACCTGCAATAGCGCAAATTAGAATATACCTGTTTGACTAGATTTGCATCTACAGTACTTGGAATTGATGTCTGTCCGAAAGCCCAAAAACAGAAAAGGGACAGAGCATCTTCCTGATCCAGCAATGGCAATTGATATAATGAAACAGAGGAGCTTCTGGGAAAAGTGAAACTATCTCGTGTTGTTATAAGAGTCTTGTATCCTGGCATTTCAAACAGTAACTTTTCCGCATTTGCTCTGGACCATACATCATCTAATATCACGAGAGTTGACCTAGATTGCATCAGAAGATGTTGTCCAAGCTGTCTACGAGCATCTTCCACATTCTGAAACTCGGGCCTTTGCTTGCCAATTATCTTATCCCACATACCCTCTAAAATTCCTTTCAGATTTGGAGATTGTGAAACGGTGATGAAAAGCACTTTTTGGAAATAACCTGATAATAGTGAAAAAACAAATATATTTCAGAAGATGATTCGAATTGGGGAAAGAACTTATAGTAGGGTATTCACGCCTGGATAATTTCTCAACAAATCCACTTCAGATGATGGATGCCACCAAAAAGTAATTTGAAGCAGATAAATAATTGAATTTATATGATATCTACGGTACAGGTCACCCAAAAACAAGACATAAAAAATAAGGTGGGAAACCTCGCACACAGAAGAACAACACTCTTAATTTTGATAGTTGTGTTGACCTAAAAAAATTGAAACACAGGGTCATTCCCTTTGGTAAGGCCAACTTTAAAACCTTTAAAAATCAGGGAAGCACCACTTCACCTTTGATTTGAGGATCGTCGCAGAGATTCAATGCGAGAGTTGTTTTCCCACCACCCCCCATAGACTGTACACCAACTACCGACACCTCGCTCTTGAATAAAAGTCCCTTCAAATCCCTAATACATTTTTCTAACCCCACACAAAACTGAGATTTCCCAGGAGCACTATCACTATGAAAGCATGAGGAATCATCCATCGTTTCATCGGAATCAAACAAGTCAAGTGACGCCATTTCTTGAAGCATCATGGAATTCTGAGCGGGGTCGTTTGTAAGAAGTGAAGCTTGTTTGAGAATGGACTCGTTCACGCCCCTGTTTATTTCCGTATCATCCATTGGATAATTTCTTTTAACATCTGCCATAAGCCTTCTGGTATCAAGCAGTATTTGGGCAGGCATGGACGCCAAAAAGGCATTGATCTCCTCCTCAAGCTTAAGGATTTGCAAAGCATACCTATAATGAAGAAGCAAGTTAAAAGAGCTGGTATTCTCACATCTTTTAACCAAATCGACACCTCTTATGAGAATTCTGTAGAACTGCTCAAAGATGGGATTTTGCTCATCTTTGGGCAAATTGTTTTCAGACACACACAGCTTGTGAATAGTTGGAGCTAGGGGTTTCAGCACAGCATCGAGTCTGTCCGACAGAGTCTTGCTAATTATCTGCATGATAATTTCGCTACTGAAAATTTTTTCTGGATCTTCTTACACCTTGTATACAAGACTGTGTTATCTAGCCGTTGGGCACTGAAAGCTTCCTGATTAGAGATGATGAAAAAACGAGATGGGCGGTAACATAAAGCTAAACTTCTTGGCAACAATTTTTACTTTTCAACTTTACGGTACAGAGTTCTAACCTTACAGATCACTCACTCCAATTAGTATAAACATTTCAGTAAATTGTACAAGTCTTTATTGTTTCAGTAAATTATACTAGTCTCCCTTAAATTGTCTTTATTACTTCAGATTAGTACAAGATAAAATATCATCAATTTTAATTGTTTTTAATATTTTATAATTATGTGCAAGTATTGTACTACTCTCCCTTAAATTGCTTTTATTGTTCCAGATAAAATATCATCAATTTGAACTGTTTTTTTTATAGTTTGTAATTGAGTGCAAGATTATGTGATCCTTATGATCTTTTGTAAGTGTAGGAATTTTTATAATTAATGTAGAAATTATTATTTTTTCATATTAAAATTTATCATAGTTAATTTAGTATATGTACAAGCTTTAGCAAGACTCACTATTTAATGTAGTAGTGATCTAAATATTTATATTGAGTTTTAGCTATAAAATGTAATGTTAATTGAAAACAAGATGATTATTCAAACTTTTTTTTTAAATAAAAAAAACACTTCATCACTTTGTATTTTTTTATCATGAGATGGACTCTAGCCAAGAAGGCAATTTATAGAATCAAACTCATTAAGGCATGGAGTATCAAGCAAACAAATCCATGCATTCATGAGAGAATGCAGTTCAAATGAGATCACAGTACCTCTTTGATGAACTCCAGGAGGGGGTACATGCCTAGGGGAGGATGTGAGGCCCCTCTCTGACCCATCATAGCATCGCAATTTATTTACATTTTAGATACTTTATATTTTGATATCTTGTTATATGTTGGACTATTATGGATTGTTATTTAGACTATTTAATAGTATTGGACATTTTATTTTATGCTAATTATTTTTAATGTTAGAACTTATTGATGATGCTTGATAATTATTTGCATTCATATATTTGGTTATTTTATGAATGAGTAGGAAATTATGTTTGAATGCAAAGATTAGATGGATCGTATATTTGAAAATTATGAAATGTTGCAAATGGTTATATCATGCTTAGTTGATGTTGCTAGAATTATATATGCACAGCGGTTTAGAAATGGAAAAATGTTATTTCAAATTCAATTGAGATATATTTTATATTTTGATTTAATTATGAATGGAAAATTGATTTAGGATTTTATATATGCATATGATTTATATATCTTGGAATAATGGTATGCGGTTTGAGTGTGCAGGAAATAACTATGGTAAAACGAAGAACCAAGACTATACCTTTTTATTAACTGGGAATGTCAAGGTTAGATCTAATGAAGAGATATTAACCTCATTGTTAAGTATTTTACTTTGTGAACGTAATGTGAATGAGTGTGTTAGATTAGATTCATTTTGTGAAAATTTATTTGCCACTCGTAATGTTATAGTGTATATTTTATAGTGTCACTTAACACTTGTTATGTGTTTAAGTGGCAAGTGAGATTTAGACATTGGCAAAAGAGATCCAACCTTATTCCTAACCAATTATAAATGTTTAAGTTATATACCCTTGCATAAAAATATCTTACGAAGGTTTTAATTAAATTAAAATTCGGATTTCAAGTTTAGGGTGACTTTAGATGGCTTTATTTGAGTCCTAGGGTGTTCTTTTAGTGAAATTAAGTTACCTATATGTTAGTATTATATGTTAGGACTTTAATTTTGATTTTTCTTTAGTTTAAATCACTTTTCTAACCCTTTTAAAATGTCATTCTTAAGGTATTGCAAAAATGGAAGAAACCTTATCCAACTTATCACTTTATCTTCAGTGAGTTGGAGTTCCAATCAAAGAGGGAAACTTGAAGTTAAGGGGCTTTTTCTATTTCATAATGGAGAAAAAGAAGTTGAGTTTTTTTTTTATATAAAAGTGATTTTGAAAATAGGAGATTCCTTCACCCACTCTCTAGCTTTAGAGATTTTTGGTGTTTGGAGATTTGATCAAGGAAGGATAGAGGGCTCTTCTCAAATTAGTTCATTTGTCGTAACTTTGGAGCTTTTGCCATGTTTTAGGACTTATGTATTGTATTAATTTTTTGAGTAAAAGTTATGTAGATTTGGCTACAGATGCATATGTGTATTGTTCATTTTCTATGTTGTATTGTTGGGTGTGAATAATTTTCTATCATTTAGTTTCTTTCTCTTGATTTTCAAAGTACGATGTTATGGGTGTGGAAGGACATTGCTCACCCTTGGGAGGGAAGAAGTGGCCTTCGGGTGAAGGGGTTAGTTGGGCCTTTCCCTTGAGTGCAAAGTCTCTTCCCTAGAAGGAAGAGGGATACACGTGTAGTATGGGTTGCATGTGCCAATATATTGTTATGCACTTTAGGGGTGATAAAGAGAGAAATTTTGTGAGAGTTGGTAATTATTTTGTATGCCTTGTAAAGGTAGATTTGATTTTATGTATTTGAACTCTCCTCAGGGTTTTGGGAACACCTTCACCCATTATATTGGTTCCTATGGTAACCTATTGTGTAAGCTCAAAAATGGTGTTAAATATTGTATTGTATAATTATTGTGTTATGTGGTTGTGCTTGATTGTTACCCGGTTGGTCTTGATTTTCCAAGCTTGATGGGTGGTCTTATAGAGACCCAGGCTAGGAGGTGAGCTCTCCATGGTTTACAGGGTTGTTTTGTATAGGATTCTAAATGGATATGTGTTGAAGAAAAGATTGGAAGATTTTTTATTTTCTGTTGGAGATTTGAAGATGATTTATTATGAACATTTGTAAAAGTTATGTATTGTAAAAATATCAGAAGTAGATCTTCGTGTAATTTTTGAATTGTTGTAAGGATCCAATTATGATTGTAATATTTGAAAGGACTTTTCAACACTGTGAATATATTTTAGTTTAAATATTTCTTGAAAATGAGTAAAAGTATTTGAAAAATTGTAGCAAAATAATCTATTAATAATTTGATATGATTTTCTAAATTGTTTTTAAGAATTAAAATTGAATATTATGTATGTGTGTATGCGTGTGTATCTTGTTCAAATTTTGGGCATGACACAAACGCATTGAGATAAAGAGTCACTCTATTACATTTCGAGATCTTGTACATCTTTGTATTTTTTTTGTACTCACACTACATTATAAAGTGCCTTGGGGGGTTTCATGTTGGCCATATTCGCCATCTTCCTTTGCCAAGTGAGTGTCTCTTCCACGATATTAGCCTCATGATGTATCGATGACACGTACCATTATAGGTGTTTGTACTTCTTTTGCACTATCGATGTTCTTCGTTCTTCTTTCTGTAAGAGATATTGCATTTAGCTTTAGTTTTCATGTCTTACCTCTCAACATTATAGAGGGGTTATGTTGGTTCTATTGCTTTCTTGGTTCAATGGAGTGAGCTATGTATTCAGTATTTGATCCTATGTAATAGGCAATTGCAATGGCTAGATACCTATGTATTTCCGTGAGATGGATCATTTACCATATAGATATTCTTTCATTCCTATTTTTAGAGGCCATGAAGATACCATTCATCTTCGATTGGTTAGCTCTTCAGACTTAGGCTTCTCTACCTAGTCATATTCTATACAATGGAGGTTCTTCAAATCAGTAGTTTGGCAGTGTTTGCAGCTTCATTCTTCAGTGGTGTTCTTCACGATCATCCTTTTGTTCCTATCTTCTGGAATATTTTATTTTTGTCTCTTTTTGGAGTAGGGTTTTTCATATGGTTTTCTCTATTTCTTCTCTTTACAAAGATTTGGTTTTGCTTGGGTACCTCATCGAGCCTTGTTGTCAGGACCCAAATTTGTTTTCAGCATTAGTTTTTAGGTTTTTAGCTACTCCCTAAGTTTATCTTAAGGGGGGGGGGTGTTAGAGTAATAAGATATTATCTTATTAATTAAATCATTTTGATTTAATTATTAAGTCACTTATTATCTCTAGTTTACTTAAGCTAAACTTTAGGCATATAATAATTAATTCTTTTATTAATTATTATCATTCAACCTAGGATATTCCTCTTTAGGGTTTCTACCTTTAAAGTTTTAGCTTTCTCCTTTTATAAGGATGGTAATTGTAAATCTATTCATTCATTCACTTTTGATAATAGCAATCTCTTTTTTTGCTCATCAAGAATGTTGCATCTATGGATCTAACAATTCCAACCTACGTTGTAGACACCTAAAAATTCTATAGAAAATAAAGTATTTTTATTTTCTAAAAAAGTCTCTGATGAAATCATCATTTATTAATTATTTATTTATTTAATTTATTTATTTATTTTTATGCCATTAAATCCCTTTATCTTAATTAAAAATATTTAATTAAGGAATCCCTCCCAAAAATGTTTAAATCTTATTTAAACATTATTTTCTTATTTATTAATTATTTAATTAATAAATTGACCAAAAATCTCAAAATAAATTATTTATTTATTTTTTGCCCAAACTTGGCCAATTTCCTTAAGACCACTAACCTCTTCCAAAATCTTATAATCATTCTTTAATTTCGATTAAAGGCTAATCCCATCATTTCCTACCCCTAATCCCAACTCAAAATATTTAATTAAGATTAAATATTAATCCTCATGTTTATTAAAAAATACTTTAATAAATATATCCTCAACCCAAACCCTTGAAATAAATAACGCTTTATTTATTTCCTAAAAACCTTATTTATCCTCATCCTAGGAAGTTCTAGACTCTTCTAGAAAGTCTTCATCCTCGTCCAAAGCCTAGACTCTTCTAGAAGATGTCAATCCTTATCTTTGACCCTAATCCTAATCCCCCCCTAACCTTGTCACATTCCCTAAACATGGGTTAAGACTTGCTAACCCAAGCCAAAGCCAACAAATATCTCCTCCTTCACCCACCCTCATTAAATGCCATCCACTTGCCCATCTCTAACAAGCCTAATCTAATCTTAACCCAAGCCTAATCCAAGTCTTAATCATTTGCACATTCCTAAGTCAAGCTTAAGACTTTCTTAATCCAACACAAGTCAAAATATCTCAACTCTCTCACAAATATCTCAACCATAAAATTTTATGAAGTCCACAGAGCCATAAATGACTCTTACAAGTCCATTCATTGCTCTTACAAGTTATTATGAGGGTCTTTATGAGCTTTGAGCCTCCTTTGTTGACCCCTCAACCCCTCTTGCTCTAACCAATGACCCCTGATTGGCTATAAGGAAGCACAATCCATGTGCTCTCCTCTCATTCAATCTAAACCTTCCATAAGCTTTCTCCCATCCTTGCATCCTAGCCCTTGATCCCTCAAGCCCTTTGCCTATTTAAAGAATCCTCTCCCAAGCCATTTTAACACAATCACCCATAGTAACAAAGTAATGCCATTTTGATCATGAAGTAAAGCCATAATGCCATTTTTGAGAAGCCATTTTACATCAAATCCATTCACTCAAGCCAAAATCCATCAAGAACACCATTGAAGCCTTTGGAGAATCGAGCATACATCCTATCTAATTAGACAAAGCTACTCAACAAGAGAGCTTCTCATTGAGAGAGCCCATTAATGGCTCATATTCTCAATTGAGAGCTCATCTTAGTCTATCTTGAAGTTACGTTTATTTAGTTTTGTGAATACTTTTGATTTGATATTTAGTGTTCTTTGCATTACTAATCCTCGTATACATTTTGGCATGCCCTTTGTTGACCCCTCAACCCCTCTTGCTATAATCAATGACCCTGTGACATGTGTCACTCCTTGATTGGTTGTAAGGAAGCACAATCCATGTGCTCTCCTCTCATTCAATCTAAACCTTTCATAAGCTTTCTCCCATTCTTGCATCCTAGCCCTTGATCCCTCAAGCCCTTTGCATATTTAAGGAATCTTCTTCCAAGCCATTTTAACACAATCACCCGTAGTAACAAAGTAATGCCATTTTGATCATGAAGTAAAGCCATAATGCCATTTTTGAGAAGCCATTTTACATCAAATTCATTCACCCAAGCCAAAATCCATCAAGAACACCATTGAAGCCTTTGGAGAGAATGTATACGAGAATTAGTAATGCAAAGAACACTAAATATCAAATCAAAAGTATTCACAAAACTAAATAAACGTAACTTCAAGATAGACTAAGATGAACTTTCAATTGAGAATATGAGCCATTAATGAGCTCTCTCAATGAGAAGCTCTCTTGTTGAGTAGCTTTGTCTAATTAGATAGGATGTATGCTCGATTCTACAAAGGCTTCAATGGTGTTCTTAATGGATTTTTTCTTGGGTGAATGGATTTGATGTAAAATGGCTTCTCAAAAATGGCATTATGGCTTTACTTCATGATCAAAATGGCATTACTTTGTTACTATGGGTGATTGTGTTAAAATGGCTTGGGAGAGGATCCCTTAAATAGGCAAAGGGCTTGAGGGATCAAGGGCTAGGATGCAAGGTGGGAGAAAGCTTATGGAAGGTTTAGATTGAATGAGAGGAAAGCACATGGATTGTGCTTCCTTACAGCCAATCAGGGGTCATTGGTTAGAGCAAGAGGGGTTGAGGGGTCAACAAAGGAGGCTCAAAGCTCATAAAGACCCTCATAATGGCTTATAAGAGCAATGAATGGACTTGTAAGAGTCATTTATGGCTTTGTGAGCTTCATAAAGTTTTATGGTTGGGATATTTGTGAGAGAGTTGAGATATTTTGACTTGGGTTGGATTAAGAAAGTCTTAAGTTTGACTTAGGAATGTGCAAATGATTAAGGCTTGGATTAGGCTTGGGTTAATATTAGATTAGGCTTGTTAGAGATGGGCAAGTGGATGGCATTTAATGAGGGTGTGTGAAAGAGGAGATATTTGTTGGCTTTGGCTTGGGTTAGCAAGTCTTAACCCATGTTTAGGGAATGTGACAAGGTTAGGGGGGGATTAGGATTAGGGTCAAAGATAAGGATTGACATCTTCTAGAAGAGTCTAGGCTTTGGATGAGAATGAAGACTTTCTAGAAGAGTCTAGAACTTCCTAGGATGAGGATAAATAAGGTTTTTAGGAAATAAATAAAGTTTTATTTATTTGAGGATTTGGGTTGAGGAGATATTTATTAAAGTATTTTTAATAAACACGAGATTAATATTTAATCTTAATTAAATATTTTGAGTTGGGATTAGGGGTAGGAAATGATGGGATTAGCCTTTAATCAAAATTAAAGAAGCATTAGAAGATTTTGGAAGAGGTTAGTGGTCTTAAGGAAATTGGCTAAGTTTGGGCAAAAAATAAATAAATTATTTATTTTAGAATTTTTGGTCAATTTATTAATTAAATAATTAATAAATAAGAAAATAAGATTTAAACATTTTTTGGAGGGATTCCTTAATTAAATATTTTTAATTAAGATAAAAAGATTTAATGGCGTAAAAATAAATTAATTAATGATGATGCCATTAGGGACTTTTTTAGAAAATAAAAATACTTTATTTTCTAAAGGATTTTTAGGTGTCTACATTTTGCCCCTCTTTGACATTGTGTTGAAACAACACTATTTCAAAGAAGTTCAGATATAAACAACATAGAGATGACTTTATGGAGCAACACAGTTGCTCCAGTCTCGGGTAAGAAGGAGAGACTAGACTATGAGATGCCCCCTCAAGAAGGCGGCGGGGAGAGAAAATGAGGCTCGACGACTTTTTGAAAAATACAAGAATCTGAGATAAGCAAGGAGACTCAGATTGGCAAAGAGAAGGGGCTGAATTAGCTCAAACTCTCACTATAGGAGAATGATAAAGGAGAATCAAATGCATAAGAGGAAGCAAGCTTAAGACTTTAGAGAAGGTGGAGGATGAAGGAGCAGAGTGCTATAAAAAGGAATCCAAGATAGGGAGAAGGATGAGGGGATTATAAAGCTGATGCAACAAGATTTCAAAGAGTCAGATTGGCGGAAGATGGGTTTCAGAGATCCCTAGGACTAGGATTGTGGATCTCGAAAGATGAGGCTTGGTGGATTGATTGGATTGGTGGATCCCTAAGACTAGGATTGTGGATCCCTAAAGCTAAAAGTGAAGATTGATTCAAAGAGATACTGATGCATAAGCTGGGGTAGGAGAGACAGATGTTGGATATAGATGGGGGATAATGGAGATGAAGGGAATCCATTGAAGCTTTTTGAGCAGGGGGATACTTCAAAGAGAAGTACTACCATGTAGTTGAGCACTAGATTTGCTATAGGACTATTGGTTAATTGCCAAGGTTACCAAGAACATCAAGGCCGTGTCACCAATCGTCCAGAGGACTGATGGACTGACTTGAAACAAACACACAAGGATATCCCCAGCATCACACATGAAACTCGAAGGAAACAGCGTGGAACCGACACTGGTAACCCACAAGCAAAAAAGAAACAAACGAAAGACCTGATCAAAATCATACGCTCAGAGTGCCCCATTCGCAGCATACCATGATATGGAAGATCGTGGCAACCTTGAGGAGGAAACAAAAAAATTGCTTGGAAAAGATACTTCAAGACCCAAAAGGAAAGATTCCAAATCAAAAGAAAGCGAAAATCCAAAAGAGAACTGTTTGCCAATGAGATGGGTAGGACGAGGTACTAATGGACCAAGATCAGACATGAGGAAAGTTATATCCTGCAAGGATCTATCGGAGAGCACCTAAGCTGGTGGATTTGGATGAGTGATGCCCTTGGCAAGCTGAATTGAGAAGGATAACACTTTGATGACAGGAGATCTAGCTAAAGGATGCATTGGAATAACTAACCAAGATTTGTATGATGTGTGCAAGATGTTGATTAAGGATGAACTGACATAAAAGCTAGATAGATACAATGGTACTAAGCTAAAGAGGATGTATAAGCTGACGGACCAAGATATGGTACAAATGTACAAGTTGTTTTGGACAAGATTGGATATACAAGCTATGATACAAGGTATGATACAAGCGTTGGATACAAGATTATTTACAAGCTGTATAGGAGCTTCGGATGATAAGATAGCGAGATGGCTCAAGTTGGTGCAAGATGCAAAAGCTAAGGATGAGGTGATAGCGAAAGGTATGGATTTGGTAGGATGCATCCAATGATGATGATAGATGTGCGACCAAGGATGGGGACAATGCTAAGGTTGGTGGTAGCTAAGCTGATAGATGGCACTAGAGTGAATGGCTAATGAGAGGATGACGTTGGATTTGCATGAGGATAGCCTAGAGCGAGATACCAATGACAAGGGAGGATGGACAAGACAAGATCTCCAAGGAATACAGTGCCCCCAGTCAGAAGATGACATGCAGAAGGAGGTCTTACGATGGATGTGATAGGATTGAAGTTAGGATGGAAAAGTTGAAGGCGCTAGGGAGATGGATGATAGCTAGGATGATGGGGTGAGGTTGCAAAAGATAAGTGGATAGTGATAGATAAAAGCTAGAGGATGAAAGATAGGTGGATAAATTGGAAGATGGAGCTGGATGGCAATATGTGACCAAAAGCATGAGGATGATAGGCTAAGCTAGGGATGGCTGGATTACGCATGACGCTTTTTTGCCAAGTTTTCATCATGGTACTTGTCCAAGGCGCTTGAATTGCCAAGTTTTCACTAGTGGACACTTTATTTTTCTTTTCTTTTTTGACTTTTTGACTTTGGACTTAGCTGGAATGATTTTGGCTTTCTTCAACTATTTTTGGCTTTTTTGGGATTTTTCACTGGTTGTTGGAATGTTCAATTTTGTTGCTAGTTGTTGGTACACCGGATGTGTGATTTATGCAATAGATCAGATTAGATGGGATTGATGGTAGGAGATGGAGGGATGAAAAGGCTGGAAAGGAGCATGAGATGGGGATGCTTGCAGGATCAACATTGGCACATGTTGGGATGAGTGTGAAAAGAGCATATGGGGTATAGATGGTAGATGTGGGCTTGATGGCGGATTTGTGGAAGCACACTTGGGGATATAGGTACCCAAGATGGAGTTAGGAGATGGGGGACACGAATCACTAGATGGGGGATTAGCAATGGTGGATGCCATTATGCATTGGGTTTGACTTTTTTCTTTGGGATCCACGTGGTTTTGGATTTTCTTTTCATAGGCTTTTGCATTGTTTTGCATTCTTTGATTGGATTTTGCCTTTTTGGAGTATGTCTTTTAGAATAGACATATGATTGCCTAGGATGTGGATTTTTAGCTTTATGCATTTTGAAGTTGGCATTCACATTGTTGTGGTAAGCTTTGGGGAGATGGTTAGGAGAAGCTTTGTGAGATGGAGAGGATATGGAAGAGCATGTAGGGGGATGATAATGGATGATGTGCCCTGATATGTGCCTTTGTTGATCTTGCGTAGGAATGGATGGAATAAGATTTTTATGATGGCTGATAGGAGGATGGAGGATGGTAGATTTTGGGACATAGGGACCCAAAATGGATTTAGCGGATGAAGGGGGGATATGGTAGGTTGTTTTGGGTTGCAAAGATGGTTGAGGGGGATGACATAAGATTTCTTGAAGGAGTGATGAGAGGTTGGCATGGTGGGCCTGGAGATAGGCTTGGTTGGGGATGGCGTGTACCAACACTTTTAGATGGTGAGCCTTTGGATACATATCCAAGACCATGAAATCCTATGTTCTTTTGCACAATAATAGGCATTTTGATTCCTTGCTCTTGTGGTCCTAAACCTTGACCTTGATAATACCATCGATTGAGCATTTGAACGAGCTGAGGAAACTTTTTGCTTGTAGAAAATGGTAGAAGTGCTTTATTAGATGTATTGCAACGGGGAGATACTATTCTTAATTCTTCTGCTGAGAGGGGGCCACCATGGATGAATGTAAGTGAACCAAGAGGGTAGATTATAGATGGTGGAATAGCTTGGATAGGTGGTAAGATGGAAGCATGGAGCGGAGGAGATGGTAGGATAGGATCTTGATGTAGCTAATGGGATGAAAAGATATCATGTAGTATAGGAGGTATGGCTTGAGGTTTTGGTGATGGAGGGGATGGTGACTACACTATGGATGGAAGACATGGTACAATGATATCTTTGTTTATGCTTTGGGGGATTTCAACATGCTTTTGGGCAGGATCTTGATAGGATTGGATTGGAGTGGATGGTGCAATAGGAGGTGAAGGGATGGATTCTTCAAAGGCAGTGGATGGATAGATGGGAGATTCGGTAGTGGAGATGGGTGAGTAGAAGATGGATGCATAAGGGTCATTACGGGAGATTTGGGAAATGCTTGGAGGTGATGTGGATAGGATTTGGAGGGATTTGACAGGTGGTGGGATTTTGATGCTTGCGGGAAGTGGAAAGATTTTAAGCAATTTGATGGATGGTATGGGGATGATAGCTATGGGAGATGGAGGTGATATTATAGATGGGGAAGCTTCATCACTGACTACTTCACATGGTTGGATTAGATGACATGGCTTATCGATTGTTGGAGGCAGCTTTTCTTATATTTCCTCTAGGAGATTCCTGGGAGACTCGTGTGTCGAAGGTGGAGGTGGTGGATTGACAAGAATAGCTGGTGTGATGGGGGTGGAAGATTGGAAGCTTGGTTGATTGGGTGATGGAGGAGAAGCTGCGATATCAGATGGCATGACTAGATAGTTTGGAGGAATGCTTGGATTTTGGGGGATGGTTGGCGGAATGTATCTAAGGCCCTCAAGATACTCGTCATAGTCAACAAGATTTTCATTATCATTGGAATAAGATGTAGCGGGAGAAAGGACAATGCGACCAAACTCATCATGATAGGGTTGGGATTTCATGTTTTGATGATGAGTTGGATGGGGATGGGGTCTTGCATATGGTTGAACACAGAAGCTCATGGTTGGATTTGGATTAAGCGCAAATTTTGGATTGGCTGATGAAAGATTTTCTAGGGAGAGTCAAAGCTGCATAACAGACCTAAGGAGGATTGGCTAGAGATTTTTGGCTTTCTTGTGGATAGAAGACTTCAAGGGTATGTTGTCAAAAAGTGAGAGTTTTGCTTTCCTATGTGCAGGATTGGTGGCTTTTGGTGTCAACTTAAGGATAGACACATGATCCTATGGGCATGACACAAGATTGACCACTTGTGGATCCCAACCTTTAGCTTAAGGTGATGAGGGATGACAAGTGACAAGGCTAGATTACCCTAGACAAAGCTCTGTCAAAGGGATAACCTTGGGGAGATTGAAGGATTTGGATAGATTGATTGGATAGCAAACTCTGGCAGAGTAACAATAATTCCTTAAAGGCTTGGGTGATTTTGGATTGGGTTGCTAGTTGGCTGGGGGGATGATTTGGATGGACTTTGGATTTGGGATTGTTCTAAAGAAAAGAACTAGATAGATTTGGTTGCGGAGGGGGAGCTTGGATGATTTTCTGATGAGGCAGTGACTATGCTAAGTATGCCTTGAGCTGGGAGATTTATGCTTTTCTGGAATTTTGACCAAAGTTGGCAAACATTCATTAAAAAGCTATGAACAAACAAGCAGGCAAAAGTTTGGAGCAAGCACGTCAAACACACCAACATCCTAAGAAGCTTTCTACAAGGATGAAATTTGGTTTACCTAGGGAGTCCTCGATATACACAAGGTATGTGAGGCCCAAATTCGTAGATGAAACCAAAAAGATGTCACACAGCCAAGAGGAGCGGTAACCCACTTCTCCTCTTTCACTTCTCAAGGGTATAAAGTTCCTTAAGGCTTAGCCCGAGTGACAGAATTTTGATCCTAAGAGAGGTGTCTTTGGATTCACCTCCTGATCTTTATACTCCACTAGAACGCTGGAGTTGAGGTTGTCCCAAGGGGTGATGAAATCCCCGAGCAGGCCTCCTAAAACTTAAATAAGATTTTGGATCTTAATATTATGCACCCAAGATGGCCTCGAAAGACGACAAGGGGAGAGAAGACTTGGATGATCTTGGGCTAAAAGACAGAGTTATTTTCCAACTGACGCTTAAGTTTTCTGATCTAGATTTTTTGAAAACACATGTGATGAAGATGCAAAGGTTCAATTCCAATTTGAAATGCAACAATGAAAGAGAACTGATCGAAGAATGAATACACAATTGAGAGTTAGGGTCAACAAGAAAGTAAACCCGCACGCCCGGAGGCCCTCCACGTCAAGTATCAATTAATTTCCTTTAAGGCATTCAAGAGTTGGTGTTTGTTCGTTTTAAGGCCAAAACAAAGATGTGTGTAAAGCTCGATTTCAAGCGCGCGCTCGGAGGCCCTCCACGTCAAGATTTGTTCAATTTTTATGCCCAAATGAAGTGTTAGCGAGACTAATGTGCATTCAAGAAATTTTCTATCTTAGAAAAACCAATAAAAAATCAAGTGAGTGGAATTTGATTTTTATGGAGCACTTAACACCTTCTTAGGTAGACTCATCCCCATATATGGCGCTGATATTGCAACAAATGGTTAGAATGATGGGTGATTAAAGAGGGTGAGTCCAACAACAAATTCACTCAAAGTGTCTTTATTTGTTTTTATAACTTAGAAAGTTTCTAAAATGTGAATTCTTTTTATGCCCCAAAAGATGATTATTTGATCTATGGCATTCAAGATTGGATTTGTTATTTTAATCATGCATTCATAAAAAAAAAATAACAAACTTGATTTTAATCCATGGCACTCAAGAGTGATTTTAACAACATGCATTCAAAGACAAGTGGTTAAACATTCAAGTTTTTTCCTTTAAGCATTCAAGATTGAGATTTTGCATGTTGTGTTAAGAACTTTGAAGTGTTTTGTTTTAACCTTAGATCATTCAAGATTGTTTTGGACTCAAAAGTGAAAATGACTCTTTGGACTTTCATTTTCATTCAAGATTTTGTGTTCTAGTTTGCATGTTTTAAGCCTAAAAAAATCATATTCCTAGATTGTTTTGATGCATAAAAAACTTAGGAAACATTCAAGATTTTACAACAAGACATTTGTTTGGAACAAATAACAAAGCTTTTAGGACAATTTTGGCAATCGTTTAGGACTCTTAGTTTTCATGAGATTTTTAAAAGAACTTTAAAATATTTGCAAATGAGGTTCATTTTATCCTTGATTGATGCTTTGAGTTTGATTTAGATTTTAGTGTGCACTTAGTGTTGATTTTGAACCTTTTGAAATGGAAACTTGAAGTTCTTTTTAAATTTCCAAAACTGAAGTGTTCCTAACTTTGCATGAATGCATCTAAAACCTTGATGTTGCAAGGATGCAAATGATTGGATTGGTTTAGTTTCACTTGTTAAAAGATTTTTTTTTTTTTTTACAAATTTTTAGTTTTTAATGGATTTAAGTATGATTTGGGGGTTCATTTTAAGCACTTAAAAAAAAGTGTGTATGATCTTGCTTCCTTAAAAAAAAAGGCCAAGATCCCTCAAGAAGAAGAAGAAGAAGTAGATGGAATAGAAGAAGAATATATACAAGAAGAGGAAGAAGAATTCCAAGTGCTCCATCCACCTATAAGCTTGAAAAATCTGCAAACACTATGAGATAGACTATGAGTTCCTTTGTCTTTTTCATGCTCATGTGGACCTGCAAATCCAATTTATACAATCCTACCAATCACAAAAATAAGAAAAATTAGCCAAAATTATCAAATGACATACAAAACTTGACTAAAAAAGCTAATGAAGATGACCCATGCGGGGTCCCACCGAGTGTGCCAGAATGTATATGAGGATTAGTAATGCAAAGAACACTAAATATCAAATCAAAAGTATTCACAAAACTAAATAAATGTAACTTCAAGATAGATTAAGATGAGCTCTCAATTGAAAATATGAGCCATTAATGGGCTCTCTCAATGAGAAGCTCTCTTGTTGAGTAGCTTTGTCTAATTAGATAGGATGTATGCTCGATTCTACAAAGGCTTCAATGGTGTTCTTGATGAATTTTGGCTTGGGCGAATGGATTTGATGTAAAATGGCTTCTCAAAAATGGCATTATGGCTTTACTTCATGATCAAAATGGTATTACTTTGTTACTATGGGTGATTGTGTTAAAATGGCTTGGGAGAGGATTCCTTAAATAGGCAAAGGGCTTGAGGGATCAAGGGCTAGTATGCAAGGATGGGAGAAAGCTTATGGAAGGTTTAGATTGAATGAGAGGAGAGCACATGGATTATGCTTCCTTATAGCCAATCAGGGGTCATTGATTAGAGCAAGAGGGGTTGAGGAGTCAACAAAGGAGGCTCAAAGCTCATAAAGACCCTCATAATGGCTTGTAAGAGCAATGAATGGGCTTGTAAGAGTCATTTATGGCTTTGTGGGCTTCATAAAGTTTTATAGTTGGGATATTTGTGAGAGAGTTGAGATATTTTGACTTGGGTTGGATTAAGAAAGTCTTAAGCTTGACTTAGGAATGTGCAAATGATTAAGGCTTGGATTAGGCTTGGGTTAAGATTAGATTAGACTTGTTAGAGATGGGCAAGTGGATGGCATTTAATGAGGGTGGGTGAAGGAGGAGATATTTGTTGGCTTTGGCTTGGGTTAGCAAGTCTTAACCCATGTTTAGGGAATGTGACAAGGTTAGGGGGGGGATTAGGATTAGGATCAAAGATAAGGATTGACATCTTCTAGAAGAGTCTAGGCTTTGGATGAGGATGAAGACTTTCTAGAAGAGTCTAGAACTTCCTAGGATGAGGATAAATAAGGTTTTTAGGAAATAAATAAAGCTTTATTTATTTAAGGGTTTGGGTTGAGGAGATATTTATTAAAGTATTTTTAATAAACATGAAGATTAATATTTAATCTTAATTAAATATTTTGAGTTGGGATTAGGGGTAGGAAATGATGGGATTAGCCTTTAATCAAAATTAAAGAAAGATTAGAAGATTTTGGAAGAGGTTAGTGGTCTTAAGGAAATTGGCCAAGTTTGGGCAAAAAATAAATAAATTATTTATTTTGGAATTTTTGGTCAATTTATTGATTAAATAATTAATAAATAAGGAAATAATGTTTAAATAAAATTTAAACATTTTTTGGAGGGATTCCTTAATTAAACATTTTTAATTAAGATAAAGGGATTTAATGGCATAAAAATAAATAAATTAATTAATTAATTAATGATGATGTCATCAGGGACTTTTTTAGAAAATAAAAGTATTTTATTTTCTAAAGGACTTTTAGGTGTCCACAACATAGCTTTTGCTTCTTTCTTTTTGTGATAGGTGTTCGCACATGTAGATGATTCTTGGGAGCCGCAGGGTTGAGCTTTTATCAACTTCAACATAGTATCAGAGCTCCAAATCTTTGTGCCCCTGTTTTGTTTATAAGAAGTTTGGCTTGGCTTTCAGATCTATTCTTTTTCTTTAAGAGGGTTTCATTTTTCAAAGTTATTTTGTATTGAATCTAGGGGCTCAATAATTTTTGGGTAACTTTGAGCCTAAACGAACATCATGATTGAGCTCAAAGCGCCCAAAAACCCCTATTTTCATATAAAATTTGTCCAATTTGGACATAGTTGGAATTTGAGGCAAAATAATATTACTTCTATATTTGGCACGTTTCTTGAGGCGATGATTTTCTAATTTTTTAAACCTCGATATTTTTTATTCAAATTTTGAGATTTTTGATGCGTTTCCCAAAGCATCAATTTTTTTATTTTTGGAACGCAAATCAAGACAATTTAAGATTTTTTGGCACATTTCCCAAGGTGTCAATTTTGTAACTTTTTGTGCAAAAATCAAGAATTTTGGCATGTAAATCAAAAATTTTACACGTAAATCGAGATGAATTGTCATCTCTATCTCTTAACATGCTTAGCAACCCTTCAAGCAGTCAATCTTCTCCTTTCAACAAACTTAAGCCTTTTGCTTAGATTTACTTATCAACTTTAGCGGCATTTGTGCAAGTAATTCCTTTCTCTTGCTTCTCTCTCACTCACACACACTTGTGTTCACCCTTGTGCACCTCTATTCCACCTTTCTCTATGCGCATATGCTTTAAAATTTGGCTATATACCTCCTTAAATAGGTAATTCTTGCTTTGCCATTTTCTATGATCATCATAGATCTTAGGGTTTACGATCTAGTTCAACATGTTCAATGAATCTGTCCACCTTCTTGATCATCCTCTAGAAACTTCTCTAAAATCCATATATTATGTCTTTACCTAATTTTCACCTTGAATTTAATGATCCAACTCATCAATCTTATCTTCAACATAGTTTACATATCCCAAGAAATCAACTGAGTTAACTCGAAATCACTATTTCTCATATTTATTCAAAATATGATGTCACTCGACAATCACCAAGTTCTGACGCTCAATAATCACTTAATCATTTAATCGTTGTAGAACTTTTGGCTTGATGTCAACTAACTTTCTCGCTCAACACTAGATTTGCTCGGCTTGCACTAGAACTCAGTTAACACTAGCATCACTCGACATTCCTTAATCTTTTACTCTTTTGCTCGGTTAAGTTTTACATCTATGATATAAACAATCATTTTGTCTTATCAAAGTCTAACTAATCAAATGTCCATTGTAGCTTCCTTTTCATAGCTCAACCTTTCCTCTTAGGTGCTATTATTATAAGCAATCTCTCAAATCCTCTTCATCAATCAAATATATATGACATATAAATTTGATAGCAACATGTCTCATTAGTAGAATTGACATCAATGAAAAAACAACAATTGTTCCAATTGTAAGTTTCCAACAATCCTAAGCAGACACACATGATTAGTACGAAGAGAATATTTAGATATCTAAAAGGAACAAGGGATTTAGGTTTATGGTACAAGAAAGATGGAGATTTTGAGGTGGGAGTTTATACGAATGCTGATTTGGAAGGTAATGTGGATGATAGAAAAAGTATTAGTGGTTGAGTTATATTTTTAGGAGAAAGGCTTGTGACATGAATAACCAAGAAATAAAGTTGTATTTCACAGTCCACTGTTGAAGTAGAATATGTATTTGGTTCTATTAATTATTCTAATATTGTGTGGATTAAACAAATACTATAGGGAATGCAAGAGGAAATGACTAATCCTATAACAATATATTATGACAACACAAGTGCAATAAACATTTCAAAGAATATGGCGATGCATGCTAAGGCAAAGCATATATCTATCAAGTATCACTATTTGAGAGAAAAAATAAGATTGGAGTATGTGAAGTAAAAGGAGTAGATAGTAGATATATTCACCAAGCCATTACCTAAGGATGTCTTTGAATAACTAAGAGGTAAATTAGGGGTCCTTCCCCTGATGTAGGATTGCATCAATTCATATTTTGTCAGAATATCTACTTGTGAGTTGATGCAGGAATTGGCTCTTTTGGTTATCCTAAAGTTATGAAGATGATACATAATGAAATAGAAGTGATCGGTAAATGCAAGGTACAAGGTAAAACTACATGACACATAAGTTTCTAATTGAATCTTATTGTTACCTTTGACTTTGTTGTCAAAGGGGGAATGATTGAGTACAATGAAAGGTAGTGACTATGTATGTTTAGTGAAGAAGATTATTGTCAAAGGGGGACTTGTTGATAGACTAAATGAATAGTGAATGAGATATATCTTGGGGTGAGGGGGCACAGGGCGAATGAAAAAGATATAAGTTGCAAAAAAATAGAAAAGATGAGAACATGAATGAAGATCATATTTGTTGGACACAACTAATGTATTGTTGATCATATAATGGTGTTTGGTATTGGATGATATGTTTCACAATGTGCTACCGTCATTGCCAAAGGTGGAGATTGTTGGACACAACTAATGCAAATGAAGAACATGGTCAGAACCAAGCTAGAAAGTGTATGTAGAAGAGTTAGATCAGTTGTTATGTTGTCATTGATGTTAAGCTAATTGACAATACTTATATAATTAATGTAAGTTACAATCATATGAAGGATGTGATGTTGGATAGAGAAGTGTAAGAAAAAGCATGAAGATGAGATGTAAAAGTGATGTTAAGTATGTGAACCTAATTAGGTGATTGATGAATCCGTCAATAACAATACGATGTTGATTTGATTATTTTACATGATTTCACGAAGTGTTGAGATGATGTACAAGCAAGTTAGTTTGGTTGGTAAAAGAAGGAATGAAGTTGGAGAATGAAAAGAGAAGGTACAACAAATTAGAGATAGTAGTCAATAAATGAAGTAGATGAAAGGAACAGTATTAACCGAGCAAGTATAAAGTTAACCAAGCACAGCATTAACCGAGTGATGAAGGTGTTCAACGAAGGAAGAGCATAGTTTGGTACATGAAGAATAGTTTGTGACACATTGAGCAAAGAATGACATAAAGTGAAGATCTAGACTATTCTATAAGATTCTAGTATAAGGATGAAGTTTTTTAACAAGAACAATTACTAGAATAATTAAAGAAACATTTGATGGTGAAGATTTGAGACATGTTTTGATATCCAAGAAAAGGTAAAAGTTTTGAGGTGGAGTTATAACTAGCAAGATCTACAAATCATTTTACCTAACACCAAATTCATTAAACATGAGATTGTGTGGATGAGAGGATTTTATGGAAACCATAATGCATTATATGAAGGGACAAAAATATGTCTATATAAGGAAGAGAAAAGGAGGTGAATAATATTGGCCTAATTGATAATCAAGTTGATGCAAATTTGTTGAAGGAGATCCTATCAAGCATGTTAGAGTGCGAAGTTGAGGTGAAGTGAAGAGTTGATGTGATGGCCAGTCAACAAGTAGGGATATAAAGAAGACTAGAGATCTTAATGAGCAAAGTGAGTTGTATATTTATTAGATCATCTTATTGTTATTCTCTAACTATTGTAGAAGAAAATCTCTTAACCGAGTGGAATTAACAGTATTTTTATTTGCACATGCTTATTGTAAGGTGACATTCCATTGAATGTTTGTAAGTCCTTTAGAAAGGCCACTTATTGAAGGGTGATAAGGTCTAGATGATCTTTGGTGAAAATCCCCTAATAGGGTTAGACCTAAACAATGTATTTTTAACCTTTAACAGGGTTGGCTCTTAATCAAACTCACTTCAAAAAAGTTAAATTATTTTGGGTGACTAGTCCTTGTTGGGTTTTATAGAATCAAGTTTTCGCATTAAAAATCATGGTGTTAATGTGTGCAAGGGTGTTTTGCATGTTATTTGTTTTTACATGTTAAAATTGTCAATTATTTTTGTAAGTCGGTCAATGAATCAGATACTCGGTATAGGAAGCGAAATTTATTTACAAGAAAAAGTTGATTAAGTTTATTGTGTTTTTTGAGTTGATTTACTGATAATTTAAAGTTGGTATAAGTGTTGCATATTTTTTAAAAGGGATTTGAGGATAATTGATTCATCCCCCCTCTCTCAGTTATCTAACACTTAATGCATATTTAGTTATGTGATGCATTTGCTAATGAAATGTACTGGCCAGTCTGCAATGTTATATTCATTATACACAAAGAATCCACATTGTTCTCTTCATTTTGTAATTGTTCTCAGTGAATACCTAGAAATTTCATACTTCAATCATAAAATTTACATGTCATTCTACTTAATTTATTTGATTCCTTCATATTGAAACTTATTCTCTATTCATACAAGTTTCCAGCTCTCATGTCTCACATTATCGAAATAGTTTTGTAATATTTTCAATTAGTCTATTACAAAACTACCGGTCCATTATACATGATTTATTTTATGATGTATTATACAATGAAATATACATGTTAATCTTTGTGTGTTTTTTATTAAGTAAAACAGGTTTTTAATAGGGGTTCCTGAAACTCACCAGTTAACAACATAAAGACTACTTAAAGTTCAGGTCTAGCAACCAAGCAACACTAAAAAATAATAGGCCTTACCTAACCAACAAACAGAAGCAAAAAGCAAATGGCCAAAAGCTAGGGAACAAGCAAAAACTAGGAGAAACAATAAGGGCATTAATTCTCTAGCTAGCTTCACTTTCTTGAGCTTCAACTCTTCCTTGGCCTTAGCCTCGTCAGTCTTCGATTGGCTATCATCCTAGGAAGCATCCTCTTCCCTCTTCCTTTTATCCACTCTCCTTTTTCACTGTGTTCTCAATCTTTGTGTGTTCTTCTCATTGTGTTCTCACATTTCACAATGTTGTCTTACTTTTCTATTGTTCTCAATCAATACCTAGCTATTCCTTGTTTATTTATATAATGTTGTCAATCAATACAATACAAAACCAACTGTGCATTATGCCCAATTACTTAGGTGATGTATTCACTAGTGAAATGTAGTTAACTAACTCTGCAAAGTGCACAAGTAGTTATCTAATGTATTCACATTGATGTCAATGAATACATTACAAAACTAGCTTTACACAGTGCACAAAAAAACTTTCTTATGATATCAATAAATTCACAAACTTTTCAATCTAGTCAAGCTACAATAATTGTACTCTATAATTTCACATTGCTCTCTTTCTTTTTTTATGTTCTCATTGAATACATAGGAATTCCTTGTTTATTTGTATAATGTTGTCAATGAATACACTATACATCTATCATACCATTTTTCTTAATTGAATTTGTAATGATCTAGATAAATACATTACAAAAGAAATTCAACCAATTCCTATTATAGTTTTCTAATTTATTAATTGATATAGAATGGTCAATAAAGAAACATAATATATCCAATTAGTAATTTATTTTGTGTCAATGAATGTTGACTTTATAATGGGAACCTGACTCACAAGGTAGAAAAGGTGGCGAAGGGGTCATTTTAATTAAAACACATTGTACCTTGTGTTAATCAAAACCCCATCTTACTACACCCATCCAAGTACACCACTTGACCAAAAACAACCCCAAACCCGTTCACCTTGACACATTCCCATGTTCACTAAATGTTGTACACTCGAATTGTGTCACACTCTAAACCCTTCTATCCAAACGATTCCATGAGTTCGAAATGTTCAAATGCCGGCTTAGAGCTCCCTATCCATGGAGTGCAAGAATGTATGTTTCAAGTTTGAAGGCTCTCGGCCGAGCCTTAGAGATACGCTTCTTGCTAGTAAACCATGCAACAGGAGGTTCTTTGAGACAAGAGCAAGAATGCAAGTGTCTACAATGAATCCCTCAAGGATACAAATGCAAATATGACTACTACACTAGAATGAATATGCAAGGTGCAACTATTCTAAGCATGAATGAGAGTGTTACAAAACCAATTGTTAAGCTATGTGAGATTATTGCAAAAATAAAAGCTAAACTAACATGCAACTATGTTAAGAATTCCATATGATCTAATGCTAGTATGATGGAATGAGAGAATATAGACAAAAAGTGAGAAGTTCTCCACAAAGTTCTATCAAAAAACTTACAACATAACAACATTCAAATGAGGATGGATCCTTTGAGGGGGAAAGCTCTCTCCCTTTTAAAGTCATATAGACGGTAGAGATCAAGATGAAGATGGTGGATGATCAACGGTGGAATTTGAAAAGAGGAGTGATCCATGTGCACACATAAGTCAACCAATAGAATATAAGTTGACTTGTCATATAAGACAAAAGTCACAAAGCCTTTTCTTTTAATTGCAAAATAGAAAAAGGACTTTATGTGTGCACTTTAAGTGGGTTAGAAGAATGTGGTCTTTTATTTAATTAAAAGGGGACATGTTCTTTTAATCAAATAATGAACTTAGGATAGCATATTCAAACTATAGATTATAATCAAATTGATTGATTATTAGCAATTTGGTCTAGGTAAATGATTTAATTAATTTAGCCAAAATGCTGAGAAGGGAGCTAATAGTCTAGATGACCATTTTTAGGTGATTACATTTGCCCCTCTTTGACTAATGTAAGATCGATCTGGGAACACATTATGCCAAAGAAAACAGAAGCTAAGTAGGCAAAAATAGATATAGATATCTTATTCCAAATAACGAAATGCAGAAAGTGATAGTGAGTCCTAAATGTAAAGCCTGATAACGGTAGTACTGAACACTAGGAAAAGATGATGTCAGAATTCAAGAAGAATGGTAAAACTTAGCAAAGTAGATAGATCAAGAACAAGTAAGAAGATCAAACAAATGCTCCTAAGAAATACATAGCTGTAGCAATTAGTGATAGAGTATTTCTGCCCCCTCGGGATTGAAATTGAAATGAGGTAAGGGGATGCAGAAACTAGCTAGACATGAGAAAATCAGAATATAGCAATGTCCAAGATGACAGATAGATGATTAGAACCCAAGAATGACTATAAGAAACTGATAAAATGCCCCAGTTTGACTAGAGTTGACCTTGAAGGATATAGCATAAAAATTAGGTCAAAACGAGTAGAAAGGTGATTTTAGACATGAAACAGTGAATTGAAGTAGATATGAAGTAATATGGAAATGATGAAGACATGAAGAAATGACAATGCCTCAGTGATGATTCAGAGATTAGACCTCAAAAGATCAACTAATTGCTTAGAAGAAAGTAGAATTTTAAAAGACAATTTTGACCATCAAGATGAACTTAGATTTTGATTTTGATCTCGAAAATGAATCCAAGATGTTGAAATTATTTAAGAGGTCAAAACTTTATATAATGTGATGATAATATAGAAAAGAGACAAAGCGATAGATTAAGAAGGTGAAAAGACATGAACAAGAAGAAAGTAAAGAAATATATGAAAGGAGTTAGCCGATATGTTGGCGAAAAGATGAACAAAGAGCTCTCCCCATATGCAAGAATGCAAGACTAAGCTAGAGAATGAACCTAAAATGCAAGCTAATATGAAAAGTGGTTTACCAACAAGAAGTGCATAACATTTAGACTCTTAATTTCATCATTGAGCGTTTATTAGGGACTTCATGAGATCATATAATTATCACTAGCATAACTATGAGAATATGAATATGATCACTATCATATAGGTATGTGGAAATCCAATCTAAGCATCAGAGACATGTAAGTCAAGATAACTATGCGATTAGATTCCTTAAGTTTGATTTAGCAAGATTACACTTTTATCAAGGCATAAGCGCCAGGATAACCCCCAAGTGCGATCTTGCGAAACAGTCAAGGATGATACATTTATAAGTCAAAGTGTCAAATAGGATAAGCATGAATGCTTAAAACACTATAGACAAATGAAGTATACCCACAAGTAGAAATCAAGAAAGCATGTACCATGCCCCTAGTCTTCTAGTCAATGACATCCTCGAAAGACTATTAGTGAGGGAACACATAGTAAAGAAATCATCATAGACAGCACACAAAGTATATAAAGATCAACATAGCTCAGTCGTTTAAGTGTTAAAGTGCGTGTGTGTAAGTCACTTGGCCATTTTTTCAAGACTTGATTCTGATAGTGAGAAATATTGTGACATCGAAGACTGTAGGTAAACTATCTGAAAAGTGTTGAAAAACACTTGATGTCAAGGTGGGGGAAGTGTTGAGAAACACTGTTTCGTGAGTTGTCAAAGAAACCCTAATGCACAAGATGTTAGAATTCTTTAGAATAACTAAGAGGGGGGGTGAATTAGTTATTCAAGGTCCAATAATGTCCAATACAATTTTTTTTAATAAAATTGGGGTGAATCAAAAGTACTAGCTCTTTTACTTTCTTGTCAAATCCTTAATGGCATACAATTGAAATTATCATGCATGTGATTAAACATTAAACAATCATGAAAAGTAAATATGCATCACCACATAACATAAAAGATTTTGGTGACCCAAAAACCCTCCAGGAATAAGAAGGTAAAACTAGGGTGGGGATGACACCCACAAAATAACTGCGCAATTGATTTCAACCACTTCTGATGGTTTGCCTTGTTAAAGGCTTTACACACTGTAAAATGTGACCCTGTTAAAGGATTTCTACACCTTGTTAGGAGTGTGCCCTGTTAGAGGACTTAAGAACATTCAACTTAGAATGCTACCCTGTTAAAGGATTTACATAAAGTTGTTAGGCCCACCCAAGTCCATGGGATTTACAATCACCTTCTCAAAAGAATCTTTTATCCCTCTCTAAGGATCTCCTATCCTTCTCCTAAGGATCTCTTATCCTTCTCCTGAGGATCTCTTATCCTTCTCCTGGGGATCTTCTATCCTTTTCCTGAGGCTTATCCACCTAGCTGTTAAGCTAATCTAGCAATGTAGGATTTCAATGTCTAATACAATGGTAAGAAAGTATTAGAAAAGTTTTGACCTGATAAAGATTGCAACTCTAACCTTGCAGATTTCAGATCACTCTTCAGTTCTTTTCTTTGCTTGGCTTTTCTTCTTTATAGTGTTGATAGCTTGTCCACCCTTCAAGATATGTCTCCTTAAGTTCTTCCACTCGTTATGCCAATGCACTCTATGGTCACTTGATCAATTCAGAGTCTTGATGCTCTGTGCTTACTCCTCACTGTGTCCTCTTCTTGACACTTCACACTAGCCTTCTCTTGGCTTCTTCACACGGCCACTCTTATGACCAACTCCCTCTCACACACACACTTGATCTCTGACCTGTAACTCCTTATAAAGAAGTTTTGTTCTTCATTTCCCGCTCAAATCTTCCCGCTCATCAATTTGATTTAATCTTGAGAAAACGATATTGTTTTCCCTCCAAATTGTTTCTTCTAGAAACTTCATGATAAATCCATCAGCATTCACCTTGAATTGGTTTGCATGGTTTACATAAAATTCTATGACATCTACTTATCATCCTTATCATCCAAGTAATTCACAAAATTCAATGCAACAAACTTATCGTTACTGATCTGGAAAATCTTTTGTCTTAACAAATAATGTAGCAACTCGGCATCATTGGTTTACTGATGCTCGGCACCTGAAGTCTTTTCCTGAGTTACTCGGCACTTGAACAATTACTCAACATTTGAACAATTACTTGGCACCTTAACATTCCTGTGTTACTCGGCACTTAAAGGATTGCTCGGCACATACTGAAGTTGAACTTGCTAGACTTCAACTAAGAATTTGCTCGGCTCTAACTATCTTGCTCGACTCTCTCTAATGAACTTAGTTAGGCTTTACAAATGACTTAGTTAAACTTTACATCTTTGATGTGTCTCAGTGTGTCCATCCTCTTAGAGTATGTCATCAATACACTATTTCATCAATGGCTTAGTTGATCCTTATACTTCATAAAAATATCATAACTTCAACCTTTCTCTAGGTGCATTAGTTACATCTTATTGATTGCCTCCTCCTTGTCAATCAACCAATTGATAGTATTTGGATCACTCAAGCAATTGTCATTCCTACAAGTAGGAAGTTTGACATCAATGACAAAACAATGATTGAAAACATTCTTCACCAGTTCCATTATTCTTCATTCATGATCTTTTCAATCATTTCCAACACAAGAATACCTCAATAGGCTAAGTAGCTATGCCCCCGAGACGAGGACAAGAAATAATTCCAAGCCAGGAAATGTGTAGTGAAATGGATGATTGAGACAGATAGACATAGCTGCAAGGGTTTCAAGTAGTGCTTGTTTCCAGGTTTTCACCACTTGATAGATTTTTTCAAGATTTTTTTCAATTTTTTTTTTTGTTTTTGTTTTTTTTTGTTTTGGTGATACATCAAAGCACCTATTGCTAGGTTTTCACTAAGATGATCTTTTTTCAGGACATTTTTTTGATTTTTTTAGTATTTTTTCAGAATCATAAATATATACAAGATAGCTAAACAGCAAGCCTCTAAGCATAGAACTTCTTCAAATGTAGGATGTTGATAGGCTTTGCAAGTTCTTTACCCTCCAAAGTAGACAATTGATAAGCACCAGACCCAAATACTACTGTGATAATGTACGGGCCTAACCAATTAGGTTCAAACTTTCCTTTCTGTTCTCGATGCTGCTGATTTTTGGGATTTTCTCTAAGTACAAGTTCACCAACTTGAAATTCATGAGGGTGAACCTTCTTGTTATATTGGGTAGACATGCACTTCTGATAAGCCCTCATGTGATCAAAAGTGGCTTTGCGGCATTCATCAAGAGTTTCTAGTTCTGTACTCGCATAGCTCTATGATCTTCATTGGTTATTCACCCATGCAAGGAGACATGCAAGGAAGGTATCTCAACTTCTAACGGGAGAACAACCTTAGAGCCATAGACTAGAGAAAAGGGCGTAGCCCCTATAGGAGTACAAATAGAGGTGCACAAGTTCACCAACTTGAAATTCACGAGGGTGAACCTTCTTGTTATATTGGGTACACATGCGCTTCTGATAAGCCCTCATGTGATCAAAAGTGACTTTGTGGCGTTCATCAAGAGTTTCCAATTCTTGTACTCACATAGCTCTATGGTCTTCATCGGTTATTAACCTATGCAAGGAGACGTGCAAGGAAGGTATCTCAACTTCTAATAGGAGAACAACCTCAAAGCCATAGACTAAAGAAAAGGGCGTAGCCCCTATAGGAGTACGAATAAAGGTTTTATAGGCCCAAAGTGCCAGATTTATTTGCAATTACCAATCTTTCCCAAACTTGTGAATTGTGCGGTGTAGGATTTTCAGCAATGTTTTATTAGAGGCCTCAGCTTGGCCATTCCCTTGGGGATAGTAAATAGAGGACCAGTGTTGCTTAATTCGAAACTTTTTGCACAACTACTTTAAGTCCTTATTCTTGAACTGCCCTCCATTATCCATAACAATAGAGGATGGGATACCATATCAGCAAATGATGTGATTCAGTATAAACAGAGCAACATGTTTGCTTGTAGCAGGAGATAATGGTACAACTTCAACCCATTTAGTGAAATTCTATGTTACTGTGATGATGGATTTATGACCACTGGATGAGCTTGGATGAATCTTTCCTACCAAGTCAAAGGCCCATTGTTGAAATGACCAATATGTCATAGAAGAGATTAACTCTTGCCTGAGAGCATGTATCAAGTTGCCATGGAGCTGACATTTCTGACAGAACTTCGCATAGCCCATAGCATCAACTTGATGGTGGGCCAGTAATAACCCATCCTAAGCAATTTTTGGTCAAGTGCAAGGCCATTAGAATGTGCACCACAAATGCCATTGTGGACTTCGGCAAGTGCCTTCTCAGACTCTTCTAGCTCTAAACACCTAAGCAGCATTCCATCTAGACCCTTCCTATACAAGTCACCAGAGATCAAAGTGTGATGTGAAGTGTTACGAAGGAGTTGGCATTTTTGGTTGCATGTGAGGGTTTTAGGTATAACCTAATCATGTAGGTAGGAGAAGATAGCTGCATAGCAAGAGGAATCGTGACCTACAACAGTGTAGATCACTTGGTTGTTTGAAGAATCATAGGCTGGATGATGTAGTTCTTCCACCAAGAACTCAAATCGTGATTCATGTTCTTATAGTTGAAGGATAGATGCTAGAGTAGCCATAGCATCGACAACCTTGTTTTTTGCTCTAGGAATTTGCTGGAATGTCACAAAAGTGAAATAGTTCCTTAGAGCATCTATCAACTTCTTATAAGGGATCAACTTGTCATCTTTTGTTTGATAGTTATTGTTCACTTGGTTTATAACAAGTTGAGAGTCTCCATAGATATGCAATTCAGTTATTCTCCATTCAAGAGCCATTTTGATTCCATTTGTGAGTGCCTCATATTCTGCAATGTTGTTTGTATAAGGGAATAAGAGTTTGTAAGACTTGGGAATCGTATGTCCATGAGGAGAAACAAACAAGACACTTGCTCCAGCTCCATTCTGTGTATGAGACCTGTCAAAGAACATTTTCCAAGTTCTCTTAGTGATGTACATAATTGAGGCATCCGGAAACTCAATTTGCATGGGTGTTGTATCCTCTAGTGGAAAATCAACCAATTGGTCAGCTATGACCTATCCTTTGATGGCTTTACATTCGACATATTGAATGTCAAATTCTGAGAGAATCATCATCCATTTAGCTAGATGACCAGTAAGTGTAGCTTTGCTCAATAAATATTTCAAAGGATCAATTTTAGCAATCAGGTGAACTATATGCGCCAACATATAATGTCGAAGCTTTTGAGAGGCAAATACTACAGCAAGGAATGCCTTCTTTATACTTGTATAGTTTATTTCATAAGCTACCAAAGTTTGACTGATATAATATATGGCTCTTTCTTTACCCGTCTCATCACTTTGGGCTAAGAGTGCTCCTAGAGAAGAATTTGTAGCTGAAATATACAGAATCAAAGGTTTTCCCAGGATGGGTAGCATCAAAACTGGAGGTTTTGCCAAGTAGCCTTTGATTTGATCTAAACTCTATTGAAAATCACTATTCCAAATATGGGTAGATCCTTTATGCAAATTTTTATTGAAAGCTTGAGCCTTATCAGTCAATTGAGAGATAAATCTTCTTATGGATTGTAGACATCCTTGTAGACTTCTAAGCTGACTGATATTCTTTGTTGGAGGCATATCCATGATAGCTTGGACTTTTTTAGGATCAAACTCAATGCCTTTTTTTGAAATGATATACCCTAGCAATTTCCCAAAAGTAACACCAAAGGCACATTTTTTTGGATTTAGCCTAAGTTGAAATTGTTCCATACGGTCCAATATCAGACTAAGGTCTCCGAGATGTGTGTCTCATTTTTTAGATTTAGTCAGTGTGTCATCAACATAGTCTTCCATGTTTTTATTCATCATATCATGAAAGATGGTTGTCATTGCTCTTTGATATGTAGCGCCAGCATTTTTAAGCCCAAAAGGCATGGCATTCCAGCAAAAGGTACCCCATGCACATGTAAAAGCTATCTTTTCTTGGTCTGTTGAAGCTATCTTGATTTGGTTATACCTAAAAAAATTTTATTTAGTGTGGAGCCTAATCAATCTCCAAGTGGGAGATTGTTAGATTGTGGTGACTGATTAGGAAAGTACTGTACATACTTCATAAATTCTCTAGGGAAATTTTTTTTAGGGTTGTGGCCGACGTTGTAGCCGACATATGGCTCACATGTTGTAACCCTAAAATGGCATAAAATACTTGTATAAAACTGTTTAGGGTTAGGTATTTTCATTATGTTGTGATGCAAAATTACTTCTTGCGGTGGTATTGAGCTGTAAGGGATTACAGATTGTAATCAGGTTGTAATCACTGAATTGTAATAATATTGGACTTGCAGTTTGGTGGATGTAGCCCAGGGATTGGGTGAACCACATTAAATCTTGGTGCCTTGTGTTCATTTCTGTGTGATCTATTATTTTCTATTATTGGTTATATTTGCATCTATTTTTTATTTCTATCCATGGTTTATCCTAACAAGTGGTATCAGAGCCTAGTTGTTTTTTAGTTATCCTTTGCAGGAAAGTTTCACAGTTAAGTGGGAGTCTCATGGTTGAGTGGGAGCAATGGCAGATGAGGGTAAGCTGAGGGTTGATAGGTTTAATGGGCAGAAATTTCAGTTATGGAAGATGTAAATGGAAGACTATTTGTATCAGAAGGATTTATGGAAGCCATTGGAAGGCAAAGCCAAGAATCAGGGAACTATGTCAAATGATGAATGGGATCTTTTGGATAGAAAGGCACTTGGAAGAATTTGATTATGCCTAGCACCATCGATGGCATTTAATATTACAAAAGCAAAGATGACAGAAGAATTGATGAAAACCCTAGCGACACTGTATGAAAAGCCCTTCGCTTCAAACAAGGTATTTCTCATGAAGTGTTTATTTAATATGAAAATGGCAGAAGGTGGATCTGTTGCAGATCATTTAAATGAGTTTAATAATATTCAGTTATCTTCTTTGGGTATCAATTTTGATGAAGAAATTAGGGCTCTCTTGATTTTGTGTTCTTTGCCTAAAAGCTGGAATGGCTTGGTAATGGCGGTGAGTAATTCTATTCCTGAATCTAGTACCCTAAAATATGATGATGTGATTGGTGTTGTTTTGAGTGAGGAAACTCGTAGGAAATCCTCAAGTGGATCTACATTAGGAAGTGCCTTGAATGCACAAAGTAAGGGCAGAATGACTGAGAGATGAAGTAGCTTTGGAAATCACGGAAAATCAAGAGGAAAGTCAAAGGGGAAGAGGTCTCAATCGAGAGGACCAAATGACTGCTGGTACTGTAGGAAACCAGGGCACAAAAAGAAAGATTGCTAGAATCGAAAGAAAAATGAAGGAGATAAATCAGATGGAGACAAGGAGGCAAATGTGGTAAGTAACAAATTCGAAGAGGATGCTTTGCTTTTGTCTTTAGAAAGTGTTGATGATTCATGGGTTTTAGATTATGGTGCTTCATTTCATGCTACACCTCATAGAGGTTATTTCATTGATTATGTCCAAGGGGATTTTGGGCTTGTTTATTTGGGGGATAATGAACCCTGTCAAATTGTTAGAAAGGGAAAAATTAAGATTAAGTTACAAAATGGGAATCATTGGCTACTACATGAGGTAAGACATGTTCCAAGGCTGAGTAGGAATTTAATTTCAGCGGGGAAACTCGGTGATGAGGGTTGTGTAGTTACTTTTAATGATAAAAATTGGAAGGTTTCAAAAAGTTCCCTTGTAGTAGAAAAAGGTGTGAAATTAGGCACCTTATATCTTTGTATAGGTCATATTGTTCCTTCTACTTTGATTGTTTCAGAGAAAAATGAATGTTCAGGAACAATTGTTGCAGTTGAGCAGGGAGAACAAATAGCTGCTGTAGATTCTAATACAACACTATGGAACAATAGACTTGGGCACATGAGTGAGAAAGGTATGAAAGTACTTCATTCAAAGAAAGTTTTACCGGGTCTGAAATGTGTTAATATGGATTTCTCTGAAAGTTGTGTGTATGAAAAACAAAAGAGAGTGAGTTTTGTAAAGACTGGGAAGGAAAACAAAAAGGAGAAATTAGAGCTTGTGCATACAAATGTATGGGGACTGGCTCAGGTATCTTCCCTTGGTGGCTCTCATTATTATGTTACATTTATTGGTGATGCAACTAGAAAAGTATGGGTTTATTTCCTTAGACAAAAATCTTATGTATTTCAAACTTTTAAGAAATGGAAATGCTTGGTTGAAAATGAGACTGGTAAGAAATTAAAATGTCTTAGATCTGATAATGGTGGTGAGTATTGCCGTCATAAATTTGAAGATTATTGCTCCACTAATGGTATTCGTAGACAAAAAATTGTTCCAAGGACTCCACAGGAAAATGGAGTGGCTGAATACATGAACAGGACTATAATGGAGCGCACAAAGAGCATGAGGTTGCATGTTGGGTTGCCCTTACACATGTGGGTGGAGACTGTCAATACTATAATATATTTGATTAATATAGGTCCCTCTACTCCTTTGGGTTGTGGTATTCCAGAGGAGGCATGGACTAGTAAGAAGGTGAGTTATTCTTTTCTCAAGACCTTCGGTTGTGAAGCTTTTGCTCATATAGACTCTGAAATAGAACCAAGCTAGAAGCTAAATCAAAAAAATGTGTCTTTTTTGGATATGGCATTAATGAATTTGGTTATAGGCTTTAGAATTTTGAAAATCATAAAATTGTTAGAAGTCGGGATGTCATATTCAATGAGAAAGTGTTGTACAAAGATCTGTTGCAACAACATGAGAAGAAAGAAGATGATTATGTAGTGCTGGATGATACTCCAAAAGCTAATGTTCTAGCCATTCCTCATGATGTGCAACAACTGCAACAACAAATACCACGTGCACCAGTGAATGTTAGATGTCAACGAGGTAAATTAGACCTCCACAAAGATTTTCTCCCTCTTTGTATTCTATTTTACTTACTGATGCTGGTGAACCTGAAAGTTATGATGAATCTATGTAGGTGGATACTAAGATTCAGTGGGAGTCTGCAATAAAAGATGAAATGGACTCTTTGCTGAAGAATAAGACATGGGATTTGTGCAAGTTGCTTGCAGGTAAAAAGGTTTTACAAAATAAGTGGGTTTACAGGGTTAAAGAAGAGGAAGGAGGTAAGAAAAGGCTTAAGGCCAGGTTAGTTGTAAAAGTATTTGCATAGAGAAAGGGAATTGATTTTGATGGGATATTTTCTCCTGTTGTTAAAATGACTTCTATTCGTACTGTTTTAAGTCTTGTGGCTATTGAAGATTTGCATTTAGAGTAGCTGGATGTTAAAACAACCTTCCTTCATGGTGATTTGGATGAAGAAATATATATGGCTCAGCCATGGGGATTTGAAGTCAAAGGTAAGGAGAACTTAGTGTGCAAATTGAAGAAACGTTTATATGGCTTGAAGCAAGCACCTCAACAATGGTATCTGAAATTTGACAAGTTTATGCATGAGCATGGCTTTAATAGGTGTCATTCAGATTATTGTGTTTATTTTAAGAGGTTGGATGATGATAGCTACATTATTTTATGTTTATATGGTGATGATATGCTTGTAGCTAGGTCTAACATGGATCATATTAAGGGGCTGAAACGCCAGTTAGCACATGAATTTGCTATGAAGGATTTGGGGGCAGCAAAACAAATCCTTGGTATAAAGATTTGCAGAGATAGGACGAACAAAACATTGACATTATCTCGGGCTAATTATGTTGAGAAGGTGTTGCAACGTTTCTCTATGGAGAATGCTAAAGCTGTGAGCACACCTTTACTTGGTCATTTGAAATTGACTAAGGAGATGTGTCTTAAGACATAGGAAGAGGAGGATAAGATGTCCAAGGTACCCTATGCTTCAGCTGTAGGAAGCTTGATGTATGCTATGGTATGCACTAGGCCAGATATTGTCCATGCAGTGGGAGTCGTTAGCAGGTATATGAGTCATCCAGGATTCGAGCATTGGAATGCTGTCAAGTGGATTCTCAGATATTTTAGAGGAACATCCAATAAGTGTTTACACTTTGGGGGCTCTACTAATGATTTATAGGGCTATGTTGACTCATATTTGGCAGGAGATATTGATACCAGGCAGAGTACTACAGGTTATGTATTTACTATTGGTAGGGCAGCTGTGAGCTGGGTTTCTAGGTTACATAAGATTAATGCTCTATCCACTACAGAGGCAGAGTAAGTTGCTGCTATAGAGGCAGCCAAGGAGATGATATGGCTTCAGTTCTTCTTGGAAGAATTGGGACATCCTCAGAAGGATAATTATTTGTTCACAGATAGTCAGAGTGCCATTCATCTTGCAAAGAATTCAGCTCTGCATTCTAAGACCAAACACATATAGTTGTGGTACCATTTCATTTGATCAGTTTTGGAGGATGGACAGTTAAAGTTGGAGAAGATCCATACAAATGACAATCCAGGAGATATGTTGACAAAAGTTGTAACAAGGGAGAAGCTAAACTCCTCTTCAGCTTCAGTTGGTTTTTTAGATTGAACATGAATACAAGAACAACAGAGTCCAGGGTGGTTTGATCCAGTGGGAGCCCCATGTGGTAGTGGTATTGCTACAGGATCAGTCTCCAAGTGGGAGATTGTTGTTTAGTGTGGAGCCTGATCAGTCCCCAAGTGGGAGATTGTTAGATTATGGTGACTGATCAAGAAAGTACTATACATACTTCATAAATTCTTTGGAGAAAATTTTTTTCGGCCATGGCCGACATTGTAGCTGACATATGGCCAACATGTTGTAACCCTAAAATGACATAAAATACTTGTATAAAAGTGTTTAGGGTTAGGTATTTTCATTATGTTGTGATGCGAAATTGCTTCTTGTGGTAGTATTGAGCTGTAAGGGCTTATGGACTGTAATCAAGTTGTAATCACTGGATTGTAATAATATTGAACTTGTAGTTTGGTGGACATAGCCCAGGGATTGGGTGAACCACGTTAAATCTTGGTGCCTTGTGTTCATTTCTGTGTGATCTTATTATTTTCTATTATTGGTTATATTTGCATGTAGTTTTTATTTCTGTCTGTGGTTTATCCTAACAAAAATCCATCCATGAGCGAGTACATCTCATACCTCGCAGTCATGTTCACTATCATATCAATGTTTGGTAGTGGAAAGTCACCCTTGGGGCATGCTTTGTTGAGATCTCTGAAATCAATACAAACTTGTATGGATTGTCATGCTTAGAGACAGGTACAATGTTGGAAATCCACTCCGCATAATCAATGGTCCTAATGAAGTTTTCACTTAAGGGTTTTTCTAACTTTGCCTTGACCAGTAGGGCCACATGTGGATGCATTTTTCTCAACTTCAGTTTGACAGGCTTGAAATCTGGTGAGATTGATAAGTGATGCATGATGAGATCTGTATCAAGCCATAGCATATCAGAATATGTCCATGCGAAGTTGACCTTCTTGTCTTGAAAGAATTGAGCAAACTGTGTCTTTTCTTCATTTGACAAGGACTGAGCTACATGAATAATCTTAGGACATTCTTATGTACCCAAGTTGATAGGCTGCGTAGGTTCAATGAGAACTGAAGATCTATCCTGGAAATAGCTTGGCAGACTACCAAGTACCTCATCTGCAAGTGCTTCAAGGAGGGTTTCACCATTAGATACACCTTTAATTTTACTTTTTTGAGGATCAGACATCGCCACAATGTAGTTTTCGCCATATGACCGCTTATTTTTTCTTTTAATTTTTTGACTGAGGTACTTGATATATGATTCTGTCATGTTAACCGCGGGTTCACTGGTGGAAGAAGTCACAGGCTCAATGACATTCAGGTAACAAGCGATCTCATAGTCATTTTGGAAAGATCATATTTCAGGTCTTTGATTTTGGAGAGACCAATCTATGAGATTCAGGTGAATTAGTGAGAGTGAGGTGGAAGTTTCAATGTGATTGATATGGAAGGAGTCATCTTTGGTGACTTGTGAATTCGAGCCTATAGAGAATGTCACAAAGGAGTCCAGCTCAGGAATAGACCTAGAGGGACTAGTGTGATCCATTGAGACATGTTATGAGTCAAACTCATCCGACCCTATACTAGACTGTTCAACTACATTTGGTTGGGTTGTATAGGCATGAATTACATCCACCCCTAGCTCACAAGATGCATCTAAGAGACTTTCCCACTCATACTCATGAGAATCTGTACTTTGATCCCTAGCTTTGAGACAAGCAATATTCTGTCTAATTCATCCTTTATTCGTATCCTTAGGAGTAGATTCTTCTTATTCTTGTTGTTGGGGAGTAGAAGCTTCCTCATTATTATTAGTAGTCAATATTTCTTCTCCCCAAAGGAGGGAAGTGAGAGGGACAAAGTCTTCATCTTGTGAAGTGGTAGCAATTATGCGAGGGTCATCACCCTCTGATTCACTAGACGTGAGCAATCTTTGATCCCATGTTGGTATATCATTGTCTAGCCCAATGCCTAGACTAGCAGTGTCTCGAGTATCATGACCTTGAGTGTGACTTGAAGGTTCAACTAGAGCATTTTTATGACCAGTTAACGACCCATGGCCCTGATAGCCCATTTTTGTTAAAAATTTATAGCCTTTTCCATATCTTTTAGGAGAAATAGGAGTAGTCACTGTAACTTCCGTGTCTTCCTCTTCTCTGTAGATCCAGTCCTTAATGGCCTGTTCTTTCTTTTCTGCTTCTAGAGTTATTGATGATTGCACAAAAGTGCCAAAAAGTGTCATAGTGGAAGTGGAAGGCTTCTTTGTGGTAGTTGGTTTCCCATAGGACCGAGGAGAAATTGGTAAGGCAACAATAGAGTCCAAAGTGTACTCACCCATACCAAGGCTCATCATTTTTAGTTTTTGTTCACACTTTGTGAAAGATGATGTTGGCTCATGAGAAGAGCGGTTGTGTGGGACCAGCATTTCAAAAACAGACAATGTGTTGATGGACATCGAGTTGTCACCGGGGAAAACTATCTCAGTACCATTGAATGGGAACTTGATGCATTGATGGTATGTAGAGGGCACTGCTTGCATGTCATGAATCCATGGTCATCCCAACAACAAGTTATATGCGAGAGGTATATCTAAGACCTGGAAGACAACATCTTTTTCCACTGGACCAACTCGAATTGGTAGCACAATTAAACCCTTAGAAGGGCATTCAACCTCATCATAGGCTTTTATGGTGATCTTTCGCCTAGGGTCAATGGAAAATTCTTACATGCCCAATTGTTGTATCACATTAAATGAGATAATATTTAACCCTGCACCATTGTCTATCAAGACTTGACGAATGCGGGTACGAAAGATTTGAACTTCAACGTGTTGAGCAAGGTTATGGGGATGACTGAGAGCTTGGTCATCTTCTTCAAAAAAGGTGAGATAGTGAGGCGAGGAGATGTGGTTCACCATAGCTTGGAATTGTTCTGCATCAATATCTGTGGGAATGTTGGTAGAATGTAAAGCTTTCTCAAGGATATCCTTGTGTAAAGGAGATAACTCTAGCAATTCAAAAATGGAGATTTGTGCTTGTGTGCATTGTAGTTGGCTAACAATATCATAGTTGGAGATCTTGGAAGTAATTGGTTGCTTAGATGGTGAAGCATTTTTAGGGTCATGAGCAACTTTTAGGACAACCTTAGATTGCCCCCTAGTAACAACGTTAAGTGGTTCACTCTGAGAAGATGAAGACTCAGCCACTTAGAGTACCACCTTGGGTCTAGTATCAGTATGGTCTTGAGGAGTGGATCGTGTCCTTAAGACCACTTTTGGTCGTTCATCTTCAGCATCATAATTTGGCCAGTTGTCATTGTTGGAGCTTGCCATACATATGTATTCAACGGGCTCAAGCATGCCTATAACATTATCAATGTTAGTGTAAACATAACTGATTTTGGTGTCATGATTCTTTTTGACAACTTTTGAGATTTCACCCTTCTCGTATTTTGGCAAGGGTTGTTTAAAAGTTTTTTGGTTAGCATTTTTAATGAGGCCATTTGTGACAACTTTTCCTTCCTCAATGAGATCTTGAATTACGTCTTTGAGCTTAAAACAATTTTCAGTGTTATGACCCTTGCTTCGGTGATAACTGCAAGTGTGGTCTTCTCTCCACCATGGAGGTCTGACAGGTGGATCATAAGGACAAGAGTTGTATGGTAAAGTAACTAGTTTATTCACAATTAAAGTTTTCAGAACCACCTCATAAGGCTCAACCATAGGCATGTAAACATGTCGTTTCTTGGTAAACTTAGAGCTCTTGTCAAATGTTTGTGGTTTCGAACTTTCTTGTTGTTTTGCAGCATAGATGGCGCTAGAAAGGTTAAACGCAGGTTCCTTGGTCTTAGGAGTGTCCACTACTCCATCGTTGACAACATACTTGTTCTTATTCCAAGATTTTCCTTTGTCTTTACCATTTCCATTGTTACTTTTGTCTTTGTTTATAACAATGTCACATCTTTTGATAGCAACATCCTCAATGCGATATGCACTCTCCACCATGGCGTTGAAGGATGTGACTAACTATTTTCTTAGATCAAAATATAACTTAGATACAAGCGTATTGACAAAAATGTCAATTTTTTTAGCCTTAGGCAATTTTCGAGGATACCGAGAGTATAAAGATCTCCATTGTTGAAGGTACATTGCAAAAGGTTCTCCCAATTTTTGTTTGATGTTACATAAGTCTAGCATAGTCACAGGATGTTGAATGTTGTATGAATATTGCTGAATAAAGCATTGTGCAAGTTTGTCAAATGTTTTAAGAGGAGGAATCAATTTTGTAAACCATTCCATAGCTTGTCCTCTTAGAATCCTAGGAAATAACCTCATAAGAAAGGTGTCTTCATGCATAAAATCCATGCTAAGAGCATAGAAATGTCTCACATGATCGTGAGGATCACCATTTCCATCGTATTTGTCATATTTAGGAACCTTTATATCTTTAGGAAATGGTAGCATGTAAAGACTCTATCAAATGGAAGAACACAAATTGATTCAACAAATGATGTCTTAGGTGGCTCTTTTGAAGTTTGCAATTGTGTAAATTGTTTCCTTAGTTCTTGTATTTCTTCCCTTAAGATTTTAGCCTCAGTGGGCTCTTGTTTTGGAATTATATGCTCAACATCAACACCTTGAGGGTGTTTCCATCCCCTAGCTACCATGTATCGGAAGTATTGGTCTCCATTTTCCTCTAAAGCTCTAAGCATTAGTTTTTGGGCAAAGCCATCTTGTTGAAATTTGATCACATCTTCACTAGTCACTTCTTCATCACTATCATGATGGGATGGTTTAGGTGGTGAAGGACATGCGCCAACGGCAACTCTAGGAGTCCTTGGTGGCATGTGATTGCCATCATTGTTCTCAAAAGGATTTCGAGGACAAGTTCCTCTATGTCCTTCATAGCATGCCTGATTGTTAGTGTCGACTTGTTGGTTTTCTCTTTCCATAGCGTATATAGCCTCCAAAGTCTTTTGGATTTCACGTGCTTGTTCTTCTAAGCGATGTTTAATTTCATCAGGGTGCACCATAGTGACTATACCACTTGTATCCTTGGATGTCTCAGAGGGTGTACCAAATGGATTTTCAAAACTATAAAGCAGATTATGCCTAATGTTAGCTATTTGTGTTTGAGTAGACTCGAGATCTTCCAAACAAAGTTGTTTGCGAGGACGCTTAAGTGGTGTCTCCAATTGCCTAAAAATGAAAGGGGTATGATTACCATCACCACCTTGATGTCTGGTTGTGATCGGCATGTAAGGATTTGTCTTTTCTTAATAGGATAAGAGAAGTATGTCAGATTTGAAGCTATCACAACCAAGATTAGTCACTTGTCAAAGTATATCAGATGGCTTATCAAACAGCGCTCAAGAATTTATAGCACATGCCGAGCAGGCGAGCAAGAAGCTCAATAGCAAAAAGCTAGAAGAGAGGTAACCAGATTTGATAAGTGATTCATTAGAGATGTTTTAAAACTTACATTCGATGGACTAAACTCATCTTTTCAACTTAGGACAACTTCCTAACATACAGATGTATGACCAGGACTTAGGAGATGGAAGTGACGAGACCCTAGATTAGAAAATCAAAACACAGACCCTGTTTTGGCATCAAATAGTTCTAGGTGACACTTTCTCAGAGACTAGGCGATAGAAGGACAACATAAAATGTCGTACGATACAGTTTGAAACATTAGGGCGACACTTTTCTTCAAGGTGACAGTTCGCACAAGTTGGTGCGATAGAACATAGTATACAAAGGTAATATAACTCACAACATCAAGGCGATACAATTTTGTAAAAAATCTATAGTGCAATATTTCTTCAGAGACCAGACGATAAAGTGCCAGTTTGTGTGTACAAAAGACCAATTTTGACTCCAAATTTTGTATTTTAATCTCGATAGTCAGGTGGTTTTTCAAATCAGATAGTGTGCGTTTTAGTTCGTGTCAGTTATTAGCAAGGTTTGCAAACAGTAAGTGTTTTGACATGTCTTCAAACAGTTGATCAAGGGTAACAACAACCTTGTCAACACACACTTGTGATATCAGAACAACCTTCCTACCAATATTACCAAAATGTTTATGTTGCGAGAACGTTAACACGAGTCAACACATCTGAAAATAGTAGCCAAGTAATCTACCTTAAGGTCATGCTTCATTACTCAACAACTTGGCCCACGCTTGATGCTTCTTCACCTCACACCAAGTGGTTACCCACAAGAGATATTGGCTTTGTCATAGAAGTGCCATAAGCACAACTAAGGGAACACATATGGTGAGTGTAAAATCTTGGGGTGATCCGGGTAGTCCACTAGGATCGATCCTTGCACCAAGAAGTTGAGCAGCTAAAAAATGTAGTTACTAACTTAGGGTGTTTAGATAGGTCTTTCATTCATAATGTTCCTCTTGCTCCCAATTACGAGACACCCCACCTTGTAGTGGGTAACAAGCCTCACGACCACAAAAGCACCTTCAGCATTCTTACCTAGTGATCTCCCTATGGTTGAAATCCCATAAGCGATCACACTAGGCAAAGACAAACACTACGTCTACCAAGGTTTTGTATCCTTGGTAGCCTTGAGTTTATAGTGGGTTGGAAGAGCCAGGTAATTTGCTTGTCCCCACTTGGGTCATTCCTCTCAGGTTGTCTGAGAGTAGGCCTGCTAAAGGATCCTAACTATCACAAAATGGATCTACTCTCAAGAGTCTGAATTTTTGATTCATCACAAGGGTGAAGAGCATACTCTCCTATTGCCAAAGGACCCCAATTGCAAGTTTTAATGTGCCTATGAAAGATAAACAACTAGTATAAGCCACACATTGAATAAAAGTAAACAAACAATTTGGGGTTTTTATGCATTGGGCAGCCCTGCAAACAATGGTTAGTAGCCCTTGTGCATTTGAAGCTTCAACATGTGGTCTTTTACGTAATGTTTCAAGTTTTCAACATGGCAACCTGCAACCACAACCGTTAGCACCACAAGTTAGCTTTAAAAATAAAAGGGAAATTTGCAAGTAGACCTCTGTAAAATAGTTTAAGAGCCTATAAAAACCAGAAACCAACCAACAACCCTTAAAAACTGACTCGAACACCTCAAATAGCAAGCAACTCTCTGTCAGGCGATAGTTTTTTTTTTTTTTTGGCTGGAAAACTGTCGTACGACACTTCTCAGCTTACTGAGCAACATAATTTCTTTATGCGATATATTACCTTTAGCTAGGCGACAAAGTTGACTATAACAAGGTGACAGTTTTCAGTATACAAGTGCGACACTATTTTCACAAAAAGTATCACATGCCAGTACTGTGAACTATCGTACGAAACTGGAAAATATCACCCAGAATTGCGACTATAAAAAAAAGAAAAGTACATACAGCGAGCAAAAAAATGCAATAAAAATGAGAATGCAAAGGACAAAACCTGATGTTTTGCCCCATGGTGGGCGCAAAAAATGTACACCTGAATTGTGTCACACTCTAAACCCTTCTATCCAAACGATTTCATGAGTTCGAAATGTTCAAATGCTAGCTTAGAGCTCCTTATCCATGGAGTGCAAGAAGGTATGTTTCAAGTTTGAAGGCTCTCAACCAAGCCTTAGAGATACACTTCTTGCTAGTAAACCATGCAACGGGAGGTTCTTTGAGACAAGAGCAAGAATGCAAGTGTCTACAATGAATCCCTCAAGGATACAAATGCAAATATGAAGACTACACTAGAATGAATATGCAAAGTGCAACTATTCTAAGCATGAATGAGAGTGTTACAAAACCAACTGTTAAGCTATGTGAGATTATTGCAAAAATAAAAGCTAAACTAACATGCAACTATGCTAAGAATGCCATATGATCTTATGCTAGTATGATGGAATGAGAGAATGTTGACAAAAAGTGAGAAGTTATCCACAAAGTTCTATCGAAAAACCTGCAACATAACAATATTCGAATGAGGATGGATCCTTTGAGGGGGAAAGCTCTCTCCCTTTTAAAATCGTACAGACAGTAGAGATCAAGATGAAGATGGTGGATGATCAACGGTGGAATTTGAAAAGAGGAGTGATCCATGTGCACACACAAGTCAACCAATAGAATATAAGTTGACTTGTCATATAAGACAAAAGTCACAAAGCCTTTTCTTTTAATTTCAAAATAGAAAAAGGACTTTATGTGTGCACTTTAAGTGGGTTAGAAGAATGGGGTCTTTTATTTAATTAAAAGGGGACATGTTCTTTTAATCAAATAATGAACTTAGGATAGCATAGTCAAACTATAGGTTATAATCAAATTGATTGATTATTAGCAATTTGGTCTAGGTAAATGATTTAATTAATTTAGCCAAAATGCTGAGAAGGGAGTTAATAGTCTAGATGACCATTTTTAGTGTTATAATTCTTTAGAATAATTGAGGGAGGCCGGGGGGGGATCAGTTATTCAAGGTCCAATGCCACTTTTTCTCTCTTAATCCTCAATAGCACATAACTGAAACTATCATGCATATAATTTGAACATTTAAACAACTATGAAAAGTAGACATGCATCACACCATAACACTGAAAATTTGATAACCCAAAAACCCTCCAAGAATAAGAAGGTAAAAATGGGTTGGCGGTGATACCCACAAAATAACTGCACAATTTAATTTCAACCACTTCTAATGGTCTGCCCTGTTAATGACCTTTCCCTGTTAAAGGCTACAACACATTGTTAAATGTGACCTTGTTAGAGGATTTCACCATACTGTTAGGAACGGGCCTGGTTAAAGGACTTTGGAACATTCACTTGGAATGTTACCCTGTTAAAGGATTTATAACATGGCTATTAAACCAACCTAAGTTCATAGAATTTATCTTAACTATTACAATTGCTAGAGAGTAACAACAATGGCTTTTGATCTAATACAACTTACAACATATCTTGCAAATTACAGATCACTCTTCAGTTCAATCCTTTGCTTGGCTTTAATCACTTCAAATCTGTTAGCTTGTCATCTCAAGCTTCGTCACCTTGAGTCTTCTTACTCATCATACCAATGCAATCATATCTGTGGTCACCTATTGAAATAGAGTATCTGTGCTCTCTTTCTCCTTAGCACCTTCTTTAGCACTTCATGCTTTCATGTCTGACCACCACACCTACTTTGCTTCGTGACCTTATGACTCCTTAAATAGAAATCTGGAATCTCTTTTTAGCTTGATTCTCCCTCTCCAATTTTAGGGTTTCAATAGATTAGGTAAGATACAATGTATCTATCCCATATTTTGCTCTCATCTAGAAACTTCGTCTAGAATCCAATTATTTTTGTCAGAAATGATTTACATAGTGTTCTGTGCGACCAGCTCATCATTCTTATCTTCTATCTAGTTCACAGAATTCTAGATACCTCCCATGTCGGCTCAGATCTGGCGAATCTTCAATTTTCAAAATAATGCAGCAACTTGGCATTATTGAATTACTGATGCTCAGCACCCTCTATATTACTCAACTCTTGTATTCTACTTGACATTTGTTGGTTTACTGATGCTTGACACCCTCTGTATTACTCGGCTCTTATATTCTGCTCGGCATTTATATCTTGCTTGACACTTGTATCTTTTCTGCTACTCGGCCCCTAACCATCACTCGACACCTAAAGACCACTCGGCACACTCTAAAGGTGAACTTGCTCGGCTTCAACTAAGAATTTGTTCGGCACTAACTAGCTTGCTTGACACTCTCTTATGAACTTAGTTAGGCTATACAAATGACTTAGCTAAACCTTACATCTTTGATATGTCTTGGTGTGTCTATCCTTTGTGTCTTAGAGTATGTCATCAATACACTATTTCATCAATGGGTTAGCTGATCCTTATACTTCATTACAACATCATAACTTCAACTTTTGTCTAGGTACTCTACTTACATCTTATTGATTGCCACCTCCTTGTCAATCAACCAACTTATAGTATTTGGACCACTAAAGCAATTGTCATTCCTGCAAGTAGCAAGTTTGACATCAATGACAAAATAATGATTGAAAGCATTCTTTACCAGTTCCATTGCTCTTTATTGCTTTTCAATCATTTCCAACATTTTAGGTGATTACAAATGCCACGTTACCACCTATAATTAAACTAATTACTAAGACAAAGGAACTATAAATCAGTTCATTTCCTTAATGTAGAAGTAACTCAAAGCTCATGCGAGTGCTTTCAGCCCCTTCCCTCTCTAGCAATTCACTCAACCTTGGTCTTATTAGACATTTAAGGTGAGAAATCATGAAGTAGAGATATCTCATAGTTATTTACCATTCACTTAATATTTCTAATGATACTACTTGTTGGAAACTACAATTGGAGTAATTATTATGTTGTCATTGATGTCAAACCTATTGGAAGTGTCAAACCTGCTAGAGAGACATCTTACTAACAATGTAGAGTGCCATATCATTTGATTGATGAAGAGGATTTGAAAAGAAGAGATTATGAGATGTGTTAAGTATCATGGAAATACAATGGGCACTTGATAAGTTAGTCTTTGATAGAATAATATGTTGCTCAAATCAATACATGAAGTGAAGAAGATAATTAGATGAAGCTAAGAATTTAAACAAACCAAAAGGATAAGCTTTACCAAGTACTAGTATTTCATAGTCAACGAAGGAGTTGAAGTAGAAAATTAAGGAACTTATGTAGAAGCCGAACAAAACACTTTAAGCCAAGCACTAGTTATTAATGAGAAAAGATGAAGAAGTGTAGTGACGACCGAGCATTGTATTGCCCGGGTGACCATGTTTATGCCAAGTGAGACACTATATTGATTGCTAAGTTACACATTGATGACCGAGCTAAATAACATAATGATTGTTGAGTGACAACGAAAGTTATAGTTTGAGAAAGATCTAATTTTGAGGCTAACATAGTTAGAATTTAGAATTAGTCAAAGATTGTGGAAGGTAAGGATTGATGATTTGGTGTATTTGATACACGAGAAGAGTTTGCTGCACGATCAAAGAAACAAATCTGATCAGAAGATTCTAGAAGGAGAAGTAGAACAAAAAGATGAAATTTGATGAACTTGACCTAACCCTAAGATCAATGGTGATGTTTAAGAGGCAAAAGATCAAAATTAGCTATTTAAGGAGGCATAACGAATGATTTTTAAGGTTGGTTCATTTTTTATTGGCGATCCTAAGGAGGAGTTGTGAAGAGGAGAACAATAGAGGTGAAGTGTGAAGAGTTTGTGAAGAGTGATTGGTTGAGGAGATGTCAAGTAGATTAGTGACAGAGATGTCAATGAAGACCAGTCAATGAACCAACATATGAGCATATGGAGATCTAAATTTGTAAAGTGTGTTGTACTTTAAAGATCAAACCTACTATTACATTCTAACCATTGTATCTATCCAAAATTCTTTGATCAAGGTTTATCTAACAGTCATTTTGTAAATCCTTTAATCAATGTGACATCCTAATGGAATGCTCTAAAGTCCTCTAAAAAGATCACTCCTAACATGTTGATTAAATCCTTTAACATGGTCACATTTAATAGCATGTAGTATAACCTTTAATAGGGTTGGCTCTTAACCGAGCTCATTTTAGACAAGTGAAATTTTGGTAGCATGTTACTTGAAGTTTTTCCTGAATTGGGTTTCCACGTTAAGTCATGGTGTCAAAGTGTTATTTTCATTTGTGGATGTTATTTTTTTGTATGCTATATTTTATAGTAGTTTATTTATTGACATACGACACATATAAAGACAATGAGTTAAGATATTGCATGAAATGTTAATTGTTGATAATATGCTATAGAGACTGAGTGGGTATCTGAGATTGATTAATCTATTTGAAGTAATTAAAAGTTGAATTTGTACATATGGACCTGAGGATAACTAATCCCCTCTCAATTATTCTAAAATATTATAATGACTACTGTGATATTTCTAAATGCTCTTCCTATGCTCATAGTTGTATGCTTAAATCTTTCTACCTTCAAATTATTGCATGTAATCTAATAGAAAGAAATAATTAGAGGAATGGTAAAGCAAATGTGTACATTATCAATTTAATCACATGTTGGACAAATTGTTTGTAATGATACTCTATGGTAGTTTCTAATGATTTTTATGTGATCATAGTTGTATGTTTAAACCTTTCCACATTCAAATCATTGCATGTAATGTGATATAAAGAAATAATTAGACAAAATGGTAAATAAACAGTGTGTATTGTCAATTTGATCATTACTTGGTGTTGTATTATTTCTATATCTCCACAGTTTCTTCCACTTTATGTTTAAAATATGAGGATGTCTCTACATTCATCATTGTCTTTCACATAGTATTATTCCAAAAAACTTCAACACCTACTCATGCTTCTTGCCACCCTCCTTTGCAATACTTACCTTACTTGTGGCCTTTCTTAATTTGCCATTCATTTGTTAAACACCTTGAATATACTCATTTGCATACCTCTATTCGACTTTATTACCCCATTCAAGTAGCTACATGCATTATTAGGTTGTCATTAATGTATGCATTGTTCAGTTGACATTGACTGTATGCATTGTTTAGTTGACAGTAACTATTTTAATTGTTAAGTTGATACTGATTGTATGTACTATAAAATTGACAGTAACTATATGATTTGTTTGTAGAACCAGAATCAGTATGCAAAGAACATTAACAAATGAAGTAAACATTCACAAACCAAAAACTAAATTCACAAATATGCTTAGACTAAGAAAGAAAATAAGAAGTGCAAAACTCACAAGAGAAAACACTCCATGCTTTCTTGATTCTGTAGATGTGTCCTTTTGCTGTGGATGTATGCTCAAGATGCTCAAAAGCTGCTTCAATGGAGATGGGTAATGGCAAATTGGTAGCTTTGTGAGCTCTCAATTTGGCATTATAAGGGTATGGTTGATGGCTTTGGTTCTCAAAATAGCATGGTAACTTTAGCTCAAAGATTGTTGATGAAATGGCTTGGGATGGGATTCAATTTATAGGCTAAGGGGTAGAGGGATGGAGGGCTTAGATGCAAGGATGGATGAAGGCTTAAGGAGGGCTAAGATGCACTCAAAGGGGAGCACATGGATTGTGCTTGTTTAGCACCAATGGGAAGGTGACACTTGTCACAAGGAGGATGAGTGTGAGAGGGTAGGGTTAAGGGTTGGTTAAAGTCATGATGAGTGGGGTTGAGTATGTAAGAGGGATGTAAGAGGAATGAGTGTGGAAGAGGGAAGAGTGTGTAAGATGGATGTAAGAGTCATGAGTGGGCTTGTAAGAGTCTTTATGTTTTGTAAGAGCACTCATGACTTAGTGGTTGGGTTTTTTTGAGGGGAGACTTTGGTTTGGATTAGGAAAGTCTTAAACTTGTTTAAGGAATGTGACAACATTAGGGGGTGGATTAGACTTGGGTTTAGGATTAGATTAGGGATGTTAGAGATGTGCAAGTGGATGGCATTAATGAGGGTGGGTGAGTTAGTGGCTAAGCTTGGTTAGTATGGGTGGATGGGGTGGATTAGGCTAAATGGAGGATTAGAAATAGGTTAGGGGTTTTTTAATTTGAGGATTTCATTTATCAAATAGATTTATTTAATAAATGGGGATTTTTGGAATTAGATAGAAGAATAGGATTTAATTGATAAATAATAGATTATTTGATTTATCAATTAGGACTATAGATGATTAATTAAATTAATCAACTAGAGGATGACAAAGGATTAATTAAATAGAAATTTAATTAATAATGCCTTTTTAGATAACTAAATAGGATTACTAAAATAGTGTAATCAAATTTAGGTGTCTACATTGTTAAGTTGACATTGACTGTATACATCACTAAAAGTACCATTATGTTATGCATTTTTTTTGTTCGCATCCATTGTATGCATTTGTATAAAACTATAGTCATTCGTCAACTCACATGCATTGTATGCATTACTCTGGTTTTCGATTTCCTACTTTTTGTTCTTCATCTACCATTCTTTCCACAACAAGTATCAATAGACTTGATGTTCTTGTGAATATATGTTTAGTGTTAAGCATTCTTGTTCACAATTAAGTAATAAGTATGGCATGGAAAAAGCAATCAAAGGATAAAAGAGTACACTAAAGTAAAATAGTACAACAAAGGAGGCAAGTATACCAAAAGGAACAAGGACAACAAGGGGATCTTGTGGACCTATAAGAGTTTCATTTGGTGTTTTATTAATAGACATGGAACTCATTCATGGTAGTGTTGTAGGTCCACAAGTATTGCCTCCTACTACACATGCACATGTAATAAAAGCTTCTATTGTTGGCGATGCAACACAAGATACTACTACTAAAAATGAAGCATAGGATGCTACTTATTGTCAAGGAACACAAAAAATAATGGATTTTGGAGGACATGGATGTTGCAATCAACAACATTGAGAAAGGACCAAGCTCAACTCAAGCTACAACAAAGAAGTGAGGAATACATATGTCCATTTTGAGGGAATGGTTGTTAGGAAATATAGTGACAAAGGTGAAGAGGCTCAAAATAATGTTAACCCATACAGAGGAATTAGATGTCATTAAGTGGTGAAAATGAATGGCTCAATGTAGTTTGTTGCAAACTCAATGTCTTGAGTACTTGTGACATTAGGATTTCATCTTCAACATGACCAACTTCACATGTTTCGTGTGTGACTTCTACATCTATCCCACTATCTAATATCTCACAATTAGCATAGTAATGCACAACTTCTATTGCACTAGTGGTGGGTAGCGGAGGGAAAGTAAATGTTCAATTCCCATCTCCATCTTGCAAGTTGAAACCTATATTATTGGTCTCTTCTACCACCCATGACAAAGGTATTCACTCAGATGGAAGACCAAGAATATCATCCACATTTTTATGAACAACATCCATATCATTTAAGTTGGTTGATTATAGTCCACTTGTGAATTCTCCCCACTTTGAAAAATATGAGATATATTTTCTACAATGTCTTCACTTGAGACAACAACTCTTGTAAGGCTAAGTATTATCTGAAATACACACGCATCTTCCTTGCCATATATTTAAAATCTATTGATAGGATTCATGTCGACCATGAGTGCATATTAATTTAGGGAATATTTGGGATAGATCTTTTGAATCTTATCACAATGTTATAAATAAACAAATCCATTCTCAAAGACTTTTGCCTACTTTTGAAAGTTATACTTGCCTAATTTAAATATTTGGATACTTTTCCAACCAAGTTTTCCACTCAAATTAGGAGTACATTTTGAATGGAGATAGAATTCTTATATCTAGTGCTACAATTTGTGTGAGGTGTGGGCTTGAATTTCTAGGATGTCAATGCCTAGAAGGCATGCGTCCTAGATTATCACAATTACAACATGTCTCCCATTTCCATTAGAATGAGCAAGTTCTTGTTTATTGGTGAAACACCCCCTAGATAGAGTGAGAAAAGTGGTGCATCTAATTATGGAATATACCCTTTACCATTCAAGCATGTGCTTAGACTTCCATGCAAGCACCTAGCTTACATATTTCTATGAAGTTGTACTAATGCTTCTTAATTCCCTTTGAATAACTAAAAGTTTGAAATTATTTACCTATCTAGATTAACACAATAGAAAATGGTGATCCATTCATGAATCTTGGAAATGGTGCATGGAACTTTCAAGAATTGTCTTCTAGCTAGTGCCCTCATAGACTCACTTTTTCCCACCTACAGACCTATTTTGACACAATTCCAAATGAGATAAAGTCTATATGGATTTTCATCATATGATCTTAATTAAGTGTCAAAGAAAGAACAAACAAAAATTTCTCTTATATTGTCTGCTTTGTCTTTTTAGAGGCTTGTTTTTTGTCTACAATGTCAATTTTAGATGATAGGCCTTAAACCTAATCACAAAGACTTCCTAGGCATGTCATCTCTAAAAAAGGTTCATTTTTTTCTTGCATAATTAAGCTACAATTACCTTAAAGTTTACAATTTCTAGACATGACCAACTTCATCCATTTCTTGGCACTATTCTATGATTTCCACTTCTTCTTCTAGGGTGAGGATAGTTGGATGACCTTTCTTAGATGTTTTTGTGAGACCACCCAACCATTTTGATATTAGAATCCCCCATTTCTTCAATATTGTATGCATGTACATGTGATTTTCCTCAATATCATGTAGTTCCCCTTCCATAGATCGTATTGACTCCAACTTCTATGTTTTTGTCACTTTACGTGCTATTGTGGCTCATGAATTATACTTCATTGACACTATAAAAGGAGGTGATTTACTTTTAACATGGTGGGCATTGCTTGTAGAAACTCACTTTGTCACAACATGAGTTGGGGTTCAAGTCTCATCTCTTATAAAGCATAACAATATTATTATATATATGATGAATTATAAATAGAATTAAAGCACTACAACATTAAGTGTGTTAGTGAGAAATGGTTTACCAATTAGTTCCATGGAAATAGGCAACATTATGGTTGTTGATCAATACCAAAACTATGTTGGAGTCATAAAATTAAGTATTTTTTTGTTGCAAAATTTAGCACAATATAGTGTTATACGACTGTGATGTTTGAGAATAGAGGTACAATCCATACAACATGATAATAAACATTAATACTTGTATAATTATAATGATTAAACTCACAATGATTCATGATCAAAACATTTAGGGTCAACTAGATGAGTTGGTATTATTGATATTAGTTCTTTCCACATTATTATGTGTGTACGCATACAAAAATGTATACAAGAAATAAAAGTTGATTGACTTTTAATATTTACCTTTGTGAGAATCCAAGATTAGATATAGTTGGTCATAATTGTTTAAAGGGTAGGGTTTTCAACTTTGTTCCAAGGGTCTACTATGGGGAAAGAGTTTTTGAGCATTGTTTAAGACATGGATCATTACTATCCAAGAAATCTCTACTGAAATAGTTGATGTATCATGATTTGAGAATGACATACAAGCCAATCTTTTTATTCTTGAATTGGTAGATATGAGATCTCTACTAGCCATTTTGTATGGGGAATCAATCTGTGGGGTGTATGATAGGACACACATATATAGACTAGGATATCTCCATATGCATCAATTGCAGAGTTAGTTGCAAGAAGATCTAAAGTATTAAGTATGCGACAAGCCTTGTAATAGTTATCCCTATCCTATTCCTAATCCTTGATCATATGGTAGCATTGATATGGGTTACCAATTCAAGAAATAAGTTGAGTCCATTTTTGTTCTCTTAATTAAATCATGCTTACATGGATTTGGTCATGATTAGTTATTGTGGATTTAAAGGTTTACAATGATGTAGACATTGATGAAGATTTAAAAGAAATGTAATTGACAATGACAAAGTCAAAGGAAAAGGGTTGCAATTTTTAACACTAGATAATTAATTTTCAATGTGTATCACTTATTGAGCTCCAAATGGGCAACCACAATAATATCAAGAGTTGGTAAGTGTAAATTAAGTGAACATCAATAATACTATAGAGAATTGAATGAAAGTCTTTTGGCTCATTTAGTATAAAATCATAGCGAAATCTGATTCAAAGAAAACCCATTGCAAAAACAATATGTCACCACTTTCGAGGTTTATGAGGCTGGACACCTAAGGTACAAATGAGATATATAAGAAAATATAATCATTAGGACAAGTACATACCCAAAATAGGTTTCATTCTACCAAGAAACATAAACATTAAGACCACTAAAGTTAACAAAACACAATGCACATCAAAACTGATCAATCCTTCTTTCCACATCAAGTGTACATCAAAATGTATAGTTAACAAAAGGAAAAAAGGATGTGAAGTTGGTAAAAATGCAAGACGACTAAGGATAGATGCATATAAAAGAATGAAAAACTAATAGTGATATTAACATGAAACAATACCAAATACAACAGAGGGTGTACATAAAATTATTAACATACCTTGAAATAAAACTTCCCTTGTTTTTTTCTTTGTGACTTTCTTTCTTGTTGCTCTTCTTTCTTCTCTATGACCTCTGCATTTAAAGTTGGAAAATATGTTATAATTTAATATACAAGGAAACCAAACTAATGATAGCTACATGGAAACTAATTGAAAATTGAATAAGGATGGATACATGGAAAATAATGTAAAATTGAAAGTGATATTAACATGAAACAATACAAATACAATAAGCGATGTATGTAAAATTGTCCACTTACCTTGAAATAAAGTTTCGCTTCATTTTTCTCTACAATTTTTGCTTTGTTGCCTCTCTTTAGTAGATGTTGAATGGCTTTAATTGGAAGAGTGAGTTTGTTTGAAGTTACTTGGATGTCATTTTGGTCATCTTGTAAATTTGAAATTTCAATTTCTCAATGCCACTTACAAGGAATTAACCCACTGCTATATTCATCTTAGATTTGATCGTCTTTGATTGTTAATTGGTGGTCTTACACAACTTATTTCTTTTCATAATGGTTTAATGTTGATTTGACCATAAGTTGTGCACTTGAGGTATGAAGGAGTTGCGTAGCTAGAATGATGGGACATGGTGATGGAAAATGTCTTAGGGTGGTGACATCTTCATAGCCTCTGGTGGTCATAATGTGTGGATTGCCTTGCTAGCATGCAACTTGTTTTGGCTTTGTACTTTTCCATATTGTAATGTTTTTCTAATACTCTCATTTGTGGATTAGGTGGCCAACCACATAAACTTGGGAAGTTGTGACACGTGATGATTTTGCATTGGATTTTATTCGAATTAGATTTGACTATAATTTTGTATTGGATGACTACTGAATTCACATAAGAAACTATTAATAGTATGTGTTGGAGCTACAATTATTAAGAGCTTGATTGGAATAGCTATTATATTATCATTGATGTCAAACCCTAGTGGTAAGACAATTCGCTAACAATATAGAGCGCAATATTTATTGGTTGATGAAGAGGATTTGAGAAAAAGAGATCATGAGATGACCTAGTGAAAGGTTGAGTTGAGATGTGTAAGTGAGATAGAATTACAATGGACACTTGATAAGTTAGTACTCGACAAGATAATGTGTTGTTCATGCATTAAGAAGAAATATTAGTTGAAGAGACAAGTAGATTATTACTACGAGCTTTATTGTAAGATTGATTGAGTAGTTGAAGCATAGGATTAAAGAACTTAAGCATTATTGAGCAAAATAATGTTGGTCGAGTATCAATATTGGCTGAGTGGTAGAGATTATCGAGTGAAAATAATGACCAAGTTGAATAGTGGTGATTGAGTAAGAAAATTTAGCGATGACTGGGTGATCTAGTGAAGATCGAGTAGAAGAAAACAATGACGAGCAAGTGTCAACAAAATAACACTTTATGAAAGAATCAAGATTTGTGGCTGACATAATTGAAATATCAAAATAAGCAAAAAGTGTTGACAATAAGGAATGTTGAGCTATATTATTTAATGCAAATTAGGTGAGCGATCAAATGTTAAGATTTGAGGTGATATTTCTATAAGTGTTGAGAAGAGAAGAAGAACATGAAGGTGTATGAATTCATTGAATGTTTTGGATTTGATCGTAAACCCTAAGATCTACAATTGTGAACAAGGGGGAAAATACCAAAGCTACCTATTTAAGGAGTTTTTTAAAATATGTTTTAGAGGGTTGTTGGGATGGAAATTTGTGAAGAGAAGTTGTTAACAAACTTGCAAGGAGAAGTGAACAGTTTGTAAGGTGAAGGATTGCTTGAAGAGTTGCCAAGCAAATTTTAGATGATGAGAATGATGGAGTCCAGTCAGTAAACCAGGATCGAGTCAATCAAAGATCTGAATTCGCAAAGTGAGTTGTATGTTATCAAATTAAAACTTTGTTGTTACTTTCTAACCATTGTGGCAGTAGTAACAATCCTTTTGATAAGGTTGACCTAACAATTATTTGTAAATCCCTTAATCAAGGTGACATTCTAATGAAATGTTCTTAAGTCCTTTAACAAAGCCACTCCTAATAGGGTGATTAAATCCTTTAACAGGGTCACACCTAATAGTGTGTTCTGTAACCTTTAATAGGATTGATTCCTAACAGAGCTCACTTCAGAAGAGTGAAAAGTGGTAGCATTTTATTTGTAATTTTTTTTCAAATTGGGTTTCCACATTAAATCTTGGTGTTGAACATTGAGTGGGTGTTTGTTGTGTGTTTATGTTGCTTACTAATTTTAAGTTTAAGTTTGTTGCTAACTATGATAAGTTTTTGCAAGTCGGCACATAGAGAACATAGAACTAAAATGGAACGAATAAGTTGGATTGTAGTGAATAGTTTTAATTAGTGAATTATTGGGTTAAGTTTGTTAAAGTTTTAAGTTCTTAATTTGTACATTTGAACATGGAGATAACCAATTCACCCTCCCTCCTCTCAGTTATACCAAATATTCTAATAATTGGTATCAGAACTTTTGGTGCTTGTGTGAAATTTTGAAGGACTTAAAGCTAAAGATTGAGATGTATAATAGAGAGATACCCAAGCTAAGCAAGGAGAGTTTTTCAACATGGAAAAGGCCAATGAATTTGCATCTATCAGATATTGGAGATTTTGTAGTTTGCTATCTTAAAAATGAGTCCATTGAATTTCCCAGACCTCATGATTATTGAGTAGATGAAAGAAAAGCAAGAGCATAACCAAATGATGATTAAGCTTGCATCTTCCCTAAGCTATTATGAATTTGATGAAGCAAAAGACTGTGTGAATGCAAAGCAAGTATGGGACAAGCTGGCATTAATCCATGGAGGAGACTGAAATGTGATGAGAGCTAAGGCAGGCAATCTGAGAGGAAAGTTTGATGACATGAGAATGAATGAAGGGGAGAATATAACACAATATGCTGTGAGAATTAAAGAAGTGGAAAATGCTATCAAAAGTGTTGGAGGTGAAATGTTGGAAGAGACAGTAATAAAAAGGTACCAAAAACTTTACTTCCTATTTATGTTATTAAAGTGTTTACAATAAAAGAACTGAGATGTTCACCTGGTAATGATCTGACATTGGATAGTCTGGTTTGTAGACTTGTAGCTTTTCAGTTGGCGAATTTTGACAATTGCTCCCTTACTAATGTTGAAAGTGCTTTCAAAGCAAAATTGATTCTCGATGGTTCTATAAAGAAGAAGAAAAACAAACAAGAGGTAATTTTGTCTATCTAGACCTATCTAAAGATACATGCTTATTTGCACAATATTGGCCATGACACAAGAGGTTGTGTCATGTATATTTTGACAATTTGGTTGAGATCAGCAAGAAAAGAAGAGAAATAAGATTGCTAAGATCGAGAAAATAGGATAAGGTGATGAGAAAACAATGCCAATTGGGAAAAATGACTAAGTCTAGTTTCAAGAGCAAAAAAAATTCCTTTGATGGTATTTTAGAATTGGTTCATACAAACTTATGTGGTCCTACTAGAGTGCAAAGCTATTGTGGAGATAAGTATTTTATCTTATTTATTGATGACTTCTCTATAACGATGACTATAATGTTTCTCAAAGAAAGACATGATACTTTTCAAATATTTAAGTGGTATTTGGCTAGAGTTGAAAAAGAAACATGTAAGAGCCCAAAGTGCTTAAGATCAGATAGAGGTGAAGAGTTCGTATTTGGAGATTTTAACATATTCTATAATGATAGAGGAATCAAAAGGCAGGTGTTTGCACCTAGAACTCCTCCACAAAATGGTATAGATAAGAGAAGAAATAGACCCAAAATGGATTGTGCAAGAAAATTGATAATGGAGAAGAATGTTTCATCAAAGTATGGAGAGAAGTTATAAGTAGTGCAGTATATACCCTTAACTGAGTGCAAGTCAAGAAAGGTATAAACAAAACACCTTTTGAGTTATGGTATGGACATGCACCTAATGTAAATTATTTCAATTTTTTTGGAAGAGAATGTTATATTATAAAAGATTTAAGGAATGGAAAGCTTGATTCTAAAAGTGATGAAAGTATATTCCTAGGTTATTCCACAAAGAGTAAGGTATACGAATGTTTAAATTCTAACACTAATAAGGTTATGGAAAGTGTAAATTTTAGAGTTGATGACTTTGCAGAAAAGAATGAGGTGGAATGCAAGAAAGAACTCGAAGACTACATAAATTTTGTGTATGTCTATGAAGGAGAACCTAGCACCATTCCTAAATTTGAGAAACCATTTGAAGAAATTCTGAATGTGAACACTATCAAGTCACAACAGACAAGCCCTATTGACCAACAATGACCTAACGAGTGTCAGACTGTAGAAGTCAAGCAAGAGGTAGAGAATATCAACCATTAGAATGATGAACCTGAGATACAATCATAAATATAACAAGAGGAACCTGAAGTAATTGAACATGTTGAACAAGGTGAACCTAGTGAACACCAACAAGAACAAAGATCTAAACTTGGCCTAGAAAAGTATTTGAGAAGAAATCACACACCAGACCAAATCATTAAATACAAATAATTAGGAGTTATGACAAGAAACAAATTGAGGAGTGATACGTGCTTATTGTGTGAGTATGAGCCTAGATCAGTCAAGGATGCATTTGAGAACGAAGATTGGATTGCAGCCATGAATGAAGAGATTGAGAAAATTGAAACGAACAAGACACGAACACGGGTACCTAGACTAAAGGAAAATAATGTGATTGGAACAAAGTGGGTATTCAAGAACAAGATGAACGAGAAAGGTGAAGTCACAAGGAACAAGGCAAGACTAGTTTGTAAGGGATATGCATAAGAAGAAGGAATTGATTATGAAGAAAATTTTGCCCCAATTACAAGGTTGGAAGGAGTAAGAAATTTTCTTGTATACGCTGCTTACAAAGGTTTCAAAATTTATCAAATGGATGTGAAGTTTGGATTTCTAAATGATATACTTGAAGAGGAAGTCTACATTGAGCAACCTAAAGGTTTTGTTGAGCCTAGCAAGAGAAACATGGTATGCAAGTTGCATAAATCCTTGTATGGTTTGAAATAAGCTCCTAGAGCATGGTATGAGAGATTGCATGCATACTTGGTGAAAATTAGTTTTGCAAGAACAAATGACAACTACAATCTATATGAAAAGGAAATCTGAGAGCAAGATATTGCTAGCTGGAATTTTTTTGGAGGATATCATATTTGGAGGAAAATATAAATTGTTAAATGATTTGTTGATGAAATGAAGAAAGAGTTTGAAATGTCTATGTTTGGAGAGATCAAATTCTTTGTTGGCCTACAAGTATATTAGACGAAGAAAGGTATCTACATTACCCAATCAAAATATATCAAGGAGACATAGAAAAGTTTTGGTATAGAATACTCAAGACTAGTTGGAATTCCTATGGCTATTGGACATAAATTTTCAAACAATGGTGATACTAAAGAGGTAAATCAGACATTGTACATGTCAATGATTAGAAAATTACAATATGTAGTTCATAGTAGACCTGACATTGCATTAGTAGTTGGAATAGTTTCAGGATTTTCTTATAATCCCAAGGAGAATCACATGATGATTGTGAAAAGGATACCGAGATATCTGAAAGGAACACAAGACTATGGCCTGTGACTTAAGAAGAATGATAAATTTGAGCTGAAAGTTTATAGTGATGTCGATTGGGATGGAAATGTTGATGACAGAAAAAAAACTAGTGGAGGCACTTTTTTTCTTGGAAAGAGAATGTTTTCATGGACAAGCAAGAAGCAAAACTGCATCTCTCAATCCACAAAAAAGTTGAGTATGTTGTTACAACAATAGATTGTTCTAACATTGTTTGGATCAAGCAATTGTGGTAAGGTATGAAGGAAGAGATTATTGATTGATCTTGTAGTGATCTATTGTGCAAATACAAGTACTATAAACATTTCAAATAACCTTGTGATGCATAATAAGATAAAACATATTGAGATTAAGTATAGTTACTCAAGAGAGCTAGTACAAGACAAAGAAGTGAGGTCTGGATATGTGAACACTGAGGAATAGATAGTTAGCATATTCATTGAGGCATTACCTAGGGAAGCACATGAGTACTTGAGAGACAAGTTAGGGGTCATTTCCCTCTTCAGAGATAACTAAGTAGAAATGTGGCATTGTATCAAATGTTATCAATAGATTATCATGCACATTGATGCATAAGATCACACTTTAGGATTTGCCTAAAGGCGTGAAATGATGAGAAGAGATGATCTTGAAGATGAACTAGATGATAGAGGGAGAAAATATATAGGTGAGACTGATGATATCTACATGGAGAAGATGTATGACATTGTTCTTGATGCTGTTATAGTGACTGAGATGTCTTTGACATTGTTGTCAGAGAGGGAGATGGAGACCGTAGTTAGTTACCATCGCAAGACATAAATGGAGATGAAGATTATAAGACATAAAGAAAGTTGAAGGCTATTGTTATCTAGAGGCAACAATTTGGATGAGAATCAGAATGAAACTAAGGATATTACTGAAGATCTACCTATTGAACACAAAGATAGCAATGCAGTTGCACACTCAAAGTGTTGTATTAATTTTTTTGGATTACATGGTAACTTGAAGATATTGCATATCTTATGTAAGGTGGAAAGGTGTTTCCATCAGTGCTAAAGGGGGAGATTGTAGGAGCTACAATTGTTGAGAGCCTGATTGGAACAATTGTTATATTGTCATTGGTGTCAAACCCTACCAGTAAGATGATTCACTAACAATGTAGAGTGCCATATTTATTTACTGATGAAGAGGATTTGAAAATAAGAGATTATGAAATGACGCAGTAAAAGATTGAGTTGGGATGTGTAAGTGAGATGGAATTACAATGGGCACTTGATAAGTTAGTACTTGGAAAATAAATGTGTTGTTAATTCATTAAGAAGAAAGATTAGTTAAAGGGGAAATGAGATTGATAATGCAAGCTTTACTGTAAGCTTAACCGAGTAGCTGAAGCAAAAGATTAAAGAACTTAAGCATTATCGAGTAGAACAATGTTGGTCGAGTATCAGTATTGGCCGAGTGGCAGAGATTATCGGGTGACAACAATGAATGAGTTGAGTAGTGGTGACCGAGCGAGACAATTCATTGATGACTAAGTGATCTAGCGAAGACCAAGCATAAGAAAATAATGATGAGCGAATGTCAACAAAAGAGCAATTTATGAAAGAATCAAGATTTGTGGTTGACATAGTTGAAATATTGGAATAAGTGAAAAGTGTTGGCGATAAGGAATGATGAGCTATATTATTTAATGAAAATTAGGCAAGCAATCAAAGGTTAAATTTTGAGGAGATGTTTCTACAAGTGTTGAGAAGAGAAGAAGAACAAGAAGGTGTAAGATTCATTGAATGTTTTGGATATTATCATAAACTCTAAGATCTATGATTGTGAATAAGCGACAAAAGATCGAAGCTACCTATTTAAGGCGGTATTTGATATGTTTTAGACGGTTGTTCGATTGAAATTTGTGAACAAAAGTGGTGAACAAACTTGCAAGGAGAAGTGAAAAGTTTGTAAGGTGAAGGATTGCTTGAAGAGTTGCCAAGTAGATTTGAGATTATGGGAATGATGGAGTCCAATCAATGAACCAGGATTGAGTTGATTAGATGTCTGAATTTACAAAGTGAGTTGTATGTTATCAGATCAAAACTTTGTTGTTACTTTCTAACCATTGTGGCAGTAGTAAAAATCCATTTGATAAGGTTGACCTAGCAGTCACTTGTAAATCCTTTAATCAAGGTGACATTCTAATGGAATGTTCTTAAGTCCTTTAATAAGGCCGCTCCTAGCAAGGTGATTAAATCCTTTAACATTGTCACACCTAGCAGTGTGTTTTGTAACCTTTAACAAGGTTGGCTCTTAATAGAGGTCACTTCAGAAGAGTGAAAAGTGGTAGCATGTTACTAGTAGTTTTTCCAAATTGGGGTTCCATGTTAAATCTTGGTGTCAAACATTGTGTGGATGTTTGTTGTGTGTTTATGCTACTTACTGATTTTAAGTTTAAGTTTATTGTTGACTATGATGAGTTTCTACAAGTCGACACATATAAAACAAAGAGCTAAAATGGAATGAATAATTTGGATTGTAGTGAACAGTTTTAACTAGTGAATTATTGGGTTAAGTTTGTTGAAGTTTTTAAGTGCTTGATTTGTACATTTGGACCTGAGGAAAACCAAGAAGACTCTCTTAGGTTTGCTAGTCATGTTAGTGGTTCTTTATGGCTGCGAGGTATGGGGTGGGGGGGAATATGCCAAAATGTGGGCGGAGACAAAGAGAGAGAATTAATAAATAATTAATCTCAAGTAATCTCAAAGTCAAAACTTCTATGCCTTATGAAATTCTTTTGGCTGACGCTAGGGCTTTTTCGTCAGAGGCTTCTACGATAATTCAGTTACTTAGTTACCTAAAGAAGATTGAAAACATGCAAGATCACTGCTGGATGAAAATAGTGCAAGGAAAGGCTCTTAATCGAAGGAAGAAAACCTAGATGAAGCAAAACATTAAATGGATGGCTAAATGGAACATCAAGTTACATGAGTGCCCAAACACAAATGCAAAGATAAGAAAGTTTGTTTGAGAGAAGTTTCATGGTGCCATGTGGAATAATAACATTGGTAGAAACAAAGGCTTTTTCTATTAAAGAATTGAACCCAACTAGGGAACTTGGTGAAAAAAGTATATCTTGGGGCTTCTATAAAGGAAAAGTAAGGTTATCAGTGGCACAACTGAGGACGGGATCTCATCACCTCAGGTGTGAGACAAGAAGATGGAAGAGGCCCAAAGAGGCTTTAGAGGAGAGAACTTGCATATTTTGTCAGTTGGGAGTTGTTGAAACAAAAATGCATTTTCTCTTAGAATGTGCAGCATACGACAACATTCAAACTCACTATGATGTCATCTTGAAGGTGGACAACATGCATAGCTTATTTGAAGTGGACAAGATAAAGCAGATAGCTAGATTTTTGGTTAAGATCCATATCAGAAGATTAGAAATGGAAAGGAATTTGGAAATTACCTAATTTGGCTGTCCTTTGGTCCCTTAGACTGCTATGGTCTCGTGGACATCATTCAAATCATTTATTCATTCACCAATAGACCAAGAATCCATTAACAAGATATCTTTGAATGAACAAATGTTTTTAAAAATGCTTAATAGATACATGAAAGAAAAAAAACTTCTATCAAAATTAATATGGTCACACCTTCAGCACACCCAAGTTCTCGACCCAACCAAAAAAAGAATTGTATGAAATAAAATTTGATATTAAATTCAACCCACATGATTTTGACAAAAGAAGTCTATTCTTTTACCAAAGCTTTAAAAAAATCCTCGGGAATAAAAAATAAAAAATAAAAAATAAAAGTCTCCGGGAATATAAACCTCCTTTGGATGAAAAATAAAGAAATAATTTAAGGGTAACTTTATAGGTGAATGTCTTTTTCTAAAATTAAATTTCTTACTATAAAGTCCTCTCGACAGGAGTGAAAATGAAATGCACTGGTAAGTGAAAATGAAATGCACTGGTAAAAGCAAGTTGCCCAGTAATTTTCTCGTGGCATCCAAGAAACTCACCGTCTAACGTACGTTTGAATCCGAGCCGTTCGTTTTCAGTTTGACGGGGTCATCACGATGGAGTCAATTCCACAGCAGTCAGTCACGCACAACGTGGGTCCCATCTGACTTATTGGGTTTGGCAGGCCTCGGACAGCAATAATAGCGGTCACATGGAAAAGGCTACTGTAACCGTCAGAAGTGGGGTTATCGATGTTTCCGCTTTGGACCTTTTCTGCGAAATTGCTATGCAGGGCCAAAGTGATCTGATTAAATAAATTAAAATTTACGAGATCGTGGTAGGAGAAATATTAAAATAATTATTAAAAACAAATTAATTGTCTAAGCAATCAACCAGCACATATCACGTTTTCTGGCGTGCATAGAATATTAGTGCATGATAATGACAATGATGTGACTCCACAGAAGAAAATTTGGGCCGGACGATTCCACGCAATGGACAACTTAAAAGAGATGAGGAATCCACCGAACAAACAACACATTCCACGCAAATAATGTGATTCGTCTTGAATGACGAAAAAGATGTATGCGTCTTTTACACGATCGATAATGAAGATGCGACTTTTAGGGTTTGGACAGGTAAGTGGGTATATATTCAGAGATTTGATTGCACCCATTCCTTGGAAGGTGCGGAAAGAATTTGCTTCGCAATTGCGTCTGTCTTTTTTCAAGAACATGATGATCCTCCTGTCTATTCATCTGACACTATGCATCTTTGATTAAAATGTACTATATTGTTTTAGTTTTAGTTATTTAATTAAAAAACATGGTCGAATAGGCATTTTGATGTGTGGATAGACATGGTCAAAATTATTGATATGTTAATATGAATAAAATATTTATTATACATTGGAATCTCCTACTTATCAATTGGATTCTAGTTTAAATTTGATCTTAGTGAATAACTAAATCTTAAAGATTTTTCTTAGACCTGTTTTTTAATAATTAAAATTTGTGGATGACTTCTATCCAAAAAAAAAAAATTAAAATACAATAAATTGTTTTTATAATTATTTAGTTAAAAATATATAGTCAATTATGCAACTTGATGGACATAGACATGGTCAAATTATTGACATTTTAATGTGACTAGAATGTTTGTACATTGGAACCTAAGTTTAAATTTGGTAATTTGGTCCAACAAAAATTTAGAGACCTTTTAAAAGTTGTTTTTTAAATATTGAATATTTTAGTCTTTTGTTTTTTTATCGTGTGGAAGATTTGAATTCATTTAGGTGTTTACAATAAGATTTTGTCTTTATACCAAGTATTTTTTTGATTATATATTTAAAGTCTTTAAAATTTTTCAATTACAATTCATGAGATTTTTGTTTTGTTTTTCTTGTTGGAAGTTTCAAACCTCTTTGGTCAAGAGTTAAAAGTCCACTAAACTAGCAAGCACGTCATGGTGTGAAACATGTATGTCAAAGATATATTGAAGATCAATTATGAACAAATATGTAAAGAGGAGAGGGGTAGGTAGAGAATAGTCGCAAAACACTTCGTAGAAATGTATAATTCATTTAGGGCCCATTTGGCAATGGGAATACAAGTGGAATACGCATACGTATATTCTTAAAATTTTGAATTCTCTATTTGGATGCACCAAATCAGAATCGGAATAGGAATAAAATTGGAATACGTATTCCAATTTTGGCCCAAAAATGAGCATTTGCTATTCCACCTAAATAGGTGAAATTAGAATACATATTCTTATTCCATTTTTAAAAAAATTTAGAAAACATAAAATTTTGAGTCTGTGAATTCCACATCAAATTCTAGGTGAACCAAACAAGAATAGGAATATGTAACCCCATTTTCTATTCGAGAATAAGTATTCCTATTCCCATTTTTATATTCCCGCAACCAAATGCATCCTTAAGAGTTATTTTTAAGGGTGAGTATAAATGATGAATGAGAATTATAATTACCTACGAGAACAACAATTCTATTTAATGTGATTGATAATTTTAATTGGTAAATCATAAACTATTGCACAAAATTAAAAAAGTATATATATAAATCATGAATAGGCAATTTTATTCAACAATGCAAATGTCATCAAATTATTAAAAGGCCTTTACTTTGGCCTCAACCAAATTAAAGAGTGTAAAGATTATATCATTGCAAAAGAGGTAAACCATAGTAATAAATAGTGTTAATTTCTAAACTTGAGTTGCAATGATTACATGAGATCTAGGACAAGAGGGTTGCGTAGAGCAGAGTGCCTTATATACTCAATAGATATATCATGACTATGTATGCCTATTACCCTCTGCTTGTGTGTAGGCCCATCATGATAGGATTCTCTATTTGTTTGTGATATTCTAGATGCAATGGTTAGTCAAGTGGTGGTCTCAAGAGATCAATACATCTAGAATTGCAACCTAGACACTTAGCCAAATGACTCATATTGTGTTCTTTTGCATGGATTTCATTTTTCTCATCTTGTCACACTCACTCATTATAGCTTTATGGTCCCCCATAAAAGCTAAAAATATATTAATGAAACACACATGGTTTTGTCTTTCTTTGAGATAATTCATTAATCCAACACTTATAAAGATTTTATTTGGGGTTTTCAATATCCAGATTGTTCTTATTCTTAGTTCAGTTAGTTTAGAGCATGCACAGATTTTGGGTTTGTTTAGACTTAGGGAGATTTGATTATTTTGTTTTTTGAGCTTTGAGGTTTTAAAATGGGTGAGCGAGATTAGGGAGTAATGGACAAAATCAATGAGAATCCACCCAAGTTTACTCAAGTTTTGGTTTTGCAACACTAATTATATGTGATGTCATTTCCAACTTCCTCTTACCCATTAAGCTTTCAATTCTTTCATGATATGTTTCATAAGATCATCCAACTATTGGGAGACACTTTCAATAAGTATTGTATGATCCTATAGATGGGTAAGTGCACCAAGACTGTGAACAAAATTTGGGGTATAAGTGGACACTTTTTTATATGAAATCAAGTAAACTTAAACTTGGACGAGACATTTTGAGGGCCATCCACTTAAAATTTCAAGATGAATAAAAAATAAAAAATGCAGTACTCTAAATCTACTTTCTAAACTACTAATTTTAAAATATTTTTTAAATGAATAAGCTTAGATGGGTCAAACCTTGCACACATGAAAAACTATTCCTAACTTTTTAAGAAAAATATAACATAGTTATTTCCTGTGTTGCACAAAAGACATAGTTGTATTCAGTATTTTGCAAATCCCTTTGGTAGGATGATAGTTGAGAGTCGTATCTAGAAGTCATATGATATTTTGTCATTTTCTGATGAGTATTTTATTTTTTTAATGAATTTTTGAACTCAATGTATCTTGAAATTCTAGTACCTCGTTATGTACTAGGCATATTAACTTGCATCAAAATAATCAAATTAAAAAAAAAAAAAAGTGTATAGATTGAAGTGAAGAATAATAATACATAACTTATTTTGAATTTGGTTAAGTATATCAAAAGTTATCTTAAAAAAAGGTAGACATATGTTTGTGAGGAATGTAAAGAGAGTGTAGTAAAGTTTGCAATGCTAATGTTGTCCAAAATTACAAAACTTTGTATGGCTAGAAAGCTAAGAAGACGTGTGAGATTATGGTGGTGATTTTAGAGATACCCATTTCACCATTTGAAAACCTAATGAAGGCAAAGATATGATTTCATCTTAGAAAATGAAAAATTGTCTGAAGGAACAAAATTGGAGGGAAAAAGAACTCCCAATCCTTTGGGTTGTTTCCCTAGGTTGTTACCAATCCATAACCCGATTGGGTTTTAGCTTTTCAAACAACCTAATCTGGTTATGAATAAAGTGAGTTTCCTAGATTTACATGACCTAATTAGGTTAATATGATATACAAAACCCAATCAAGTTATGAAGATTAGAGACTTAATGGTCTACTATATTTATAATTAATTAATTATACATACAATTAAATATTCATATTATATTTATGAATATATAATTAAATACATATATATTCATAACCACCTCCCTCCCTCCCTCCCTCCTAATAACCCCCATCCTCTCCCTCTCCTTCTCTCCTCACCCTCTATTTGGTTCCTAGTTCTACATAACATGATTGAGTTTTGTAGAACTATCAGAGACCGATTGGGTCATGAGATGATATGGACATTGCATATAGGTATTCAAAATAGGATCGGATTATTAGATAATGTTCATGTATAAAGTTCCTAATGACCTAAAAACTATCATTTTGTCTCCTTGGAGGTCCCACTATTGTATCACATAGTTTTCTACAATATAGGCATGCACATTTTTATCATATATCCCCAGAAATGATTGGTTTTGCCTTTTTTTGGTCTTCATGTTATTATATCATTTCAATGTGACAATAGATAATAAAACCATTGATTGCTCTTATTTTTCATTCTGTTGTTTTACTTCAAATTATAAAATAATAATTTAATTTTGTATTTGACTGTGTATTTTGATCATGATATGGTTCATAGAACAATTAACATTCTACAATGGGAAAGAATAAGAGAGGAATGATTGAAAAACAAGAGGTTGAAAATGAACAACAAATAGAGTGCACGAGGAGATTACATGAAGTTATATAATCAAATACACATAATGTAAGTGGTGAAAATGTAACAATTCAAATTAACATGATGAATGCACTGATTACAACAAATGAAAATCAAGAGCATGTACCAATTAATATTGATGTGACAAATCCACCTAGTTCAAAAAACACAAATGTTCAACATACACCAATTGAAATGATTATGAAAAATACACGTAATTTAGTTAAATCACCTAATGAAACATCTCAATTTGATGTGATAAATGCATGTAATGCAAGTAATGAAAATGTTGAGCATGCACCTACATTAGCACCTCCTAGAAGAATTCATAGACTACTAAAGTTTCTAATTGACACCAATCAAAATATTTTGAGGCTAATGCATGATAAACTGTTAGAAAGAAATTGTATAAGAATTGTTAAAATTTTTGGAATATAACTATTTTGATAAATTAAATCAAAGTGGAAGATGCCAAGTTCTTATTGAAATGATTAAAAATCTGAAATTTAGAGAGACAATGAGAATTTTTGGGTTAAGAACATTTAAAATAAGCAGTGAAAGAACCATTGTGAGAAATATCTTTGATGCATACTAATATATTGGTTCAAAATCATGCACTAACGATGCTAATGTTACTCGATGTGTCCTCACATCAACCATAATGAGAAAGGAAATGATAAAATCTTGTATAATAAGAGAAACAAGTATGTCATTAAAGATAAGTAGAACAATATTACACAAAGCCTTAGAGAAGCACACGAAAATTGAGGATCCTAACAATACTTCTCTTTGGTCATTCTTGAGAGACTCCCATGCACGGATAAGGTTGTTATTGATGCACTAAGACTATTAATTGAAAACTTTTGGCATGACAACACAAGGCTTCACCAAATTAAAAAAATCTCAAAATAAGAATTGGAATTGTAAGTAAATAAATGATTGTGAAAATATGAGAGCTCATATGACTATAAATATGCAAGTGGATAGAGGTTGATGTTACCTACAACTGGTCTTCCTTCCATAATTTTTTTGGAAAAACTTAAAGTGTCAAATAGATAAATTTCTAAAACCATCAACTATTACATGAGGTTCATGATCTTCTCATCACAAGTAAGAACTATTTAATAAATAAAAACAAATAAAAAATGGAAAAATGAAAAAATTGATTCTTTTAATATATTTGTTAAGGTGCCAACACTTATGACTTGACTAAAGACCGTTTTTGATAAATATATGTGATTAAATGGTTTTACTAATAATTTAATATACAATTGATTGAGTAAAATGAAATCTGCAAAAGAGAAACTATATAAATTTTGGTGATGATGATTGGCATGAAAAGCTAATGATAGTTCCATTGAAGTTATATAGTTATTCACTTCTAAAATTGATTTGTAGATTGTTATTGTATCATCTTAAAATGGAAGCACTTCCATGTTAAGAGCGTTTAGCCCTCTGAGTAAGTGGTTTGGGGTCATGTCAAGTAGCTTGAATAGGTCTTTTCATGGATCTAGTTGTTTTCCCCCTATTCTTCTTTTCTCTCTCTATTTCTAGCCTATTTCTGACAATTTTCTCTGTGAAACTGAGGATTTTGACTTTCTAGGTCAAGGAAAACCTGAAGGGTCAAGGTCAACCTCAACCTTGACCTAGGTCAAGGATAACCTCAACACTAACCTAGGGTAGGGTAGACCTCATCCCTGATCCCAGGTCCAATTTTTAATTTTTAGAGGTTTTGGGATATCGGGCTTTAGAAAGTTTCATTTCACTGCTTTTAGGTCAGTTGTTTTGAGTTTCAGAATGATACACTCTTAAATTTCATTTAATCTAGGTCCATTTCTAGGGGTTAAGGTTAACTGGGATTTAATGCTTCCATGTTGGCCTTCTCTAGAAGTTTGTGTCCTAGATCTCTATATAAGGAAGCCTTTCTCTCTCATTTTGACATCCACTTACTACGAACCATTATCTTGTACATCCATTATTCTATGAAGTGAAGATCTACTATCTATCAAGTGTTCAAGCATTCAAGCATTCAATTCATCAAGGAGATCCATTGTTAGCTGTAGAACCAGAATCAGTATGCAAAGAACATTAACAAATGAAGTAAACATTCACAAACCAAAAACTAAATTCACATATATGCTTAGACTAAGAAAGAAAATAAGAAGTGCAAAACCTCACAAGAGAAAACACTCCATGCTTTCTTGATTCTGTAGATGTGTCCTTTTGCTGTGGATGTATTCTCAAGATGCTCAAAAGCTGCTTCAATGGAGATGGGTAATGGCAAATTGGTAGCTTTGTGAGCTCTCAATTTGGCATTATAAGGGTATGGTTGATGGCTTTGGTTCTCAAAATAGCATGGTAACTTTAGCTCAAAGATTGTTGATGAAATGGCTTGGGATGGGATTCAATTTATAGGCTAAGGGGTAGAGGGATGGAGGGCTTAGATGCAAGGATGGATGAAGGCTTAAGGAGGGCTAAGATGCACTCAAAGGGGAGCACATGGATTGTGCTTGTTTAGCACCAATGGGAGGGTGACACTTGTCACAAGGAGGAGGAGTGTGAGAGGGTAGGGTTAAGGGTTGGTTAAAGTCATGATGAGTGGGGTTGAGTATGTAAGAGGGATGTAAGAGGAATGAGTGTGGAAGAGGGAAGAGTGTGTAAGATGGATGTAAGAGTCATGAGTGGGCTTGTAAGAGTCTTTATGTTTTGTAAGAGCACTCATGACTTAGTGGTTGGGTTTTTTTGAGGGGAGACTTTGGTTTGGATTAGGAAAGTCTTAAACTTGTTTAAGGAATGTGACAACATTAGGGGGTGGATTAGGCTTGGGTTTAGGATTAGATTAGGGATGTTAGAGATGTGCAAGTGGATGGCATTAATGAGGGTGGGTGAGTTAGTGGCTAAGCTTGGTTAGTATGGGTGGATGGGGTGGATTAGGCTAAATGGAGGATTAGAAATAGGTTAGGGGTTTTTGAATTTGAGGATTTCATTTATCAAATAGATTTATTTAATAAATGGGGATTTTTGGAATTAGATAGAAGAATAGGATTTAATTGATAAATAATAGATTATTTGATTTATTAATTAGGACTATAGATGATTAATTAAATTAATCAACTAGGGGATGACAAAGGATTAATTAAATAGAAATTTAATTAATAATGCCTTTTTAGATAACTAAATAGGATTACTAAAATAGTGTAATCAAATTTAGGTGTCTACATTAGCCATTAAAGGATTCAATCTCTATGCCCTCGCAAAGATATGCGTAGTGAGGGAAGTTCAACTTCTATAGGTAATACCGCTTCGGCACCATAGACTAGGGAGTATGGAGTTGTGCCTGTGGATGTACGGAAGGAAGTTCGATAGGCCCATAGAGCCAAATTTATTTGAAGGTGCCAATCACGGCTGGAATCATTGACAACTTTCTTTAGGATTTTGAGGAGGGTTTTATTAGTTGCCTCTGCCTGGCCGTTACCTTGTGGGAAATATGGGCTAGAAAAGCGATGATGGATGCGGAGGGAAGTGCATAATTCTTCCATGTTGAGATTTTCAAAATTACCTCCATGGTCAGTGAAGATGGTGGATGGGATGCCGAAGCGGCAAACAATGTGGTACAAGATGAACTTGGAGACTTGAACTCCTGTAGCTGAGACTAGGGGGACTGCTTCCACCCACTTAGTGAAATAGTCTGTAGCTGTTATTATCCATTTATGTCCATCAGATGAGAGAGGGGTGATAGTTCCAACTAGATCAAGGCCCCAACAAGCGAAAGGCCAAGGTGGTGCAATAGGCTGTAGATCCTATGCTGGAGCGTGCACAAGATTTGCATGCTGCTGACATGGGAGACACTTTCTGACAAAATCACAAGAGTCTTCTTCAATGGTAGGCCAATAGTAGCCTGCTCTAAGGATTTGTCGTGCTAGGACAATACCACTCGTGTGGGCACCGCAAAGTCCGGAATGTACTTCTTTTAATGCCATCGCGGCCTCATTTTCATCTAAACATCGAGAGAGAGTATCGTGATAACCCCGACGATATAGGGTATTGGCTATGATAACATAGCGGGATGATTTTCGAATGAGGTTTTGGCGTTGGGTACGTGTGAGGTGAGGGGATATGATACCATCGTTAAGGTAAGCGTGAATTTCATGGTACCAAGGGGATTGGGGACCAACCAAGATACAAACACGGTTTGAATCCTCATTCGCATAGGTAGGTGTGAGGAGCTGCTCAACTAAAAACTCATACTGCGTAGCTTCTTGGGGAATTTCCAAGAGTGAGCCGATAGTGGCCATGGCATCTGCTGCCTTGTTCTGCATTCGAGGCACTTGTGTAAACTGAAGCTTTGTAAAATGCTGGGTCAACTGATCAACTAGCTCTTTGTAGGGTAATAGCTTTTCATCTTTGGTTTGATATTCATTTAAGACTTGTTTGATGATGAGTTGGGAATCACCAAAGACTTGTAACTCAGTGATATTCCATTCTGCAGCTATCTTTAATCCTGCTACAAGAGCTTCATATTCTGCTATATTGTTGGTGCTAGGGAATTGTAGCTTGAAGGCTTTTGGAATGTAATCTCCTTGAGGTGTCACTAATAATATTCCTGCCCCTGATCCATGAGAGGTGTATGAGCCATCAAAATAAAGCTTCCATGGGGGTTGTTCTTCAATTAGGCAAATATGCTCATCTGGAAATTCTGTGAGCAAAGGATATGCATCTACTAGAGGTGCATCAGCTAGGTGATCTGCTATAGCTTGCCCTTTGATTGCCTTTCTGTCCACATACTGGATGTCAAACTCACTTAGTAGCATAACCCATTTGGCCAAATGGCCTGTAAGTGCTGTTCTGGAGAGCATATACTTGAGAGGGTCAATCTTGGAGACTAGTTGGATGGTATGACTTAGCATGTAGTGGCGAAGCTTTTGAGTTGAGAAAACAACTGCCAAACAAGCTTTTTCCATAGGAGTGTAATTGATTTCATAACCAACTAGGGTTCTACTGATATAGTAGATGGCTCTCTCTCTGCTATAATCATCATGTTGTGCTAGAAGTGCCCCTAGAGCAGTAGGTGTTGCTGATATATACAAGATCAAGGGACGACCAGGAACTGGTGGAACCAAGATAGGGGGATTGGTGAGATACTGCTTGAGCTGATCGAAGCTGCGCTGACATAAAAGATCCCACTTGAAGTTCTCATTCTTCTTTAGCAAGTGTGAAAACGGCATACACTTATCTGCAAGTTGGGAGACGAAGCGCCGGATAGATTGAAGTTTTCCTTGAAGAGAGCGAAGCTGTCGCAGTGTCTGGGGATGGGGCATGTCTAAGATAGCCTTGACCTTTTTGGGGTCGATCTCTATACCCCGTTTAGAAACTATGAAGCCTAGAAGCTTGCCAGATGTGACCCCAAAGACACACTTCTTGGGATTTAGCATGAGATAATATTGGGTCAACCTATTAAAGACTTTTTCCAGGTCAGCAAGATGATCCATGAAGGTGTGAGATTTGACCAGGATATCATCCACATAATCTTCCAAAATGCTATGGATAAGATCATGGAAAATGGCTGTCATAGCTCTTTGATAGGTAGCCCCAGCATTCTTTAGGCCAAAAGGCATCATGGTGTAGCAAAAGGTTCCCCAAGGGGTAGTGAATGCTGTCTTATGCTGGTCCTCTTCTGCAATCTTGATCTGATTATACCCAGAAAATCCATCCATAAGGGACAAAATTTCATGTCCAGCTGTAAGATCTACAATCATATCTATGTTGGGCAAGGGAAAATCATCCTTTGGACAAGCTTTGTTAAGATCTCTAAAATCAGTGCAGATTCTGATGTCACCGGAAGGCTTAGTGACAGGGACCATGTTGGAGATCCATTCTAAGTAGTCAATAGGCCGGATAACCTTAGCAGCTAACATTCTTTCTAGTTCAGCTTTAACTAGTAATGCCACCTTGGGGTGCATTTTTCTAAGCTTTTGTCTGACGGGCTTGATCTTTGGATCGACTGCAAGATGATGAACTACAAGCTTTGGATCAAGTCCTGGCATGTCCTGATATGACCATGCAAATCGGCCAATGTTCTCTCATAAAACCTCAAAGAGGAGGTCAGCTTGGTCTTGTGATAGGGATGCAACAATGTGAACAATTCTAGGGATCTCTGAAGAACCAATGTTGACTTCTCTAGTATCCTCTATTAGAATAGAAGACACCTCTGGTCGATTATCTTGAGGAGGCAATACTAAATCCTCATGTTCTGCTTGTGGCTCTAGATTTTCTTGCTGAGGGGTTCTCTTCGCTGCCTTAGCTAGTCCTAGATTTACCTTAGTTCCAGTTTTAGGTGTATCGAAACTAGGTTGGGCATTTTCTCCAAAATACCCCTTAGGATCTAGCTTGTAGATGTAGGCAGAATCTGGCTTTGTCTTCTTATGAGGAGTTTCAGCTCCCATGAATCTTAGAAGCGCTTCCTCTGATGCGAACTCATCAATATGTATGACACTTGGTTGGTCCCAATCTATGAGTTGTGGATGAGCAAGTGGTAGGTCAATGAGATGGATGGATAGTTCTCGGAGAACAGAGTCTCCTAGGAAGATTTGGTCTGGGATATCGTCGTAGGATCTCTTTTCAACTTCCTCAGGAATGTCTTCGATTTCAACAAGGTCGCGGTGGATGTTCGAAAAAGCGTGACCATTCTCGTTGGTGCCCCCAGTTGTGGGTATGCCAAAGCCAAGACCTGACTTTATTTCCCAATCATGTGCTTCGATAGGACATTGCATGCCCCTTTCTTCTGGTCCTAGTCCACCTCCTTGATAGTTCCATTTTTTAGTGACGAGCTTATGTTGTTGGGGATACTTTTGGCTGAAGTGATCAAGGCGTGCTTGATTTCTTGGAGGTGCATCCTTATGTAGCCAATTGTTGATATCTGGAGTGAGCTCCTCATGAAGAGGGGTTTTTGAGGACACAAAGGTGGTTGGGCCAAACTGTTTGTATCGAGGAGGTGGAATCTCCTTAGCTTTGTGATATGTTGGCCGTCCATGGGTATGTGGATCAAGTGGGATTGCTCCGACAGCAAATGCATCTGATAGACTATATTCTCCACATCCTTTGTTGTTGATCTTTACAGTAGATAGGGTAGAGGAAAGGATGGTTTCTGCGTCATTACAAGTGTGGGATGAGCTGGCGATGGCTGTGCCGATGTCTATTCCAGGGCAATGGTTTGTATATGAAGCTTCAACTGCATTGCAGTAAGCAAAGGGTTCTGGATCGGCATGGATGGTTACCTTAGTGCCTTGATGCGAAAATTTGATGCACTGATGGTAGGTGGATGGAACGGCCTTCATAGCATGAATCCATGGGCGACCGAGGAGGATGTTAAATGGTAGGTTTAGATCAACAACATGGCAAACTGTCTCTTGAATGACTGGCCCAACCTTGATTGGTAGCAAAATAGTCCCCTCTGTGGTCCTTTCCAAGTTGTCATAAGCTTTGATGGTGATAACCTCACTGATCATATCTGCCTCAGTATACCCAGCTTGTTTTATGAATTTTAGGGTGCAAATGTTCAAGGCTGATCCATTATCTATCATTACTCTTTTCACGGCAAAATTGGATACCATGATGGCTATGCGAAGCGGAAGGGTGTGATCTGGCTCAACCGCGGGTATGTCGGTGGGTTTGAAAGATAGGGCACATGAGGATGAAAGGTGTCCAACAAGATTACGAAAATCAGTAGCATTGATATCAGAAGGGACACGGGATTCTATGAGAGCACTGTCAAGGATGTCTTTGTACACAGGACTAGTGCGGAGAAGGTCTAAAATGGATATTTGGGCTGGCATGTTCCCAAGGTGTTCCAAGATATTGTACCGGCTTTTTGATGGAGCTGATGGTGTTGATGAAACTGGTGGGCCTGCGATGTTAAATCGTGCTCTTCGAGTGGTGACCGCACACTCATTGTCTGGTCCTCGGATATTGATAACATTGACAGAAGGCTCTTTCTCAGATATACAACCTATAAGGCTACCATAGTCTATATAGGATGAAGTGTGGTCATTGTTCTTCCCATGCTGTTGGTTTGGCTGGCGGTTGTTGGTGTGGTTTTGGATAGGTGCTTTTCCAGGATTTTGGTTGTTGTGTGGAGGAAAAGCATTTTGATAAATCTGTAAGCCTGCATTGGGAGAGGTTTGGGCACCAACAGTGATTTCCTTCTGATCAATGAGGTCTTGCACATAGTCTTTCAGTTTCATGCATCTGAGGGTGGTGTGACCGTTTACCCTATGGAACTTGCAATACTCATTGTCCTTGTACCATGCAGCTTTGGATTGGCTTGGATCAATTTGCTGGGTAGGAGGAAATTTGATGAGGTTTTCCTTAGCCAATTTCTCAAAAATAACATCCAATGGCTCACCAAGGGGTGTATAGTTTCTAGGTGCAGGTTGGAATCTGGGCTTTTGCCCTGCAGCTACATTGATGGCATTAGCTTGATTGTTAGACCCTTGAAAGTTGGGTCTTGTATTGTGGTTTTGATAGCTTTGGTTATTTCGTTGTTGGTAATTGGTAGCTTGTTGGTTGTTTGTTTGATATGGTGGGTTAGACTGGTTTCGAGAAGGACCAATGATATTCACATGTCTAGTGTCAGTAACCCGATCTGTTGCAACATGCTTGTTTTTGTTCCAATACCTAGACTTGTCATTGGAATGTGATTGATTTTGGTTGGCCTCTTTGTAAATCTTTACCACACCATCTTTGATGAGTCCTTGCTCAAGGATCATTCCTTTCTCTTTGATATCCTTATAGGTCTGCAAACAGTTCATGGTCATGTGGTGAGCCAAGCTGGGATGTGCATTATCAATAAACATTTTCACCACATGGCGTTCTGGCAAGGTGCAGGATATGCAGGTGGTAAGGGTTTGCCATCTTTGCAGGTATTCGGCAAGGCTTTCTCCACCTTTTTGCTTGGTGTGGACAAGATCAACTATTGATAGCTCTGTTTCAACAAGATGGGCATATTGGGCTACAAATGCCTCAGATAATTCAACAAAGTTCTTAATTGTGCCATAGGGGATTCTATAAAACCATTCAAGAGCTGGTCCAGCCAAGCTTTTGGGAAAGAGGCGCAAGAGGAAGACATCATTGTATGCCACGTCCTGGCAATGCATGTAAAATTCTTTGATATGTGTGACAGGGTCTCCTTTTCCTCTGAATTTGTCAAATTTAGGTACCTCAAAGTGTTTGGGAAATGGTGTTGTGGTAATGGCTCTGTCAAATGGGTAAGGACACACATTCTCAAACTTGAATGTCTTCGGATCATTCCCTTCTTGGATGGCTTTCAGAGCTATCTTCATTTGCTCCCACTCTGAATTGATAGGTGATGGTTGGGGTGCCCCCAATGTAGGAGTGCCTTGAGGTAGGTATGTGCTGGATGGGGCCACTGAATATGGATGGCTGTGAGGGATTTGCTGATAGGGATTGTACATTGTTTGGGCAGCTGCATGGTGGATGACGGGTTGTTGAGGGGGAGGTGGCGCATATTGCTGCATGTGCTGCGAGGCTTGTTGTTGATATGGGATTTGATAGCTTTGTGGAGTGAAGGTAGTAGCTTGTGGATTTGTGGCTGGTGGTATTGAGCTCCCAAGACCTAATGGAAATGATGGGATTGTGCTTTGGGCTGTGGTGAACAAACTGGGGGCGATGAAAGGTTGATTACTTGGCCCCATGGGTGGCATCCCTATTGTATATTGCTGAGGTTGGCCAAAGATGCTAGCACTGATTTGGGAGATGGGTGGATTGGGAAGGCTAGGTTGGGGAGCAGCAACAATAGTGAAGGGGGTGAACGGTGAGGTGTTTTGGGTAAAGGGGGTTTGGAGCGGAGAGGTATGAACCAAGGATGGAGTGGTGGTGGCTGGGTTGGCTTGCGGCATGGAGATTTCAACTTGGGTGGATGATGGTATGTTTGGGTCTGTTGGATCATATGGATTGGCTAGAGGCTCTTCTTTTGGAATAAATTGAGGATAATTTGGATCATAAGAGCCTATGGGTGGTGGCAGCTGCCCAAACAATGGGTGAGATGGATCTGATAATGGAGGGGGTCTTCCAAAGTCAAAGGTTCCTACATTGTCCCTTCGAAAATTAGCCATGATTGTCTCTTTTTTTTTGTCTATAATGGCGTTTACCAATACTGCATTTCCTGGTTGGTTCATGAAAGCTTCAATGTCAGTAGGTGATGGCATAGCTGGCTCTGGGTTGAAGGATGGCTGAGTGCTCAAGGGGGGTGAGGCTGTTCGATCTAAATGATAGGGCTCCATTGTTTCTTTCTTCTTGGCTAAGTGAGTGACGGGTGGCATGAAAAATGCTCCTAGGGATGAGATGCAATAATGCTGATGGATGCAAAAAAGGGGGAAGGCTTTTCTATGCAAATGATTTCCTAGGTTGAGGCAAAGCTATATGACAAAACCTACGGAGGATTGGGTTGGGGATTCTAACTTCAAAGATATGTTGTCAAAGCACAAAAGGTCTGCTTTCCTATGTGGAAGCTTGGTGGTGATTGTGTCAACTTAAGGATAGACTGATGATCCTTTAGGAAGAACACGAGATTGACCACTTGTGAATCCCAACCTTTAGCTCAAGGTGATGAGGGATAACAAGTGACAAAGCTAGATTACCCTAGACAAAGCTATGTCAAAGGGATAACCTTGGTGAGATTGGTGGATTTGGAAGATTTTAGGAATGGCAAACTTTTAGCAAGGTGACAACAATTTTGAAAGCGTAGATGTGCAAATTTTTGATTACTAGCTAGATGGTATGATTCTAAATGAGACGGATGAGCTAATAATGCTTAAGGGGATAACCTAGGATGGCTGGCTTTTCTACAAAGATGACTCTAGAGTGAAGCTTATCCAAGAAGATGTGGAGAAACAAGGGTGTCTAATCATAGAAATCATGCCTAGTTGGTAAGGCATAAGCAGGATTAACTCCTGGATGTTGGCTAAATTTGATGGTGCGCTCTAACCAGGCCTCTTGAAGTGCTTCGTCGGTAGCTTTGTCCTCTGCTTTGTGGAGTTTGGAAATTCGTGGGCTTGGTGTTATTGCTTTTCTCTTGGCTGAAAGTTCTTGGTATGCTAGAGATGGCTTGAGTTTGACCTTGTGAAACTTCTGTTTGGGTTGTTCCGACATAAATTCCTGAATCTGCTTGGCTTTGGGAAAAATCTCAGTTGTTTTGCTTCAACTTGTTCAACTTCCAAAATAGGCAGTGACTACGCTAAGTGTGCCCTAAGCTAGGATTGACCAAGTTTGGCAAACATTCATTCAACAAGTAAAATAAAAACAAGCAATAGATAGGAACACCCAGATAGAAGTTTGTGGTTCTCAGAATGTGGTACTTGCGCTAAGGAGTGTGTATGTTCTACAAATGTTTCGATCAGTCACTCCAAACACATTAACATCCTAGATGGTTTTCTGCAAGGCAGACAATTGGTTTAGCTAGGGAGTCCTCGATATACGCAAGGTACGTGAGGCCCAAATCCGTAGATGATACCAAAAGGATGTCACACAGCCGAGAGGAGCGTTAACCCACTTCTCCTCTTTCACTTCTCAAGGGTATAAAGTTCCTTGAGGCTTAGCCCGAATGACAAAATCTTGATCCCAAGAGAGGTGTCTTTTGATTCACCTTTCGATTCTTATACTCCGCCGGAACGCTGGAGTTGAGGTCGTCCAAGGGGTGATGAAATCCCCAAGCAGGCCTCCTAAAAAAGAAACAAGGTTTTGGATCCTAATCTTATGCACCCAAGATGGCCTCGAAAGACGACAAGGGGAGAGAAGACTCGGATGACCTTGGGCTAAAAAACACGCTTGTTCTTTTACCAACTGACTCTTATGTGTGCTAATCTAGACTTTGCAAGCACTCATGTTTAAGAGACAATGTTCAATTCCAACTTGAAGCGCCAACAAAAGTAAATCGATTGAAGAATGCACACAATAAGAAGAGTTAGGGTCAACAAAAGCAAACTCGCGCGCCCGGAGGCCCTCCACGTCAAGTATCGATTAATTTTCTTTAAGGCATTCAAGATTGAGTGTGAGTTTGTTTTAAGCCCAAAACAAAAGTGTGTGAGATTCAATTTCAAGCGCGCGCCCGGAGGCTCTCCACGTCAGTTGTTGTTCAATTTTAGTGCCCAAACTCAAAGTGTGATCGATTTAATCTAGAGTTTTGACCATTTAAGAATTTTGATAAAGTTAAAGCAAACGTTCAAAGACCAAGTGAGTGAGTTAGATTGTGGAACATTTAACACCTTTTTCAAGTAGATCCATCCCCATAAATGGCGCTGAGATTGCAACCAATGGTTAATATTTGATGGGTGATTAGAAAAGAGGTGAGTCCAAGGAACTACTCAAATTGATTTTTGTAAATTTGTATTTTAACTTAACAAAGTTTCTTAAATGTCCAAAAATCCAACTTTACCTAGATTGCATGTGAAAAAGAGATTTGTAATGGTTAATTGATCCTTGGCATTCAAGATTGGATTTTTTTGTTTTAAGCATGCATTCCAAAGAAAGTTGATTTTAATCCATGACATTCAAGAGTGTGTTTTTGAGCAACATTCATTCAATGAAAAATGTGTTTAACCATTCAAGTTCATTTTTTTTTTTTTAGCAACATGCATTCAAAGACAAATGGTTAAACATTCAAGTTCATTTTTTAGCAACATGAAAACCTGCAAGAAACATGGTTAGTGGTTCCATATGTGCTCCAACCTGCAATGAGACAAAAAAAAGCAATTTAGTTAATTAGCCAAAATCTTCAAAAATGAGAGCTTAACTATGGGAAATTTTTTTTTAACTTTTTTTGTTGTTTTTTCTACGCGTAAAAATGCTTAAAATGGTCTAAATCCTACGGAACCACTAAAAGTCAAATTTTGATTTATACTCCATTTTTTTTTTAAATTTTTTTTTTTTATTTTAAGCTACAGAGTGCAAAAATAATATAGCAGAAATGGAACATAAGCAAGCAGAGAACACAGTCTGCCAAAATACAAAGACGTTGAACTACAGAGGCGCCAAAATACGAAGAGGACAAAACAGAGATGTCAATTTTCGCAGACGCAGATTTTCGCAGACGTCGATTTTCGCAGACGCGAATTTTCGCCGATGTCGATTTGCGCAGATGCGGATTTTCACAGATGTCGATTTTCGCAGAAGTCAATTTTTGTAGACAGAACAGGTTGCAGACGCCAAAACTGCGCCAAAAAAAAAGCTGAAAATGCGAATTTTTTTTAAAATTTTTTTTAGATGGTATTTCTTCTTCCTAAGTGCGTTCTTTAACCTGCAAAAACAAGCAAAACACCCTCACAACACACTCAAACAACAACAAACATTAGATGGTTAGAAAAATGACATATAGATGAAAATAGATGATTAAATGACCCATAGTGGGGTCCCACCGGGCGTGCCAAAATGTAGAACCAGAATCAGTATGCAAAGAACATTAACAAATGAAGTAAACATTCACAAACCAAAAACTAAATTCACATATATGCTTAGACTAAGAAAGAAAATAAGAAGTGCAAAACCTCACAAGAGAAAACACTCCATGCTTTCTTGATTCTGTAGATGTGTCCTTTTGCTGTGGATGTATGCTCAAGATGCTCAAAAGCTGCTTCAATGGAGATGGGTAATGGCAAATTGGTAGCTTTGTGAGCTCTCAATTTGGCATTATAAGGGTATGGTTGATGGCTTTGGTTCTCAAAATAGCATGGTAACTTTAGCTCAAAGATTGTTGATGAAATGGCTTGGGATGGGATTCAATTTATAGGCTAAGGGGTAGAGGGATGGAGGGCTTAGATGCAAGGATGGATGAAGGCTTAAGGAGGGCTAAGATGCACTCAAAGGGGAGCACATGGATTGTGCTTGTTTAGCACCAATGGGAGGGTGACACTTGTCACAAGGAGGAGGAGTGTGAGAGGGTAGGGTTAAGGGTTGGTTAAAGTCATGATGAGTGGGGTTGAGTATGTAAGAGGGATGTAAGAGGAATGAGTGTGGAAGAGGGAAGAGTGTGTAAGATGGATGTAAGAGTCATGAGTGGGCTTGTAAGAGTCTTTATGTTTTGTAAGAGCACTCATGACTTAGTGGTTGGGTTTTTTTGAGGGGAGACTTTGGTTTGGATTAGGAAAGTCTTAAACTTGTTTAAGGAACGTGACAACATTAGGGGGTGGATTAGGCTTGGGTTTAGGATTAGATTAGGGATGTTAGAGATGTGCAAGTGGATGGCATTAATGAGGGTGGGTGAGTTAGTGGCTAAGCTTGGTTAGTATGGGTGGATGGGGTGGATTAGGCTAAATGGAGGATTAGAAATAGGTTAGGGGTTTTTGAATTTGAGGATTTCATTTATCAAATAGATTTATTTAATAAATGGGGATTTTTGGAATTAGATAGAAGAATAGGATTTAATTGATAAATAATAGATTATTTGATTTATCAATTAGGACTATAGATGATTAATTAAATTAATCAACTAGGGGATGACAAAGGATTAATTAAATAGAAATTTAATTAATAATGCCTTTTTAGATAACTAAATAGGATTACTAAAATAGTGTAATCAAATTTAGGTGTCTACATTAGCCATTAAAGGATTCAATCTCTATGGAGCCCTCTTATTGAAGATTTCTCCATCGACATCCATATTCATCCAAGCCTTTTCCTATGCAAAGATCCATTCAAGATTGATGTTGAAGATCTAATGCTATTGATTTGAGACATCCTACACAATTCTACATTCACTTGGAGCATCTGCACTTGTGGATTCAAGGATTCAAATCCTTACCAAGGCAAATTCCCTCATCCAAACAAAAAAAATCATTTTTCTTGTAGGTATAGGTACACGACATCAAATTAAAGTGTAGATTTGGATACCCTTTTGCCAAACTTGTGGGATCTGTGAACAAAATTTTTGTTGGAGCAGTGTAGGTCAAGGTTGACCTACCTTCAAAAGGACAAAAGTTTTCTGAGTTTTCTTCATCTCAACATTTCTAGTTCGGAACAAGATGCAAAATTCTCTGAAACTCTACACAGACATCATAAATCAATATTTTCTAGATTCATCCTACTTTTGAGGTTAGTATTTACTCAACATTTCAACTACTTATTTTCTATCGTATATTATAGGATTTCCTTCTTTCTTCATATTCTCCATTGTTTGATTCATTTGTGCATTGATAACTTCCTTGTGGTTAATCAATTTAGATCATTCCTTTTGGGAATTTGGGTTAAGGATAGGTCCTATTTTCCCCTTCACACACATTTCTTTCTATCATCCTTATTTTTCTCTATTCATTTAGGTAAGAACATTATTTTTATTCCTATTCAATTATAAACACAATCAACTGTAGAACATGGGAATGAAGGAGTAGTGTGAATTGAAAAAGGAGTTTGGTACATTGAAGATTGTTTTGAAAACAGTGTTGCATGCTGAATAAATTCAAGCAAGTGACAAATGGAAATAACTAAACCCTTAACATGAAAGTATTATAGTTTATTTGAACAAAAAAAATGTTCTTGTTTAATACTATTTTAAAATTCAATGCTCATAATCAAAGTTAGTATTCAATACTAGAAGATTCCTTTTAAATCCTTCAAATATTATCAATTACGTTACACAAAAAGGTTGATCACTCTTATCAAGGTTATTCATAAATTGGAATTTTTGAATTCAAATATTCACCACATTAAAAAGCAACGATTGTAAAATAATCCTTGGTGCTGGTAGAGACTGTTGTTTATGGCAAGTAAATAGATTATTCATTGCAAATTAAAAGACCATTCATTGCAAATTAAAAGATTGTTGGCAGTAAGAAAATGTGATAGGAAGTTGGTAGATTTTTTCTTTCAGATTTCTTTATGCTATGAGGCATATTTATTTATTATTTTATATTTTGTAATCTAAGACAAAGGTGTCAAATTCATATATTTGATGTGTAACTTGTTAAGCAAGTTTTTGATTTATATGGAAATAGAGTAAGATTTTTAATTTATTGGTTATAATTTGTATAAGGGATGTGGGTGCTTCTAGATTGGGATGTGGGTGCTTCTAGATTGGGAAGTGGGCATTTCCTAAGATTGTGAAGTGGTTGATTCAGAAAGTAGGGATGGCTGTTCCTTGGAGTTGCAGCTTCTAAATGTAAAGGGTATTAGTGATTCCCAAAGTTGTAGCTCTAAAACTATTTGCCTCAAAGGCCTAATAAAAAGGAAGGATTGAAAATTTTTTTTTACCCTACGGGATTTTCCATGTTAAAACATTGTGCGACTTAGTTATGTATTATCTATCTTTCTCATGCGTTAAAGTTCATAACTTGTAATTATTTCTAGTTTTTAAATTTAATTTAAACCACTGATTCACCCCCTATGGTGTTTGTATTACAACACATTCATCTTGTGTGTTTGACTCACAAGGGGGTTTTCCCTTAATAGGGTTTCCTTGTGAATATATCTAGTGTTGTGTTTTAAATGTTGCAAATCTTACATTAATGTTTATCTTTTGGATCTAAGATTGGTATAATTAGTTAAAATTTTAATTGTATACACAGAACTAATTCACCCCCCTCTCTCAATTGTGCTTTTCATATTTTAGGCCTAATAGTTGGCATCGAATCCAAGTTCTTTTGAAGAAGATTGATCACTAGAAGGAGATATGATATAGAAAGTGTAAGAAGAGATAGTCTAAAGTTTGATTGAAATAACTACTTGATTTGGATCGATCATATGACTACTTATCTAATATGAATGAGAGATAAATATTGGGAGATTAGTGAGAGTCCCTATGCTATTTTGAATGACATATCACAAGCTACTCTAGATGAGAAGAAGAAAATATTTGAAAGGGAAGCCTTGATTAGTGCCTTATTTGATACAAAAAATTTACACATCTATGGCTTAAGGAAGATACATGAGGAATGTAAAAAATAAGAAGCTCTTTATAAAGGTGATAAGTGTAATCACCCAACTTCGATCAAGTGAACTATAAGCCCCATTTTTAGAATTTTAAATCTCTATGTAAGACCAAATTATTCTTAACCAATTTTGGATAATTTATCAATCATTAATCATTAATCCTTGATCAAATAATCAATTATTTATTTATTTAGTTTTATCCTATAGTTTGACCACCTTATCCATTTTATTTAATTAGAAGAACATGTTGGAAGGATTATTGGAAAACAAGATACTGGGGGGGGGGGGGGGGGTGGTGGTGTGGGGCATGGGGGAAGGGAGGGGTGTGAATCAGGATCTGAAACTTTAACTTTAAAACCAAATTATTGAATTCACACCTAATTCATCTCATATCTTAGATCTAACATTACAACTATAATGCTGAAACATAAATAAAATACATCACATCCATGAAGGATTCAACACATAACATAAATAATTTGGTAACCCAAAAACACTTCAATGTGAAGGTAAAATTGGGGTGGGGATGAAACCCACAAATCTTCATTGTTGCAACAATAAAGTTAACCTGTTAGGGTTACAATGTTTGATCATAATCTATGATATACCATGTGAAGGGTCTACCTTGTTAAAAGCTTCAAGACTGTTAAGTCCTACCCTGTTAAAGGATTTTACACTTACAATTAAGTAAGGACTCTATTAGGAGGTTTACATAGATATGTTAGCATCATTTGGTTAAGAGATTTTCCTTGATTCAAAATTGATTCAATACCCGACCCTCAATTTGCTTTACAATATGATTTTGTATCTCCTTTGTACAATGTTTGATATTGATCTCTCAATCTGATATCTCCTTTCAGTCCTTCACTTTTTTGATTGCCCTTGTCTGAAGTAATTCTAGAATTACCCTTCCTTTCTCTCTTTTGTCCTTTGTTCACTTCTTCTTATCACATACTCATTCACATTCTTATCCTCACACGGATTCTAGGGTTAGGATCATCCTTAAACATATAACTATGAAATTTCTAGATCTTAATCGACAATTTACAATTCATCATCTTTTTCCATTTCTATTTGATTTTCTAATTGATTAATTTACATTCCTTGGGATCTTTACCTTTTGTGATGACATGTAATCTCAATCTTAACTATCTCTACAAATATTAAACCTCATATGGAAATTGGCCAAAATGGTTCACATATTTGTTTGTGCAATTACAAACTCATATGATGACACTGAACTATTGGAAATTTGAATGTGCTGACACCTCGGTCATCGTTCACATTCATACTGGCACTCAACTTCTCTACGCATGTGCTTCTTTGTTTGCTCAAAAAATATTATTTTCCATTTTACTTGGTCTCTACTAAAATAACTCGGCTCGTGTATATGCTCGATCTCAACTGGGGTGCTTGAAAATTAGTAACTTGTTTGACATGTTATGCAAAATAAACAAGTCCTTTGTTATGCTTGACCTTTACTAGATGACTCAGTCATAGTGATGTTCGTTCATCCTTTTCTAGTGAATGACTAAGTGTTTGGACACTAATATACAATCATAGGCTTAGAGATCAACAATCTCCCCCTTTGACATTAGTGGTAAAAACACTTTGTCATGCATACTCATTGCATTAAAAAATGAATACTCCCCCTAAGACTATAATTTGAATCTGTAAAATCTGGATGCTCTAATTTCTTTGACTTTTGTTTGTATTTTCTCCTTATTCTACTAATTTCTTATTTCCCCCTTTACTCATTTTTCCTTTTTTCTTTCCCCCTTATTTTCCTTTCTTATATACCCCTTGTTTTTGTCACTGACGGCTTGGGGCTGCTAGGTTTAGGTGGTGCTTATAAAAAAATTGCTCATGGCTTGCCAAAATGTTTGCATAGCCTTTATTCCACTGTTCTTTTATCTTCTCCAAAACATGAAACTGTATTTCTAGCTTGACAAATAGATCAATAAAACCTTCAACCTGAGCAAAATGAATATCTTTCTTTAAAATATTGTGTGCAATGGATACTTCTTTTTGAAAGATTTCTAAGTGGGGTAGCAACTAGGATTGGATTAAGATCAATTTGTTTCCAATCTCACTATCTCTAGCCATTATCTTGACTAACCTTTGTTGACCAATTGTCAACTTATTATATGAGAGAGAGCTTGAACTTGCATTCTTGCCCAATGAAATTGCACTTGCCCTCATATCTAAATTCAATAAATCAATAGAATGTTGATTTTTCAATGTAAAAATTCAACATTACTCAACCTTATATACAATGAATGAATGCTCTTCAATTTTTTTTTCTAATTGTGTGACCAATTTGGAAAGCTCTACTTGTCTATTTACATGGGTAAAGTGATTACCTCATCTAGACTGACTGACTTATCATCCAACTCATCTTTCTGAGTCAAAACTTGAGATCTGGGAGCTATATCACTGGGTAGTGATAGCTGCAATTGTTTTCCCTTCTCACTTGATCTCATTTCCTTCTATTGCCTCTTCTGAGTAGGTGCCACTTGCTATTCAAGTATTCTCTCTAATGCTATTGTAGGCTTTGCACTCAAAAATTGTACAAGAGCTAGGGAAGCCTCTTGCTCCTTTGGTGTTACCTGTTCTATTGCCATCCCTGTGCTTTTATCCTCTTCTTTCCTCTCTTGTTTATGAGGAATAGGCATAAGTGTGTAAGATTCACATGTCACATGTGACTAGGGTTTGCTAATCCTTTGATTAGGACTATGCAAATTATTAAGTATATGATTAGATGGGAAACTAGGATTAATTAGTGGGTAAGTGGATTGAACTAGGTTAGAAGGATGGGTTAGGTTAGAAAAATGAGGCAAGTGAAGGTTAAGGTTAGAAGTCATGTGCTCAAATAGAATTAAATATAATATTTAATTCCAAGTTGAACTAAAAGGGATTAATTAAGTAAAATAATTCATTTACTTAATTAAAGTGAAGGATTAAGATGCAAGTGGGATGAGGGGGAATAGGCTAGGATCAAATAAATGTAAATTTATTTAAATCAAGGATAGGGGATAAAGAGGAATGCAATTAAATAAATGTAAATTTATTTAATTAAAGGTAGGATAAGGCTAAAATTAAATAAATAATTTAAATATCTATTTAATTGGTCAAGATAAGGGTATTTGTGCTCGATTGGACAATTTTAGCTATCTACATTAATGTACATGTTTCACAAATATATTTTATTTGTCTAATATTATTTACATTTTCACATATATTGATGTGATGTACATGTTTCAAATATATTTTATATATTTTCAATATCAAATGTTCATTTAATATATGTTAATCTAATATATATTTTATCACATATATTTAATAACATGTCATTAAACATATATATGTTACTAATTTAACATATGTTATTAATCACGTATGTATAATAATTTTACATTTTTTTTATTAACATACATCTTTAATAACATTTAATATAAATTATATTAAATGTGTTATATATGTTTCATATGTTCTTAGGAAAACCTATATAAATGGGTCGATAAAGGTCATAGGACAACCTATGACCCCTTTTGATAGATTTCATGAGCACATATGTTCGTAGGGGACCTAATTCAATTGTTCATATGGGTTGGAAGGGGTCACAGAATAACCCATGTCCTCTTTTGACATATTTCATGATGACATATGTCCCCAAGGGTCCTAGGACCCCTAGGGACCTAGTTCAACTGGTCATATGGGTATAAAGGGGTCATAGGACAACCTATGACCCCTTTCAACACATTTCATAATGTCATATGTCCCTAGGGGTCCTAGGAGCCCTAGCAACCTAGTTTAATTTTTCATATGGGTTAAAAGGGCTCATAGGACAACCTAAGACCCCTTTCGACACATTTCATGATGACATATGTCCCTAAGGGTCCTAGGACCCCTAGGGACCTACTTCAATTGTTCATATGGGTCAAAATGGGTCATAGGACAAGATAAGACCCCTTTCGACAAATTTTATAATGAAATATGTCCCTAAGGGTCCTAGGACCACTAGGGACATACTTTAATTGTTCATATGGGTCAAAAGGGGTCATAGGAAAACTTATGACCCCTTTTATCACATCTCATGATGACATATGTCCCTAGGGGTCCTAGGGTCCCAAGGGACCTACTTCAATTGTTTATATGCATCCAAAGGGGTCATATGATAACCTAAGACCCCTTTTGACACATTTCATGATGTCATATGTCCCTAGTTGTCTTAGGACTCCTAGGGACCTGCTTCAACCATTCATATGGCTCAAAAGAGGTCATAGGACAATCTAAGATCTCTTTTGACACATTTACTGATGACATATGTTCCTAGGGGTCCTAGAGACATACTTGAATTATTCATATGGGTCAAAAGGGGTCATAGGATAACCTATGACCCCTTTCAACACATTTCATGATGACATATGTCCCTAGGTGTCCTCAAACCCCTACGAACCTAGTTCACTTGTTCATATGGGTCGAAAGGGGTCATAGGATAACCCATGACCCATTTCAACACATTTCATGATGACATATTTTCCTAGGGATCATAGGACCCCCAAATACCTATTTCAATTGTTCATATGGGTTGAAAGGAGTCATAAGACAACCTATGACCCCTTTCAAGAAATTTCATGATGATATATGTCCCTAAGGGTCCTCGGACCCCTAGGGACCTAATTCATTTGATCATATTGGTTGAAAGGGGTCATAGGGCAACCTAGAACCCTTTTTGACACATGTCATAATGACATATGTCCGTAGGGGTTCTAGGTCTTGGAAATCTAATAGGGAAAGCAAGATACTTCAGTGGGTGAATCAGGATCTATAAAACTTTTAACACTTCAAATATGAAACATGTTTGATATTTTCACTTAAACTCTCATTTGAAGATTATCATCATATCAATGTAATAATATACTTAAAAATATCATTAGATATGCCTTCTAACTACATGAATGAAAAATCATAAACACATAACACATTAACACACATATTTGGTAACGCAAAAACCCTCCTAGGTGGATGCAAAATTCTAGTGGGGATGACACAAACAAAATCTTCACTACTATACTAATAAAGTTTTCCATGTATAGGCTACACTATTTTGATCACTTTTGATGATATATTGTGTGAGGGGTTTACCTTGCTAAAGGCTCAAGGAACTGCTAGGTTCTATCTTGATTAAAAGATCTTTACATCACATCTAAGTGAGTACTCTATTAGAAGATTTTCAAAATCTTGTTAAAGCTATTCTATTAAGAGATTTAAACCTTGAAACACTTATTAGAATGTTTAGTACTTGATCCTTTAATATGCACTTACAAAGATGATATCAAATCTCCTCAATGCAAAGTAATATCACCTCTTTGTGATTGATCTTTATCTTTGTAAAAACTTATTCACTACATTGCTTGATCTCTTTTGACTTTAACACTCTAATTCACCTCCAAAAATTCACATCCAACTAATCTCATAATACATACACACTCACACATGTGAGCTATGTCATTGACCCCCTTAAATAGTTGTTTAGGTGAACCTTCTAGATCAAAATCAAATCTAAATTCATTTCTTTTCCGCTTAGTCTTGCAATTTTCTGATTGGTGAATTACCTCACATAAAGATTAATGATCTACCTCTTAATGTGTAATCAACTCCTTGATTACCTCCTTGATCTATAAAACACACTACCAAATCGATAAAAATAATTTACATAAGATTATGTGCCATTCCAAACAAATATATAATATTGTGTTACTCAACATAAACTATTTCATCATGTTGTCCCTCGACCTTAATTGTGCTCGACATATACTAGATTACTTGGCCTCTATAACACTTGATGTCAACTACTATCCCTAATTAAATAAAAAATTATTGGAGCACTCATCGACCTCTGGCTTGCTTGGTAGTAACTACTACTTGTCACATGACATAAAATATATACAAGTCTTTAATTCGTGAGTCAACCTATATAGGATGACTTGGTTGTAGTGATGAACAAATGATGCAAGTGAAAAGGGTATAAATAGTGTAAGTTGGGAGATATCAACCCACAAATAGACCTTAAGAAGGTTTGAGAGCCAAAAGAGACCCCATAACCCCACACTTGCACCTTTACATAAAATGACTCAATACATGAAACTTGCTCAAAACATGCAAACATGAAAAAATGCTCAGGGAATATTGTTTTTACATCAGCATGGTCATATTGACTAAATTTGGGGACCCCAAAACAAATAAATTGCATAGTTCCTTCAATACTCCCTTGGATTGCTAGTAGCCCAAGAAAGTGGATTCTAGCCTGCAACTTGAAGACTTAGTATTGGAACAATGAGACTAAATAGCAAATAGTTACTATTCTTGATATGCTATAGGACCCCCAAGTGGTGAGATCCTATGAACAAGGATACTATCAAAACACTTGAAATCAATAATTAGGCCTAAAGGCTAATTAGGGCACTTTTACAAAGGAAGTACCAATTAAAAACGTGAAAAAAATTTAGACCAATTTGATTAGATATAAAACATCTTAAATATTCTAAATCCAGAGTTACAGGTCTTAGGAACAAGTTTTGGTTTCTCAATCGCTTGTTGTCACAAAACAACACATTGGTGCATACATGATACATGCACCTAGGGCATCATTTTTCTCCCTTGTCCCTGCATCTTAATGATTAAAACAAAAAGAATCTTGAAGAGGAATAATAGTACAAGGATTCCACCAAAGGCCATTAATTTCCCATGGTGCAATCTGGAGTTATAAGTTGATTTCTCCAGAAGCCCTAGAAACCCTCAAAACTCAGACTATTTGCACAAAAAAAGGTATAACTTGAGTTTTAAAGTTTTTTAGGACCTCAAACTAGTTGCATTTTAAAGGTAACTTGATTGTGCATCCAATAGTACTAGGCTTGAACTTCTATGCATCTGTACAAGTCTACTCCATCTAGAAAACTCACCTAGAATGCAAAAAATAGGGTTATTCTTTATTGATTTGAAGGCAAAAATGTACATCATACCTTCCACCTGCGTAAAAGGGATATATGAAGGTCTTCCCCAACTAATCCAACCAAATTTCAAAGGTTGTGACTGTTGGGGGATTGATTACAATCAATTTGCCTAATTATGCAAAAAGTTGCAAATTTGCATAGCAACTTTTGCAACATTTATTGCATTTTTACATTTTTAAAGCCTTAAGGGCATTTTTAACTATCCAAATGAGTCTTAATTGACTCAATGCAACTAATAGACCCTAGATTACAAGTAAATATATTCAATTACATAAATTGTGCTCTTGTGACCTCATTGAGCAATGGGCTTGTAAAAACACCCAAATTGCTAATGGGCCACACAAAAGGGTTAAAAGTAAACCTAGGAGTCTAGAATCATTGTCTTATACAAAACATAGAAAAGTAAACTAGAGAAAGGTCATAAATGACCCAAAAAACCTTATTTCATTGCTTCATGAGAGGGTGCTCCTGCACCACCAAATAAGCCTGCCTTGTGAATGACTAAATGTTTGACACTAATGAAAAACATGATTTAGGGATGAACATTAGGGTGCCTAAGGACCTAGTTCAATTGTTCATATGGGTCGAAAGGGGTCATAGTAAAACCTATGACCACTTCTAACACATTTAATGATGATATATGCTCAATGGGGTCTTAGGGACCTATTTTAATTGTTCATATGGTTTGAAAGGGGTCATAGGAGAACCTTTGACCCCTTTCGACACATTTCATGATGACATATGTCCCTAGGGGTCCTAGGATACCTACGGACCTATTTTACTTGCTCATATGGGTAGGAAAGGGGTCATAGGATAACCTATGACCCCTTTCAACATATTTTATGATGATATATGTCCCTAGGGGTCATAGGAAACCTATGACCTTGTTTAATTATTTATGTGGGTTGAAAGGGGTCATTGGATAACCTATGACTCCTTTTGACAAATTTTATGATGACATATGTCCCCATTGGCCCTAGGACCCTTAAAGACCTAGTTCAATTGTTAATATGGTTTGAAAGGGGTCATAGGATAATCTATAACCCCTTTCAACACATTTCATGATGACATATATCCCTACGTGTCCTAGGCCCTTAGGGACTTACTTCAATTGTTTATATGGGTTGAAAGGGGTCATATGATAACCTATGAAACCTTTCGACACATTTCATGATGAAATATGTCCCTAAGGGTCCTAAGACCCCTAAGTACCTACTTCAATTGTTCATATGGGTCTAAAGGGCTCATAGGACAACCTATGAACCCTTTTGACAAATTTAATGATAATATATGTTCCTTAGGTCTCATAGGACAAGCTATGAACCCTTTTGACAAATTTAATGATAATATATGTTCCTTAGGGTCCTAGGATCCCTAAGCACCTATTTCAATTGTTCATATGGTTTGAAAGGGGTCAAAGGATAACCTATGACCCCTTTCGACACATTTCATGATAACACATGTCCCTAGGGGTAAGTGAGTTGGCAAAGCAGCTAGGCCATATTTTGGTCTCCCCAATTATGGGGTAAGCGATATGTATTCACTTTGACATTTGACATTTTTTCAATATATAAGATATATATTTTATAATATTATTAACATTAATATTAATATGATTACTATTTCATTAATGATTATTATATTAGTTAATTTAATAATAATAATAATTAATAAATTATATATTATTTTATTATTAATTTAATAATTATTAGTATTAATAATTTAATAATACTTACTAAATCTTTATTAATAATTTTTAATTATAAGGTGGTTGCAATAAAATTAAAATCGTTTTAATAGACATTTTTCACAATTATATTTAAGGGAAGAAATTTCCAATTAAATTTTATGAGTGTTATTTTAAAAAATGGATTCAGTTTAATGGAAATTGTTTTCTACACTAAGTAAACTTGTTTTCTTTGTAAACTTGAACTCTGTTTGTAGATCAGACATGTATGGTTACAAAACAAATGATTTATAAAACTACTATTGATGTGACGTATGTTGTATTTCATGTTGGGGTTCGGGTTTGACTTAGTATGTTGACCTGTCAGGATGTTTACCAAAGGCTTTGGGAGTTTTGTTCTGTGATGATGTTATGGTTATTATTTGGTCACGATCTTTTATACCTGACCATGGTGATGTACTTCGTGTATTTCTATCATGAGTTTTGATCATTTGCTTGTTAGTGTTTTCTAGTTGCTTGTGTAGTACCAAGGTGATTATTGTGACTTTCTTGTTGTAACCCTTGAGTTTGATCAATTATCTTTTGGTGCTTTCTAGTTGCTTGTATAGGATTGAGGTGAATATTGTGATTTATCTTTAGGTGTTTTCTAGTTGCTTGTATAGGATTGACGTGAAAATTATAATTTTATGTGTTGTACTTTGTAAGGAAACTCAGGTGTGGAAACAACTTCCTACACTAATCCCTTAAGGAAAGTATTGTGCAAATTCTTATTAAATCCTTACAATTTTAGATTTGATATTATGTAAACAATAACATTGCAGTCAACCATGGATATAGAAAATAGATAGAGAAAGACAACACATAAACACAAAGATATGTTGGTGGGGAAAAACCTTTCGGTAAAACAACCCCACCCCTCCAAAACCTGCACAATGTATTATCTTCAACACAAAAGGTTACAAGGCACTTGTAATGCAAGTTCTTTCAGGACATAGAAGGCCAATCTAGTAGCAACGTATCATACCAACAATACACTTTCTCTCTCTTCTATCTGCAACCCTAGAAATGCTTATATCATGCACTTTCCATTTTAGAGAAACTTCCAAAGAACAACCGTATTAGGGTTTTACCATTCTCCAAAAAAATAAGAATCCAATTTTTTTTTCAGGCTGATGCCTTGAACCCCGTGCATGAGTTAAAGATTCGAGTGTACAATACTTAATGATCAATTGCCACATGTCTTCACGTCTTCACCCATCATCAAATCTTCCAGAGATAGCTCTTATGCGACATAAGAATCTGTCATAACTATTTCAGCCATGATCTCCTTACATACAATTCAAGATGCCAACACATACAAGTAAAGTGGCACATCAACATGCCAACTTAGACATGTACACTCACACTTAATTACATTATTTGCAAAAAATATATTTACAAAATAAATTATAAGAATAGGAATTATCCAAGGTTGAGACACCTTATTCCTAACATACTTTTCATGAGCTTAGGGTAGATAATCTATGTGTATGTTGGGAAGTGGCTTGAAGAGGAGGCCGGAGCCCTAAAGAGCCTGCTTGGGTAACCCATTGTAAGTTTTTTTAATTAGTGATAACATTTCATTAAATGGGTTTGAAATGAATTAATGTGTTTTCCTCGCCGATGCCTCAAGTGCTACTATAGGCTAGTATGAGAGTAGAGAGGATGCTTGGTTGCAACCTTGCCTCATTATTATGCCTTATCTATACGAAAGGATATTGATGCTACATAGAGTCACTAGGGGGCTAAAGTCTAGAGAGGCTACTAAGGTAACCTTAGAGTTGACTCATGCGATGACACTTTCCCACTTACATAGTAGATTTCCGATGTGTCTATGTTGCCTTTGGGTCTAGATGTTATTTGTGTCTTAGTACCTTTGAGATAGATTGCTATTAGGTTTTCCTTGACCTAGATGTTCGTTATGACTTATGGATTGATATCCATATGGGACTTGAGATTATCTCCTTAGCATGGTGAGAGTGGTCCATTTAGGTTCCATGGGGTTGGGTGGTAGTGTTTCTTATACCATTGATATCTAACAACTGGATGTACTTGTGCAGTTGTTCTTTTCATTTTGATCTTGTATTTTTGTTGGATGATTATATTTTTTTGTATTGTACTTGATTTATTAAGAGGTCTTATGAGGTGATGTATTTATTCATGATGTATATTATTTGAGCTTTTCATACCCTGTGACTTGTAGAGTGGATGATCGTGCATTCTGCTTATGCTAAGTGGGATCTTATGTAATTGTATATTATTTCATTGGATTCATACTTGTGACTATTCTATGATGTGGATTTGTTATGTATCATATCTAGTATTCATAAAACTTGTGTGTGTGTGTGTGTGTGTGTGTGTGTGTGTGTGTGTGTGATTCAACATCATGGAACCCTTAAGAGATGTAATATATTTATGGATTGTTTGTATGTATGTGAATTATTGCTTCCACTATATTATCTCTTGTTGTTTTAATCTTTAAAAAAAAATGTTTGGCAAACTTAGTGAAATTTTAGGTTAATTTATTTTGGGTTCCCTGGTGGGGCATTACAAGATAACCTATGACCCCTTTTGACATTTTTCATTATGACATATGTCCTTAAGAGTTCTATGACCCCTAAGGACCTAATTCATTTGTTCATATGGGTTTAAAAGGGTCATAAGATAACCTATGACCCCTTTCAACATATTTGATGATGACATATGTCCTTAGGAGTCCCAGGACCCCTAGGGACCTAATTCAATTCTTTATATGGGTCAAAAGGGGTCATAGGAGAACCTATGATCCCTTTAAACATATTTCATGATGACATATGTCCCAAGGGGTCCTAGGATTCCTAGGTACCTATTTCAATTGTTCATATGGATCAAAAGGGGTCATAAGATAACCTATGACCCCTTTCAACCCATATGAATAATTGAAATACCTCCCCAGGGGTTGTGTGACTCGTAGGGACCTAGTTCAATTGTTTATATGTGATGAAAGAGGTTATAAGATAACCTATATCCTCTTTCAACACATTTAATGATGACATATGTCACTAGGGGTCTTAGGACTCGTAGGGACTTGCTTCAATTGTTCATATGGTTTGAAAGGGGTCATAGGAAAACTTGTGACCCCTTTTGACATATTTTATGATGACATATGTCCCGAGGGGTCCTAGGACCCCTAGGGACCTATTTCAATTCTTCATGAGTTGAAAGGGTTTCATAGGATAACCTATGAGTCCTACTGACATAGTTTATGATGACATATGTCCTTAGGGGTTCTAGGACTCCTAGGGACCTAGTTCAATTGTTCATATGGATCAAAAGGGGTAATAGGATAACCTATAAGCCTTTTTGATGCATTTTATGATGACATATGTCCTTAGAGGTCTTAGGACCCCTAATTACCTATTTCAATTGTTCATATGGGTCAAAAGGTGTCATAGGATAACCCATGACCTGTTTCAATATATTTCATAATGACATATGTCCCTAGGAGTCTTAGGACCCCTAAGGACCTAGTTTAATTATTTCTTATGGGTCAAAAGGGGTCACCTGACAACTTATGACCCCTTTTGATACATTTAATAATGACATATGTTCCTAGGGGCCCAAGGAATAGGACCCCTAGGGACCTTTTTTAATTGTTCATATGGGTTGAAAGGGGTCATAGGATAACCAATGACACATTCCAACAAATTATTAGAGTGGGATTATTGTTGCACCAAAAGATTGATCTGTCAATGCCTGGTACAACCACTCAACTTATAGTACATAGGAGGTGGTTAAGCCTTTGTCATGAATCTCAAGGAGAGTGTTGACCAAATTTCCAACAATCTCCTCCTCAATGTTACCTGAGGGTCTAAGGATTCGAACTTGTGACCAAGCTCTAATACCACTTGTTAGAGTGGGGTTGCTGTTGCACTAAAAGATCAATCTATCAATGCTCGATATAACCACTCAAATTATAGTATATAGGAGGTAGTTAAGCCCTTGTCACGAATCTTGAGGGGAGCGCTGACCAAATTTCCAATATAAATTTTATGACAATAAATGTTCCTAAAGGTCCTGGGATCTGTAGTGACCTAGTTTAATTGTTTATATGGGTTGAAAGGGGTCATAGGATAATATATGACCCCTTTCAACACATTACATGATGACATATGTCCTTAGGGGTCCCAAGACACCTACGGACCTAGTTTATTTGTTCATATGAGTCAAAAGGGGTCATAGGTTATCTTATGACCCCTTTCGATACATTTCATAACAACATATGTCCCTAGAGTTCCCAAGACCCTTAAGGTCCTATTTCAATTGTTCATATGGGTGGAAAGAGGTCATATGATAACATGTGACCCCTTTTGACACATTTTATGTTGACATATGTCCCTAGGGGTCCCAAGACCCCTAGTGACCTATTTCAATTGTTCTTATGGGTCAAAAGGGGTCGTAGGATAACCTATGACTCTTTTTGACACATTTCATGATAAAATATGTCCTTAGGGGTCCTAGCACCCCTAGGGAACTAATTGAATTATTCATATGGGTCAAAAGGCATCATGGGATAACCTATGACCCCTTTCGACACATTTCATGATGACATATGTCCTTAAGGGTCATATGAACCCTAGGGACCTAATTCATTTGTTCATATGGGTTGAAAAAGATCATAGGATAATCTATGACCCCTTTTGACATATTTGATGATGACATATGTCTGTAGGAGTCCTAAGACCCCTAGGGACCTAGTTCAATTGTTCATATGGGTCAAAGGGGTCATAGGATAACCTATGAACCCTTTCAACATATTTCATGATGACCTATGTCCCTAGGGATCTTAGGATCCTAGGGACCTATTTCAATTGTTCATATGAGTCGAAAGGGGTGATAACCTATGACCCCTTTTTAACCCATGTGAAAAATTGAACTATCTCCATAGGGGTCTTAAGACACCTAGGGACCTAGTTCAATTGTTCATATGGGTTGAAAGGGGTTATAAGATAACCTATGTCCCCTTTCGACACATTTAATGATGAAATATGTCAGTAGGTGTCCTAGGACTAGAAGAGACTTCCTTTAATTGTTCATATGGGTCGAAAGGGGTCACAAGAGAACCTATGACCCCTTTCAACATATTTAATGATAAAATATAGCCCTAGGGGTCCTAGGACCCTTAGGGACATACTTTAATTTTTCATATGGCTCGGAAGGGGTCATAGGATAACCTATGACTCCTTATAACACACTTCATGATGTCATATGTCCCTAGAGGTCCTAGGACCTAGTTCAATTGTTCATATGGGTTGAAAGGGGTCATAGGATAACCTATAGCCCCTTTTAGCACATTTAATGACATATATCCATAGGTGTCCTAGGACTCCTAGGGACTTACTTCAAGTGTTCATATGGGTTGAAATGGGTCATAAGACAATGTAAGACCCTTTGTGACATATTTAATGATGACATATGTCTCTAGTGGTTCTAAGACCCCTAGGGACATATTTCAATTGTTCATATGGGTTGAAAGGAGATGAAGGGGTGCTCCCCTTAATACCCTAAACACATAACAAAAACCAAGAAACAACAACAATTGTGAGAACAAAATAAGGGCTTCTTATTATTACTACAAATGCAGAATTATAGAATTTGCAAGTACAATATGCTAACCCACATGGGCACCTTCATTACAATAATCTGCAAGATTAAGTTGCAAACTACCACTAATAGCTATTTTAGATGATGTTTGTGTGTTTCTTAAATAGGTATTTTTATGCCACCCAGAAAGGTTCTAGACATTCAAACTTAATACCTAGGGCCGATAGAGCTTAACAATACATATAGAGTCATCCAAATACATCTTTGACATTTATTTTAAAAATTTTAGGTAGTCCAACTTTGGGAGCCATAACTCTCAAACTATTGCTCCAATTGTCTATTATAACCACTTTTCAGAAATGCCAACTCCTTATCTAGAAGTTCGGGACCATGCAAGTGCACTTTTGTTGAGTTTTCAGACCTCATCCAAGGCCTCTAAGGTCTTCAAAATTGAGTTCAAAGATTTTTCTCCAAAAATTTCCACCAAAAATCCACAATAACTTCTTTGATACTTAAGCTGAACCAATGCGATTTTTATGGCAAGCTTATAATTTTGAAATGAACCTTCTTGTAGAAAATGAGAACATTTGGAGCTCATATGATAAAATTTCTAAAAATAGTAAGCTCCTAGAAATAGTACCCCCCCTGTCTACTAGTTATGATGAAAATATAAAAGATTGAAAATAAAAATATTTTTGGGTGATGTAAGATTTCCCTTACACCCAAGATGCTCCTGCATTAGACACTCAGGGTAATTTGAGAAGTGACTCCGTTATGTCTTAGGTGTTCAGAGGAAAGCAAAGATAATTAACCTCCTCCCTTGCTAGCCATGGTGAATCCTCTATTGGCCTCCCTTTCCATTTGACTAGGTTTTCGTCATAAGTTATGTTCCTTGTACTTTTGCCAATACGACTGTCCAGTATCTCCTCAATCTTCTTTATAGCTGAACTAGCTGCTAGAATACTCCACTGCACTTCTCCAACTTCATCTCCATCACCCCCTTCATAATACTTTGTCAAATCTAAAATATTAAATACTAGTGAAATATTCAATTCAACAGGAAACTCTACTTCATAGGCATTTCCAAAATTATTCCTTTTCACTATCTTGCACGGTCCAAACTTCTTCATCTTAAACTTATTATATGTACCCACTAGAAAAGAATCTTTTCTCAAATGAACCATAACTTCATCTCCAATCTAAAATTCCTTATACCTCCTTTTTATATCTTCCTTATCATTTTACTGTGTATTCATCTTTATGATGTGCTTCCTCACCTCCTCATGGATATTGTTCAAATGTTCAACAAATTATTCTGCTTCAACATTACTTATCTCTCCTTTATCAAACTATCTCAATTCAAAAGTATTTCTAGGACTACTCCCATATACAATATCAAATGGTGATTTATGTATAATCTTGTTGACAAAATTATTATATGCAAATTCTTCCTATGGTAAAATTAGATCCCATCCTCTTGGTTTGTCTCCAACCAAACATCTCAGTAAATTTCCTAAACTCCTATTTGTAGAACAAGATTTAGTATGCAAAGAACATTAACAAATAAAGTAAACATTCAAAAACCAAAAATAAATTCACATATATGTTTAGACAAAGAAAATCAAACAAAAAGTGCAAACCTCACAAGAGAAAACACTCCATGCTTTCTTGATTTTGTAGATGTGTCCTTTGATGTGGATGTATGCTCAAGATGCTCAAAGTTGCTTCAATGGAGGTGGGTAATGGAAAATTGGTAGCTTTGTGAGCTCTCAATTTGGCATTATAAGGGTAAAATTGATGGCTTTGGTTCTCAAAATAGCATGGTAACTTTAGCTCAAAGATTGTTGTTGAAATGGCTTGGGATGGGATTCAATTTATAGGCCAAGGGGTAGAGGGATGGAGGGCTTAGATGCAAGGATGGGGAGATGGTTAAGGAGGGCTAAGATGCACTCAAAGGGGAGCACATGGATTGTGCTTGTTTAGCACCAATGGGAAGGTGACACTTGTCACAAGGAGGATGAGTGTGAGAGGGTAGGGTAAAGGGTTGGTTAAAGGCATGATGAGTGGGGTTGAGTATGTAAGAGAGATGTAAGAGGAATGAGTGTGGAAGAGGGAAGAGTGTGGAAGATGGATGTAAGAGTCATGAGTGGGCTTGTAAGAGTCTTTTATGGTTTGTAAGAGCACTCATGACTTGGTGGTTGGAATTTTTGAGGGGGGACTTTGGTTTGGTTTAGGAAAGTCTTAAACTTGTTTAGGGAATGTGACATCATTAAGGGGTGGATTAGGCTTGGGTTTAGGATTAGATTAGGAATGTTAGAGATGTACAAGTGGATGGCATTAATGAGGGTCGGTGAGTTAGTGGCTAAGCTTGGTTAGTATGGGTGGATGGGGTGGATTAGGCTAAATGGAGGGTTAGGGATAAGTTAGGAGTTTTTGGATTTGAGGATTTTATTTATCAAATAGATTTATTTAATAAATGGGGATTTTTGGAATTAGATAGAAGAATAGGATTTAATTGATAAATAATAGCTTATTTGATTTATCAATTAGGACTATAGATGATTAATTAAATTAATCAGCTAGGGATGGCAAAGGATTAATTAAATAAGAATTTAATTAATGATGGCTTTAGAGATAACTAAATAGGATTACCAAAGTGGTGTAATCAAATTTAGGTGTCTACACTTATCTAGAAACTCCTTCAATACTTCATTCATGAGCCTCATGAAAGTGCTTGGTGGATTGGTTAGCCCAAAAGGCTTGACTAACCAGTTGTACAGTCCTTCGCTTCTCTTGAAAGTACTCTTCTACTTATCACCTTCTTTGATATGAATCTAATGGTACCTACTCTTCAGATCTATCTTTGTGAAATACTCAGCCCCACTCAAATAGTCCATAATATCATCCATCCTTGGCCATGGAAATTTGTACTTGATTGTAATCTTGTTGACAACACAAGAATTTGTGCATATTCTCCATTCTTCTTTGGTGCTAATATGATTGGTACAATACATGGACTTAGACTCTCTCAAATCAACCCCTTCTGCAATAACTCGTGAACTTGTCTATTCAACTCTTCACTTTCTGCTGGTGTCATTTTGTGCTATACCTTGTTTAGCAAACTAGCTCCTAGAATCAAATCCATCTAGTGACTGATCTTCCTAATTGGGGGTAATTCATCAAGTATATTATCTGATAGAATATCAAAAAAATCTCCCAACATATATGCAACTTCTGTAGGTACCTCCTTTAGTTCTTTTTTACTATCTTTCAAAATTATAGAAAAACACATATGCTCATGCTTCATACCTTTGAGAAACTCTTTTCCATCAGCAAAACATATTCTGCTAGCACTACATACCCTTTTTTCTTTCTCCTTCAATGAATTTGACTTATGTTTCACTCCAGCCTTGGTCAAACTGTAGGTATTTGCTTGTCCATTTTGTACAACATGCTAGTCAAACTACCACAGTCTACCCAACAACATATGACATATATCCATGGATACAATTTCAAAAAGTACCTCATCTTGGTAGTTTTCAATCTTGAACTTCACTAAGTGTTTCACATTGACCATGGCCTTGTGGTCATCTTGCACCTAAGAAATATGGTATGGATGTGGGTGTTTTTGTCTCTTCAACATCAAATTTGTGACCATCGTTTCTAACACTAGTTTGTTAGTACTTCCACCATCAATGATCACATCACAACACTTATCTTCACATTTACACCTAGTGCAAAACAAACTCCTCTATTGATCAGGTTCATTCTCACCAGTTAGTAGGACTCTTCTATTGACTAGGACTTCTACTCTTTCACCATCTCCATAATGTGATGATCTAGTATCTTTGTCAACATGTGCAACTTTGGCCTAGTATTTGGTTCTTCAATGTGTCCTTCCTTGGTGCTGGGAACATTCAAATGCTCTATTCACTTCTTCTCTATAATGAAAACATTTCCCATGAAAGCCTCCTCTTCTAGATCCTTGTCCTCTGCCTCTTCCTCTTTGAGTTAACCTCATAATGGTTTTTGACAATTGAGTGCCAACACACTTAATTACATTCTACATTGGAGCTGAGTACATCATGTATGTCGAGCTACAACATGAGCCAAGTCAGAAAAGACATCAGGTGCCGAGTAATCTTCAGGTGCCGTGTAGCCTTAAGGTGCCAAGTGAAGATCAGGTGCTGAGTGAGTACAGGTGCCGAGCATGATCCAAGTACCGAGCATCATTCAAGTGCCGAATCTTAAAGGATGCCGAGCAAGACAGGAGCATATACAGAAGCTGAGTTACAGTAGATGCCGAGCATTAGGAAGCAGTAAGTGTCGAGTAACTCAAAATCAACATAAGAGTTTGAAACTTCACAAACTCAGATGTAAAACATTTTTATAGCCGACATAAGACAAATCTTGAAAGATCTAAGTGATAAGATCAAATCATTTATATTTCCTATGCAATCTACATGCAGCCAATAAGAAAAATGGAGAAGGCATGCAACCAATAAGAGATGTGCAAGGAATAAGAAAAAATCAAAGATTAAATATGGATCATAGATCCATACCTAACCCTAAGTCTTTGAGTGTCTTTATAAGGAAAATGAAATTAGATTGAGATAAGAGAGAGCATGAAAAAAAGTGTATAAGAAAGTCTAATATCAGAGAGAAGAGAATCGGATCAAGAAGGATCAAGATCACAGAAGAGCAGATCAAGTGCCTATATTTAGCAATCGAAGGATTGTAAACCATCAAGTTTATCATATCTAATACTCTTTAGCCATTGTATTAGAAAGTAAATCCTATGATGATAGGTTAGCTTAGCAGCTATTTTGTAAATCCTTTCAATAGGTGATTAAATCCTTTAACAGAGTAACACTTCATGTAAAGTGTCTGAAATCCTTTAACCAGGTCACTATTGATACAGTGTAAAGCCTTTGACAGGGCATGCCTTTAATAGGGCAAACCATCAAAAGTGGTTAAATATTATTTCTGGAGGGTTTCTGGGTTACCAAATCTTAAGTGTTATGTGGTGATGCATATTGGTTTCTTATGATTGCTTAATATTTATATGCATGCATGTTTAAAATATGTTATTAAGGATTTGAAACAGTTAAAAGGCTAGTTCTTCTGATTGACCCCCCCCCTTTCAGAAGCATTCTTTCCAGCAAGACAATCCAACAATTGGTATCAAAGCTAAGTTTATCTCAAAGAGAAGCCTAACAGCTTGGAGGAAAATATCTAAGGATGGAAGTTTTCAAACTTGGAAAGATCATTGAAAACCAGGTGATAGATGTGCATCTCGCTCTACAAAAGGTAGAGGAAGCTAGAGTGGAACTAAGAAAATCTTTAAAAAGAAGAAAGGAGATAGCCATAGCTGAAAATGACATACACTACAAGGAGATTGATACCACACAAGTGTTTGCCAATGGAGACACTAAAGAATTTGATGCAGCAATAGCAAAACTAATGGAGAAAAAAAAAGATCAAGCAAATGAGATAAGATCTCTCAAGATGGAACATGAATCATAGGCCATAATGTTGTGTGAAATCACTGAACAAAAGAAAAGAGCAGTTGAGGACAAAGTCATGATGGAAGATGACAAAAGAAATCTTGCATACAGACTGGAAGAAAAGAGTATTGAATTAACAAGGATCTCAAACATGCAAATGGATACACTTGCTCAAATGATGAACCTTCATCATGAACTTAATGTGAAAGATATTGAGATCTCTACTCTGAGGATGCAGAATGAACAATTACAGAATGAACTAAATAGAGAAAAGGAGATAGCAGAAAATCTCAACAAGTCAAGCGAAGCCATAAAGTACTTTGAACAATTGCTAAAATTCCCAAGATCAACTCATGATACATCATCACTTGGATACAATAGCACTGAGGTTGGTGAATCATCAAAGAGTGTTGAGCAAAGAAGTGACAAAGGTAAGGATTCTAAACCCACTTGTCATTACTGTAATAAAAAGGGACATACTACTAATATTTGGAGGAGTAGAAGAATCAATCAGCCAAATAAAAGCAAGAGTTACTGTCACAAGTGCAAAACACAAGGACATATGACACAAGACTATAGATTCAAAATTCCAAGAACACAAAGATTTGATGGACATTGTCATAACTGCAAGAAATATGGACATAGGGCATTTGAATGTAGATCAAAGCCCATGTGGACATCATATCAACCAACAAAAGGGAATGAAAGTCACTACTATTGGGATTACAATACCGGGTACAGTTGTCACTATTGCCTGGAATATGGACATACACCCCAAAATTGCATAAGAACACATTTCAAGGGAAACTATAAAAGATGGTTGAGTCAAACTACATGTTTCAGTTGCTTGAAAAATGGTCATACTAGCAAAAACTGTCCAACAAGGTCCAAAGCACCAAATACTGATGCCAACAAAGGAAAAGAAAAGATTGATGTCATAAGAGGACAAATGAACAAGACTTGGAAGAAGAAAGATGAGTGCAGTACATCAAGCAAAGGGATCACTTCACCTAACGGGTCAAGTGATCACACTTCATCAAACTAAACATAAGGGAGATGTATGGGACTGATATACAAAGTTATATCATACATCAGTCCCAAGACAAAGAAGCACTGAAAAGAAGAATTAAGCATAAGAGAAGATTCTAAGACTAAACTCGAACAATGATGTCGAGTCATCTTTGGAGGTTGAGTGAAACTGCTTTGGATGTCGAGTTATCAGAAAAGTTAGTAGATGCCGAGTAAACATAGCTGCCGAGTGGATGTCGAGTTGAAGAACATTTAGAAGCCAAGTGACAGGTGTAGGTACTAAAATGCATTAAATGCAAAAGTTTCTTCTATTGTTTAAAAGTAAAATTCAATTCATTCCTGAGTCATTCAAATGAAGAGCAATTATTTCGAGCACGTCTGAGCGATTTTCAAGCTTTCAACCAGTGATTTGCAGCAAATCAACATCCACCCAAGCAATCAAAGTATCTATTCAGGTATTTCCCACAAGTGCCGAGTTTTACAGTTTGAAAAGTTTTGCTTTGAAATTGTTAAAACCCTAGTTCGGATACAAATGGCAGCAAGCTCAAAAATGACCCAAGAGAATATGAGTCATGTAATTCAACTTGTCAGCAATGAAGTTAAGCAACCTGAGTTTAGACCAATACCAGAGGTTGCATACAAAAATGATTCCACTGGTGCCCTATCCGCCATTCCTGAAAAAGTCATTATGGTTCAAGATGTGAAAAATGCTACAACTGTAAAATAGGAGCAATAGGAGATTTGAAAATCTTCAATGCCTATGAAAAACTCTATGAAAATGGTATTCTGAAAGATGAGTTTTCTATCATAGAAAAGAAGGGTTTAACCAAAGCCCTAGTTTTCCCAATCGTATTAAAAAATGAGTGGATACGTATTATACTCAGCAAAATCCACGATGGATCATTCTGGTTAGAACAAGGGCAAGTTAAGATTACTTCATAGGGTTACTGGTTTTCCAACCCTAGATCGGCCAAAAACATTGAAGAGCGAAAATAAGGAAAGAATTGAGAAAAATACAGGTGCAAAGTAGAACAATAGAGGAATGACCATAGATACTGTTACTGATCCTCTTTTAGATTTTGTTGCAAGGATCATATCACATAAGTTCTACCAATCCAGCAGGTTAAATAGTGTACCCTGCATAGCAGTTGATGTGGCATACAAAATTGTAAAGAAAGACCACACTTGTGATCTTGCAGAACTCCTGTTGCAATAGATTAATGAAAATCTTGGAGCTATTAAAAAATCCAAGGGAGCGCAGTGCAAATTTGGTTCAGTGTTGGTTTGCATGTTCTTCTATGTAATGAAGGAATTTCCTTCATTTGGAAAAGTCAACTCGAGTCAAAATAATTTTTTTTTTGATCAAGTTAATGATTTCATTGCACAAATGGGAGATAGCTTTGATGATCAAATGTCTATCTATTTTGAGGATTTCAAAAATACAATGAAGAATAGAATGAGAATACCAGTCTCACTGGTAGAAAAGCATATAAATGACATGTTTTCTTGTTGATATTGATTACACCTATATACAAGTCGTCCTTCCTAGAACAAGATGGCTAGGATGATTAGGATACGAGCTTGATGTTGACCAAGCTTCTGCAACCATCACAGCTTTACTTGCAGAGGAAATGGACAAATCTGCCTAGGCATTTGGGACATATGACACTGTAAAATCAAGAGTTGTTACAGAACTCAAGATAGACTCCGCAGTAAAGAAAAAGGACAAGTTGGTAAAAAAAATAAAGAAGAAATTTGGTGTTGAAGAATCAAGTGCAGCAGATGAAGAAGAAGAGATTAGTGAAGGAGAGTAAGAAGGTGAGCCAGAACAAGAGCGACCTGAACTGACTCAAGAACAAGGTGAAGAGAAAGATGAGAGTGCCGAGGAAACAAAAACCAAGGAAGAACCTATCAGAGGCAAAGTCATTAAAAGGAAAACAAAGACCTCTCCTGCCTCTCAGCCCTCACCAAAGAAAGCTGTCGTGCCCTCACTAAAGAAAGCTGCCGTGCAAACACCAAAGAAACCAACAATCAGAGCTACAACAAGGGCCTCTACCCAGAAGGCTAAAGAGGAAGACACAAAGAAGAAAAACAAAAAGGCATAGGAAGAGCCAAAGAAAAGGAAAAGATATGTGACCCAACCTGATACTAATGAAGAAGATCAGATTGAAGAGGTAAGTCCTCCTAAATCTTCAATTGATATATTATGTAAGAAGATTAGGAATGGAGACCTAAATGAAATGAAAAAGCTTGATTTCAATAACTTCAGTAAAGAGGAAAAAAATAGCATAGAAGAATCAGTCTATGCATTTATGGCTCAATTCAAGTATACACCTCTTGAACTAGATGGACAATTGCCAAAGGAATTGTCTAAAATTGTAGAAGATAGATGGCATTTCTGCTTAATGATGGAAAAAGAAATGAGGGAATCAACCCTAGCAAACTTACTGCCTGATTTGAGAAAAGAACAGGTAACTCAAACAGTCAAAAGGCATAATAAAAGGTTTACACCCAAATATAGGGCATTCTCCATCCTGCAAAACAAAATTGAAGAAGTTGTGTAGAGAACAACAAAAGTATGGAAAAACTTGTACAAAACATTTGAAGATGTTATTGAAGAAATATACAAAGAAGAAGCTGCTGCCAAACCGGAAGAAAGAAGGAAGAGGAGAGAAGAGAAAACTAAGGAAGAGAAAAAGGTTGAAGAAGAGGAAAATAAGAAAGAAAGAGGAGAGGAAAGGAAAGATGAAGAAAAAGGAATTGAACAACAACAAAGTGTGCAAGACACACATCCTTCACCTCCTAGCTTGCCTCACTCACCGACCACACTTGTAGAAATCATAAAGATTAAGGATATTGTTGACACCACTTGTCAAAATATCAATCCACTAACTACAGCGGATCTTGCCAAGATCCTTGACCAAACGAATCTACAAGCACAATTACGTACAAATCCCATATTGGTCAGTGTGGATAGTCTTCAAAAGTCAGTAGATAAACTTAAAGAGGTCAAGGTGCCATCACAACAACCACCTCAAATCACTCAAACTACCGCACTTACATTTCTACCACCTCCATCACCACCAAGATTAGGCACCAAACTCATCAGGAGCCGAGTGCAACAATAGAGGTTATCACAGGGACAACAACTCAGACAGTGAGCACACCCCCAACAGCAGTAACACATCAAGAAGAAGACAAGCAAGAAGAAGAGGAGAAGGAAGAAACCCAAAATAAAGAGGAGTCTGCAATACAAACCTTGATAGAATTACCAAAAACAACAACTCCCACCAAATCTAGTCATGAGCAGAGTACGGAAAAGATAATTTTATATACCAGTACACCAAGTTCAAGTTCTAAAAGGGTAGCTAGGACCATACATTATGGTATTCCTAAGCTTGATGAAGAAATCAAAATACCCTATTATGATTCAAGCACTCTCAATGAGGAAAAGATGAATGAAATACAAAGTGCATTGGATAAAAGGAGGAGACAAGAGGCAATGAGAAGAGAATACAAATACAAGCAGGCAATGAATGAAATTAAAGATATATTCATGGATTCTTTTAGTCTTCAACCTCCAGATGCAAACATGCCAATACTCGAGCAATTATCTGATAAAGTTGATCAAGTAAATAATGAAGACCATGATACTAATGCAAAACTATTGGAATGGTCAGAAAAGAAGTTTTTGGGCAAAGTCAACTAGAAAATAGCTAATAACATTATTTTGGGATAGGTTGACCTAGTCAAGAAATTAGAAAATGTAAAAAGTGTATTAGGGAACATATTCTCCCTTTACAGTAAATTGTGTGATTTTTCCAGGTTCACACACGAAATAAATCAATTTTTTTTGAATCTTGAGAGTAAATTAAAACTCTCCAGCATGCAACTACCCTCCAATCCTGCACAAAGTGTAACACAATTTGCTCATACCTTACACACTCAGAGGGAATTAGCTGCATTATTAGTAGAAGAGGCCACTATCAAAGAAAAGCTGATGTAAATTCAAGCCTCTATAACTCCTCACTTAGAAGTACTGCACAAGGAACAATTGTATGCAGAAACAGTCTTGAAGAAGGATCCCAATATTTCCACACACAAAGGAATTTTTGATCTCGTAGCAGAGCTTGCCATCCAACAAAAGTCATTGGATATTGCCTTAAATAATTGGGATGCAACTCTCCAAATACTCCTTGAGGTAAACAAGACATTTTTGGCCAAACATGGCATTACTATTTAGGACCCTTTGACATAAGTATCAAAAAGGGGGAGATAATATTCTAAGGGAGAGATAATATGTTGAAGTTATAGCATAATGACACAAGACACTGGCACAATCAACTCAGGGGGAGTTACACAAATTTTGAGGTATATATACATTTTGCAATTTTGAGTAAGGTTTTTCAACCTTTGTATATACCGAGTAAGTTTAATACATGTACTCATAAGGTCAGTTAAGTGTTTTTGTTACTGATGTCAAAGTGTAAGATTGTTAACCTCATAATGGTTTTTGACAATTGAGTGCCAACACACTTAATTACATTCTACATTGGAGCCAAGTACATCATGTATGCCGAGCTACAACATGAGCCAAGTTAGAAAAGACATTAGGTGCCGAGTAATATTTAGGTGCTGAGCAGCCTTAAGGTGCCGAGTGAAGATCAAGTGCCGAGTGAGTAGAGGTGCTGAGCATAATCCAAGTATCAAGCATCATTCAAGTGTCAAATCTTAAAGGATGCCGAGCAAGACAGGAGCATATACAGAAGCCAAGTTACAGTAGATGCCGAGCATCAGGAAGCAGTAAGTGCTGAGTAACTCAGAATCAACATATGAGTTTGAAACTTCACAAACTTAGATGTAAAACATTTTTATAGCTGACATAAGACAAATCTCGAAAGATCTAAGTGATAAGATCAAATCATTTATATTTCCTATGCAATCTACATGCAGCCAATAAGAAAAATGGAGAAGGCATGCAACCAATAAGAGATGTGCAATGAATAAGCAAAAATCAGAGATTAAATATGGATCATAGATCCATACCTAACCCTAAGTCTTTGAGTGTCTTTATAAGGAAAATGAAATCAGATTGAGATAAGAGAGAGCATGAAAAAAAGTGTATAAGAAAGTCTAATATCAGAGAGAAGAGAATCAGATCAAGAAGGATCAAGATCACAGAAGAGTAGATCAAGTGCCTGTATTCAGCAATTGAAGGATCGTAAGCCATCAGGTTTATCATATCTAATACTCTTTAGCCATTGTATTAGAAAGTAAATCCTATGATGATAGGTTAGCTTAGCAGCTATTTTGTAAATCCTTTCAATAGGTGATTAAATCCTTTAACAGGGTAACACTTCATGTAAAGTGGTTGAAATCCTTTAACCAAGTCACTATTGATACAGTGTAAAGCCTTTGAGAGGGCAGGCCTTTAACAGGGCAGACCATCAGAAGTGGTTAAATATTATTACTGTAGTGATTTTGTGGGTATCATCCCGACCCCAGTTTTACCTTCTTATTTCTGGAGGGTTTTTGGGTTACCAAATCTTAAGTGTTATGTGTTGATGCATATTGGTTTCTTATGATTGCTTAATATTTATATGCATGCATGTTTAAAATATGTTATTAAGGATTTGAAACGATTAAAAGGCTAGTTATTCTGATTCACCCCCCACCTCTCAGAAGCATTCTTTCCAGCAAGACAATCCAACACTATGATCATGTAAATGATTGAAATTATTTCCCCTATGGTTTGACTACTACTTCCAGCCTCATCCTTGTTCTTTTGATCATCATTTCAGCCCCCATAAGATCGTTTGTCAGATCTTCCACCACAACCTCTTCCACTATTCTTGTTGTCAAACTTCTTGCTCAATTTCTCCTCAACTCTTAGGGAAAACTGGTATGCCTCCTCAATATTTTTTATTCAAACTAGACTCAGCTTGTCTTGAATACTTGACTATAATCCTTTAAGGTAACAGACCACTTTCTCCTTATCAGCTTCTGCATGGCTGGTTCTAATGAGAACTCGATAAAACTCTTTGGTATACTCTTGAACAGATTTTCCCACTTGCTTTAACCCTTGAATTTTATTCAATAGGTCAAGCTTATAATCTATAAGAATGAATTGTTGTTTTAGTTTAGCTATCATTCAATCCCATCTGGTGATTTTGTCCTTTCCCTTTGTATTTCATTCCAACTGAACCTCTTGCCACTAGATATTTGCATGTCCCTTTAGGGTCACCTTTGCAAACTTGACCCTACCAGGATCCTTAATATCTTCATACTCAAAGTACTCATCTAGTTCATTGATCCAATTGTTCAGCTCCTATGGGTTAAGATTTCTTAAAAATGTGGAAACCTAAAACTTAGGTCATTTTCCAATTTTGGAGATGGCCTTAAAAATCCTCTCTTCCTCTAGGTTTAGAATTGCCTCTACTTCGACATTTTCTTCTTCTTTGTCCTCATCCTCGCTTTCATCTCTTATAGCAAGATTTATTACTCTATGCATTTTTTCTTCCAATGCTTTCATTTATCTTTGAAGGGCTCTAAAACCCTTAGGTGTAACACCTACAACTCTTGCACCACACTTTCTTTGTGGAGGCATTTTTTTTCATGCTTTCCCTAAAACCCTAGTGCAAACTTCCACACAATCAGTGATTTGTCTACACACTCAGCCCAAACCATGGTCCTAGTGTGAATTACATTATAGTTGATGATCTTTCTACACATGAAATAACTCTAGCTCTTATACCACTTGATGAAAGGGTGCTCCCCTTAATACCCTAAACACTGAACAGAAACAAAGAAACAACAAAAATTGTGAGAACAAAATAGGGGCTTCTTATTATCACTGGGAATGCAAAATATAGAATTCACAAGTAAAATATGCTAACCCACATGGGTGCCTTCATTACAATAATCTACAAGACTAAGTTGTGAACTACCACCCAGAGCTATTCTAGACAATGTTTTGGCCTTTTTTAAATAAGAAATTTTAAGCCGCCTAGGAAGGTTCTAGACATTCAAACTTAATACCTAGGGCTGACAGACCCTAATGATACATATTTAGTTAGCCAAATACATCTTTGACATTTATTTTAGAAATTTTGGGTAGCCCAACTTTGGAAGGCCATAACTTTCGAACCATTGCTCCGATTGGTTATTATAACCACTTTTTGAAAATGCTAGCTCCTAATCTACAGTCTTGGAACCACACAAGCACCCTTTTGTTGAGCTTTCAGACCTCATCCAGGGCCTCTAGGGTCTTAAAAATTGAGTTCAAAGCTTTTTCTCCAAAAATTTCTACCGAAAGTCTACAATAACTTCTTTTATACTTAAGCTGGAGCAATGAGATTTTTATGGTAGGCTTATAATTCTAAAATGAACCTTCATGTAGAAAATGAGAACATTCCAAGTTCATATGAAAAAATTACTAAAAATAGTAAGCTCCCATAAACAGTAATCCCCTGTGTACTAGTCATGATAAAAATATAAAAGATTGAAAATATAAATATTTTTGGGTGATGCAAGATTGCCCTCACACCCAGGATGATCCCGCATCAAAAGGGGTCATTGGACAACTTATGACCCCTTTTGACACATTTCACGATGACATATGTTCATGGGGTCCAAGAAACCCTAGGGACCTAGTTCAATTATTCATAGGGGTCGAAAGGGGTCATAGGATAACCTATGACCCCTTTCGATAGATTTCATGATGACATATGTCATTAGGGTTCCTAGGACCCATAGGGACCTATTTCAATTGTTCATATTGGTCAAAATCAACACATTTCATGATGACATATGTCCCTAGGGGTCCTAGGACCCCTAGGGACCTAGTTCAATTATTCATACTAGTCGAAAGGGGTCATAGGATAACTTTTGACCCCTTTGGACACATTTCATGACAACATATGTGACTCGAGGTCATAAGACCCCTAGGGACTAAAAACATATATAATTAATATTATACATTATATTATACATTGTAACAATATAATATAATTTAGTATAGTATATAATAATATTACATATATTATATTATAATATATAATAATATATATTATATTATATTATATAATAACATATTCTTTACCTATTAATACCATAAAGAGATAACACTTCATCATGATATTATATTATAATATATAATAATATATCATATTACTATATATTATATTATTGTTTGAAACTGCAATTGTAATATTTGTTATGTTGTCAAACTTACTGGAGAGACATTTACTAATAGTGTTGAGTGCCATATCTGTCGATCGATAAATAGGATTTGAAAAGAGAGATAACTAGATGAATTAGTGAAGTTGTTGAGTGGTGAGGATTAAGTATGATAGAACTACAATGGACACTTGATTAGTTAGTTTTTCACAAGATGATGTATTATTTAATTAGTGTATGAAGTATGTAAGTGTTGAGTTAAACACAAGCTAAGCCTAGTGACATGTAGTTGGTTAATGAAGCAGAAGATTAAGGAACTTAAGAGAGAGCCAAGAAAATGGTATTAGATGAGTGTCATTTATGACTAAGGGAGCCAGTGAAAGTCGAGTGTTGGAGAGAACAATGATGAGTAATTAGAAGAGTATAGTGATGACTGAGTGTCAACAAAATAACAGTTTGAGAAAGAATCAAGTTTTGAGGCTGAGATAGTTGAAATTTTGAGATGGTCAAAACACATAGATGATAAGGATTTATGAGCTGGCATATTTAATGCACAAATTTTATTTGCTATGTGATCAAAGGAAAGGATATAAAGTGAAGTTTCTAGAAGTATCAAGAATGTAGAGGAAGAAAAAAATGATGGATAGATTCAATGGATCTAACCTAACCCTAATACCTATGGTGATGTTTAAGTGGAAAAATATCAAAGCTACCTATTTAAGGAGGCATCATAGATATTTTATAAGGTTGGTTCATTATTGATTGGTGATTTTTGAGAAGGACTTGTGAAGAATAGAGTAGCAGAGGAAAAGTGAGAAGATTGGTGAAGTGTGATTGCTTGAAGGGTTGCCAAGAAGATAAGAGATGGAAAACCTAATGGAGGTCAGTCAATAAAGTAGCATGAGCCGAATGGAGATTTGAATTTGAAAAGTGAGTTGTATCTTTGTAGATGAAACCTATTGTTACATTCTAACTATTGTGGAAATCAAAATCCTTTAATCAAGGTTGACCTAACAATCATTTTGTAAATCATTTAATCAAGGTGAAATTCTAATGGAATGATCAAAAGTCCTCTAACCAAGCCATTCCTAACAGGGTGATTAAATCCTTTAATAGGGTCACATTTAATAGTGTGTTTTGTAACTTTTAATGGGGTTGTCTCTTAATCAAGCTGATTTCAGAAGAGTGAAAAGTTGGTAGCATGTTATTGGTGGTTTTTCCCAAATTGTGTTTCCATGTTAAATACTGGTGTCATTTACTTGTGTGAATGATATGTTATGCATGTTAATTTTACAGTTGTTTATTTTACTGTTAATCAACACATATACAAAAAAGTGAGTTAAAGAATGATAAGTTGCTGATCAGATGCTATATAGACCAAGCTATTTAATGAGATTATTTAAGTTGTTTGAAGCTAGAAAAAGATGAATTGGTACATTTGGACTTGAGGATAACTGATTCACCCCTCCTCTTAGTTATTCTAAATATTCTAAAAATTATAACATATGATATTGTATTGTAATATATAATAATATACTATATTGTAATATGTCATATATAATACATTAAAATATAATATTTTATAATATATTGTATTATAGTATACTATGTATAACTTATGAAATGACATACAAGTCATTTAGTTTGAAATATTAAATATATTTTAAATCTCTAATGAAATTTGGTTTGGCAAGATTTTTTGGGTACCCAATATTTTGGGTATCTGATTAGGCTTGGTAAAAATCAAGCCTAAATGGTCAACACCCTAAAAAGAACAAAACCATGTTTTTGCCCTCTTTCTCTGAGTTGCATACTTTGAGGGTGTACTTGACTCTTTTTCCACCTAATTTTGATGAAACAAAATGGGTTTCTTAAGAATATTGTTAGCTTTCCATTTATATAATTGTTGTCAAAATATGAGTTCATTAAATAATTATTATTTATTTTCTACTGGAGTTACCTATAGTGTTGACTAACATAGTCATTGAAAAACATCTATAACTTTCAAATGGTAAAACCTTTTTAAAATGTGAAAGATGTGTTTCCTTCTATTCTTTGTCTACTACAAGGAATTTTAGTTTGAATTTTGTTAAGTTTTGAATGAGTTAAGGTGGTTAGACACGTGAATTTTTTTATTATGAAAATATTGTAGCAGAAATTTGATAATTAATTATTTATTTGGAATAAAATTACTCAAAAACATCTGTTGCATCCAGACATGAGTCTACTTGTTATATATCTAGAATCTTATAAAAAATATTATTAGTTAATTGTGATTAAGGTGGTCAGACATACATCTACTTCTTATTTTTATCCTAAAATTTTTATATTACTGCAATGAAATCCAAAAAATTGACCAATCAAATTAATTTTTTTTTCATAAAAGGTCTAGTAGTTTAGAAAGTACATTCAATTTCCTATATATTATATTCTTAAAATGTTATTATATAAGATTCATAACTACTTCAAAATTTCACATCAAATTGACTAAGCTTGATTTGCTAATTTTTCATTGCCACATAAGGCACTAATATGGTATACCATGATCCTACACATACCCCTATTAGCCCCAACTAATAATGTTGTTAATTTATGATGTCAAGTCTTAACTTATAATACATTATGTTGATCTAGTGGAGTGCCATATCATTTGATTGATGAAGAGGATTTGAAGAAAGTATATTGATAAGTATGGTATTCAATGGGTGATACCAAAAATTAGTAAAATTATCTACAACATTCTATCCAAGGGATCCAATAGATTAGAAACCTTGAATGGAAACTTAAAACTCCCTATCTATGACATGCAAGAGCTATACAAGTGGCTCTCAAATGAACCTAGCTATGCAACCCTTGCAAGATGCACCATAGAATGGTAGATTCAAATGAAGATGCAAGCTAAATGAGATGCAAACTAGTCTATAATGAGAGATGAAATGCAAGAAAAGTAAAGTCTAATCTATTTGCAAAAAAGTAAAGATCTAAGCTAACAATGCAAGAGCTATGCTACGATGAAAAATAGCCTATGATGAGATGTAAGATGCTCCTACAATGCAAGAATGCCAAGAGTGAGGTGAGTGCTCCAAGTGCTCCAAAAGATATAAGAAAACATGTAGTATAAAATTAACATGATTGAACAAGATAAGATAGAATGAGGAGAGAGCCTCCTTTTAAAGATAAATGTATGGTAGAATTTAAGAGGCAAAATCAAGGGTGGAGAATGAGCCTTGAGTCATCCATGTGCATAAGAATCTTACCTTAGCAAGATCAGTGGTGGTGTTTAAGAGGAAAAATAGGTGTTGAGGATAATAAATACTCCACCCACCTTGGAAATTGTGTCCCTCATGTGAGACAAAAATGTCATTTTCTTTTATTTTTAAAATAGGTATAATGCTTTTCATGTGCACACTTAGGAAAAGTGGGATTTTGGGGATTTTATTTAATTTAAGGGCAACAAGATCTTTCAATTGAATAAGACTTAGGATAAGGTGTTCAAACTATAGGTTATAGTCAAATAAATTGAAAAGTAATAATTTGATCAAAGAATAAGTAATAGATAATTTTTGCAAAATCTGATGCAGAAGCATCTTGGGTTGCCTTGTAATCTTGCTCTTTTGTTCATTCTGGCAGTTATCATTGAGTACATGCATTTTAAACCAAGTACATGTAGTGTTAACTGAATACATGTAGTGTTAACTGAGTACACATAGTGTTAACCGAGTACATACAGTGTTAGTGTTAACCAGCAATGTCAACCGAGTTTAGTCTTAACCAAGCTATCCAATGTTGACCGAGTGTTCCTTCATGTGCCAAGTGAACATGATATTTTTTGATGCTTAGGTCCTTCTTTGACCGAGTTTGTCTATGATTGGTTCTTAGTTTGAGATGAATCATGTATTTAATTTAGATCATAAACTTAATAAGAGGATCTTTTCTTGGGATGCGTGCAAACCATTTTGAGGTAAGCCTTTCTATTATGTAATGATTTAGAATCTTCTATAAGCCATTTTGGAAAGTATAAGTAGAGGTGTTTGATTTATTTTAGAGGTAGGACATAGAGAGTTCAAAACAACTATTTTCTAAAATTATGAATTTGAAGCTAGATCGTGGATCTTGAAGTTGTATTTTATATCTAGCCGTAACTAAGAAGAAAATATAGCTAGGCATGTATATTGTTGTTAACTTGATGAATCAATAAAAGTATTTTATTCTTTCTCTCCTTGGTGTAGTTCTCTGTGTTTTTTCTTGTGTTATGTTTACTTAGCAAGGTGTTTGGATAGTTAGGTGTGCCTTTGGCCCTAGTTGTCCATATCTGTCCTTGCATCAGGTGGTATATGCGCTTGAGGTTTGTTCTTGTGGAGATTGGATCATGTAGAACCCTAAGTTGAATTTGGTTGTAGGGTGGAAAATCTATGGATTTGACCTAGAACTTGTAGAGGGTTATGATCTTGTAGGAACCTATTTGCAAAGATGGTTTGATGTAGAGGAAATGTTGACATTGCTATTATGGACATCTTGAGACAAATTGCAGCCAGATTAGATGTTGTGGAGATAACCTAGAGGAGAGGAGCACATCTTGATGATGTGAGTGATGATGAAGCAATAGCACCAAGCCCTAATCCATAACCTAAGGAAGATCAAGATGAGAAAATATTGTTGAGAGTATTGTTTAGGGCACATTCAAAGCCTACTATAGAAGTTGTTCCTTATGATGGAAAATTGGACACTAATGCTGTATTGGATTGGATATTTGATATGGAGAAGATCGTTGAGTTTGAAAACACTACTTATAATAGGGTGATCCCACAATAATGGGTTCCACTTTTTAACCAATTTTGACACTAAAATCAATATTTTTGAAACAAACCTCACGTTCGAGTGACTATATCTCTAAAACTATGAATAATTTCAAGATGATATAAACTAGTGATTTCTAGTACTCTGTTCCTACTTTGTAACCATATTTTTTAATTTAATTTAAAAAAAAAATTATATCAATTTTTTCTTCTCCTCTGAAAAGTGGTACATATTAAAATTCAATATTTTTAAAGAGTGATAGTTTGTTTAATACAACTTTTTTTCTAGAAAAGATAATTAGGTAATTCTTTTGGTGTTGGATTTGTAATATCAATAGCTAGAGGGTGCATTTGGTTTGATTCAATTTGGTTGAATATTGTATAGTTTATGAAGTGACACCAATCGTATTTTAGACATATATTTGTTTTGACACAAATAACTTGAACTTAATTTATCATAAATCTTTTTTTTTTTTTTGAATAGAAAGCTATCTCAATAACCTATTTCCTAGATATTTTTCAAATCTTTTTTGACATAATTTACTAATTTTTCCGAAGTGTTGAAGTTAGTTGATGTTCAATTGGTAATGAACCTATAATGAGTTAAACTCATATTTTAAAGTCTTAATGAATATAATATGTATTACAATTATAGTCATTGGAAAGCTTGCTCTGAGTAGCACAAATTGGAATTTTTTATTTTATGGTAGGAGATAAATCATTTTCAATTTTGGGTGTCTAAAGAGACAATTTTATTTATTTTTTTAGAAAAGAGGGTCAAAAATTTGTAATTTGACATGTTCGCTACAAACATACTATTTGCAACGAACATACATAATGGGTTCACTACGAACATATGTTTGCGTGAACACACACCCCTAAGTTTTTTGACAGCCAAAAATTCAATTAAACATGTTTGCTCAAACATATCAAATTATTAATGTTTGTGCAAACATTCAAAAAAATGTTGACATCACCAACAGATAGGTCAGTTTTAAAATAATGTTCAACTATATTGCGAAGCCATATCAAGTGACATTTTTATATAGTTATTGTGCGAGATTTATCTTGAGGCAAGGGGTATTTTTTTTTTTTTGATTTTATAATGAGAAACAAGAAAAAAAGGCAAAACAAATATGCAAGGAAGAGGTTTGATGAAGCAGAACAAAGAAATCTTCAAAAGACTGTTGCATGTTATCATCAAATTAAACACACACACACACACACACACACACACACACACACACACACACACACACACACACACACACACAACAGTCTTAAATTTAATTATGTTTCAATCTTATTTTTTTTTTTATCTAATTTGATTTATTTATAAATTTGTTGCAAATAATCAACAAGGTGAAGGAAATGTTGAAGAAGGCTCAATAGAAGTAGAAGAAGTGCATATGGGAGAAATGTCAGGAACACTCCCTACGGAATCTGAAACAATGAATTTTGAAGAAGGTTCAAGATCACTCCCTACAGAGGTTCAAATAACAGAAGTTGGAGAATGGTCATAATATTTCCTTGCAAAATCTCAAACAATGAATGTTGGAGAAGGCCCAAGATTGCTCCCTGTAGAAATTCCAGTAACATAAGTCAAAGAAGGGTCAGGATCAGGTGCAGGAACTGGTATGGACAAACTCCTAAATATTGCCCAATATTTAAAGAATGGTATTTCTCATAAAAAATTAGATCATTTACTTAAAATGGATGTAGATAAATTGAGAAGACTTGTAGCTACTGTTCAACCCTTAAGTTTGTCTAAGAAAAGGTCAATGAATAAGAAGATAAGAGAAATTATGACTAAATTTGATAACACTAAAACACTTGAACAAGCTCAGTTGCTTACACAAAAGAAGTTGCAAGAGGCATTGAAATTGTTAGGTGTAGACATAACATCAAAGAAGAGAAGATTTTCTAACATGCAAATTGATGTGATTGAAAATGTTAAACAAGGTTTGAGAAACATGGGAAAACACTTTCAAACTAAAGATAAGTCCATGGCAAGAAAAGTGAAGTTGATGTTTGTTGTAAATAAGAATATGACCCAAAATAGACAAATATCTTCAATTTTATCTGAAATTGGTGTTAGTAGGAAAACAATGAGAGGATATGTTAAGAGAAGATTAATTATGGATGATAGTACTATGGAGGACAATTGGGCAATCATGTGTAGAGCACCTCGTTCTGATAGGATTGAATAGTTATTATAAAATTTAGTCATATCATTTTGGATTGATAACACTCATCCTTCATCAAATAGTAGAGATGTTATTAGGCATATGATTGCATCTGGTCAATATGAACATCAGACACATATGGTTTTCATGCTGCTCCTCCTAGTAGGAGAAGTGAATTTATATCATCCATTCTATGTGACAAAATAGATGATCCAACTTGTCAAATAAATTGCATCAAAGGATTACGTGAAACATGTGGTGAATTGGCTCTATTTCTTTTGAAAATTGAAAATATTGATGTAACAAAAAAATTGAATTGCAAAAGTTACAAGTATGTGAAGAATGAAACAAAGTTGGGGAAAGAGAGAAAAAGGTTGGAATATGTTGAAGATGAGTTACATATTCTAACATTTATGGATAGATTTAAGAATTTGATTCAACCTTATATTCGTCATGCATTTTTTGCAAAGTGGCAAGCACAACAGTTTCAAACTTTGAGAGATAATTTCCCATTTGGAATGATTGTAGTTGTTGATTTTGTAGAGAACTATTCCTTTGTTCATCAAAAAGCAATTCAATCATATTATTTCTTTTCTAAGCAGGTCACTATTATGGTACATGTTTGTTATAGATATGCATAGTTAGATTTGGGTGGTGTTTAGAGTACAATTCAAGCATGAGTAATTAAAAAGGAATATCATTTTTATATAAGTGATGATAAAGAACATGCCATTCACTATGTAGAACATTGCTTCAATATTTTCTTTTCTTATTTGAAAGAAATAGACATAAATGTTGATAAACATTATGTTTGGTTTGATGGATGTGCCGCATAGTTCAAATCATCTAGACCATTTTATACATTATGTAGATATGATCGCAATGAGAATATAAAACACATATGGAATTTCTTTGAGAGTGGCCATGGAAAAGGTGAACATGATGGTGTTGGAGCTTGCATCAAACATGTTTTGCGAAAGTATCAAATGAATTATCAAGGAGTTCATGTAAATGATGCACAAGATGTTGTTGAATGGTGCAAGACACATTTTGCATTAGACGAGTTCAGGACATTATCAACAACGAGTTGACAGGTACCATATAGAGTCTTTTGGGAGATAATAGGTATGGATATGTACATCTATTTAAATTTTATGAAATTAAGTTATACAATTTTATTGTTAAGTTTTATCTTTCAATTCGTTGAAGTTTAAATTGAATTTGTCTATATTTTCAATTTAATGAACTTTTAGGTGTTAATAGAAAAAAAAAAGCATGGTTGCAAGACGATAGAAAAGACACGTTCCTTACATTCAGTCATGAGTACATATAATTACAATTGGACATTGAGACAAGAGAATACTCATGTTTTTTTGATAGTTACATTGATGAAGACTATCAAGAATGCATCAATCAAACATGTGGATATACAAGTGCATGGATTTCGGTACCACTTGATTTTATCGATACATTTGATAAACATGATGAGAATTTTGATGATATTCCATTAATTTTTGATGATTATAATCATATGTCTAGATTGGTAAAATTGAGTAAGAATCATAAAAATTAATCTCAACTTGTTAGTTAATCTCAAGTTGTTATTTAATTATCAATTTTAACTATCTTATATATACTGTACACATGTATGTATACTTATTATGCAAGAGATGTCTTTGTAGTGATTGCTAAGCCTGGAAATTATGGAGGTGTCTGTTATTATTTATTGCGATGTACTGAAGAGAGGACAAAGTTATTTGATCCTGAAGAAAGTGATGGAATGTTGTTCCCCATAGGTATTATACATACATATGTGAACGCACATATATGAATAAATATATATATCTAGGTAACTTTATATCTATCAAATTTTAAAATATTTAAATTTGTGATGCAGGTTCTGTTGTGATAGAGGGAACATATTTGAAGCAAGATAAAATAGTCCAACATGGAATACACTTTGTTGATTATCAACCTGACAACAAGGTTTTACAATACAACCACTTGGTCGTTGCTACTGGGCTTTGTCTACATCCAGTCAAACTTAAGTGTGTACATCTCAAGTGGAGACTAGACAATGAAGATCATGAGAAGATATTACATGTTATAAGTGTACATCATGGTTGAACTAACCTTTGAGATTTTTTTTACAATAATTTGAATTAATTTAAAGTTGTTAGTTTACTATACAAGGTCATAACTCTTAGTTTATTAGTTTATTGATATGTTTTTAAATGTACATACATTTAAATAATATTAATTACCATGGATGAATTTAATAATAACAACTTAATATAAATAGGCAATACAAGTTAGTTGGAACTTATACAATCATTAGATAGATATGTATCAAAAATAATTTAATATGTTAGAATTCTTAAATATCAACTTCTTTTCAAACTATTGAATTTCATCTTGAATTAAATGTTTTTTTTAATTGTACGATCATACTCTTAGTTATCATTAGTTTATTAAAAAACTATATAAATTAATAATACTAATTAAATACCATGGATGAATTTAATAATAACTTGATCTAAATAGGCTTGATCTATGTAAGTTAGTTGGAACTTACACAATCATTAGATAGATATGTATCAAAGATAATTTAATATGTTTTTTTAAATTCTTTTATCAACTTCTTTTCAAACTATTGAATTTCATCTTGAATTAAATGTGTTTTTATAATTGTACGATCACAAGTTCTTAGTTATCATTAGTTTATTAAAAAATTACATATTAATGTTAGTTTATTGTAGGGTCATACTCTTAGTTTAAATTAGTTTATTAAGGTGTTTTTAAATATTATATTTTGTAAAAGTTTTTAAAAATAATGTACTGGCTTACCTAGTTCTAGAGCATATTTTTATCCACATAAAACTAATATTTATCTTTAGCCCTACTAATTGATAATTTAATTTAACATATATGTATCCTTCTAACTTTGTACTAATTGATTTAACAAATTTGATTATTTGATTATTTTATAATGATCACAATAAAATCTAAAATCTAAAGTTTAAATATGTTCACAATAAAGTCTTATAATGATCACAATAAAATCTAAAGTTTAAAATCTCTAATTCTTGAAGAATGTTCTACTATTTTAAAAAAAAAAATACACATACATGTACGTCTCAAGAATAAACATCTACATCTAATATAGACTAGATACTGAAATGCATACATATGCAAACTGTAAGTCTTGAATAAACTTGTATACATGTAACAAAATATAAAAAGTCATATACATGTGACCATCCAACTAATGAAGTACTAAATAGTCAAATAAATAGTGAAATATGTATGTATGCCATCGAGGTACTAAAATAAACATGTGTATGTAAGTCTCTAGAATATATACAAAGTCTCCAATATATAAATGCATGAATCTAATATATAAATCTACTACTACTAGAGGGACCCCTCAAGATGCATATGGACAGAACGACCCTCTGATTGAGTCTCCTATACATCTTGTGGCTGAGGTGCATCAACTGAGCCTTGCAAATACACACACACATTAGAACTATCTAGAAACACACACACACACACACGTGTATATATATACACATGTGTATACATTAGAACTATCTAGAAACATATATATACACACACGTGTATAAATATATAAATATAGAAATATTTATATAAATATACATTAGAACTATCTAGAAACACACACACACACACACACACATGTGTGTATACATTCAAGTTAAATACAAGTGCATATGTCTAGTTTGAAACATAAATAACTTTACAAACTATTTAAAACTTGTACCTGAGCACTATTGGGTGCCTCAATAGAATCATCTCTCTGATGTACATGCCCTGACCCAACACTAGATGTAATCATGTGCTCGGTGACCTATGCCTGCATGATTTATTATAGTTCTTAAATTAAATATCTATTTGAGTTGAATTTTTTAATTTCATATATTTAAATTTAAAAATAAATTATAAATGTGTGTGTGTGTGTGTGTGTGGGTCTTTGGAGGTGGAGGATGATTTGAAGTAGACTCCATCATATCATCTATTAATGCACCTCTACTGCCTGAAACATCAGTGCACCCTAATACTATAGCATCATCTCCTAAAACTCTAACATATACTAAACCACCCTCAGCACTACAATCTCCAATTGCTAGTAATGATGAGTGAAGTGGACTGTGTAATTGGCTAGGTAATGGTGTAGAATAAGTGCTAGGTCAGAATAACATGTCCATGTATGATGATAATCCCATGCTCAGACTAGTATCAATCTTAGAAAGCCCTCATAACTACTCACCAAAATCATTAAGGCATTCATCTATGATCCTAACATCTCCAACTCATATGCCCGAGCCATCTGTAGAGTGTCATAAGCTTGGTGCAGAATGCTGTGAGCTATGCATAGGTGTATCGACTGTCACTGGTGTGGTCTGTGCCTATGGAACTATGGAGCTCTGATGGTGTCTAATGGCATCCATCATTAAGTGAACTGGAATCCCCTATGTATCAAAAATATAACTGATATTATGCAACAGATCCTCCAAAAAATACAGTGTTAAATCCATATGCATATGCTATCCTAAAAGAGCACAAACATCACTTGGTACTAGTAATCCAGTAGCTCTATATGCCTCATTAGAGGAGGTGCCTAAAGTGCTACTAGATGCCTTTGAAGATGGTCGACTTGCATGACTCCATCAACTATGAATATAACGACCAAGAGAATTAGATGTGATACTAGCAGCCACAGATGCAATGTGTCCAATACTGTCAATTGCTCCCCTCTAGGAAACAATGACAACTCTATCTACAATAGGCACTAGTGTTGTAGTCATTGGAGGCAGTTTCTATCCAATGAACTGTCTCACATCTGGAGGTGGCAGATGCTGTACACTATGATATTGGTCATGATTTGCAATCCGACCATGCCTCTATCCGTAATAATCTAGAATGTCTAAGTAGTTGACATTGAGCCCTATGTGGAACTCAGTGTATAATTTCTATGCAAAATAAAGAGGTATCTAGTCGTTATTAGGATAACGACCATGTGCAGCTAAAAAATGAGGATAGATCATGCTAGCAATAATAGGATCTCTGCATTGTGTGACTTGGTAGCCTCTCACCCTACCTTGTGCACCCTCATATGATGGAAAGAGATCTTGTTTGATGACGTATTTGGAGGCCACCCTCTTGATGTCATCAAAAGATGCATTTCTTTAAATCTTATCCCTAAGCTCCCTAGATATGGAAGCTAATATGTTAGGGGTAAATGAATGGTGAGCTCTAAATCTAGTAGTCAAATCTTGTAAACTCCTACATATAGTAGCACATATGTCTTTGTATAGACCATCATCAAAGGACAATATAGACTGCTGTAATCTAGCAACTTCCTACTCTGAAAATGCAAATAATGCATTGATATTGATGTGTGGAGGTGGTGCAGTAGGACCTCCAATAGGACTTGCAGGTGCAAGATCTCTAGTAGGAGCTACAGGTGTAGGACCTCCAACAGGAGCCACACTAGGACCTACAACACTTGGAGCTGCACTAAGAGCCGCAACATGAGCCCCACGACGAGCCCCATGATGAGGCACAATAGGAGCCCCACCACAAGCTATGTCACAAGCCCGACCATGAGCAACACAACAAACTTCACTAGGAGCCAAAATAGGAACTACATCAAGTGCTGCAATGGGAACCACATCAGGTGCTATAATAGGAGCCGCAATAGGATCCATAATAGGAGCTGTAATAGGAGCCGCAACAAGATGATGAAAAAGTTGATCATGTGAACTCATATCTGTACAACATTTGATGGAGCTACTTTATATAAAATTTATAAATTGTATATAATACATACATATAACATGTACATATGTCTTTCTAAGTCTATTACAAACAATTTTTTATTTAAATTAAAAGATATATGTAATCACATACATCACATGTCTAGATAATCTATAACATGTACATATCAATAAAATTTATATGATCACATACATATGAGAGTTAGAGTTAGAGTTAAAGGGAACTTGAGTTTTCAGAACTTTAATAATTAAAGATTAGTACCTAGGTTTGACTTAAAGGGTTCAATGAGTTAGATTAGGGTTTTATTAGGATTTCATTTAGATTAAAAAGGGTTTGAGTTTTCAGTTCTGGATTACATCAGAGTTTGAGTTAAAGAAATTAGGGTTTGAGTTTTCAATTCCTTGAAATCTTACATGTTAGAGTTAGAGTTAGATTAAAGCGTGGTATTTGGTATTTCTAGATAGATAAGGGTTTGAGTTTTTAGTTAGGATTGTAATGTATTAGATCTAGTTTGAGAACTTAGATTACGGTTTGAGTTTGAAGTTAGGATATAATATTTATTAGGGTTTGAAAATGATTTAGAAATACAATTTAAGGCTCGCAACTAAAAAAGTGTAGAACTGACATAAAGTAAAGTTATCAAAAATATATACAATTATAGTTTGTTGTTGTCTATAATACATCCTCGAATATAAGTTATTTGAATAAGTTAACACTTACATCACATATGGATGTCTTACAAGTTCACACTAGACCACTCAAGTTTCTAGTGGAAGCCAGGGTACGAATTATGAACTAAGATTTTTCAAGGGAAACATTGCTCATGAAAATCTCAAACAAATTATTTTTCTCATTATAGCTCCCAACATAGACCAACATAATTTAAATATATGTATATATAGATAACTTAATAAAATAAATCTATTATAATCCTATTAATATTTAAATTAATAAGAGAGTTTTTATCATTCTTATTGAACTGTTTTAAAATTTTCTCTTTTATTTCATTTCTCCTTTAATTTCTAGTTAAATTTAATATTTAAAGATTAGGTAAAATATGTTGTGAATGCAACTAAAATGTGTTAATCCTTGGAAGACAAGAATACTTTTCACTAAGGAACATAATTAGATAGGGAAGTATTGTTACAATTTTAGATGTATCTTATGTAACTTTTAAATAAAATTTAAAGACATTAAAATGACATTGCAATAAATATTGCAGCATTTTTAAAACAAGTTAGATTATGTTAAAAGTACAAATAATAGCCAAATATTAAATTTGTAGGAAGAGTGGGTCAATATTGGAAAAATGCTAGAAGAATTATAGGCCTTAGCCTATGTAAGATCCCGATTTTCCTTACAACCATCATCAACATATCTAGGGGGAATGAAAGTGAAATTTAAGGAAGGATGGTCAATGTCTTTTGAAGAATCCCAGGCTAAGAACAAAACAAAGAAATACTATTGTGAAACTTGTTCTATATAAAAACATAGAAAATAGGATCTTATTAGCTACTTCTAACCAAAACAATTATAGTCTATAGATTATACAATTATAGTTTCACATCAATATTTAAGATTATACAAGTGATGATAATTTATTGGTATAAAAAGAGTGATCACTTGGAAACATATATATTACTCCTTGAGCTCTCTTTCATATCTCCAAGTGAAATGATGAGAAATAATATCTTTCATATAAATAATAAACTTCTCTAAGACATCAAAATCCTTGCAAAGAACTTTGAGCGTTATCTACTTCTACATTTGTCTTGATAGAGAAAAAATTTAGGGGAGTCAATATTATGAAAGATCTCATAGTGACTTGAAAGGTGTTAAGGATAGATATTTTCCTTCTTCCTTCTTACATTATTTGTCTTCTAAAGCTATTCTATTGTTTGGAAATTTCCCTTAAAATCAAATGGAAAATCATTAAGAGGACATATATATATATATATATATATATATAACCCAAGGAACTTTTTCATTAATAAACTTATTGAAATATTTTAATGCAAGTTTCATTTTTATCACATGTACCCAATACATTTAGGGCTGAGTTGGTTGATTCGTTCAATCCCATCAACTTCTGCAATTCCATCTATAAAATATTTACTAAAGTTCTCTCCTTGCATCTAATGGAAATCATCCCTTCAAAATGATCATAAAATATTTAATTTAGTGAGATTGAATATTTATCTTGATAATTAATATATTTGATTGATTAAAATTAAAATTAAACTAACATTCATCCCCATTATTTTCTAGTTCATTGATGGTTTTCAATTATACTTATTTGAGTTCTACAATAGTTGGAAAGGCCACTTTCACAATAGGAAGAATTTAGTGGCATTTTCCTTTAATATGGCCCGTTCTTGGAGGGTCTATTAAAAAATATAGTTGATGCGTACTAGACACAAACCATACTAAAATAATAATTTATAATTATCATAAAATTCAAAAATTATTGAATATAAAGTTGACTTGAAAGAAGTTGTTCACCTCCAATGGTTGTTGGATTTATATGTTGGTGCCTCTTGCACACTACTCTACACTATGAAATTTCATTGGCTTCAACCTATCTAGTAGAGGTCTAATCTTCACTTGTTAACATTATAAAGGATTTAGGAAGTATACTCAATGGCAATTACTTAGATAAAGGGTTTGATTATGGTTCAAATGGTTTACATTAAAGGGTTTTCCTGAAAGTTAAAGATTACCTCATATGATTCTAGGGTTTGATAAATAGAGATCTATCTAATGGTTTCGTTACCTAGTTTGATATACAGGGAACTTATGTGGTTAGATTAATAGGGTTTTTGTTAGATTTGGATTTGATTAGGATTTCATTCTAGGGTTTGAGTTAGGGTAACTTGAGTTAGATTAGGGTTTCAATTTGAGTTAGGGTTTAAAGATTAGGATTTCAGTTACGGTTACAGTTAGGTTCAAGGGTTATCTAGTTAGATTAAGATTAGGATTTGAGTTAAAGATTAGGGTTTGATCTAAAGGGTTCAAATGATTTCTAGATTAGGGTTTGAGTTCTAGATTAAAGGGTTTGGTTGGGGTTACGATTGTACATTATTTACTTAAAATTGGTTCAAGTTAGGGTTTGATTTAAAGGGAACTTTCAATTTAGATTATTAATATAGGGTTTGAGTCAAAGATTAGGGTTTGGTTAGTGTTTGATTTAAAAAGAAATTAGGGTTTGAGTTTTTAGTTAGGAAATTAGATCTAAGGGTTGGATTTAGATTAGGGTTTGAGTTAGAGATCTAAGGGTTTCGATTAAATTTGGTTCGGATTAGATTAGGGTTATGGTTCAACCTAGGGTTACATTAGCTTGTTTCAGTTACAAAACTCTAGGGTTAAAGATTTTTCAAATTAGTGTTAGAGTTTGAGTTAGGGTTATAAATTAGGGTTAAAGTTAGGCTTAGGCTTAGGGTTATTTTTAGTGTTATTTTTTATTGTTATAGTTAGTTTTAGGGTTATGGAGATCTAGCTCGTTCTAATATTTTTTAATTTTCTACACTATTTTTTATTCTAATGTTTTTCCAATAATTCAAGTTTAATATTTTTTCTAATATTTTGTAATTTTTTTTCAAATATTTTATAATGTTTTTCTAATATAAAATATTTTTTTCTAATATTTTCTAATGTTATATATACTTATTTATTTTCTTTAATGTTAAATACTAATATTTCCTAATGTTATAATACTAATTTATTTTTCTAATATTGTACAAGAAATTAATACTTTTTTAATATTTAACTTAGTAATGTTTTCCTAATAATTCTACACTGTTGTTTTTTAATTTTTTAATAATATTTTTCTAACATTTTCTAATTTTCAAGACTAATATTTTTAAAAATATTTTCTTATATTTTCTAATATTTTTCTAATATTCTCAGATTTTTTTCTATAAATATTTTTCAAACTAATATTTTTAAATATATTTTCTTAAGTTTTTCCTATATTTAAAAAAGTAATTTTTTTTCTAATGTTTTTCTAATAAAATGAATATTTTTCTAAATTTGTTTTTTTCTAATGTTTTTATAATCAAACTAATATTTTTCTAAAAAAAATGTTTCTAATTAAACTAAGTTGTTTTCTAAATAAACTAATATTTTTCAAATTTTTATTTTCTAATATTCTACACTATTATTTTTTTAATATTTTATAATGTTTTTCTAATATTTTCTAATTTTCAAGACTAACATTTTAAAAAGTATTTTATAATATTTTTTCTAATGTTTTCCCTAATATTTTCTCATAGTTTTCTAATATTTTCCAAACTAATGTTTTTTAAAATATATTTTCTAACATGTTTTTCTAATATTTAAATGAAATTTTTTTCTAATAAAAACTAATATTTGAATGTAATGTTTTTTCTAATATTTTTATGTAATATTTTTCTAATGTTCTGATATTCTAGATTAACATTTTTTTAATATTTTTTAATATTTTCCTAATATTCTAAACTATTGCTTTTCTAATATTTATCTAATTTAATACTAATTTTTTTCTAAATTTGTTTTCTAATGATATATTAATATTTTTCTAATATATAACTAACATATACAAAAAAATTATAAACATTAAATTAATAGAATTAAGTAACATAAATAAACAATAAAAATATTAAATTAACATTAAAAAATGCTTTGAAAATATAAAAAACATAAAAAACATTCAAATAATAACATATAGACATACCTAAAATAGTGCAATGACGAGAATCTGGAGGAGAATGACGGGGCACACTAACCAGTCAAGCACGTTCGCTCCAACATTTAAGTCAAAATCAACACTATAAAAAAGAACAGTGAAATAGACAAAATGATGTTTAAATGAAAGTGAAGTCGCCATAAAATATGTTTGTAGTGAACATATTAATGTGGTATGTTTGCAGCAAACATGCCTAATATATGTAACATATGTTCGCTACAAACGTTATTGTAATATATGTTCGCTACAAACATTAATATAATATATGTTCATTGCAAACATGGCTAATATGTTCGCACGAACAATTGATAAATGCGATTAGCATATTTTGCAAATTTTTTGGATTTTCTTCGTCCCACATAAGTGGAACCCATTATTGTGGGTTCACCCAATAGGAAGGTGAAAATTGTAGTGATTAGGTTGAAAGGTCATGCCTCACTGTGGTGGGAGCATTTGTAAACTAATAGACAAAGTAGAGGAAATGATAAGATCAGAACTTGGCTGAAAATGGTGAACAAGTTGAAGAATAAGTTCCTTCCTGCTGATTATCAAGTTAACTTATTGAGAAAGATGAAAAATTTGAGACAAAAGGACATGACTATGAAGGCATATACTGAGGAATTTTATAGATTGGAGATCAGATCTAAACATGTGGATGATGGGGTTGAGAAAGTTGCAAGATATTTCAATGGATTGAGATCTAGAATTCAAGTTGAGATAAGTTTTGTGAAACTAGAAAGTGTATAAGAAGCGTACTAATATGCCTTGAAAGATGAGGAGATCTTGAAAAAGAAGCATGGACAAAGACAAAGAGGCAGAGGTGGTAGATTCCAGAGAGGTAGAGGTAGATCTTATGGAGAAGGTGGCAGATCTAACAATTCTATGCAAGATAAGGGTAAATCTGAATAAAAAATGATGACAAAGGCAAGATTGAATGGAAAGGTGGTAATTCTTATCAAGGAGGTACTAGTTCTTAACAAGGAAGAGGAAATTCTTATTCTAGAGGCGGTTTTTATGGTAATTGTTTTAGATATGGCAAAGAAGGGAATAGATCCTCTTGTAAGAATGAAAAATGTAATAGAGATGTTGTGATTCATGGAGACCTTAATTGTTCACTGAGTGGACTTGAGGCTAGATAAAATATGATGGTGAGAAGAACTTTGTGTAATAAGGGAATTGATGAAGCACCTATCCTAAGGAGAAGTCTTTTCAAGACCATATGTAAGATGGCTAGAAAATGCTACAAAGTGATCATATATAGCGTAACTTTAACAAATTTGGCATCAAAGGAGCTGGTTACAAATTTGTAGTTGCAAAGACTAAAGCATCCTAAACCCTATCATGTTTTATGGATCAAGGACAAGCATAAGATATTGGTAAGTGAACAATGTGTTGTGAAGTTCAAGGTTGAGAATTACTTTGATGAAGTTCTATGTGATGTTATGCCTATGGATTGCTATCATATTTTGTTGGGTAGACCTTGGAAATATGATAAATATGTTATACATGATGGAAGATTGAATCAATATGCTCTTTTAGTGAATGGAAGAAAACAAGTATTGTTGCCTTTGATTGAAAATCTAGTGTTAATTCTACTATTGTTCAAGTTTGTGTTGTTAATGGGAAGCAATTTGAAAAGGAAATGAAGAAGAACCAAACATGTTTTGGCATAATTCCTAGGAGGCAAGTTATCCTAATCATAAATGTGTGATAGAAAATAGTGATGACTGAGTGAAAAACATTAATAACTAAGTGACAAAGCTTAGTAGTAACTAAGTGATAGCATAAGATCGTAGTCTTGACCGAGTGCCAATAGAAATTGCAAGTTTACTGAATGAGTATAAAGATATTGTTATAGAAGATATACTTGATGGTTTACCACCAGTAAGAAGTATAAGTAATTGTATGGACATGATTTGTAGAGCTAGTTTTCTAAATAAAAAACCATATAGATTGTCACCTATAGAGAATGAATAACTTAATAGAAAAGTGCATGATTTGTTGTAGAAAGGTTTGATTAGAGAAAGTTTGAGTCCATGTGTTGTACCTACTATATTAGCACCTAAGAAGAATGGAGAATGGAGAATGTATATTGATTCCAAATCTATTAACAAGATCACGGTGAACTATAGGTTTCCTATGTCAAGGATGGATAATATAATGGATTTTTTGAGTGGAGCAAAGTATTTTACCAAGATTGATTTGAAGAGTGGTTATCATCAAATCAAAATCAGAGAAGGTGATGAATGGAAGACTACATTCAAGACAAAATATGGTTTGTATGAATGGTTGGTAATGCCTTTTGGTTTGAATAATGTACTTAGTACTTTAATGAGGTTTATGAATGGTTGGTAATGCCTATTGGTTTGACTAATGTACCTAGTACTTTCATGAGGTTGATGAATGAAGCTCTCAAGATATTTTTGGGAAAGTTTGTGATTGTTTATTTGGATGATATTCTAATATTCAGTAAGACTAAGGAAGAACATCTTGAGCATCCTAGATAGGTATTGTAGAGATTGAAAGAGGAGAAGTTGACGAATAACTTGAAAAAGTGTCCCTTTATGCAAGAGGAGATTGTGTATTTGGGATTTGTGATTTCAACTAGTTGTTTGATAATGAATCCTTAGAAGGTTAAATTTTTTTTGGAATGGCCTATACCTAAGAATGTGGGTGAGGTAAGATCAATTCATGGTTTGGCTAGTTTCTATAGGAATTTTATAAAGAAATATAGTTTTGTTTGTAATGCTATGATTGAGAAAATGAGAGGAGATAAAAAGGTTTTTAAGTGGACGTATGGAGCCGATAAGATTTTTGAGACTTTGAAACAAAATGTTGATGAATTACTTGTATTGGATTTTCCTAATTTCAATAAGGTAATTAAAGTTGAATGTGATGCAAGTGACAGTGCAATAGGAGCTGTATTGAGTCAAGAAGGTAAACTTGTCACTTTCTTTAGTGAAAAGTTGAATGATGCTAAAAGGAAGTATTTTGTGCATGATCAAGTGTTTATGCTATTGTTCAAGCCTTGAAGAAGATGAGACATTATTTCATTCCTAAGGAGTTTGTGTTGTATACAAATAATAAAGCTTTACAATTTTTGGGAAGTCAACATAAGTTGAACCAGAGACATGTGAAGTGGGTTGAGTACTCACAGAGTTTTAGATTTGTGATCAAGAATAAAAGTAGAGTTACTAACTAAGTTGCTGATGCATTGAGTAGAAGATGTTCTTTGTTGACCAAGATAAAGGTTGAAGTTCTTGGTTTTGATGAAATGAAAGAGTTGTATGATACTGACCCTGATTTTTTTGAGGTATGGAGAGAGTGTATAACACTAAATCTATCAGATCACATGAGTAAGTATAATGAGTATTTCATTTAAGAAGGTATGTTGTTCAAAGGAATTCAATTATGCATACCAAGAAGTGCTAAAAGAGTTAATTTGATTAAGGAAAAGCATTGTGGTGGTTTGTTTGGACATTTTGGAATTGATAAGACATTGAGTTTGCTAAAGGATAAGTATTATTAGCCACAAATGTATAAGGATATTCAAAAGTTTGTAAGGAGTTGTCAAATTTGTCAAGTTGCAAAAGGAGTAAGTCAAAATACTAGATTGTATACAACTATTTCTATTCCTAAGAGAATTTTGAGTGACATTAGTATGGATTTTTTTCTTAGATTACCTAAGACAACAAGAGGGTATGATTCCATATTTGTTGTTATGGATTTTTTTTTTCTAAAATGACATATTTCATACCATGTAAGAAGACATCAGATGTTGTGCATGTTGCTGAGATTTTCTTCAAAGATATTGTTAGATTGCTTGGGTTACCAAGAAGTATTATTTTTGACAGAGACAATAAGTTTGTTGGTTATTTTTGGAGGATTTTGTGGAAGATGATGGATACAAAGTTGAGATTTTGTTCTACATTCCATCCATAGAAAAATGGATGGATAGAGGTTGTAAATAGAAGCTTGGGTGATTTTTTGACATGTTTAGTTGGAGATAAGCCAAGTAATTAGGAGATGGTATTTGCACAAGCTGAGTTTGCATATGATAATTCTATGAGTAGGAGTATAGGAATTTTTTTTTTTGATTATTACTGGAATATAGCCTATAGGAGTATCAAATTTGAGGGATATTTCTAGTGATGAAAATAGAAGTGCTAAAGGGGAAGAATTTGGTGGTTTTATGAAGTCTTTGCATGAGGAAGTGAAGTTAAAGTTGGGACAAAGTAATCAGACGTATAAGGAGAATGTTGATAAGTCTAGGAGACATCACATTTTTTAAGTTGGTGATGAGGTGATGGTTTATTTGAAGAGAGGAATATTTCCTATTGGAACATATAGTAAGATGAAGATGAAAAAGTTCCTTGTAAGATCTTCAGAAAGTTTGATAGTGGTAATGCTAATGAAGTTGAGTTACCTAATGAGATGGATATATGTCCTATATTCAATGTTTCTAATTTGTATAAGTATCATGAGTTAGATGATGTAGTTTTTGTATTAGATGATTATCCTAAGAAGAAGATTGAGGAGGTTGAATATGTATTGGATCAGAGAGTTGGTAAGAGCACAAGAGGAAAAGATTACTATGAGTATTTGATGAAGTGGAAGAATAAACCCATTGAAGATACTACATGGATTTATCAATCCGAGTTGGATTCAATTGAGGTTGTGACACTTGCATGATTTAGGAGAATCATCTCTTTCAACTTTGGTTGTCTGATACAAAAGCATCATGAGTTGCCTTGTAATCTTGTTCTTTTTTCCATTCTGGAAGTTATCACTAAGTACACGTAGTGTCAATCGAGTATACATAGTGTTAACCAAGTACACATAGTGTTAACTGAGTACACGTAGTGTTAATCAAGTACACATAGTGTTAATTAAGTTCTAGCAGTGTTAGTGTTAATGAATAATGTTAACCGAGCTATCCAACGTTGACCGAGTGTTCCTTCATGTGCCAAGTTAACTTGATATTTGCTGATGCTCGGGTCCTTCTTTGACCAAGTTTTCCTATGATTGGTTCTTAGTTTGAGCTAACTCATGTATTTAATTTGTATCATGAATTTAATGATAGGATCTTGTCTTGGGATAAGTGCAAACCATTTTGAGGTCAACCTTTCTATTATGTAATGATCTAGAATCTTCTATTAGACATTTTGGCAAGTATAAGTAGTGGTATTTGGTTTATTTTAGAGGTAGAACTTAGAGAGTTTAGAGCAAATATTTTTTGGAATTACAAATATGAAGCTGGATTGTGGATCTTGAAGTTGTATTTTGTATCTGGTTGTAACCTAGAAGGCCTTACAACTAGGGATGTATGCTATTAACTTGATGAATCAACAAAAGGGTTTCATTCTCTCTCTACTTAGTGTTGTTATCTATGTGTTTTCCTTCTCTATGTTTACTCAACAAGGTGTTTGGATAGTTAGGTGTACCTTTAACCCTAACTATTCATAACCCTCCCTGCTTGAAAATCACTAGAAAGAGGGCTCATAGTCGAGATGACTATTTTTGGGTGATTGCAATAGGGACTTGAATGAGTTAGCTTCTGAAAGTGTAATTTTGGTTTTATTGTTTTACAATCATATAATTTTTGTGAGAAAGTATTGAAGATCATGTATGTTCAAGTTTTATTGATTGAACTACATGGTGATTGAAGAAACACAATATTAACTGAGCTAGTATAGTTGTCACTGAGTGCCTAACAAAGAAGAGTTAAAGTTTAGTGTTAATTGAGTGATGTATTTCGTGAGTAAATTTTTAATTTATACCAAGCCTAAATATTAAAAACAAGTTTGTAAAATATTAATCTAAGGCCGACATTTGATGAAAATCAAGAATGTTCGAGAAGTAAAAAATATAAGCACAACGTTTGTTATGAGATTGATGGATAAAATATTTTAATGAAGATCTAATGGTGGAGATTTAACAATTTGAAATGGAGTACAAATATCAAGAAGGAAGTATATTTTCTAAGTGATCAAATGCAATGAATATTAGATCTATGATTGTGGTTAAGAGGCAAAATTTGGAAAATTATAGGAAGGTAGAAGTTAGCTATTTAAGGGGAGGATCAAGATTGTTTTTTTTGTTGATTATCTGTTGATTATAATGGTGCAAATTGAAGTGGATAAAGAAGATAAAAATATGAATAGAGAAGAAAATAGTTAAGAAAAGCAAGCAAGAGGAAGTGATAAGTGAAAGATAAAGTGTGTGAATCATCCAGTAAGAGATCAAAAGGAAGTGGCAGAAAAAAACAAAGATCTAAACAACCAAGATAGAGCTAAAATCTAATAGATCACTTGGCTGTTACTTTCTTATCATTGTAGTAGATAAAATATCTTAATTGAGTGGACCTAAAAATTCTTTGAAATCCTATATGGTGGCATCCAATACTATTTTTTTGTAAGTTCTCTAGAGAAGGCCACTCTTTAGAAATGTCAATGAGTGATACGGTTTAGATGATCTTTGATGAAAACCCTTTAACAATGTCCTACAAAAAAATGTGTATGCAACCTTCAACATTGTTGGCTCCTAACAGAGCTCACTTTAGAAGAGTGAAATAATTTGGGTTGCCAGTTCCTAGGTGTTTTTTTCCCTTTATAGGATTTTTGCATTAAATATCTATGTCAAACATGTGATTTCTATTATGTTGTAAGTTTATTTTCATGATAATTTCTTAATTCTACTACTCAGTTTTTGGATACAAAAAATTAATTGTGTATTGTGTTTGGTGTTATACAAATGTCATATCATTATCAGTCAGTATATGTCAAGCTCACTCAGTCAGTGAAGATAATTTTTTGTGTCTACCGAGCATTCCTGTGTTTGCCTAGTTTAGAAGACAGTGTCTACTGAGTTCACTTGGGCGTCGAAAGAAAGTTTGCAGAAGATGAGTGTTAATCGAGCTCACTTGGTTAATGGAGAAAAAGTTGAGTAGAACCAGTGCTAACTGCACTCACTTGGTTGCAAAAGGATCTGTGCCAATATGCAGTGTTAACCAAGTTTTAATTGGTTAACACAAGAAATTGTTTCTAAAGTTAGTGTCTACCAAGGTGGCTTGGCTAATGAAGGATTTTCTTGTTTTGACATATAATGCTTTATTAATTTATCTATTAGTTCTAGCTGACTGAGAAGATGATTTTAAGTTTTTCTAAGTTGGATATGAGTTGACTTGATAATATGAAAGATATAAGTATAGGGTCAAGTTGTGAGTTCAAAGTGTGAGAAGAAGAGCGAATGAATTGAAGATTTGATCATAAAGAAAGGAAGCAAATTTGAAGGATAAGCAAAATATCCTTGAGGAGCAGAACACATTTATTCGATTAGGAAGGATCAAGTACAAGCTAGAACAAAGATCTATAATCATCAATTCAGTTACATTCAAATTAGGTCATCTCATTGTTACTCTCTAACCATTGTAGTAGTTATCTAAATCTCTTAACAGAGTTGGCTTAACAACTATTTGTAAATCCTCTAACAAGGTGGTAGTTTTATTGAAATTGTCTTTAGACCTCTAACAAGGCCACTCCTAATAGGGTGATTAAATCCTCTAAAAGGGTCACACTTAACAATGTGTTTTTAACCTTTAACATGGTTGGCTCCTAATAGGGCTCACTTTAGAAGAGTGAAAACAATAACTAGTTGCAATTGGTGGTTTTCCCAAATTGGGTTGTAGTGTCAATTGTGTTCATGCTATTTTCTTTTATGTGTTTGCAATTAAGTTAAAGTAATGGTAATCACAAATAACATCTAAAGATTTTCATGTTAATATTTACCAAGCATATTCAATATTTACCAAGTTATAACATTTTATGTGTGTTTGCCGAGCATCAACAGTATTCAGTTCTCAAAGTTTTATTTTGTACTTACATCTAAGGGATCTAGGATTTATTTTAGTCGTAACTGATTCACCCCTCCCATCTCAGTTACTCCTCTTATATTTCCAATAATTGGTATCAAAGATTTTGGTGCTTGTAGAGAAAGTTTCAAGGAGCTAAGCTAGGATGTCTTCCAGAAGAGAGATTCCCAAGCTAAATAGAGACAATTTTGTAGCATGGTAAGGACTTATGATGCTACACTTGGCTACCATCAATGATTTAGGGTACAAATATCTTGATGCTGAATATAAGATTCCCATTGGAACATTATCAGTTGAAGATATTGCTAAAAAGAAGAATCATAACATCATGATGATTGATATTGCATTTGCTCTTAGTTATACTGAATTTGATAAAGTTAAAGATTGGAAAATAGCTCATGACATGTGGACCAAACTAAAAGATATCTATGGAGGAGATGCCAATGTAAGAAGAGCTAAGGTAGAAAGTCTTAGAGGCCATTTTGAGCAAATGAAAATGAGAACATTGCAAAATATGTAGAAAGAATCAAAGCAAGTGTAAGTGCAATCAAAGCATTTGGAGGAGACATTGAAGAGAAAACAGTTATAAGCAAGGTACTTAGAACTCTTCTTCCTATTTATGCAATTAGAGTGTCTGCTATTCAAGAGATGAGATGTGATCCAAATAATAAAATATCTTTGGATTCTCTAGTTGGAAGATTGATTGCGTTTGAGTTAGATAACTTTGATAACTATGCTCCTAGTTCAAAAGTTATTGAGTTTGCATTTGAAGCAAAACTTTCACTCAAGAAAAAGGGCAAGAAATCAAAGTCTAGTCAATCAAGAAGTGAAGAAGAAGAATTAGAAGAAATTTTAGATAATGATCTTGAAGTCATTAAAGCCCTACTTGCAAGAAAGTATTCCAAAGGAAGAGGAAAGTACAAAGGTAAAGTAAGAAGTTGGTCACATTGCTACAAGGTGTCCAAACAGGGAAAACAAGATGAAAAGAAAAGCAACAAGCATAAAGGCAAGGAGGATTTCAAAAACTATGAGAACTTCAAGGACAAAGGTAAGAAATCTTGTTTTATGGCTAAAGATTTTGATAACAGTGAAGATGAAATGGTATATATTGCTGTAAAGGATGAATTTGATGATGAAGGAGATAAGATGGCACTTATCTCTCATGTTAGCAAAAATGATACACAGATTATTGATAATGGCTGCTCACATCATATGACTGGAGATAAAATAAAATTTGAGCACATGGAATGTTATGATGGAGGTAGTGTGAAATTTGGAAACAATAAACCTTGTAACATAAAAGGAAAAATATGTATTTCTTTGACTAAGGAATTTGTGTGTGACAATGGTTTTTGGGTTGAAGGATTAAAGCATAATCTACTAAGTGTGGCACAATTGAATAACATTGGATTCAAGGTAGAATTCATGAATCAAAAGACCAAACTACTAGATGGAGAAGGAAATCTGGTTGGAGCTGGCAAGCAAACAAAAGGTAATCTATTTTATCTTGATCTTAGTAAATGTTCATGTTTTATTGCTTATGTAGAAGAAAGTTGGTTATAGCATAAAAGACTATGCCATGTAAACTTTGATAATTTGGTTAAGATAAGCAAACATAAAAAAGTAAGAGGTATTCCTAGTTTGAAGAAACCTGATATGGGTCTATGCAAGAATTGCCAAATTGGTAAGATGGGAAACACTAGTTTCAAAAGTAAAAATTATTAGTTTGAAGAAGGCTTAGAAATTTTGCATACTGACTTATGTGGACCTATTGGAATAGAGAGTTATAGTGGAGAATTTTTTTTCATTCTTTTTGTTGATGATTATTCTAGAATGATGACTGTAATGTACTTGAAAGAAAAATCTGAAGCTTTTCAAAAGTTCAAGTGGTATTTGGCAAGAGTAGAAAAAGAAACTGGAAAGAGATTGAAATGTTTAAGATCAGACAAAGGTGGAGAATTCATCTCCAATGAATTCAACAATTTCTACATTGAAAGAGGAATTAAACGATAAATATTAGCCTCTAGTACACCTCAGCAGAATGGTATAGCTGAAAGAAGGAACATATCCATCATGGATTGTGCAAGGACATTATGTTGGATACAATTGATTAATTGTGTATTGTCTTTGATGTTACATAAATATCATATCAATTTCAATCAGTGCATGTTGAGCTCACTCAGGCAGTGAAGACAATTTTCTATGTCTACCGAGCGTTCCTGAGTTTGCCAAGTTCAGAAGGCAGTGTCTACCGAGTTCACTCAGGTGTCAAAGGAATGTATGTAGAAGATGAGTGTTAACCGAGCTCACTTAGTTAATGAAGAAAAGTTGGATGGAACTAGTGTTAACCAAGCTCATTCAGTTACCAAAGGATTGTTTTAAATTTGCAGTGTTAACCAAGCTACTATTTGTTAACATAGGAAATCGCTTCTGAGTTAGTTTCTACCAAGCTAGGTTGGCTAACGAAGGATTTTATTATTTTGGCATATTAAGATTAATTGATTTATCTATTGGTTCTAGCTGAATGAGGTGATGAATACTAATTATTTTAAGTTGTATTTGACCCAATTTGACAATATGAAAGCTATAAGTATAAGGTCAAATAGTAGTTTCAAAGTGTGGATGTGAAAGTATGAAGATGTTATTAAAGATTTAATAATGAGAAGAGGAAGTGAATTTGAAGGATAGGAAGAATATCTTTGTGGAGCAGAAAGGCCATATTCAATTAGGAAGGATCAAGTACAAGCTAGAAAAAAGATCTGTAACCAGAAAATTAGTTGCATTCAAATCAGGTCATCTCATTGTTATTCTCTAACGATTGTAGTAGTGATCTAAATCTCCTAATAGAGTTGGCTTAACAACTATTTTCAAATCCTCCAACAAGGTGATAGTTTTGTTGAATTGTCTTAAGACCTCTAACAAGACCACTCCTAGTAGGGTGATTAAATCCTCTAATAGGGTTACACCTAATAGTGTCTTTTGTAACCTTTAATAAGGTTGGCTCCAAATAGGGCTCACTTTAGAAGAGTGAAAATAGTAACTAGTTGCAATTGGTGGTTTTCCCAAATTGAGTTTCCACGTTAAATCCTGGTGTCAAATGTGTTCATGTTATTTTATTTTATGTATTGTGCAACTAAGTTAAGTAATGGTAATCTTAGATAACATCAAAATATTTTCATATTAATTACTTACCGAGCTTATTCAGTATTTATCAAGTTACAACATTTTATGTGTGTTTGCCAAGCATCATCTATATATAGTTTTCAGAGTTTGTTTTGTTCTGACATCTAAGGGATCTGGGATTTATTTTTGTGGTAACTAATTCACCCCTCCCCTCTCAATTACTCCTCTTATATTTCCACCAATTAGTATTAGAGCTTTTGGTCCTTGCAAAGAAGGTTTCAAGGACCTAAGCGAAAGATTAGGATGTCTTACAAAAGAGAGATCCCCAAACTGAACATAGACAATTTTATAGCATGACAAAGATTTATGAGGTTACACTTGGCTACCATCAATGACTTAGGATGAAAATATCTTGATACTGAATAGAAGACTCCCACTGGAACATTATCTGTTGAAGATATTGTTGAAAAGAAGTATCATAACATCATGATGATTGATATTGCATCTTCTCTTAGGTATGCTGAATTTGATGAAGTCAAAGACTGCAAGACATCTCATGAGATGTGGATCAAGCTAAAAGACATGTATGGAGTAGATGATAATGTAAGAAGAGCTAAGGATGAAAGTCTTAGAGGTCATTTTGATCAAATGAAAATGAGAGAAGATGAGAACATTGCAAAATATGTGGAAAGGATTAAAGCAAGTGTAAGTGTAATCAAAGCAATTGAAGGAGACATTGAAGAGAACAAAATTGTAAGCAAGCTACTTAGAACTCTTCTTTCTATTTATGCACTTAGAGTGTCTACTATTCAAGAGGTGAGATGTTATCCAATCAATAAAATATCTTTGGATGTTGTAGTTGGAATATTGATTGCTTTTGAGTTAGATAACTTTGATAACTATGTTCCTAGCTCAAAAGTTATTGAGAGTGCATTTGAAGATAAACTTTCACTCAAGAAAAAGGCTAAGAAATCAAAGTCTAGTCAATTTGGAAGTGAAGAAGAAGAATTAGAAGAGAGTTTAGATAGTGATCTTGAAGTTGTTGAAGCCCTATTTGCAAGAAAGTATTCCAAAGGTAGAGGAAAGTACAAAGGTAAAGTTCCTCTGATCTGCATTTCTTGTGAAGAAGTTGGTTACATTGCTGCAAGGTGTCCGAATAGAAAAAAAAAAGATGAAAAGAAAAGAAATAAGCACAAAGTTAAGAAGGATTCCAAGAACTATAAGAACTACAAGGACCAAGGTAAGAAATCTTATTTCATAGCCAAAGATTCTGATAATAGTGAAGATGAAATGGTATATATTGCTATGAAAGATGAATATGATGATGAAGAAGATAAGATGACACTTATCTCTCATATTAGAAAAAATAATATATAGATTATTGACAGTGGATGTTCAAATTATATGACTGGAGATAAAAAAAAATTTGAGCACATGGAATATTATGATGGAGGTAGTGTGAGATTTGGAAACAATGAACCTTGTAACATAAAACGAAAAGGATGTATTTCTTTGACTAAGGGACTTGTGTGTGACAATTCTTACTGGGTTGAAGGACTAAAGCATAATCCACTAAGTATGGCACAATTGAATAACATTGGATTCAAGGTAGAATTCATGAATGACAGGCCAAACTACTTGATGGAAAAGGAAATCTAGTTGTATCTGGCAAGCAAACAAAAGAAAAATTAGAAGCTTTTCAAAAATTCAAGTGGTATCTAGCAACAGTAGAAAAAGAAACTAGAAAGAGGTTGAAATGTCTAAGATTAGATAGAGGTGTTGAATTCATCTCCAATGAATTCAATAATTTTTGCATTGAAAGAAGAATTAAAAGACAAGTATCATCCCTTGGTACACTACAATAGAATGGTATAGCAGAAAGAAGAAATAGATGTATCATGGATTATGCAAGAACCCTAATGATTGAAAATAACATTTCTTTCAAATACTGCAAGGAAGCTATCAACGCTACAGTTCATACCTTGAACATAGTATAGTTGAAGAAAGACTCAAACAAAAATCCTTATCAACTATGGTATGGCTACAAACCTAATGTAAGTTACTCAAAAGTATTTGGTAGCAAATGTTATATTTTGAAAGAATCTAGAAAAAGAAAATTTGATGTAAAAGGTGATGAAGACATATTTCTAGGATACTCCTATAGAAGTAAAGCATACAAATTTTTGAATTTATCTACTCATAAAATAATAAAAAGTGCACATGTTAGAATTGATGAGTTCATAGAAAAGAGTGAAGAAGAATGCAACAAAGAGCCAAAGGATTACAAAAGATTTGTTTACTATGAACCTGATACCCTACCAAACATATCTAAAAGAAAGGAGGATTCATTTCTTGAGTCCCCAAAATCTCCAATAGTTACTGAGTTGCAGACAACGTGAGTCACAGTCTGAAGGACTTGAGTCACATTCAGAGGCTACCGAGCTAGTTCAAACCAAGTCTAATGGACCCAAATCACAAGCAGAAGGACTTGAGCTTGAAACTAAAGTTCATAATGAAGATAGTGGAACTCATTGAAATCTCAAAAGGCATGTGTTAGCAAGATATGTCAAAAGTCATCATTCACCTGATTAGATCATTGGAGATAAATATGGTGGAACAATGACAAGAAGAAAATTAAAAGGTACATGTGTTTACTTGCTAAATTTGAAACTAGAAATGTTAAAGATGCTCTGGATAATGAAAGTTGGATTGAAGGAATGAATGAAGAGATAGAATAGATAGAAAAGAACAAAACTTGGACTCTTGTTCCTAGACCTAAAAATAAAAATGTAATTGGAACAAAATGGGTGTTCATAAATAAGTTGAATGAAGATGGAAAAATCTTAAGAAATAAGGCATGACAAGTATGTAAAGGTTATTCTCAAGAAGAAGGTATTGATTATGGTGAGAATTTCGCTCCTGTAGCAAGACTAGAAAGTGTTAGATCTTTACTAGCATATGCAACACATAGAGGATTTAAAGTGTATCAAGTGGATGTTAAATCTATATTCTTGAATGGAATTTTTGATGAAGTAGTCTACATTGAACAACTAGAAGGTTTTGTAGATTCAAGCAAAAGAGACATGGTTTGCAAGTTACACAAAGCATTATATGGTCTCAAGCAATCTCTCAGAGCTTGGTATGAAAGACTTCATGATTACTTAGTGTAGATTGGATTTCAAAGAACAAATGATAATAGTAGTTTGTATATCAAGGAAGGATCAGACAAGAAGATTGTGTTGGCAAAAATATTCATTGATAATAATCCATTTAGAGGAAATGATGACTTGTGCAAATTTTTTAAAGAAGAAATGAGTACAAAATTTGAGATGTCCATGTTTGGTGAGATAAAATTCTTTGTTGGGTTGCAGATATAGCATAACAAAAATGGTATATACACCACTCAATCTAAGTATATCAAGGAGATACTAAAGAAGTTTGGAATGGAAGATTTAAGACCAACTGGAACATAAGTTTATGTCTACTGGACATAATCTTTCTAAGAATGATGATTTCAAAGAAGTAGATCATACCACATATAGATCAATAATTGAAAAATTGCAGTATGCAGTACATACAAGGCCTGATATTGCTCTAGTAGTTGGAATAGTGGCAAGATGCTCAACAAATCCTAAAGAAATCCACATGATGGCTATCAAGAGAATCATAAGATATCTGAAAGGTACTGAAGACTATGGCTTATGGTATAAACTTGGAGGCAATTTGGACTTGAAGGTATTTATTGATGCTGATTGGGCAGGAAGTATTGATGACAAAAAAAGCACTAGTGGTGGAGCATTATTTCTTGGTAAAAGACTAGTGTCTTGGACAAGCAAGAAGCAAAATTATACATCTCAATCCACAGCTGAGGCAAAATATGTGGCAATAGCAGTTAATTGTTCAAATATTATTTTGTTCAAGCAACTGATGTCAGGTATGAAGATAGAAATCAAAGATCCAGTAGTCATATATTGTGATAACACTAGTGAAATCAATATATCAAAGAAATCAGTGATGCATTCCAAAACAAAGCACATTGCTATAAAATATCAATTCTTAAGAGAATTGGTGTTGGAAAAAGAAGTTAGATTGGAATATGTTAGTACAAAAGAACAGAATGTAGACATATTCACCAAGCCATTACCTAAGGATGCATTTCTGTATCTAAGAGGTAAGCTAGGGGTCATTCCCCAATCTGAAGCTCACTAAATAAAGTTTAGTGATGCATCAACCAGAGTATGTTGAAGATCAATTAGTTGGTGTAGTATTGACAAGGGCATATTGCAAATGAATCAGTATTTAAGGTACATTGATATTAACAAAGTTGTTGTCTTTGGCATGTGTTGTCAAAGAGGGAGAAGTTTACTATTATAACTCAAAGAATTTTTTTTAAGAAAGAGAAGTTTTTTGTAAGAGGGAGAAATATACACAAGTTTTCTGACAAAGGAAGAATATGAAGATAGGAAGAGATCACATTGACAAAGGGAGTTCTCATGGATGAGAATTAGAATGAAACTAAGGATATGTTCCTTACTTTATTCTTGCTTTAAAATTTCATTATGCTATGATATGTGTTTCCATCAATGCCAAAGAGGGAGATTGTTGGATACAATTGATTCATTGTGTATTATCTTTGATGTTACACAAATGTCATATTAGTTTCAATCAGTGGATGTCGAGGTCACTCGGGCAATGAAGACAATTTTTTGGGTCTACCAAGCATTCCTGAATTTTTCAAGTTTAGAAGGAAGTGTCTACCGAGTTCACTCAGTTATTGAAAAAATGTATGCAAAAGATGAGTGTTAATTGAGCTCACTCGGTTAATGAAGAAAATTTGGATGGAACCAGTGTTAATCGAGCTCACTCAATTGCCAAAGGATCATTGCAAGTTTGCAGTGTTAACTAAGCTTCTGTTGGTTAACACAAGAAATCTCTTATGAGTTAGTTTCTACCGAGCTGGGTTGGCTAATGAAGGATTTTATTATTTTGGCCTATTAAGGTTAATTGATTTATCTATTGGTTCTAGCTGACCGAGGTGATGAATATTAATTATTCGACTTGACAATATGAAAGATATAAGTATAAGGTCAAGTTGTGGCTTCAAAGTGTGGATGTGAAAGTATGAAGATGTTATTAAAGATTTAATCATGAGAAGAGGAAGAAAATTTTAAGGATAAGCAGAATATCCTTGTGGAGCAAAAAAGCCATATTCAATCATGAAAGATCAAGTATAAGCCAGAACAGAGATTTGTAATCAGCAAATCAATTGCATTCAAATTAGGTCATCTCATTGTTTCTATGTAACCATTGTAGTAGTGATCTAAATCTCCTAACAGAGTTGACTTAAAAACTATTTGCAAATCCTCTAACAAGGTGGCAATTCTATTGAATTGTCTTAAGACCTCTAACAAGTCCACTCCTAATAGGGTGATTAAATCTTCTAACAGGGTCACACCTAACAACATCTTTTGTAACCTTTAACAAGGTTGGCACTCAATAGGGCTCACTTCAGAAGAGTGGAAATTGTAACTAGTTGCAATTGGTGATTTTCCCAAATTGGATTTCCACATTAAATCCTAGTGTCAAATGTGTTCATGCTATTTTCTTTTATGTGTTTTCAAACTAAGTTAAGTAATGGTAATCTCAGATAAAATCTAAATATTTTCATGTTAATTACTTACTGAGCTTATTCAATATTTACTGAGTTACAACATTTTATGTGTGTTTGTCAAGCATCAATAGTATGTAGTTTTTAGAATTTGTTTTGTTCTAACATCTAAGGGATTTGGGATTTATTTTTGCAGTAACTGATTCACCCCTCTCCTCTTAGTTACTCCTCTTATATTTCCAACACATTAATGATAGAAAAGAATGTTACAATCAAATACTGGGAAGAAGCTATCAGCACTATAGTTCATACCTTGAACAAAGTATAGCTAATGAAAGATTTGGATCAAAATCCTTATGAGCTATGGTATGGCTACAAACCTAATGTAAGTTACTTGAAAGCATTTGGAAGAAAATGGTATATCTTGAAAGAATCTAGAAAAGGAAAATTTGATGTAAAAGGTGATGTAGACATATTTCTAAGATATTCCTACAGAAGTAAAGCATACAAATGTTTGAATCTGTCTACTCATAAAATAAGTTATCGAGTTGCAGACAGTGCAACCTGAGTCATAGTTTGAAGGACTCAAGTCACAATTAGAAGCTACTGAGCTAGTTCAAACCAAGTCTAATGGACTCGAGTCATAGATAGTGGGAGCTGAGCCTGTCATTGAAGTTCATGATGAAAATAGTAAAAATCATTCCAAATCCAAAGAACTTGTGTTAGCAAGATATGCCAGAAGGCATCATGCACCTATCAGATCATTGGAGACAAATATAATGGAACAGTTGCAAGGAAAACATTAAAAGGTACATGTTTGTTTGCTGAATTTGAACCTAGAAATATTAAAGATGAATTTGATGATGAAGGTTGGGTTGAAGCAAAGAATGAAGAAATAGAACAAATAGAGAAAAACAAAACTTGGACTCTTGTTCCTAGAACCAAGGATAAAAATGTAATTGGGACAAAGTGGGTGTTTAGAAATAAGGTAAATGAAGATGGAAAAGTTTCTAGAAACAAAGAAAGATTGGTATGTGAAGGCTACTTTCAAGAAGAAGGTATTGATTATGGTGAAACTTTTTCTCCTATTGCAAGATTAGAATGTGTTAAAAATTTACTAGCATATGTAGCAAATAGAGGATTTAAAGTGTATCAAATGGATGTTAAATCTATATTCTTGAATGGAATTCTTGATGAGGAAGTCTACATTGAAAAACCAGAAGGTTTTGTAGATCCTAGCAAAAGAGACATGGTTTGGAAGTTATGAAAAGCATTATATGGTCTCAAACAAGCTCCCTAAGCTTGGTATGAAAGGATACATAACTATTTAGTACAAAATGGTTTTCAATGAACAAATTATAATAGTAGCTTGTACATCAAAGAAGGACCAAACAAGAAGATTGTATTGGCAGGAATATTTGTTGATGATACTTTATTCATAGGAAATGATGACTTATGCAAAACATTTTTAAAGGAATGAGTAAAGAATTTGAGATGTCCATGTTTGGAGAGATAAAATTCTTTGTTAGATTGGAGATACAACAGAACAAAAATGATATCTACATTACTCAATCTAAGCATATCAAGGAAATACTAAAGAAGTTTGGAATGGAAGATTCAAAACCAGTTGGAACCTCTATCTGTATAGGATATAAGCTTTCCAAGAATGATGACTCCAAAGAGGTAGATTAGACCACATACAGAACAATGATTGGAAAATTACATTATGTAGTGCATACAAGGCCTGATATTGCATTAGCAGTTGGTATGGTGGCAAGATTGTCAACAAATCCTACAGAAAATTACATGATGGCAATCAAGAGAATCATGAGTTATTTGAAAGGTACTAAAGACAATGGCTTATGGTATAAACTTGGAGGAAGTTTGGACTCAAAGGTGTTTATTGATGCTGATTGGGTAGGAAGTATTGATGATAGGAAAATCACTAGTGGTGGAGCATTCTTTCTTGGTAAAAGACTAGTGTCTTGGACAAACAAGAAGCAAAATTGTACATCTCAATCCATAGATGAGGTAGAATATGTGGCAGTAGTAGTTAATTGTTCAAACATTGTTTGGTTTAAGCAACTATTGTCTCGTATGAAGATAGAAATAAAAGATCTAGTAGTCATATACTGTGATAACACCAGTGCAATTAATATATCAAAGAACCCTATGATGCTTTCCAAAACAAAGCACATTGCTATAAAATATCACTTCTTAAGAGAATTGGTGCAGGAAAAAGAAGTCAGATTGGAATATGTGAACACAAAAGAATAGATTGTAGACATATTCACCAAGCCATTACCTAAGGATACATTTCTATACCTAAAAGGTAAGCCAGGGGTCATTCCCCTATCTAAAGCTTACTAAATAAAGTTTAATGATGCATCAACCAAAGCAAGTTGAAGATCAATCAATTGTTGCAAAATTAAAAAGAGCATATTGCAAATGAATTAGTACTTAAGGTCCATTAATATTAATAGAGTTTTTGTCTTTGGCATGTGTTGTCAAAGAGGGAGAAGTTATATTGTCATATCTCATAGGAATTTGTTTTAGAAATAAGAGGGAGAAGTTTTCTAATATCAAAAAGAGTGAGTGAACTTGACAAGAAGTTATTGCAGATAGAGGGAGAAAATTAAAGGTAGAAAGAGTTCACACTGACAAAGGGAGTTCTTAGAATGAAACTAAGGATATGTTCCTTACTTTATTCTTGTTCCAAAATTTTGTTGTGTTATGACAAGTTGTGTTTCCATTAATACCAAAGATGGAGTTTGTTGGATACAACTGATTAATTATGTATTATCTACGATGTTACACAAATGTCATATCATTATTAATCAGTACTTGTTGAGCTCACTTAAGCAGTGAAGACAATTTTCTGTGTCTACTGAGTCTTCCTGTGTTTGCCTAGTTCAGAAGACAATGTCTACTGAGTTTACTTAAGCATCGAAGGAAACTCTGTAGATGATGAGTATTAACCGAGCTCACTCAGTTAATGAAGAAAAAGTTGGACCAAACCAGTGCTATCTGAGCTCACTCGGTTATCAAAGGATCTATGAGAATATGTAGTGTTAACCACATTTCAATTGGTTAACAAAAGAAATCATTTCTAAAGTTAGTGTCTACCAAGCTATGTTGGCTAACAAAGGATTTTCTTATTTTGGCATATTATGCTTTATTAATTTATCTATTGGTTCTAGCTGACTGAGAAGATGAATTTAAGTTATTCTAAGTTGTATATGAGCTAATTTGACAATATGAAAGATTTAAGTATAGGGTCAAGTTGTGAGTTCAAAGTGTGAGAAGAAAAGTGAATGAATTGAAAATTTAATGATGAAGAAAGGAAGTGAATTTGAAGGATAAGCAGAATATCCTTAAGGAGTAGAAAAGATATATTCAATCAAGAAGGATCAAGTACAAGCCAGAACAAAGATCTGTAATCAAAAATTTAGTTGCATTCAAATCAGGTCATCTCATTGCTATTCTCTAACCATTGTAGCAGTGATCTAAATCTATTAATAGAGTTGGCTTAATAGCTATTTGTAAATCCTCTAATAAGGTGGAAGTTTTGTTGAAATTGTCTTAAGATCTTTAAAAAGGTCACTCCTATTAGGGTGACTAAATCCTCTAACAGGGTCACACCTAACAGCGTGTTTTGTAACCTTTAGTAGGGTTGGCTCCTAACATGGCTCACTTCAGAAGAGTGAAAATAGTAACTAGTTGCAATTGGTGGTTTTCCCAAATTAGGTTTCCATGTTAAATCCTAGTGTCAATTGTGTTCATGCTATTTTCTTTTATGTCTTTGCAACTGAGTTAAAGTAATGGTAATCATAGATAACATCTAAAGATTTGCATGTTAATAATTACCAAGCATATTCAATATTTACCAAGTTACAACATTTTATGTGTGTTTGCCAAGCATCAATAGTATTCAGTTCTCAGAGTTTTATTTTGTACTGACATCTAAGGGATCTAGGATTTGTTTTAGTGGTAAATATTCACCCCTCCCCTCTCAATTACTCGTCTTATATTTCCAACACTTAGTATATTCTAAAATATTTCTATGATACTCGGTGTAAGTAAGAAATAGTTTGATAAAAAATGTTTACAAGTTGGATTAAAGAAGTTTGATGTGGTTACTGAGTTATTGATTTGAAATTTTATGAAGATTGAATTGGTACTAAAGTGTTTTAATGCATGTAGGATAACTGGATATAACTAATCCCCCCCTCTCAGGTATCTAACAATTGGTATCAGAGTTTAGTTCTTGAAGGAAGAGATTTGAAGGAACTTGAGCAAAAGTTCCAAATATGTATAAGAGAGAGGTATCAAATATAATAAAGGATAATTTCTCATCTTGGAAAAATAGGATGAGTCTATATCTTTCTAGAATTGGAGACAATGCTACAAATTGGCTAGACCATCAGTATGTTGCTCCTACCACTCCTATTACTAGAGAAGAGATGAGTGAGAAAAGAGAACATAATAGTTTGATGATTGAGATTGCATCTTCCCTGAATGATGCTGAGTTTGACAATGTTAAGAACTATGCTACTACTAAAGAAATGTGTGACAAGTTAGCACTTGTAGATGTTGGAGATGAGAATGTATTGAGAGAAAAGACAGTAAGTATGAGAGGAAAAAATGATGACATGAGAATGAAAGAAGGTGACAACATAGTCCAATATGTGACATGAATAAAATAAGAAAAAAATTCTATGAAAGTTGTAGGAGGTGCCATCAAGAATGAATAAGTTATAAGTAGAGTTCTTATAATACTCTTACCTATTTATTCTATAAGAGTATTTGCAATTAAGGAATCCAGAGTTATGCTTGGAACTAATCTCACACTTGATGGTTTAGTTGGTCATTTGATTGCATTTGGATTAGGTAACTTTGATAATAGTGTGCTTGCAATTGGGAAAGCTTTCAAGATTTTACTAACCATTTGCAACTCAAAGAAAGAAAAGAACAGTATAGATGAAAGTGACTTAGAATCAAAGGATGGCATGGATGAATTGAAGCATTTCTTATAAGAAGGTTAGTAAGAGGTAAAGGTAAATTAACTCTGATATGTCTTGAATGTAATGAGGTAGGTCATATTGCTACTAGATGTCCTAACAAGAGAAAAATGATAGAAATGATAAGAATAAATAAAAAATATAAAAATAATAAAGAATACAAAGATAAAGGGAAGAAATCATGCTATATTGTTGAAGAAGAGCACATCGAGTCAAACATTGATGATGAGAAAGGATGAGTAGAAGTGGTTTATGTTGATATTAAAGAATATTCTAATGAGGAAAGGTATAAGGATAGAAAAGCTCTTATTTCACATGTTAAAAAGAATGACACATAGATAATTGATAGTGGATGTTCACATCACATGACTGGAGAAATTAATAAGTTTGATAAGCTTTAGGAATATGATGGTGGACCTATTAAACAAGGGAATGATGTTCCATGTCCATTAAAATGTAGAGGTTCATTAATGTTAACTGATAAAATCAGATGTGTTAATACATATTAGATACAAGGACTACAATATCACCTGTTGAGGATTTCTTAGTTGAATAATAGAGGTCACAAGTTGGATTTTCAGAACTAGAAAGTCAAGATCTACGATGATGAAGGAAACCTGATTGGAACTAGAGAAAAAACAAGAGGTAATATATTTTACCTAGATCATATAGTTGATAAATATATATTTTCAAAAGTTGAAGATGTATAGTTGTGGCATATGAGGCTATGCCATGTCAATTCTAAGAATATGATCAAATTCAATAAAAATAAAAGAGTTAGAGGCTTACCAAATTTGCATAAACTTGAGAATGTTATGTGCAAACAATGTTTGCTCACTAAGATGACCAAGTCCAATTTTTCAAGAAAGATACATACTTCTAATGAGGTTATTGAATTAGTGCATATAAATTTATGTGAACCATTGAAAATAGAAATTTATTATGGTGATAGATATTTCATACTATTTGTTGATGATAATTCTAGGATGATGACTATCATGTTTATGAAGTTAAAGTTGCATGATTTTGATATGTTCAAATGGTATAAAGCTAGAGTTGAAAAAGAAACTAATAAACAACTATATTTTTTGAGATCTAATAGAGGTGGTGAGTTTATCTTTGTTAAATTCACTAACTTTTGAGTTGAGCATGGAATTAAGAGATAATTATTAGCAAAAATGAATCCACAACAAAATGGGATTGTTTAGAGAAGGAATATGTTAATTGTGGATTGTACAAGGATAGTGCTAACTAAAAAGGGAATTGCTCAGATATTTTGGAGAGAATCCATTTGTACTTTAGTCTACACTCTCAACAAAGTTCAACTAAAGAAAGGAACAAATCAAACAATTTATGAACCTTGGTATGGTCATACACCTAATGTGAGTTATTTCAAGATATTTGGGAGTAGATGTTACATTCACAAAGATAAAAGGAATGCAAAATTTGATTCTAAGGGTGATGAATATATTTTTGTTGGCTATTCCACTAAGAGTAAGGCTTACAAATATTTGAACAAAGTAACTGACTAAATTATTAAAAGTGGAAATTTAAGAATTGATGAGTTTGCCGATAAGAATGATGAGGAGAGAAAAAAGGAACCTGGTTATTACGAAAAAATTTTTTTATATGAAAATGCTTCCAGTGTAGTGCTCGAACGACAACAAAGAGCTACCAAGAAACAACTTGCATTACCTAATCCATAGATAGAACAACCTAAGTAGGATGTTGAGCTCCAATTAAGTGAAGATAATGTTGTAAGTCAAAGAAAAAAACCTGCCCTACAAAAGTATGTGAGAAGGAATCATTCACCTAAGAAAATCATTGAAGATAAAATTGTTGGAGTCATAAAAATAAGTAAGTTGAAGGACATTCTTATTGAATTGTTGAGCTTGAACAAAGAACTATGAAAGCCACACTAGACAATGAAGTTTGGATAAATTCTGTGAAAGAAGAGATTGATCAGATTGAGAAAAACAAGACATGGACACTGGTACCAAGACCCGCTGATAAGAATGTTATTGGAACAAAGTTAGTTTTCAAAAATAAACTGAATGAGAATAGTGAGATTGTAAGGAACAAGGCTAGATTAGTTTGTAAAGGTTATGCCCAATAAGAAGGAATTGATTATGGTGAAACCTTTGTGCTTATAGAAAGATTAGGAGTTAGAATTTTGTTGGCATATGCAACTTAAAAGAAATTCAAGATCTATCAAATGGATGTTAAGTCTACTATTTTTAATCGAATACTTGAAGAAGTATACAACAAACAACTTGAAGGAATTTTTGAGCCACATTAGAAGCATCAGGTTTACATGTTGAACAAAGAATTGTATAGACTAAAGTAAGCACTGAGAGCATGGAATGAAAAACTACATTCATACCTAATTAAGATTGGATTTGTGAGAACAAGTAAAAATAGTAATCTATATTTGAAGAGTGAATACGAAAATATGGTATTGATTGCTAGGATATTTGTGGATGATATCATATTTGGTTTAAATGATTTGTTGTGTAAATCATTTTCTGATCAAATGAGAAAAGAGTTTGAGATGTGTATGTTTGGTGAGATCAAGTTTTTCATTAAATTAAAAGTCCATCAAACAAAAGGTGGTATATATGTGGCTTAGTCTAAGTAGGTTAAGGAGTTCTTGAACACATTTTGTAAGGATGAATCAAGGCTAGTTATTACAGCTATGGTGACTAGATGCAAATTATCTAGGAAGGATACTACAGCTGAAGTGAATGAGACACAATATAGATCAATGATTGCTAGGATATAATATGTTGTGCATAGTAGAATTGATATTATTCATGTAGTTTTTATTTTTGAAAGTTTTTCCTCTAATCCTAAGGAAACAAACATGACTACTATGAAAAGGAAATTCAGATATTTGAAAGGAACTAAAGATTTTTTATTTTGGTACAAACAAGATGGTGATTTTGAACTCAAAATCTACATTGATGCTGATTGGGTTGGAAATGTTGATGATAGGAAAATTAAAAGTGGTGGCACTTTTATTTTAGGAGAAAGACTAATTACATTGTTTAGCAAGAAATGGAGCTGCATATCACAATCTACTATTGAAGATGAGTATGTTGTTTTAGTAATTAATTCTTCAAATATTTTTTGGACCAAAAAACTATTGGAAGTAATGCAAGAAGAAGTTACTAAAATTGTTACTATCTATTATGATAATACTAATGCAATAAATATATCCAAGAAACTTGTGATGCATGTGAAAACCAAGCATATATCTATCAAGTATTACTACTTGAGGGTGTCAATCTCTAAGCCCAAGTTGCCTATTAGTGTCTAACACTTAGTCATTTCCAAGGCAGTGTTGGACGGTGATCACTGCAACTAAGCCATCTAGAGAAGACTGAGATATAAAGGACTTGTTTATATTTTATCACATGCCGAGCAAGTCAAATGTTACTTAGCACCTCAGTTGAGACCAAGCCAACATACAAGTTGAGTAAAACAAAAGAGACCAAGCATTTGGAAAGTCAGTTAATGCCGAGTGAGTCAGTATTGTTGGCAATATGACCAATCAATTAGATAAGGTAAGTAATATGGTTGTCATTTATGGAATTTTTTTTTTTTTGCAAATTAGTCATGATTATTCATGAAGGAAAATTGTCTAAGTACTATACAATGTTACAACAACATGATATATTTGATGATGGAAGAATATTCCCTTGGAATATTCTCTTGTGCAGTTAACTAGAGATGCATGATGTCATAGTAATGAGGTATACTAGTGTGCATGTTTGTACGACCAACTGAGTTCAAGTTATGAAGGAAATAGTGATGCAGTGATGATAGAGTGCAGGACAAAGCATGTCAGTAGAATGTGTTAAATGACTTGAATAATTATTTTATTATTAATTCTTGATGAGACGACTCTAAGAATCATATGTGAGCCGACTAAGGAAGAATTTACCAATATGTTTGGTATAAGTAAAGAACTTCATTTGCAAAGTTCGTGTGCAATGTGATGTTGTGAAATACATGGGTAACTAGTAATTGTGAAGTAATGGAAATGTTGTGAAATATAAGTGACAAGTGAATGTGATGCTATGATTTATGATGTGAAGCAAGATTATGCAAGATATGATGCAGATTGATATTTTCCCAATCACTCTTTCTATGAAGAATTGACAATCAGAAGATTTCTAAAGTACAATAAGTGATTCAGTATTGGTTGAGGCTTCTAACAAGGTCTAGTCTCCTAGCAGGGACTCGAGACACTATACATTCTTCATAGACTCCTAATAGGGTCAATATGCTTAACTAGATTCTTTATATAGTGAATCATCTTGTGGGTTCCATACCCACCAGGGTTTTCCCTTGGCTTGGGTTTCCCTTGTTAACAAAATATGGTGTTATGAGTTCTCTTCTTGTATGGTTGTTTATTTTGTTTAGCACTATTAGTTCTCTTTCTTATGCATGTGGAAAAGTAATTAATAAAATTCATTTGTGGGTAAAAAGATTGAAAATACTGATTCACCCCCCCTCCTAGTATTATCTATTTCTAACAAGTATATGCCAAGCGTATAGAAGTCGAGTAAAAACATGAATGTTAGTAATGATCGAGCATCAAAACATTCAAGTGCAGTGTAAACTAGTTTTGACATATGAGTTTTTAACTTCACAAACACTTATGTAAATCATTTAAGCCAAATTTTACATGACATTTAAAGATTGTAGAGACAATTAAGGAGGAGATTATACATTTTATCATATGGCATTAATCCCAAGAAAAATAGATTAACCAATTAGAAAATTAGAAGGGTAAAATGACAAAATGATGAAATATGGATTGTTGATTATGATCCAAAACTTTCTATGATTAAATATATAAGAAGGGTTCTAACCCTAAGATCATTATGGTGAGATAACGAAGAATGGTGAAGTGAAGGAGAAAACAAGCTAAGTACAAAGTGAAGGAAGGCTAAGTTTGAAAGGAGGCCAGACAATGAAATCTATCAGTGAAGGAAAAAACAAACCATATTAGATAAGGAGATCAATATGAGATATTGAAGAGAGGAGATTCGTAAATGACTTCCAAAGAAAACCAAAGGATCAAGTACTGAATTAGTTTTGACAAATTGAGCAAGGGAAAATATATGAATAGAGTGCATCTAATAGACCTTATTTAATTCTCCTAATATATTCCTTACTTTATTGTAAGTGTAAAATCCATTAATAAAGGTAAGAACTAAGAATATTAAAATATTTTAGAAGAGAAGACTCCTCATAGGGTAGATCATTATATATGATTAAATTATAGCCCGAATAGGAAAACTTTATTGTTACAGACATAAATATTTGTGGGTTTCATCCCCACCTAGTGATACCTTCATATTGAAGTGTTTCTGGGTTACTAAAATTATTGTGTTCTATTTTTATATTTTCATGGATGTTATGCTTAGATAGATTTCATTTCAGCATTACAAATTTATGTTTATATGGTATGGGATCTAAGATATGAGATGGATTAAGTGTGAATATAGTTAATTTATTAGTGGAAATTTTTATAGATCCTGATTCACCCCCCCTCTCATTATCTTGTTTCCTCTTAAGATTTCTAACAGAGGGAGCAAGTAAAAGAGAAGCAAGTGAGGTTGGAATTTGTGAGATCCAAGGAAAAAATTGAAGACATATTCACTAAGCCATTTCTTTATAATTCTTTTGAATATTTAAAAGGTGAGTTAGGGGTCCTTCCCCTATCCAAGATTAACTAAGAAAGGATGCATGTTGCATAAATTTATGGATGATCAATTTTTTTTTTTTAGAGTTGATGCAACAGTTCACTCTTTAGGAACTATTTCCCAAAGTTGTGAAAATTGATGTAAATAGTACATGCAATGTACAGGGTATTAGTACAAGGTTTATTAAGTTTCAAATTAGGACTTATATTTACCGTTGGCATTGTTGTCATAGGGGGAGGTGAACTACATTGTGGGGGGTGCGGGGGGGGTGGTGGGGAGAGTATGATATGAAGAAGACATAATTCACACTGGGAATAAAAAATTGAGAAGATGTAGATATTTTTAAGTAGAGAAGCACACTTAAAGGAGGAGAGTTTAAAAAGATGAAGATGCTAAAGTTACTAACCAAGTGAACCTGATGTTGAATATGTTGCAAAGAACCTGAATGAAGTCAGAGAGTTCAAGAGTTGTATTGTTGTCAATGCATACATTTGATTATTTCTATTGTAATTTTTTGTAATGTAAAATCTTATGTTTATGTAATGCCACTAATGCCAAAGGGGGAGATTGTTAGCCCCAACTGATAATGTTGTTAATGCATGTAAAAGAGTCACATCAATTTTTATATTATCATCGATGTCAAGCCTTATTTTTAAGACATTATGCTAATTTAGTATAAGTGCCATATCACTTGATTGATGAAGAGAATTATATTGATTAAGAGGATTTTAAGAAAGTGTCATGATAAGTATGCTATTCAATGTGCACTTGATTGAGTTTGACTCTAACAATGTAATGCTGGTTTGATTATTTTACAATCATATAATGTTTGTGAGAAAATATTGAAGATAATGTATGTTCAACTTTCACCAATTGAACTATGTGGTGAATGAAGAAACATTATATTAACCAAGCTACTACAGTAATTGTTGAGTGCCTGAAAAAGAAGAGTTTAAGTTTAGTGCTAATCGAATCACTTTTGTGTTAATTGGGTGATTTATTTCCTAAGTAAAGTTGTAATGATCACTGAGCTTAAACAATAAGAACATTTTTTTTAAATATTAATTTGAGGCTGACATTTGATGAATATCAAGAATGTTCAAGAAGTAAAAAAGATAAGGATGAAATTTGTTATGAGATCAACGACTGAAATATTTAAATGAAGATCTAATGGTGGAGATTTAACAAATTGAAATGGACTACAAAGTTTAATAAGGAATTCTATTTTTTGAGTGACCAAATGCAAGAAATCTGATATTTATGATTGTGGTTAAGTGACAAAATCTAGAAGATTTTGGGATGGAAAATGTTAGATATTTAAGGTGAGGATCATGAAGATTATTTTTGTTGCTAATTATGTGTTGGGGTAAAAGCACAAACCTGTGTCACCTTTTATAAAGAAACGTGATATCAGAATGTGACAGTTCAACATTAATGATAAAAAAAATGGTATTTGTGTTTAAAATATGAAGATGATGTAAATTGATGAAATGTGTAGAATTGGATGAATTTTATGCCTATAATTTTTATTATTTTTTGAGTAAGAATTTATTCATTTTATTTTATTTTGAAGTCCCTTTTTTAACTGTAAAAAATATAGGGTGTAGTTCCCATCAAACAAGTATATGCAAATCATCTTTTTTTTGGTTCTGATTTGAAAATATCTTATAGATGACATGTATAGCTAGTGAACATAAAAAGAAATAATTATTTTTAATGTATATTTCCTTTGTTATAAGTACTCAAGTTCAACCTTAACAGAATCCAACAGTTTTTCCTCCTCTCAAAACTTCCCTATCAAATCTATACCTTTTTGAAAAAAAATTACATATTCATGAAGATGATTCTCTCCTCTAGAGATAAATATAATTTTTTTATTTTTTTGATGTGATTTACTATTTTTTTCCTTTTTTGAGGGAGCATCTTCTGAAATGTTGAAATATCATCTTATAATATTTTGAGATTATAACATATTATAACTAATCAAAATACTCAAAAATTCATATAATGATGATATTGAACAGAGATCTATAAAAGGGTATTTTTAGTTTTTGAAAAAAATTGAGTTTTGATAGAGAAATGAAATTTGACCAAAATAGCTTTTGTTATCATAAACGATGACATAGATCTATACTTTTACCCGTTGATTATGATGATGCATATTGAAGTGGGTAAATAAGATAGAAGGTGAACCGAGCATAAAATAATTGAGAAGATCAAGCAAGAGGAAGTGTTAAGTGAAAGAGAAAGCAAAAGAATTAACCATTAAGAGATCAAAAGTAAGATATAGAGCGAATCATAGATCTCAACAAGTAAGGTAGTGCTAAAACCTAATAGATCACTTGACTATTAAGGTAGTGCTAAAACCTAACAAATCACTTGACTATTACTTTCTTACTATTTTAGAAGATAAAATACCTTAAACTAAGTGGACCTAACAAGTCTTTGAAATCCTACATGCTAGCATCCAATAGTAATGGTTTCTAAGTCCTTTAGAGTGGGCCACTGTTCATAAATGTCAAGGAGTGATAAGGTCTAGATGTTATTTTGTGAAAACCCTCTAACAAGGTCATGTTGACTAATGTAATCAAAATCTTAGACATTTATAAAATTTTTCCAAGTCATTCACACATATCAATAACTTGTGCATGTAAAAATCTATTGTAACATATAAATATGATGAATCACGTGCATGCAAATAAAACACATAACACAATATTCGCTACTTAGAAACCCTTCAAGGTGAAGGTAAAAATGGGGTGGGGATGGCACCCACAAATCTTCACTACTGTAGTAATAAAGTTAACCAATTAAGGTTACAAAGTTTGACAATAAAATATGATCTACCATATTAGGAGTCTGCCCTATCAAAGTCTTAATAGACTACTAGGTCTCACCTTGTTAAAGGATTTGACACTTACAACAAATTAAGGACTCTGTTGGGAGATTTATAAAGATCTATTAAGACCACTTTGTTAAGAGATTTACCTTGATTCAAATTGGTTAAAACTAATTCAGTACCCAACTCTTAGTTTTCTTTGCAAGCTGATTTCAAGTCTTCTCCTTTGTAACTGATCATCTCCTTTGATATAATATGCTTGTCTTTACCTTTAACTTCACTTCCATGACTAGGTCACTTGCTCTATTAGATGATAACATGACCCTTCAGTGACTTATGATCTGTTCTAAATCCTTCTCTTGCATAATACTTCTTGTTCGCATGCATATATTTCTCTACCTTTTCTCTTACTTTGCATTCCTATGGTCTAGGTCAAGATCATTGCTATTCAAAGAGTTTCGTAAAGAGTATTCTAGAATCTTCCACATTTTCCCTTTTCATCTTGATCGTTGAACACATAACATAGGGATTTGTTATCTGCGTCATGTAAATGTTCTATAGTAACCTCTCTAGGTATTAAATGTTCTATGAAAACCTCTTCAAAACATAAATATTCCTTCCAAGTTGGCTTGATAATCCTTTTTGCCTCAAACTCTATTCCATACCTAAATTTTATGTAAACTCTATGTTTCTTGGTGTTTACTATTCCTCGATGCTTGACATTGTTGTTTCTCAACCTATATTACCCTTTTGATGCTCAACATTTGTTGTGCTTAGTACATGCTATATAACTTGATACTTATATATTTGGAATTTTCCCAATTGCTGATGAGCTCAACTCTTATACAAAATTACTCTATGACCAAAAAATTACTCAGCTCCTGTAGAGCCTGAGACATGCTCGCCTATGTACATGACTTGACCTATATATAGTAGCTCAGTTGTAGTGATGATTGTTTGACTCTACCTTGTAAATGATATTTGGTTGACACTAATAGACAAAAATAGTTAGAGATACCAAAAATGCCCCCCTTTGACATCATTGGAAAAAAAACTTTGTCATATTTACATAATACAATATAATATGATAAATGAGCTCTCCCCCTATGTCTTATGATTTATGCCTTTGAATAAATAGAGAAGAAATGAATAAAAAATCCATTTCACCTTTATTAAAATTTGTGTATTCTATTTCTTCCTTGTTTTTGAACACTATATGTCACTACTACTAGGGTTCAATAGGTGGGAGTAATCCATATACTTTAATGAATTCCTTTTGAAATCTGGTAATCATAGTCAATGCATGATCCCATGTGGTTCATGCTACCTCAATAATTTGATTTTGCAACTGAAGTCTTGCAGCCAAATCAATTAAAGTATCAACCACTAAAATATTATGATCTTCTATGATAAGATCCTAGGCTATTTTCAATTCTCTCTACATGACCTCCAAATGAGGTATCATCATTTCCTAAATAAAGATCAATTTGGATCTCATGTCACTGTAAACTACCTAAAGTTTGACCAATGTACCTTTAGCATTCAGTAGATTATTATAATTGTCAATGCTTGATCCTGCTAACTTTGAAATAATGTTGCTAGATCTCTTCATCTTAGCTTGAATTGTACTTATTTATGCCTGAATGTTATTAGTGAATCTTGGCACATCTAAATTTTTTTTTCACAAATGTTGTACCTTTTCAATTAATTCCATCATAACCTTTAATTTTTCCTATAGTTGTACTTTCTTCTTGGCAATGGGTATGGAAACTTTATCCACAACCTTAGTTTCAAATCTTCTAGCAGACCAATCTGTTAACTTCTCATTTGATTCCATACTTCTAGCATTCACTTGATCAACTATATTTACAAGATGGTTTATGATTGGTGCATCTTATTCAAAATTTTGAATGTAAAAAGTATCAACAAAAAATGCTTGACACCATGTAGTACCCATTTATGCTTGTGCTCTCTTATGAGCTCTTCTCGTCTCTTCTTCTTCTTCTCCAAAACTTCTTGCAACATAATAGTTTTCTCTAAGGTGATATTTTCCAGGTCCAATTGTGGCATCTCAATGATTTCATCTAGACTAACCTCAATATCTGGTGAAACATCTTTTATTTCTTTCCTCTTTCTACTGGTTTAAGGAGTGTTTCTGCTCGACACTACCTTGTGAGTTGGTGAATGGGTGTCACTACTCGATCTTACTTGTGCATTTGTGCTAAAGAAAAAAATAATTACACTCTATTCAGCTTCATTTTATTCTTTTTATTCCTCAATATGAGGTGCTAGAACAATCTTATCTTTTACATTTATTTCTTTATCTTCACCATCTATCTCTATATGTATGAGCCTTGACTTCTTGGCTTTTGGACTGTTAGGTGTGTCAGCATGTAAAGGACATGTTGGCTTGTTTTTTCACCATTTATATTTTGTTGCACCCAGTAGTGAAAAATCCTAAGGTTATATTTTGAAACCTTGAGTAATTAGGTCAAGACCTTGGGTAAAATTTGTTGAAACCCTAAAACCCTTGTTTGTTTTGCCCTAACCCTTGAGAAATTTTAAATATAATTTCCAAATTCATATTACATGAGATGTTCTTACCCTAAGTTTTCTTTACCAAAGATTACTTTATTTTCATTTTCTGTGAATTAAACCTTTTTATTACTAAGCTTGCCCTAACCATAGTTACATCTCTTAAATGTTTTATTAATCATCTTAACTACAGTAGTTTGTTTTGATTAACCATCGATCTCTCCAAGATCGATGGTTAGTGCATCCCTGCACCAAGGAAATGCAAGGTCTTTAATTAGTGAGAAAGTGCCTTTGCGCCACGTAGCCCTTGCTGATAGTGGATCTTCAAGGTGACATAAAGACCAAAATTTTTTAGACTCTGTTATAGCCTTTTTAGAGTTGTAAGTACCTGTTATTGCATGTTCTAATTTCTAATGATGTTATTGGCTAGCTCATTTAATGGGGTTGCCTTGCCTTCAAATTTGATGCACTGTTGACCTTGATGAGATCGATGGATGGCACTTTATCATTATAAAAAAGTGCATAATAATTACATATTACAGGGAAGCAGCAATAAGATGCATGGAACATGGTGATGTCGTGGACCTACTTTGTTCAAATACAATAATGAAGTCTCTACTATGGGAGTTGTCAGACAAGTTGGCGCATAAAGGAAGTATTTCATTGGTTGGTTTGGTTGACCGGGTCCTAAAGGGACATGATTTTGTTACACCATCAATCTCAGTGATATCGATAGATAATGCTTACCCGCACTGATAAGATGAATCGACTTTAAGTAAAGTGGGCAAGTGCCTATGCGTCGCATGGCATAGTGGGACCAATTTTTAAGAAAGTTGCTGAGTCATGCCAGGTTGGAAAGGTTCGATGAATTAGAGCGTAGTAATTGGAGAAAAATGACTTGTATGTGCCAAGTTAGAAATGATTATGTCATGGGCCCACTTTTCAAATAGTTTTATTAATAAGGTATTGTAAATTTTTGTGATCATCGATCTTGGTAAGATCGACAACCGACACTTCACCATAATGAAAAGATGCAAGGAAATTAACTAAAGTAGGGAATCACCTGCTTGACATGTGGCCAAGATGTCAAAATTTTAAAAATGTTTTTTCTCTTTCAAATAAAGCTATCAGATGCTATGAGATCAATAGATGAAATTCAAATCTAAAGCATGATATGAAAATTAATGGCTAAAGAACATTAATGTTCTTAGAGATCTTTCGTGTGATTTTAATACTACAATATAACTTGCAAAATTCACCATTACTGAGCCACATAATCATAAATTTCTCAGAACACAAGGGTTTCTAAAGTTAGGGCATCAAATTCTTCAAGGGTTTTCAACAGTTTGCAGAGAAATTCACTAAGAAAATTTAGGAAGAGAGAACGGGTAAGTAGTTTGAAAACCTTTGGGAATTGAACAATTATAATTATGCTAAGTTTAAATTTAAAATGCCTCCTCAGAAGGAATTTTTTGGACAGAAAGACTACCTTAAAAGGGTTGTTTATAACAAATTTTTGGAACAATTTCCATTGTCTGTAAATGAAATAAAAAAAGGAAGAGAACTTATCCCAAAAAACCAAAGGTTGGTTGTACTTGAAGGTTTCTATGATAGGGCCAATTGGGTAAGAGATGCTCAAGTTTTAGTAGGGGTTTTGGAATTTTTTAAGAAATGGTTTGCAAAACACAACCTAGATACCCCATTGAGTAATGTTTGGGAATTTGATATTGGTAAATTGATTGTTCCTGGGGTATTCTTTAACAGTGACCTATTGTTTGATATGGCCAAGAAATATGACCGCATCACTGGAATTGTAAAGAATCATGTTGGAGATAACCTTTTTAGGGTTTCACCTGCCCTGATTGAGGAGGTGTTTAAGATCAACCCTAACCATGCAATCCATGAGACAATTGATATGGATGAATTTTAGGAAAGATACGATACACATGGCATATTTGAGAGTAGGGCCATTCCAACAACATATTGTTAAGATTGGGTCACTACCCCTAATTACACCAAGCACCCCAAAACCATTTATGAAAAGCTATTTTAATCCTAGAGCCCAAGTCCTATATTTCACTCTTTACAAAATATTTGGGATGGATGAGAAGGATTACGTTGAAGGCTCTATTGTTCTCATTATGGCTTAGACTTTGCATTTTGGAATGCGCACAATTCTTGATTTTGCTATTTTTCTATCTAAGGAAATTCGTAATAGTCTAGTTGGAATGTCTCAAGTTAAGGTGAATGGACCTTTTTTTTGGTATTCCCTGTTAATGCACATATGTATTTACAAGGGAGTCACATTCTTCTCTAAGGAAATGAAGTTAGATCTAGAAAGAAATGGAGACAATCTCCCAATTTAGTTATGGAGCACTGACATGACTTGGGAATCCATAGATGCTAACTATGTTAGATTTTATAGATACTTTGCTTCAAGGCTTAGATTTCTTTTGAAAGGGGATAGTCCAAGGATCCCACAGCCTCTATTAGAACTAATTAGACCCAAGGACCATGCTAAGGGACTTTTGGTCAGTCATAATTGGGGGGACACAATCCCATATAATGTTTCCACTATAATTAGGGTCTATGGTTTCTTAGGAAAACCTCATATTTTAGCTTTTCATGTACCTCTAAAGATAGGAATTGTAGAGTTGCTATGGCAGATTGGAACAATTGAGGAAAGGGATATGATGGGAAAAGGTAAAGGCACATTCTTCCCTATTGTTATTGTGGCACATGATTTTGTTTTTGTTAGGAAATGATGGAGGAATCTAAGTTTATTTTTGGATAGATATCACATGGCCCAATAACATGTAAGATACATTGATCTAGAGGGATTCTATGATCTCTTAGGAGAAAGAACCAAATCTAACACTATTACACAAAATGTGTACTTCCCAGAAGATGTTATTAGAAATATTTTTTCATTACAGGAACAAGAAGTTAGAAAAGAAAAGTGGATAGTTTTCAATAAAATTTTAGAATTCATTGAGGGTTTTGAGCTCGATTATAACCCCTTGAAAGATAAGAAGTACCACATTGATAAATAATTTTTCTATGATCATGCAAACTATGAATGAAAAGAAGAACATCTTAGTCAAAGCATATCTTGATAAAGTAGCAGAGGTGAAGAGAAGGGTAAATAGCATAATGGTGGTTACTCCAGGCTAGTATACACTATAGAGGAGGGCTGGATACATTTTCGCTTAGAATATAAAACACATTCCCCCCTACAAAATGCCAAGATTAGGGAGTCCACCTAACACTAGTGCACCAAAGAGACAGAGATTAGAACATGGATCCTCTTCTCATACTGAAGAATATTCACTATCCCAAACCCCACTTAGAATAGATGATGAAGCATCTTTGAGAGAACAACTGAGGCAAATGGGAGGGGAGGGAGATGTCATTGTTACCACTGCTGATATAGAAAGAGGAGTACTTGAGGAGCCTCCTATGCCATCCTTTGACCTCATTGGTGCTGATTAAAGAGGTAAGGAGATTGATCCCATTATTGCACAAGCATCCAAAAAATTCATAGATGATGAAATTTTTCTTAAATCTAGGGCCTTTGCACGATTTTCGTGGAGAAAAAATATAGGAAAGTTTGAAGAGAAATGTAAAGCAATAAAAATAGACCAACCAAGAAAATTGGACTCTAAAATTGAGGAGAAGGTAAAAGCTAAATTTTTAGAGGATTTTTCCCATCTAACACCTGAGGCCAAGAGATTTTTAGTTAGAGAATCAAGTGTCTTGGTTTTATCTGAGTGGGACATAGCTAATGCTATGATTTTTGACTCCATTAGAAAGGAGAAAGATGTGAATTATAACATCAAAGAAGAAATATTACAAGCACACAAGGGAATAAAATTTAGTAATGATCACCAAGCCCTAGTCATATGGTCTATTGAAAAAAGAAATAAAACCAAAATGCAAGAAATTTCAACTCCTGAACACACTGGTACTCTTATAGTAGACATAGCTAATGAAGTAGATAGTTAGTAGGTCACAAAAATGGCTAAAGAAATGTTAAATTTTGGGGATGTGGTAGTTGGGAGAGAAAAGAATAGATTCTTAGAACTCAATGCTAAGTTTTAAGAAATACTTAAGGCATATGAGGAAAGAGGAAAGAGGATACAACTGTTAGAAAATCAAGTATCCCAAATGGACAAACAACTTGGAAAAAAGAAAAATGGGAGAGTCTAGCAGGCTAAGAATTGCATACCCTCACCCCCTAGTTGAGCCATTTAAATCCACCCCCATTGTTGAGTTATCAGATACCCCATAGAGGCCTGAGTTCTACACTGCAAAGAAATTTGAAGAGGAAAAGAATAAATTATATGAATTATAGATTGAATTAAATAATCAATATGAAGAAAAACTTAGGAAAATAATCCTATACTTGATGGATAAGATTGACTGGCTAGTTTTCTATGATTAGTTGGTAGGGATCCTTAATATGTGGGAGGAAATAAAGAGTGCTGAAGACATCTTGAAGCACATTGTGCAAAAGTGAAATGCAAGAAGCAACAACATCACCCTCATGTGCATCTCCATTATTCATCTATCATGTGAGTAGATAGAATTTTTTTTTTACATAACTAGTAATTTGTTCGAGTTTGATGAAAAAAGGGTTTCTATTCAAAAGAGAATAATGATTTTTCTTTCTAAATACATAAGAGAGAAATTTGATCTTTTTCTTGGTGCACTTAAAAAGATTAATAAAATAAAACGAAAAGAAGAATGGGGGAAAGAAATAGATGATCTACTATGCCATAGAATGAATGAGGTTATTAATGAAAAAAGACATGTACTTTGGGCAATGAATAATGAAGAATTTTTCAAGGTACAATTATTTTATAATGTTATTAGAAAGGATTTTATTGAAATAAAACAAATAGGAGATTTTTTAATAGATAGGTAGCGAGACATTCTAAATTTTGATTGGCCAGATGATACTATTTCCAACAAATGGAAAGAAGAACTTTTGTCCTTGGAATAGGTGGCAAAAGATGATGGGGCAACTAAGGATTCAGAAGTAACTGTTACCCGAATAGTTCATGATGAAGATAATGGATATCCCTGAGTTAAGGTTAATTTGCAAGCATCAGAACAAGACACATTATTGGCAAGTTTTATAGCTACATATTCTGAGGAATCAGAATAGCAAAAGAGCCAATCATGGAATTCATAACCCTTGAAGATGTAACAGAAAGAGGACCCACCAAAAGAATACTCTAATATAAAGTTTTTTTTGTTACACAATTTTGTCTTTTTGTGACAATTTTAAAGTGCAAATATCTTTGATCAATAGGATAGCTATTAGTTCTCTATGCTTGAAGCTTGTTGCATCTCGTCCTATATAAGTGAGATCCTAGGGCTAGAGAAAGGGTTCAATTTATTGTATAATTTTAGTCTATGCTGAATATTGGCTGGTCTAGTTTATAATATTGGCTGGTCTAGTTTATTGGTGCAAACTTTGTAATGTATTTTCTCTGCAAATTTCTAAGAATACATTAATGTTATAGTATTCTAGTGTTTTTTCTTGAGTCAGTCTAGGTTCTATTTTTAATTGTATATAATTTTCAAAGGAAATTAACACAAAGATGAACTGTCCCCACATCTATTCTTTCTAAGTTTTGTCTCCTTGTTTGTTACCTGGTCATTTTGATATTGTATAAGAAAAGCTTGTCCAATTGAATGCAATTCAATTTAGGTTGTGTATCAATTCATTATTGCTATTGATTCAATGAATTAAGTAAATTCTTTTATGAAGTTGATAAGGTTTCCATGGTAATAGGAAGAATATCTATAAGAATGAATTTCAATATGAATTGTTGATGATATTGATTGTAATGCTATCAATTAGAGCTAGAAATTGAATGGACTCTGAATCCCAATGGATGAGGCACTGATCTAGTTAATCCAGTATGTAGATGGAAAGGTCATGAATAAGCATCAAGTTTTAAAAAAATCAAAATCAATTTTTCTTTACTGTTGAAGAATATCAAAGTTGGTAAGCACTTATTTGCATCTAATTCCGGAGTCTTAATTAGCTGTTATTACTTAGAAGTATTTGTAAAAACTAAGAAGACTTGTGACCAAATCTGCAATAAGGGATGTGTAATGTTGTGATTGGAATGAGTAAAGAATGTATGTAATATTAGATTGAAAGTCTTCCATCCATCAAGTATACCCACCTTGGTTCTGCAGAGCCTAAAGAGCAGAAAATCTATCTTGATTTTGTTGAAGTTGGGTCCAGATATGAAGCACATCTAATTATTTATGTGAAGTAGCTGATCCTTAGATTATTGTGATCTTTTTTATCTTGGTATAAAGTATTTGTACTTATTATTTGAAAAACACCAACAGGAGACATGATGCCTTATGGACTTAGCACACCTAAACTTTATCTACTGTTGCAATCATCTTCGATGTTTACAGTGTCTATCTTTGCTTTCTTTGTTATTAACTCAAAAATGCTCTTCCACAAAGACTCACTTTTTTTTCATACAACTTCCTCTTTAATCAGTAATATAAAAAATGATCTATGCTTGGGAAAAAATCTACTCCTATTCTACTCCAAAAATGTTTCTTGTTTTGCCTAGGACAAATTAGGCATTACTCTGACTAATGTGTCAAATATTATCTTTTTACCTTCTACTTCTACCTACTTCCATCTCCTCTCTAATCTATCATGCAAATATTTGGGTATCCTTTTCTCGATTCTACTAGGGGCTAGCTTTTGATTACCAATCATTTCTACCATAGCCTATTCAAGTTTATGTCTATCATCACTATCTAGTGTATCATATTTGACAAATCTAAAACTAGATAATCATGTAGCTCCTCTTAATTCTATACATACTTCATCAATAGACTTAGGTTTTATTTGAGGTGGTCCTCTGACCAATCTCCTTCTTCTAGTTCTTGGGGCACTAGGATTGATAGACTCTACTTCTTTCTTCTTTGTAGACTTCTCAACACTAGCAACTAACCTGGTCCTTGGTTTGTTTGGTGGTGGAGGTGTCACTGTCAATTTCTTCTTTGTTCCTTGAGCCTTTTTTCTTGGTGGCATGGAAACAACTAGGGTTTCTCCCTTGTCACCTTCTTCTCCTTCTTCTTTCTCATCACCACCATCTTGATCTTCATCTTCACCAAAACCTTGTGTAAATTGTAATGGTTCTTTTCCCTTGTATAGGGTGCTCAGTTTAGCTTGTAGATCTTCAATCATTTTATTTATTTTCTTCAAGTTGGAAGCTATCTTGATATTTATAGTTATTCTTGCTATTGCTTCTTCATATCTATCGAAAGGTTCAGCTTCAACATCTATCTCTTCTTTCAATAGTGCATCAATGTTTTCACTCACTACATCATTATTTATCTCATATTCAAAACTTTGTAACCAAACCTTCCTAGGCTTAATTGCCTTTACAAAAGTGTTTTTTGTATCAACAAGAAAACACATGTCAGTGTAATATTTTTTGACCAATTCTTCAACAATCCTCATTCTCCTTTTCATCCTTTTCTTAAATTCATCAAAGTAAGCATTCATTATATTTTCAAAATTTTCTCCCAATTGACTAATATACTCAATGACCTCTCTTGTCACTAGTTTTTCTTGCTCCCATACAACATCGTTAATTCCAAGAATTTACTTTTGGATATAAAAAAAAATATAAACAATGAGGGATCGAAACTTACACTTTGAATTCTTTTGTTTTCTTATTGATGAAAGATTTTCTATAAGTTGTAACTTCTGTAGCTTGTCAACATCATACTCATGATATTTCATCACAATATTCCATGCTTGATCCACAACCATACAAGGCACATTAATCAATCTTCTTGATTGTTAGAATTTGTGACCAATGAATCTCACTAAAAATTAAATTAGTGGACCAGAAATGTTTGTAATGGACAAACCACTTCCATTCCACATGACTCCTATGTTAGCCTCAATTTCTTCACGACTCAAACATTGCATGGTTTTCTTCTAGTCTAGGGTTGGATAACCTGTAACCATGTGAATCATTCTCATTGTAATTTCCACTGGTCCATTCTATAGCCAATACTTCATGTTATGCATTCTACTCAAAACAATTTTTTATCCATTCAATTTTGAAATTTCTCTAGAATTCTAGGGCATGAGTTAACCCTTTCATCTCAACAATTTGAAATTTGTCCTTCAAAATTCCTTCATTGCATAGCTTCTCACAAGATTCTCTATTTTCATAATCTCCTACTTCTCCAATTTTGCACATACAATAGCTTCTAATATCATGGATCATAATGAATTTAGGTGGTATCAAAGATAGTGCACCATTGAGTCTCCTTTCATAGAAATATCTAGAATAGCATGATACTTAGGTAGAGGACATGTGTCACTCTTCACCAATTGGATAATACTTACCTCTAGACTTATTTTAGTGGTTGATGAAGCTTCCATGATCGTAGATGGATCCATGTATGGATCTTTATCCGTACCTATATTTGGCACAGACACCAGCCACTTTTGGTTAGGGATCAATAGGGTACTTGATCAATAGGGGAATCCCCTTACCTTAAAATAGTGGGGCACCATCAACTGATCAAGGGGTTTGAAGTTCTTCCATTATTTCCATCTTCTTTTTCCTTTTCCATTTCTGGTTCATTTCATTCTTAATTTTCTCAAAGTCCACTTTGCCTTTGCCCTTGTCCTTTGTCTATTTTTTTGAATGTACTTGAGTCTTGCATTCCTTACTTTGATGTCCAAACTTGTGACATTTGGAACATGCATTATTAGGTGTATAATTCTTTCTCTTCTTTGTCTAGTAGGGTTTTGTCTATGATCTACATTCATATGCTCTATGCCCATATTTTTGATAGTTATAGAAATATCCTTCAAATCTAGGTGTAATGGATGTATTCCTTAGTCTTGACCTAGATTCTTGTATTTGATGTCCTTGCTTCTTGCAGTAAAAATAATAACTAGTAAACTTAGGTTTAGAATTTTGCATACCATGTTTGCTTCACTAGATATTTGTAGTATGACCAAGTTTTCCATAGTGATAACATGTTGGTTTGTCCTTTTACTTTGCATTCCTTAGTTCTTCATTCCTGAATGATTCTGCTTGTTCAGTGCATGAATGTCCTAACCCATAAGAACAAATTGATGACTTCATAAGGTCTTCAAAGTACTTCATTCCATCTTTTGGTTTGTTGAATCTTTCCACGATTCTTTCTCATTTTCAATTCATTCTTGAGTATGTAATTTGTAATTTTTACATCCTTGTGATTCAATTCCTAATTTACAAGTATGAGTTGATTCATCATATTCAGATGAGTGTTTGTGAGCTTCTACACATATGATATCCTTTATTCAAGTCTCATAGCCATTACTCTTTTGTCTTCTTCAACCATAGTCCCGTCTTCTTCAACTTTCTTCTTTTGTTCAGTTATTTCACATAGCCTTACTAATTGGATTTCATGTTCTCTTTTAAGTCCTCTTATTTCTTTATTCAAGAGTTTGTTCTTGTCAAGTAGATCAAAAGATTCTTTGTCATTTGGATTGATTGGCTCAAATAATCCTTCAGTCTCAACTTCTTCATAGATAAATTGTTTTATCTGGATGGAAATATTCTTTCTCCCTTTTAGGGAATCCTTCAAATCTTGTCTTTCCTTCTCAAGTTTATGTAGTGTGAGTTGGATAAAAATTAGTTGATTGTCAATAACTTTATCTAGTTTGAATGCTTCCATCTCCAAGATCTAATCTCCAAGCCTTTAAGCTTCGCTTAGAGAACTAATGGTTTGATACCAATTGTTGAATGATGGAGGAATAACAAGATAAACTAGATACTGGGGGGGGGGTGGTGAATCATAATCTTAAATAATTATAACTTTTCACCAATTCATTCACACCTATCAATAACTTGTGCATGTAAAACTTATAATGTAAATCCTTTGTAATACATAAAGTTGACCAATCACATGCATGAAAATAAAACACATAACACAATATTTGTTACCTTGAAACTCTCCAAGGTGAAGGTAAAACTGGGGTGGGCATGACACCCACAAATATTCATTACTGCAACAATAAAGTTAACTAGTTTAGGTTACAATGTTTGACCATAAAATATGATCTACCCCATGAGGAGTCTACTCTATTAAAGGCTTAAGATATTGCTAGATCTAATCTTGTTAGAGGATTTGACACTTACAACAAAGTAAGGACTCTATTAGGATATTTACAAAAAATTGTTAAGACCACTCTGTTAAGAGATTTACCTTAATTCAAGTCAGTTAAAATTGATTCAATACCTAACTCTCAATTTTCTCCACAAGGTGATTTCTAGTCTTCTCCTTGCTAACTAATCATCTCCTTTGATCTGATATGCTTTTCTTTCCCTTTCACTTCATTTCCATGATAACATAACCCTTCAATGACTTCTAATCTATTCTCAATCCTTCTCTTGCATAATACTTCTTGTTCACATGTATATACTTCTCTACATTTGCTCTTACTTTGGATGCCTATGATCTAGGTTAAGATCATCGCTATTTAAAGAGTTTTCTAGACTCTTCCATGATTTTCCTCTTCATCTTGATTTTTGAACACATAACATAGGGATCTGTGATCTACATCATGTAAATGTTCTATAACAACCTCTAGAGGTATTAAATGTTTTGTAACAACCTCTTCAAAACTTAAATATTTCTTCCAAGTTAGCTTGATAATGATTTTTCCTGAAACTCTATTCCATTCTTGACTTTTATGTAAACTATGTTGTTTGATCTTGTTGGTGTAAATAAGTATTTACTTATTACACTTAAGTTTTACTTAGGTTAAATGCATTATTTAATTATTTTGCATTTAACCTAAGTAAAACTTAAGTAAGTGTAATAAGTAAATACTTATTTACACCAACACCCCCCCTTAAGTGCAAGTTAGGGGAATGCCCTTAAGCTTACGCAATCTAGGATGAAATGCAATATGGGTCCCGACTACTAGGCCATATTAGGTACCCATGTACATTATGATATGCAAATCTCTCATAAAGTGGGGAGAGAGGGAAAACCTCATAGGAAAAACCCTCCCCCAAAAAGAGAGATAAAGAAGGATGCATGGATGGATGGAATAATAAAGAACCCCCCATTATGACATACATCCAATATATACATAAGAGAATGATGAGAAGAGGTAGAGAGACAGGATGGGCTCCCCCCCCAAGAAGAATGTCGAATAGTGAGTGCTCCAATGAAGAAGCTGATCCAAGACTACTGAATGGTGTTCCTTACCTTAGGAAGAAACAATGCCAAGGGTACAAATGAGATGCTTTCACTGTGTGTGGAAAGAATCCCATGAATAAATGATATCTCTGAAACCTGCTCAACTGGCTGAAGAACCTATCTCAAAGAACTGTCTGTCTTTGCAACCGATGAAGAACCTTGCTACAACTACTGATCATAAGTACCCATAATCACTTCAACCTGTGATGATTGATCATGTAGAGGATGAACAAGAGAGTCTGAAAGCCTCATGAAAATTGAAGAAGGAAATTCTGCATCAAGAAGAAGAGGTAGATCATGAATAGTGTATGCATGTGGACTACATTGATGAAGTGACCTCTCACTGTATTTGTCGACAAAACTCCACATGTCTAAATCTGTTGAAGCACTATCGCTGGTGTCACTATCAGTATCCATACTATATGATTTGTGAAGAGGAGTAGAGGACAAGCTTGGAGAACTTTCCTCAAAATATACATCCTTCTCCACAAATATCTGATGAGTCTCAAGATCAAGAAGTCTATATGCCTTCACACCATCTTCATAGCCAATGAAAGTACAAGGCTGAGATGACTCTACCTTGCGACCCTTGGAAGATCTCTTTGCCCATAGAGGACAATCGAAGACTCTGAAGTGTGTCACAATAGGTTTTCTGCCGCACCATGCCTCAAAAGGAGTTTTTCCATCTAAAGCTGGATGAGGAGAACGATTAAGAATGTGAGTGGCATTGGAGATTTCTTCGACTTCTAATGATAGATCTAGAGACTTGGCATGAATCATGCAACTTGCCATAGACTTAAGAGTTCAGATTCTCAATGCTGCAACATCTGTCTTATACAGACTAAATGCTAAAGGAGTCTGAAGATCAATTCTCTCATGTTTGCAAAAGTCCTTAAGTCTTCTGTTCACATCCATTTTTCCATTTTCCATGTAGAGTACTTTGATGACCTTTTTGGATTTTCATTCTACATGAGCCTTGAAGTCTAGAAATGTGTCAAAAACTTCACCCTTTCTATGCAGAAAGTAGACCCAAGTGAACCTTGAAAAGTCATCAACTAAGGTAAGTATGTAGCGACCCTGGCTGAATGTAAACTCTTCAAAAGAATGGATATTTGACTCAGGTGAGACAATTAGGAGTTTGTGAACTCTCATTGAGTTACGCAACTCTAATTATGCACATGGAATCTACAACACAAGAGTATGCATCATTCACTGAGTTGTTATGATGACAACACAATTTTTTGCACTCCTCATTTAGCACATGTTGTCTACTCCACTGATTTGTGTGATACACCATTGTAGGCTTATCCTCACATCATTTCACTTAATCTCATGCTTAATGGAGGATAATCCATATCTGGTGGACATGTGCCTAGTTGAATGACATATCATGATCCTGACTTCTATGCATTCTAGAAGCTCGCTTGAGGCCTTTATATTCAGGCACTCCTACTGTACTCTGGTATCCAATTATTGAATGAATATCATCATTCTAATCATAGTCTATCTATTTTGGTCTACTATGTGCTTGTGTTGAGTTCTTTAGTTCTTGGGTGAATTTTGGCCTAAGCCAAATTCTTACAGATCTTTACTGTTCCCTAATACTCGACATTGCTATTGCTCAGCCTGTATTACCCTTCTAATGCTCAATATGTTGTGCTTGACACACATTATATAACTCGACACTTGTATACTTTGAATTTAATTGGTCAGTGATGAGTTTGACTCTTGTACAAAATTACTCCATGACCAAAAACTTATGCAGATCCTATATGGCTTAGTACATACTCACTTATAAACATGACTTGGCTTATATACATAACTTGGCTTATATAGAGTAGCTCGGTCATGGTGATGACCATTTGATTTTGCCTTATAAATGACTAAGTGGTTGACACTAATAGAAAACAATGGTTAGATATACTAGCAGGTCACACATAGAATATACATGTAACCTTTAACAAGGTTGAAAGCTAACAAATTTCACTTCAAGAGAGTGAAATTAGTAGGGTTTCCAATTGGCACATGGTTTTCCCCTTTACAGGATTTGCATGTTAAATATCTGTGTCAAATGTGTGATTAATATTATGTTGCAAGTTTATTTTAATGATAATTTCTTAATGTTGAAACTCCATTTATACTAAGTGATTTCTTTGATACTTAATATAAGTAAGGAACAATTAAATAATATTTTGATGAAAAATGTTGACAAGTTTGATTAAATAAGTTTGATGTGGTTACCAAGTTATTGATTTGAAAGTTTATGAAAATTGACATGGTGTACTAATGTGCTTTAAGGTGTGTAGAATTATTGGATATAATAGATTCACCCCCCACCCTCAATTATCTAGTTCACTAACTTCATATCATATCCAAGATTTCACGTGCTCACGCACTCAAGAACTTAAGTTTTTCATGTATTTAAGCAATTCCTCTATTAATGATGAATGATACAAGCATTCAAGAAATTGAAGGAGGGTATCTAGCATTAAAGATCTCCCTAAATACATTCAAGGTCCTTTATTACATCTTCAACATTATTTCATCATCCTCTTGATCCAATAATTGGTGAAGTGAGCTCATTGCATTCAATTGGAGAGATCCTACTATTGTAGGGTGAATTTGTACATTTACTTTACATTTTAGTATTCCAATTATTTCAATTCAAGGTTAATTCCTAAATAGGGGTTTGACCAAGGAAAACCCCCCATCAAAAAATAAAAAATATTTCTCTTTTAGGTTTAAAATCTCAGAAAGGAAGCCATGATATAGATTCATATACCCTTTTCATATAACTACAAAAATGAAAAATTAGAATTATATTTTAGACACTAGTGATCAAGGTTGTATTTCTTCCTTGCATAGCAAAAATTCATCCCTATTGATAAAAGTCAACCTGAACAAATAGTTGAAATACTTATGCATTTCAAAGATCTCACAATTTCAAGTTCAGGGCTCAGATTGTTCATTGATTTAAGTTGCACAAACACCATAAAATCAACTTCAAAGTTCCTCATTCCTAAGATGAGTCTTCCAATTACCTCCATTACTTTAGCACATCTATTTTATACATCTAGCATCTTAATTTCATATCTCTTTCTACATATAGGGCTTCAGGGACTTTTGCATCCCTTCTCTAATTCTATCACCACTAGATCTTGGCTTGAATAGGTGCTCTTTTATCACTTAGTTAACACTAGTCTTCCTAAATCTAGTTACCGTAGAATTAGGGTTGAAAGGATAAAATTACTTGACTTCCCTTTTGAGGTGTTATATTTATGTGATGAATTTAGGTTCACTATACTTAATTCACATTTTCCTCGACACACTTCTTTACTATTAGATTAAGGCAACTCATACTCCTAGTAAAGTGGGAGTGAAATGTTACTGTCTATAATGGAATTACCCATCATTTAAGACCTTTTATATCCCATCCTTTAGTGACTTTATGGACTATGGAAGGATTCATGCTCAATCGCCTCTTTGTCGTGTTTTGTCTAATATCTTCCACTTTTTCCAATGCAATTTATGAAACATCAGAGCTAGCTCCTTGTGGGCCAAACCTAGAATAGGTCAACACACATTGAACTCTTTTGGAATAGTTTTGTCTTAGGGTTATGAATTTGATAATCACATAGTCTTGTCAACATGCTTTTTGGTGCCCAAAAACTATTATAAAAAGAAGCATAAGAATCTCATTTTTACATCACTAGAAATCAAGAGATATCTAACCTATTATAAGGCATGCTTTCAAGCATTTAAGCATCCAAGAAACTATATTTTCATCAAGCATTCAAGGCATTCAAAGATTCAAGGATCCTTTGTGAGAATTTCCTCTTCAGGATCTCATATTTGTTGGCTGTCAAGGGGCAATGCCTATGTTGAAGTGTTCATCATATTATTGATTGATGCACATTTATATCTATTGGCTCCATGATGCGATTTTGGTAGATCCATTGCATTTAATTTTTTTTCCTGCCTCCTTCATTGCAAATTTAATATCTACAAATATAAGCATTTCAAATCCTTATAGACATGGGTTTCTACAAGAAAGATGAATGCTTGCATTTGTATTTCTTTCCTTTAGATATTTACATTTCAATTTCAAGGTTGATTCTTCAATCTATGGCTTGACCAAGGGAAGGCCTCATCCACCAAATTTTCTTTTCTATATATAGGAGTAAGATAGTAGAATTACAACCACATAACTAAAAATCATTTTTCAAACCATTCTTGAAGAAGTAGGGTCAATTCTTCTACTCTATCCTAGGAACATTGCAACTTTATTGTAAAGTTTCCAAGACTTGCTACACTAGGTCAATGTGTTCTTGATACCTTGAGAAAAATAACATTTTGTAGGTTTTCCTTTGAGATTACAAATCTGTAGTCAAAAGTTCCCTCCCAGGTTCTGATCCATGATTTTTAGAGTAAAAAGGCATATTAATCAACACATTTCAAGGTGATTACTTGATCATTCATTTTACTTTTTAGTCTAGACTTATTTTTAGATCTTAATTGGGTTGATTTCTTAAATTTAGCACCTAGACCTATCTTACACTTCTCATTTAATAAATAAGCTCAATTGCACTTTTACATTTATATAGGTTTAATTAAATCATACATTTCATGAAAGAGGAATTGATTACATATTTCCTAGATGTAATTTGTGTTGATCATTAGTAACCCTTTATCTCCTTGGATTTTTCTAGAATTTAACTTGTGATATATTGAGAGTTATGTTTGGAAGACCCTTCTTTCTCTTGCATTAGGTGTTAGAGTAAAGTGGAGGCCCAATAATTACCTTCCCTATTAAGAACTTCCATTTTACCCCTATACATATACATATACATATACATATACATATGGGTATGTGCAAGATCATGATGGGCCAAACTATACCCTTAAGTGGTAGTGCAAAATTAGAAAATTAGGTTTATATCAACTTGACGTACAATTTTGAACTAGTTATGATGTTTATTTTAAAAAGTTATAAGAATATAATCTATAGGAAATTGGATGTAGTTTCTAAAGTACTAGGCCTTATATAAAAATAATTTAATTTGATTGGTGAAAAATTCATATTTTAATATAGGATTACAAAAATTTCAAGACAAAAAAAAGTAGGTGTATGTCTGACCAACTATTTTTTTTGTAAGATTTTAGATATCAGAAGTTGACTCATGCCTAGCTATGACACATATTTTTTGATGTTTTTATTTGAAATAAATAATTAATTATGAATTTTCTACTACAATGTATTTGGGAAACAAAAAGGCTTGTGTCTGACCACCTTAACTAATTCAATACATTAAGAAAATTAATTTTTATTTTCTTTTAATTATATTAGGCAAAACATAGAATTTGAAACGTATTTCAGATTTAAAAAATGTTTTATGATTTGAAAGTTATAGCTTTTTTTCAATTAGTATGTAAGTCAACATCTTATAGGTATCTTCATTTTAAAATAAATAATAAATACTTATCGGACTAATATCTTGACAACAATTATATCACAGAAAAGTTGAGAATGTACTCTACAAACCCTTGTTGTTTTAGTGAATTCTATTAGATTAGAAATCATCAAATATGCTGTGAAAGTCTAGAACACCCATAAATGCTGCAAATTCACATTTTTTGAGTTGACCAAGGAGGGTTGGTTATTACCAAGCCTAATCAAATACCCAATATATTGGGTGTCAGATACCTAATATGCTCCCAGCCAAATATAGAAATGACCGACATGAAAAATGGAAGGTGGGGATTGGAAGTTGAGGAAGGGTCATGATTATCCCCTCCATGATCAGTGTGATGTTGAAATCAAGTATTTTAAAAAAATTTCTATGTTCCATGTGATTACAAATTGTGATATTACACACACACACACACACACACACACACACGCACACACACTATTAGATATATATTTATAATATATTATATTAGACATAGTATAGCATATATATTATAATATATTTTATTATACATAGTATAAATATTATATTATAATATGTTATAATATATTATATAAAACTTTAAAATATGTTGAAAATAGATTGATACAAGTACAATAAATGCATTTCAACCATTGTTTTGTCACTGATGTCAAACTTGCTATTTGCTAGTAAGACAATTTCTTATATGATTTAAGTACTATCACTTATTTGATTGATGAAGAGGATTTGATCAAATGATGTAATAATAGAACCTAGAGGAAAGGTTGAGTTATGATATGAAAATGAGTACAAGAATAAACTAAGATAGTGATATAGTAGTGCATTGATAATCTACTTAAGGTTGCAAAGATTGGTTAGAGTAAGTGAGTTTAGTAGAACAAGTTAAACAAAGTTTGTTTGCCAAGCTTGACCGAGTGGACAATACGTGCTGAGAAAAGTTAGTACAAGCCAAACAAAAAATTAGTTGGAGCTAAGTAAATGTTTATTCTAGAGTAAGCTGAGTGAAACAGTTGATGCCGAGTAAAGTATAGTTGATGCCATGCACCTGTAAAATTTAGTTCGCGCCCAGTGATTTTACAGTGGATACCGAGCATCATAAGCTAGTTAATGCCAAGTGTCAACATTATTAGAAAGATTGTGAATTCATTGGATTTGAGCCGACAAGTTTATTTTCTTGGATTGTGTGAACCATGTGGAAGATAAGGTTGATGAGCTGGTGGCACATAATTCATGGTAGACCATTTTGAGGTGAATTCAAAGAGTATTGAAGGAGAAGTTTGTAGCAGGGAATGAAATGAAAAAAGGGTAGATTCATTGAATCCTACCTCATCTATCCTAAACCTCAATTGGATAATGGAGAATGAAATGGAAAAATATCTTAATTCTCTATTTATAGAGATGGCTAGTCAGAAGCAAAGGGTTGTCATGTGTGAGAACCTAAGGAAAACAAGGAGTCTAGGGTATTGCTTCATTTAGTGACCTAAGTGAAGAGTTTGCATTGTAAAGTTAAGAAAGAAGGCTTAAGGATATGGATGCTTGAAGGGTGAACAAGCTATCATAGCCAAAGTATGTGAAATCCAAAAAGAATAGAGGACTAAAATAAAGATCTGTAATCTACAAATGGAGTTATAGGTTGTTTTAAGATCAAGCCTTACTGTTACTCTCTAATAATTGTATCAGTATAGGGTAAATCCTTTGGATTAAGGTTGACCTAATGGTCATTTGTAAAATCCTTAAACCAGGTGACATTCCAAGTGAATGATCTAAAGTCCTCTAACAAGGCTCACTGCTAATAGGGTGATTGGAACCCTTTAACTGGGTCACATTTAACATTGTGTATTGTAACCTTTAACAGGGTTGGCCTTTCATAGGGCATCACTTCAGAAGAGTGAGAAAGAGTAGCATGTTATTGGTGGTTTTTTCCAAATTGGATTTCCACGTAAATCATTGTGTCAAGTGTGTTATTGAATCTATTGTGTTTCATGTTTACATTTCTACAAATTGATTTGATAGTAACCTTCAAGTTTTAAGTGATTGCATAATTTTATGGATGCATGCATGATGATAAATGTTTTATGGGTTCACTATGTTGTGAAAAGTTTTATTTGTACGTCTAGACCTTGGATAACTAATTCACCTCCCCTCTTAATTATTCTAAAGAATTTAAACAAAAATGTTATATTGTACTATATGATATAATACATAGGATATTAAACCCATATTATATATAGGGATAATTGTGTCATAATCTATGATTGCTTTCGATGCATATGAAACAAGCGTAATGTGTCTTAGAAATGATAGTTATTGCTTTTATAGAAATGATTGCTTAAATGAGAAGTGTTCAAAATGTGGCATTTTATCAAGGGTGTGAATAAGATATTGGAAAGATAATAGTTTCAAAGAAGGTTTATGAAATAGTGAAATACACATTGAAGAATGGAGGTGAAGGCTCTAGATGTGAGTTGGTTGCAAAACAAACGTGTGTGGCTAATTTTATTTCTAATTTCAAGCAAATTATTTTTTAACAAGTATGCAAGCTATAGTCATAGGTCTCAGTGGTTGGATAAAAAATTTAGAATGTGTAAGGACACTTTCCCCATTGTCACTATTATATCAGTTATTGATTTTTTAAAGAACTATACATTAAAACCCAAAAATGAGATATAATCTCAATATTACAACTCCATTTAGATTACTATTTTTGTCCACATAACATATATAAATGCCTTTGATAGTGTATAATATAACCAAATATAATTAGAGAGTACCACATTTATATGGGCGATGATAGATCTCACTCTCATGAGATTGTCCAACATTATTTAAAGAATTATTTTGAGTTCTTGCGAGAACATGATATTGCTATGGATAAACATCTCATTTGGTCAAATAATTGCATACGTTAATTCAAGAATGCTCACATGTTTTATTGGTTGTGTAGAATGCATGTAAAGATGGGTGTACCTCATATTTGGAGATTTCTTGAGTCTAGACATGGGAAAGGGAAGCATGATGGAGTGGGGCATGTGTGAAGAGAGCTCTAGTCAATTCGTAAATGAAAATTTTGGCAATATAACTTCTTGATGCACATACCATAGTTGATTGGTGTACATTTGAATTATCCTAGGGGTGACTCTTTATTTAGTAGTGTGTAGGTTCTTTTGGTTGGTTTAGGAGGGCTTCTTAGGTGATAGATTGGATTGTGCTACAAGGAGATATTATTTAAAGATGAATTCATTCCATAACTTTGATTGTAGTACATGGACCATTTGGACATGACAACTAGCTTTCTTTTGTCCTAGTTGTTTTTAGTGTGATTAATTTCACCGTGAGTTGAGTGAGTGGGTGGATTCATGGGATCCACATTATCTTACTCCATTATCTCTCATGCCCTCTATTAGAATAATGACATGGAAAGTTCAGTTGACCATAACTATCTATTTGTTCTTCTTTAGTTAGGATAGGTCTTTGCATTGGTTGCACCATAGGGGAATCATGAAAAAATGAATTATTGGTAAGCACATTGTGTAAGAGCTAAAAAAAATCTTGCACAACTGATTACAGATGATGATGGATTCACATATCCTGCTAGTTCATTTTTTATTCCTAGAACATGCATATATGCTTAGAAGGAATGGAACTCCCACATTTTAAGACTCTAAGAAACACAAAACCATTCTCATCTATTTACACCTTATTATAGCATTAAATGTAAAGGTGGTGAAGCATCAAGGAAGACCAAAAATTAAAGAAATTTTTACTATTGCTAATGGTGATCATGAAGCCCTATTGGAGACCCCCAAGTAAAGGGATAACACTTTAGGAACACTTCACTAGGTAATACTAACTCAAAACAAGGTTTCATATGTTAATTATATGCCTATACTTGTACTTAATATTATATGCTTATAATACTGACATTTAGTACGATATTGAATTGTAAGTGTCTTCAACTATAGCAGTGCATAAATATAGAAATAATTTTAAGTAGCGAAATGAAGACAATTCTATGATAGTTTAGTCTCTAGGTTTTTTAGTAGTTGTGTACATATAATATGGTTTTATGAATGATATATACAAGGAATTTAGTATGCACAATGATGTACATTGTGTTCCTTTTGTTCCATATACATTAGTTTGTATGGAAAAGATATATTCATATTTGTATTGAATTTAGTTGTAATTATGATGAAATCCTTGAAATATTGTAAATGTCAACTCATTGATTTATTATGTATCTTTTCATAAGGTTCACTAATTTGTGTTTTCATATTTAATAGATTAATGATAAATTATTATGGACATCTATGTAACCATTTAGCCTATTAGTTTGTATTGGTCAAAGGTCAATCAAAGTGGTCAAAGTTATTAAATAACATGGAGGGAGCATAAAAATCATATTTTTAGTTCATCTAATTAGTATTGGTCATGTTTACAATGTTCAAAGTGGCATGTAAATAATAGTGTCTTTAATTACAATTATTGTAAGCAAATGTCAATTGACCCTAAAGGATGGTCATGGCATCATTTTGTTAGCATAATTAGCTTTGGATGCCTGTGTAAACCCAAATGACATCAAAATTTCATACATGTAGTCACTAGAATGCTTGTGAGCATCCCAAACTAAAGAATGTCCAAGGTACCCTAAGCACATTTGGGAAACAATCTTCAGACATTTGTAACTCAGAGCTCATGATGTCTATTACTAAAATGTTAGATGGTACAAGACTAGATATTGATTTCTACAATAACCTCTCTCTGTTATAGGAGATTCAATTTTAAAAAAAATTGGCACATCGATCTTGGTCGATGCCAAAACTTGTAGTGTTCAATAGTGAATTGGTGGACTACTACACAACTTTTGAACCATTTTTCATGGCATCATTTGATCAAAACTATTAGCTTTGGATGGCTTGGTGAAACCTAGTGAAACCACTATTTTGTCTATGACATCACTAGAATGTTCACAAGTACCCTGAACTAGAGCACCTCCAAGGTGCCTTAAGCACATTTGGGAAGTAATATTATGATTCTTATAACTCAGATCTTATGATGCCTATTAATTAGCTATTAGATATTAAAAGATCATGATATCAATATGTACAATAGCCTCTCTCAGTTTTGGGAGATTCAATTTCATTTGAAATTGGCACATCGATCTCAATCGATGCTAAAACTTGCAATGTTCCTTAGTAAATTTGTGCACCACTGTGTAACTTTTGAACCATTCATCTTGGCATCATCTCATTGACGCTGTTAGCTTTGGATGGTTGGATGAACTAAAGTGAAACCACATTTTCATCCACAGAGTTGCTAGAATGTTTGCAAGTACCCTGATCTAGAGAGTCTCCAAGGTGCCCTAAGCACATTTGGGCAGTGATCTTCTGATGCTTGTAAATCATAGTGTGTGGTGCCCATCAATGAATTTTTAGATGCAACAAGACTATAATATTAATATCTACGATAACCTCTTCCAAATCTAGGAAATTTAATTTTTTTTTGAAATATGCACAACAATCTTAGTTGATGCCAAAACTCGCAGTGTTCCTTAGTGAATTGGTGCACCACTGTGCAACTTTGGAACTATTTGTCATGGAATCATTTCATTAGTGCCATTAGCTTAAGATGACTAGGTGAACCCCAGTGACAGAATTATTTCATCCATGGAGTCACTAGAACATTCGTGAGCATCCCTATCCAAAGTGTCTCCAAAGTACCCTAAGCATGTTTAGGAAGTGATCTTCTAAAACTTGTAACTTGAATCTCATGATGCCAATTGAAAAATGTCATATTCTAAAAGAACATGATATTGATGTATACAATAACCTTTCTCAGTTTTGGGAGATTCAATTTCATTTGAAATTGTGTAGTGTTCATTAGTGAATTGGTGCACCACTACACAACTTTTGAACCATTTGTCATGACATCATATCTCAACACAACTAGCTCTAGATGGCTATGTAAACCCCAGTGACACCACCATTTTTTCCACGAGTTTACTAAAACATTCATGAGCACCCCAATCTAGAGTGTCTCCAAGGTGCCCTAATCACGTTAAGACAACAATCTTTTGATGCTTATAACTCGGTGTTTGTGATGCCTATTGACAAACTATCAAATGCTACATGACCATGAAATCAATGTCTATAATAATCTCATAGTTCTAGGACATTCAATTTCATTTGAAATTGGCACAATGATCTTAGTTGATGCCAAAAATTGCAGTATTCCTTAGCGGATTGCTGCACCACTTGTAACTTTTGAACAATTTGTTGTGGCATCATTTCATCAACACCATTAGATCTAGATGCCTAGGTGAAAACCACTGACACCTCTATTTTGTCTATGGAGTCACTAGAACATTCGTGAGCACCACACATCAAAGTTTCCTCAAGGTGCACTAAGAACATTTGAGAAATGATCTTTGAGGGTCATAACTTAGAGCTCATTTTATTTTGTTTATTCATTGTGTTTGTGGTTAGTTGGATGTTAAAAAATTTCAAGGGATTATCTTTGCTTCTTGCCATTTTTTATTAAGAAGTGATTTTGATTTTGGGGTTTCTTAAATCTTTGGAGGAGTTCAATTCTTTTCTATTATTGTGATATTGATTTCATAAACCATGAACAAGATTCTAATGAACAAGACTAAAATGAATACTTGATTTCATAAATCATGTATAAGATTCTAATGAATAAGAATCCAATTAAAAATATTCTAATTAAAATGATTAAAATAAACAAGATTCCATACACTATATAAATACACATGCTATAAAATTCACAATGATATAATAAATCAAAATATATAATCATATATAAATTTGATGCAAATGTATGTCAAAATGTATATTCGTATACAAAATATGGTGCATGCCATCAAAATATTTCTATGAAATCAAAGTTTATACATAAAATATGACATATGGAATTTGAAAATGTGCCATAAGGCATCCCTAAAAAACTACCATATCTTAGTCTACTAGAGGATCATCAAAATGGATCCTCTTTGATGCACTCTCTGAACTTGCTATATCTCGTAGGAACAAAAAAGACAAAATCCAAGTTAGACTAGTTAATTAAATGATTTATATATATCAAATATAAATTTATTCAAATACATATTGATCAATAATTAGATAAAATTCATTTACCTCTTTCCATGCCTTCCTCTACCGCTCAGGAGTCCTCACATATGTCCTCGACAAAGCATGCACCTCTGATGCAAGAGCACCTAGGATTTGGGCTTCTTCCTTTTCAAATTTTGTATTGTAAATGGCCTTAGCCAAAATTTGAAGAAGAAAGACTTAGGGTAGTCCATGGGGTGTGTCTAAGTAGGTCAGAAAGGGTGAGTTGTTGAGTTGTCTTTAACATTTGGACTCAAATAGAACATAGGTGAGAAAATGTTGCTTAGGAGTAAAACCTGGTCAAAGGGGTTGACCATGACTAAAAATAGGTGAAACAAAGTAAAATTTCCTTATTTATTCCTAAGGGATCAAAATGGACACATTCGGGGTCCTAGGAAGAATTGAGAAGCAAAAAACAAAAAGGTTGCTCATGCCAACTTTTTCAATTTTGCAAACTTGTCATGACAACTTTGATAACTTTTATACAACTTTGTACATAGGTATTATTGGATATCTTTTACAACTAACACATGTAAAAGAGGCTTATATAAGGCCATTCCATGAGCAAGAAATGGTTTGACATTGATATTGTACAAAGGCATAGTGAGTTTCAAGGAGTTTTTCAAGCAATTTTACCACAATATGGTTGAAAACTACTCCTCTAGATTTCTAAAGTTTGAAATAGTAGTTTTTTCCATATAGATAGTTAGTTCTTGTTGTTTCCTTGCTAAATCCCTTATCGTTTATGAAATTTAGTTGATTTTGATAGGAGTTAGAAATTTTTCTTGATTTGGCTAGTCTGTTGGTTTGTACAGAGCTAATTGTAGAAATATGGCTCTAATTTAATTTCCAATGGTTGAATCCTCATGTTCACTTGGAATTAGGTAGAGAACTATACATAAATTATAAATATGCAATTTTGCATTTTGGGGATTTGGATAGCTATTTTTACCGCCAAGCCCTAGGTGAGCCTTGGTATACCTGACAAGGTGACTTGGTGAGTACAAGAGAAAAAAGATGGAGAAGGTAGATTTGTTTGTGCGAATCAGTTGCTGATTTGTGTATTCCATAGGGTGAAGGAACCTAGGATTGAATGTGGGCAGGGGTTGAATCCATTTGGTTAGTTCAAAACCTCTAGTAACAAAACTGACTTCAAGAAACTCCTAAAAGCCTTAAAAAAATGGTCATTTTAGTATAGTACTATATAGATGAGTTAGGGGTCCCAAAATAGTTCAATCTTGAAGGTTTTCCAATAGGGTATCAAGATATTAAGTTATTTTGTGGGTCTATTAAGGATTTTAGGGAGACAAGACTCAAATTCCCAAATAGGAGGCCTAATTATGGGCAAAATGGCTAGAAGGCCAAATAGTGGATCTGGAGAGATCATTAAGGAATAGGGGAATATGGCCACCAATAAAACCTTAAGAGTTTTTGAAAGATTCAGTGTTGAATCTTGGAATGCTCACTTGGTCAGAGAAGATCCTGATTACTTGGAATAACAAATGGGGCACCCATAATGCATAGGTGTGCTCGCAAGGGTAGAAGAGTATATTGAGTTTATTGGTGAGGATTAGAGAGAAAGGGGAATAGGAGAGATAATATCCCTTGGATTAGCATGGAGAAAGAAACCCTAAGAATCTAAGATAGAGTAGGCCTAGTATGGACCTAAGAAAGAGTATTTTTAGGTCTTGGTGATTGGATCCTGCCCATGAAAGTGGTGTCAGAGCAAGTAAATATTTGGGATAGGAATTGTATATGTTTGAATCAATGGGTGAGACAACCATGGTGACTAATTTTGAGTTGGATAAAGAGGTCATAGGTAAGAAGGAAAGAAATAGCCTTCTTGAGAAAGCCTTGGAAGAAGTGAACAACATATTGGATGAAGTTGTAGAGACAACTAATAAGGTGAAATAAAAATTGGATATAGATGAGGTTAAATGGAAGAATAAAGGTAAGGTAGTAGATGAAGGTGATATCATACTAGAATTGGACCCACCCGTAGCAAAATAACCATTTTTGAAAGTCGTCAAAGCTTTAAGTGTAAAAGCCTTAGGATGAATATGTCTTTTCATTGGTAAGATGGATATAGATTTCATCATGGAATGGATAGAAGATATGGATGATCATTTTGAATGTGAGGGAATTAAAAAGTTACAAATAGGTAAAATTGAAAAAAGATAGGTTGAGAGGAAAAAATTTGACGTGGTGGAAGTTTCTTCAAGAGGAAAGAGAGAGGGTAAACACGATGCCTGTAGCTAATTGGAAGGCTATAGTGACAAAGATCAAAGAAAATTTCCCACTAGAGGATTATTAAATTCAGTTACACAAGAAGTGGAAAATCCTAAAGAAAAAAGATATGGATGTGTCATCCTATACAGAGGAATTTCAAAAGTTGTGCTTGAGATCTAAGGTACAAGATGAGGAGAGCATCAGAGTGGCTAGATATTTGGGAGGATTAAGGTGTAGTACCGAAGAAGAAATAAACTTGTGGACACCAACCACATTTCATAAGTGCTATTAGTTGGTACTCAAGGTAGAGGAAAAGAACAAGAAGAAGCAAGATTCAACATCCAAAGGGAGAGAAAGAGGCATAGATTCTAGAGGATATAGAGGTGGCTCTAGAGGGATAAGTATTGAAAACAAGAGTTCAAGGGATTCTAAAATCGTTGAACAAAGTACTAACTCAACTGGAAGAGGAAACTACAATAGAGGTAGAGGGTCTAGCACTGGTGGAAGAGGTAGGTTCAGTAGCTTTGGAAGAGGATCCCATTTCTCTAATATGAAGTCTTGTAGTTGTAGAAAATTAGGTCACCTTGCCTATAGATGCCTTGATAAAGCTTCTTCATTACAAGTCGAGAACACAATAGCCTATGCAAAAGAAGAATTTAGCAATGTCAAGACGTAAGAGTTTAATGTTGACTTTTAAAGTAGAGAGAAACTAATGTTTAAAAGGGTGTTATTTAGAGAACCTAGAAGAGGGGAACCAAAGAAGAGAAGGGCGTTTTCTAGGGTAAAATGTAGGACAATTGGAAATGTGTGCAAAGTTATTATAGACTATGGATCTAATGATAATATCATCTGAGAAGACGTAGTGATGGAGCTCAAACTAAAGAAGTTGCCACATACTAACCCATATATGTTTTTGTATCAGAATGGTTTTGACATTTGAGTGCCAACACACTTAACCACTTTCTACATTGGAGCCGAGCACACTACGTATGCCGAGCGATCTTCAGGTGCCGAGTGAAGATCAAGTCCCGAGTGACTTTAGGTGTCGAGCATTATACAGGAGTTGAGTGATATTTGAGTGCCGAGTTACAGATGATGCCAAGCAAAATAGAAATGCAACAAGAGCCGAGTAAGCCAGTTTGTTATATGTGCTGAGCATCCAGAATTAGTAAGTGCTAAGTAACACAAAATGCACATATGAGTTTGTAACTTCACTAATTTAGATGTAAACCATTTTTATGGCTGACATATGACAAATCTTGAAGGATTTAAGTGATAAGATTGAACCTTTTCTATTTCCTATGCAATCTACATACAACCAATAAGAAAAATGGAGAAGGCATGCAACCAATAAGAAAAGTACAAGGAATGAGCGAGAAACAAAGATTCAATATGGATCATAGATCCATATCTAACCCTAAGTCTTCAAATGTCTTTATAAGGAAGACAAAATCTCATTGTATTGTAGAGGATGAAGAAGTGTATGGAAAAACTATAGTGGAGTTTGGAGTGAAGAGTAAAAAGACTTAAAGGAAGAGAGCAGCAATGAAATATTCAGTTGATTAGAATAGAGAAAGGGATACAAACAAGTATCAGATCTCAGAGGATCAAGATCAGAGTAAGCAGAATAAGTGCCTATATTTAACAATCAAAGGATTGTAAGCTATCAGGTTTATTATGGCTAATACTCTCTAGCAATTGTATTAGAAAGGAAACCCTATGTTGATAGGTTAGCTTAATAGCTATTTTGTATATCCTTTAAATAGGTGATTAAATCCTTTAACAGGGTAACACTTCATGTAAAGTGTTTTTAAATCCTTTAACTAGGTCATTATTGACATAGTGTAAAGCCTTTAACAGGGCAGACCATCAGAAGTGGTCAAACATTATTGTTGCAGTAATTTTGTGGGTATCATCCCCACCCATGTTTTACTTTCTTATTCCTAGAGGGTTTCTGGGTTACCAAAAGCTCAAGTATTATGTGGTGGTACATGTTTATTTTTCATGGTTGTTTGATATGTTGATATGCATGCAATCTACTTTCAGTTAAAAAGTTTTAATGGTTAAAGTCCAATACTTCTAATTCGCCCCCTCCCCCCCCCCCCCCTCTCAGAAGCATTATTCCTATTTGAATATTCCAACAATTGGTATCAGAGCTGAGTCCTCTCAAGAAGAAGCCTAACAACTTGGAGGAAAAGATCTAAAGATGGAGGTTTTCAAACTCGGAAAGATCATTGAGAACCAGGTGATAGATGTGCATCTCGCTCTACACAAGGTAGAAGAAGCTAAAGTGAAATTAAGAAAATCCTTTAAAAGAAGGAAAGAGATAGCCATAGCTAAAAATGATATAAACTACAGGGAGATTGATACCACACAAGTGTTTGCTAATGGAGACACTAAAGAGTCTGATATAGCAATAGCAGAACTAATGGAGAAAAACAAAGTTCAAGCAGAAGAGATAAGATCTCTTAAGATGGAACATGAATCACATGCCATAATGTTATGTGAAATCACTGAACAAAGGAAAAGAGCAGTTGAGGATAGAGTCATGATAGAAGATGAAAAAAGAGATCTTGCAAATAGATTTGAAGAAAAATGTACTAAATTAAGAAGGATCTCAAACATGCAGATGGATACACTTGCCCAAATGATGAACCTTCATCATGAACTCAATATGAAAGATATTGAGATCTGTACTTTTAAGATGTAGAATGAACAACTGTAGAATGAATTGAATAGAGAAAAAGAGGTAGCAGAGAATCTCAACAAGTCAAGTGAAGCCATCAAGTACTTTGAACAATTGATGAAATTTCCAAGATTTGCCCATGATAAATTAGGACTTGGATACAATAGCACTGAAATTGGAGAATCATCAAAGAGTGGCGAGGAAAGAAGTGACAAAGATAAGGATTCCAAACCCACTTGTCATTACTGTAACAAAAAGGGGCATACTACTAATGTTTGTAGGAGTAGAACATTCAATTAGCCAAACACACCCAAAAGCAAGGGTTACTATCACAAGTGCAACATGCAAGGACATATGACTCAAGATCGTATGTCCAAAGTCACAAGGACACAAAGATTTGATGGACATTGTCATAATTGTAAGAAGTATGGACATAAAGCATTTGAATGCAGATCAAAGGCTATCTGAACATCAAATCGATAGCAAAAACAAAAGCGAATGAAAGTCACTACCATTGGGACTATAACACCATATATAGTTGTCATTATTGTCAGGAATATGGACATATACCCCAAAACTGCATAAGAACACATTTCAAGGGGAACTATAAAAGATGGTTGAACCAAACCACATGTTTAAGTTGCCTGAAAATTGGTCATATCAGCAGAAACCGTCGTATGAGGTCAAAGGCACCCAAGATTGAAGTAAATAAGGGCAAAGAAAAGATTGATGAAGAACACATCAGAACAAACACGAAGAAGACATGGTAAAAAAAAATGAATAAAATACATCCAATGGAAGGGTCACTTCACCCACATGGTCAAGTGATCATTTCTCATCCAATTAATCACAAGATGAGCCTATGAGGCTGATACATATAAGAAAGTATCATACATCAGCCCTAAACCCTGAAGAAGCAATGCAAAGTATAAATCTGCATGAGACAAGATGCCAAGACAAAATTTTAAATAATGATGCAGAGCTATCTTTGGATGCCGAGTAAAATTCCAGTGGATGCCAAGTTCCTAATAGTGACCGAGTTAAATAACTCCAATGGAAGCTGAGTGAAGTGGGAATGCAGTGCAAGCCGAGTAATGTTAAAATCCTTCAAAAGCTGAGTGGGCAGTTGAACATTTAATGCGATGAAAATAGGGTATATTATAGCGATTTAAATCATTCTTCCTCACCGCGATCAAGGACAAAACAAGAGAAAAGGAGCAGAGTGACTTCATAGTAGAGAATCCAACATTTCAAATAGATTCCAACCTCTTACAATGCATTTTCATCGATCTTGAGGTATTTTCATTTGTGCTGAGCTATGCAATTTCATATTTCTGTGTAAAGAAAACCCTAGTTTGCACAAATGGCTTTGAGCTCTAAGAAAACCTATGAAAAAGAGTTGTTTGAAGTCCAGCTAGTATCCAATGCGGTTAAGCCACCTAATTTTCATCCCATCCTTGAAGTTGCATACAAAAATGATCCGATAGAGCCCTTTCTCACATATCCGCAAAAGTTTTAAAGCCATAGGAGATATGGAAATAAGGGAAGCCTATGAGAAGTAGTGTGTAGATGAAGTTTTGAAAGATGAATACAAAATTGTTGAAAGGAAGGGTTTAACACAAGTTTTGAGCTTTCCCACCGTATTTAAGACAGAATGGATCAGACTTGTGTTAAGCAAAATTCATGATGGTAGCCTGTGGCTAGAATATGTTCCCACCAAGATCAAAAAAAGAATCATTCATAGGGTAATTGGATATCCTACCCTAGATTGGTAGAAGACCTTGAGAAGTGAATCCAAGGAGGTTATTGAGAAACAAATAGGTGCCCAGTGGAATAAAAGAGGAATGAAAATTCACACCATTCAAGATCCTCTAGTTGAATTTGCTGTTAGAGTTATTGCCCATAAATTCTATCAATCCAGTGGACTCAACAGTGTGCCATGTATTGCAGTAGATGTAGGCTACAAATTGGTGAAAAAGGGTCATACTTATGATCTTGCAGAATTGCAATTACAAAAAATTAATGAAAACCTACCAGCTATAAGAAGGACAAAGGGTACCCAATGCAAATTTGGAGCAATTTTGGTTTGTATATTCTTTTATTTTCATAATGAATTTCCTTCTTTTGGAAAAGTTACATGGAGAAATGATAGAACTATCATATCCCAAATTAATGAATATATAAAACAAATGGGAGACAATTTTGACACATTGATGACAAGCTATTTGTAAGATTTCAAGGAATCCATGAAGCAAAGAGTAAGAATACCAGTTTCCCTAGTGGAAAAACATACTAATGATATATGCTTCTTAGTTGATATTGATTTCACCTATATCCAAGCAGTAGTTCCAAGGGTGAGATGGCTAAGGCCATTTGGTTATGAGATCAACATAGATGAAGCATCTACATCGATAACTTCATTATTGGTAGAAGAGACAGACAAGAGTGCCCCACACTTTGGCACTTATGATGTGGTAAGGTAAAAGGTGAATATGGAGTTAAAGACTGCCTCCAAAATGAAGAAGAAAGATAAATTGGTGAAGAAAATTAAGAAGAAATTTGGTGAAGGAATTGAGGCTGAAGAAGAAGAAGAAGATGATGATGAAGATGAGGATGACTTTGAAGCTTTTGAGAAGCTAACACAAGAAGTGGCCACACAAACTATCTTAAAACTACCTAGTTTTGAAAAACTCTTTATAGTGGAGTGCGATGCAAGCAATATAGAAGTAGGACCAGTCTTGAGCAAGGAAGGAAGACCAGTGGCATTATTTAATGAAAGGTTAAATGAAGCTAAATATAGGTATTCATCTTATGACCTAGAACTCTATGCACTAGTGTAAGCCCTTAGGAATGTTGAAATCTGATTGAAAAGATCATTATTAAAGAAGAGAGATTATTAATAAAGAGTGTTTTCAATCATTGTTTTGTCATTGATGTCAAACCCACTATTTGTTGGAATGACAATTGCTTATAAGATCCAAGTACTATCACTTAGTTGATTGATGAAGAGTATTTAATCAATAAGATGTAACAAAAGCACCTAAGGGAAAGGTTGAGTTATGGTTTTGTAATGAAGTACAAGGATCAATAAGGACAATGGTAAAATGATGTATTGATAATAGAATTTATACAGAGGTTGGCTACACTTAGAAACTATAGAAGAATAAGTTGTAATAAAGTTGTCTACAAAGCTTGACCAAATTCATTAGTGGGTGCCGAGCAAGTTAGTTCATGCCAAGTAGATTATTAGTAAATGCCGAGCAAAAGTAAAATCTAGCGTGTGTCGAGTGAAACAGAAGGATCCAAGTGAAACAGAAAGTGCCAAGAAGGTTCAAGTGCCAAGCTAGAAAAAAATGTAATAGGTGTCAAGCATCAGTAAAACTTAGTTGATGCCGAGTGAATCCACAGTAGGTGCCGAGTAACACACTATGTGTTGAGCATCAAAAAGTCAATAGTGCCGAACTGTTGCATTATTTGAAAAGTCAAAGATTTGCTAGATCTGAGCCGATAAGTTCGTTACCTTGAATTTTGTGAATCAGATGGAAGATAAGGATGTTGAGTTGGAGGCACAAAATTCTAGGTGAACCATTTTTAGGTGAATACAGGTGGATTTCACATGATGTTTCTAGAAGAAACAAGATAAGGGGTACATACATCATATCTTACCTAATCCATTCAAACCCAAAAAATAAGAGTAGAAATAATAGAGCAGGAAAAGTATTCTAGACTTCTATTTAAGTAGTTATGGGTCAAAGAAGCAAGAGTGGTTGGTTAGAGAAAGTATGTGGTGTTAAGGAGAAGGCATCGAGAAAGAAGAACAAAGTACAAAGACTCTGCTTCGATATGTGACCATAGAGGTGATTGCATTGGCACAATGAGCATGGAGACTCAAGGAGACAAAGCTTGAAAGGAGGACAAGCTATTAGAGCTGTAGAGACTAAAAGCCAAGAAAATTTGTGAACTGAATTAAGATTTGAAATTTGAAAGTTATGTTGTGAGTTATATCGGATCAAAAGCTCTTATTATTACTCTCTAGCAATTTTATCAATTAGGGAAAAATCCTATGGACTTAGGTTGGTTTAACAACCACTTTGTAAATCCTTTAATAGGGTGACATTCCAAGTGAATGTTCTAAAGTCCTTTAACTAAGCCCACTTGTAACAGGGTGGTTGAAATCCCTTAACCTTTCATATTTAACAGTGTGTTTTGTAGCCTTTAATAGGGTAGGCCTTTCATAGGTCATCACTTCAAAAGAGTGAGAAAGGAGTAGAATGTTACTGGTGGTTTTTCCCAAATTGGGTTTCCATGTAAATCACTGTGTTATATGTTTATCTTTCATGTCTTATTATTGCATGTTGATTTTTTAGTAACTTGCTAAGATGAATGTTTAGCTGTGATCCATGGTTAGTTTAAAATGGGCTTACTATAATTAGTGAAAAGGTTTTATCAAGACATTTGGACCTTGAATAACTGATTCACCCCCCCTCTCAATTATTCTAAAGTATTTCTAATAATTGGTATTAGAGCCATCTGCTGATTTGGTTTAAAGGTACTAGAAGCAGAAAGATCAAGATGTCCAAGAGAGAAGTTCCCAAGCTCAACAGAGATAACTTTGCTCCATCACAAAGTTTAATGAAGATGCATCTTGGATCAATAGGTGATCATGCAAAAACATCAATTGAAGTGGAACATGTTGACCTAGCTGGTGCCCCTACTATAGAAGATATGAAGAAAAAGAAGGAGCACAATCAAGCAATGCTGGAGATTGCCTCTGCCCTCAACTATGTTGAATTTGATGACATCAAGGGATGTACCTCTACATTCAATATGTGGAAAGCCTTGGTAGATATTTATGGAGGAGATCATAATATCCAAAAAGCAAAAAGAGAAAGCCTCAAAGGAAAATTTGATGACATAAGAATGGAGGAAGGTGAGAACATTGCTTAATATGCCTCTAGAATAAAGGAAGTAGTAAGTGCAATAAGAAGTTTGGGTGGTCATTTAGATGATGATACTATTAATAGAAAATTCCTAAGAACCTTGCTCCCCATCTATGCTATTAAAATATCAGCCATCCAAGAGTTAAGATGCGTACTAGGAAACAATCTAACTCTTGAAGGTATAGTGGGAAGACTTGCTGCATTTGAGTTATCCAACTTTGATAACTACAAACTCGAGAATATCAAATATACTTTCAAGGCCAAGTTGTTGTTGAAAGATATTGAAGAAGTGAAACCAAAGAATAAGGGAAGAAAGATAAAATATGCATCTAAGTGACAACAACACAGATGAAGAAGATGTGGAACAATTGGAAGCATTACTTGCCAAAAGATTTCATAGAGGCAAAGATAAATTCAAAGGTAAGCTTCCTATCATTTGTTTTAATTGCAATGAAGTAGGACATATTGGTGTAAGGTTCACATAGAAAAAGAACTATAGAGAAGGAAACAAGCACAAGAGAAGAAGAGAAGATGATAACATAGATTAAAAAGACAAAGGCAAAAAGTGCTACATTGTTGAAGAAGAGGATTTTGATGAAAATAATGATGAGGTAATATATGTAGCCTTGAAAGATGAATCAAATAAAGATGAAGCAACAACACTGGTAACCTATGTAAACAAGAATGAAAGGTGGATCAAAGACACTGGGTGCTCACATCACATGACAAGAGACAAAAGTAAGTTTGTTACTTTTACTCAATATGATGGAAATAGTGTTAGATTTGGAAATGATGCTCCATGTCTAATCAAAGGGAAAGATTCCATTAAGCTTACAAGGAAAATTTCATATGATAATGCATATTATGCTGAAGGATTGAACTACAACCTGTTGAGTGTGTCACAGTTAGGCAATGTAGAATGCAAAGTAGAATTTGGAAACAAAACTGCCAAAATCTATGACATTGACAGAAATATGATAGGAAAAGAAGACCAAACTCAGAGTAATTTTTTTTAGCTAGATATGAAGGATGTTGTCTATCTTATTGTAAGATTTGATGATGTGTGGCTATGGCATAAAAGGCTATGTCATGTGAACTTTGATAATTTGATTAACATCTACAAAATGAAGAAAGTAAGAGGTTTATCTAAACTAAAGAAGCCTGAAAATACAATGTGCAAATAGTGTCAACTAGGAAAGATGACCAAGTAAAGTTTCAAAAGAAAAACCTATACTTCCAAAGAAGTACTAGAGTTAGTCCATATTAATTTATGTGGCCCAATAGAAGTGAGAAGCTACAAAGGAGATAGATATATAATGCTGTTTGTTGATGACTACTCTAGAATGATGACTATCATGCTCTTAAAGCAAAAATCTAATGCTTTTCAAATGTTTAAGTGGTATTTGGCTAGGGTTGAGAAGGAAATAGGCAAGAGTTTGAAGTGCCTAAGATCAGACAAAGGAGGAGAGTTCACATGAAAAGAATTTGAGACATTTTGCAATGATAAAGGAATAAAGAGACAAACATCAGCACCTAGAACTCCCCGACATAATGGAATTGTAGAGAGAAGAAATAGATCAATGATAAACTATGCCAAAATATTAATGATGGAAAATAATGTTGATCTAAAGTACTAGAGAGAAGCTATAAGTACAACTGTCTACACCCTGAATCGAGTATAAAACAAGAAAGGTACAAATGCAACACCTTTTGAATTTTGGTATGGTCACTCACCCAATGGAAAAAATTTCAAAGTGTTTGGTTGTAAGTGCTATATTCTTAAAGATTCTTGAAATGGCAAGTTTGATGCAAAGAGTAATGAAGGCATATTCCTTGGATACTCCACTAGAAGTAAATCATATAAGTTTTTAGATACTAACAGTAAAAAAAAATTGTGGAGAGTGAAAATATAAAATTTGATGAGCATACATAAGTTCAAATTGATGAATCCAAGAAACCAGAAGAGTATAGATCCTTTGTATATTTCTATGAAGGAATTCCTGCTGAAGAACAAGTTGTCAATCAAGTTGGGAATCATCAACAAGTATCAGTATCGGTTGAGTCACAACCAGTGAATGCTGAGTTGCATTCATAATTTGAGTTGCAGAATGAAGATAATGCAAATTCTGACTTTGAAATTAGTAGAGATGAAAGAGATGTAGAGATAATTGAAAGAGATGTGCATAGTGACACTAAAGATGAAAGACCAAACATGGAAATAAGGATAGAACTAAGGATATCCAAGTATGTGAGAAGACATCACCTTGGTAAACAAATAATAGGTGACAAGGAAGCCAGACCAATGATAATGAACACACTAAGAAATGAATCATGTTTTCTAAGAGAAATTGAACCCAAAACAATGAAAGATGCACTACTAGATGATGATTGGTGTAAAGCTATGGAAGAAGAGATTGACTAGATAGAGAAGAACAAAACTTGGACTTTAGTTCCAAGACTAACTGATAAGAATGTGATTGGTACTAAGTGGGTATTTAGGAACAAGCTAGATGGGAATGGTGAGATCACAAGAAATAAGGATAGACTAGTCTATACAGGTTATACACAAGAAGAATGACTAGACTATGGGGAAACATTTGACCCCATTGCAAGAATGGAAGGAGTAAGAAATCTACTTTTATATGCTACTTACAAAGGTTTTAATGTGTACCAAATGGATGTAAAGTCTACTTTTCTGAATGATATACTGGAAGAGGAATTCTTTATAGAACAACCAAAGGGATTTGTTGATGAAAACAGTAAGGATATGGTTTGCAAACTGTATAAAACACTCTATTGTTTGAGACAGGCACCTAGAGCATGGTATGAGAGACTTCACAAATATCTTGTTAAGATAGGATTTGAGAGAAAAAATCACAACAACAACCTATATATCAGGGAAGAAAAAGGTAAAGAAATTTTGATATTTGAAATCTTTGTTGATGATATAATATTTGGAGGAAAAGATGCCCTATGCAAAGATTTTGCTGATTAAATGAAACATGAGTTTGAGATGTCATTGTTTGGTGAAATCAAATTCTTTGTTGGATTACAAGTACATCAATTGAGACATGGCATATTTATGACTCAATAAAAATATATCAAGGAGATACTCAAAAAATTTGGCTTAGAGGATTCAAAACCAATTACTACAACAATGCTAATAGGACATAGGTTATCCAAGAATGATGAGTTAGCTGAAGTAAATTAGAGAATGTACAGATCAATGATTGGAAAGTTACAATATGTTGTACATAGTAGACCAAATGTTGCATTATTTGTTGGAGCAGTGGCAAGATTTTCTATAAACCCAAGAGAATATCATCTTATGGTAGTAAAAAGAATAATGAGGTATCTAAAAGGAAAAAATGACTTTGGTTTATACTACAAGAGGACTGAAAAGTTTGAGTTGAATGCCTACACTAATGCAGATTGGGGAGGTAATATAGATGATAGAAAAAGTTCCAATGGAGGAGCACTCTTCTTAGGTAAAATATTAGTCACTTGGACTAGCAAAAAGCAAAGTCGTACCTCACAGTCCACAACTGAAGCTGAGTATGTTGCTGCTACCATTATCTGCACCAATATTGTATGGATCAAACACCTATTGAAAGGTATGAAGGAAGAGATAAGTGAACCTATGATACTCTATTGTGATAACACAAGTGCCATCAACATATCAAAGAATGCAATGATGCATGCCAAAACAAAGCACATTGCAATTAAGTATCACTATGTAAGAGAATTGGTTGAAGACAAACAAGTGAAGATGGAATATGTCAACTCAAAGGAACAAAGTGCCAACATCTTCACAAAACCATTACCTAAAGATGCATTTTATTATCTTAGAGGTAAGTTAGGGGTGATACCCCTATCGAAGGTTGCTTAACTAACAACAAGACTATCTTGTACCAAATGAGTTGATTGCTGAAATGATATAAATTGATGCAGAGGATAATTTAGGTTTTTCCTGAAGTAATTAAAATACTAAAATTCCAAATAAGTCACAAGCAAGGTGATAGAGGGAGAAATTGTAGTTCCTATAAATGCTATACTTGCATGATAAGATGCTAAAACAATATATCTTTGGCATTGTCATCACAGAGGGAGAAATAGTAGAAACTGATCAAATCTATAGGATTGAATGTGTAGAGGAAGAAATAGTAGAAAGGAAGGAGAAAGGAAATAGCAGCTAAGAGGGAGAAAATAACATGAACAAAAATCAATTAGGATGACAAGATGAGAAAGGGAGTAGAACAAAAAGGAGAAGATAATGTATCAGCAAAAGAGATATTCCTAATACTTTGAAAGAGGGAATTACTTATAAAATTTAGAGGGAGTCATAAACAATTCAACATTGCTGATAGAATGAACAATTTTGGATACAAAGTTTTCTTTTTGGCATTTGACATCCCATTTTAACCTAGTTAGCATTTTGCTAACTTTGTTGATCAATTTGTTTTGCCATTAATGCCAAAGAGGGAGATTGTTGAAATTTGATTGAAAAGATCATTATTGAAGAAGGTAGATTGTTGATAAAGAATGTTTTCATTCATTTTTTTGTCACTGATATCAAACCTATTTTTTGCTGGAATGACAATTGCTTATAAGATCCAAGTACTATCACTTAGTTGATTGATGAAGATAATTTAATCAATAAGATGTAACAAAAGCACCTAAGGGAAAGGTTGAGTTATGGTTTTGTAATGAAGTACAAGGATTAGTTAAGACAATGGTAAAATGATGTATTGATAATACACTTGAAGATATAGAGGTTGGCTACACTTAGAAACTCTAAAAGAATAAGTTGTAATAAAGCTATTTGTAAAGGTTGACTAAATTCATTAGTGGGTGTCAAGCAAGTTAGTTCATGTCAAGTAGATTATCAATAAGTGCCAAGAAAATGTAAAATCTAGTGTGTGCTAAGTCAAATTGTCATGTCCCCTATTCAAATAATTAAAAAAAAAAAACTTTGTTAAGGCAGGCAGGCTCCAAAAAGGTGAAATTTCGGAAAAAAGGGTTAATATTTGGAAACCAATGGACTAATAAATAAAAATTATTATTAAATTATATTTTATTAACCCCTCTTGGACGTGAGTTAGGGTTATGCCCTCTTTAAAAGGGGTTTGGAGGCATTTTGGGCTCATTCTACATCTTGATTCTTGATAATTTTCTTGTTGTTCTTCAGAGGCTGCCAAACCTGTGGAGAAGGAGACCCAAGAACGGGAGTTTGTAGGTTTCCAGGAAGGCTAAGGATGGGAGTTTGAAGCCATTCCATGTGCATGCTCATACAGAGTTTGCCCTTGTGCTGAATAGTGCCGATTTGGGTGTTTTCGGGGTTGTTTTTGGTTTGAATTTGGGTTTTCAGTTGAGTGTTTCATATCAGTTTGGTTTGCTGTTGTATTTCAGACTTTATGATGTTAAAATAGAGCTGAATATATGTATTGGGTTGTGATTAAACTTCTGAGATAATTTATGAGTGTTTTGTGGTGTTTCCGGGCATTTTTTGTGTTAATTTCGGGAGCCCGATTGAGCATAGTTTTGCCCTACATTTGTGATCTGTTGTGTAAGGGCTATAAAAATCTAGAAATGTCATTTTGTGGGCTGTTATGCTGCTGAAATCTCTGTAAAAATGTCCATTTTCAGATTTATTAATAATTTGTGAAGTTGTGAAGTTTTTGGCACTAATTTGGACATACCCGATTTGGGTTTTATTGGAAAATTGACAGATCTTTGTTATATTGGTTGTTTGATTTTAAAGTTCAGATTTGAGGCTGGAAATATCATAAAAAATTAGTAAAGGGACATTTCAGTGGTATCAGAGCCGTGATCTTGCCAGCCTGAGGGTTTGTAGAAGTTGCATGTCAGTTTTAACAACTACCCAGATCTTGCATGTCAAGTTTTGATAACTACCCAGATCTTGCATGTCATATTTTATGATTGCATGCAACTAAGTGAAAGAGAAAAAAGATATTTGCAGCGAGAAAAGAATAAAGAAATTTTGATCAAAGCCCCAGTTGAAAGAAAAAGTACAAAATCCAAGGAAGAAAAAGGTATGGCTGATCCAGATGAGATGGCAAAGAAATTCTTCCAAGACATCCAAAATACTCAGAAGCAAACAGTGGATGGTTTTGCGGAAACTAGAGAGGCTTTGCGAATATTGACAGAAAAATTACAAGGAATTGCATCTATTAATGAGAAAGGGAGCACTTCAGAGGAGCCGAGAAATGGGAGATCCACACCATCTAAATCAACCAAATCTATTTTCTTGCCTGCAGATGAGCCACCAGTACCAAATCCAGCCATTAATCCAGTGGAAGAGGTTACAGGTAATTTGATTACATTAAGAGCTACTTACAATGGCTTAGATGATGACTTTCATAGTTCAGTTCCTTTTAGAGAATATGTGGATATGATGAACGCTTTGATGCCCAAGAAAGAGAATAGGAGGGAGCATGACACAAGTGGAAGAGAGCTCAAAAATAAAATAAGCAAGTTTACAACGCCTACTTTTGATGGAACAAATAAAATTTCAGCTAGAGCATGGCTACAAAAATTACAAACTTTCTTCACACTTAACCCCATGAAAGAGAGTGATGCTATTCAATTTGCAAGTCTACACTTGGAAGATGCAGCCTATGATTGGTGGTATCATGGAATGACTACTCAAGGTCACGATCAGGTAACTACATTTGAAGATTTCAGTCAAAGGGTGATAGATAGATTTGACCTCAAAGATGATGAAGAGTACTTTAAAGAATTGTCAAAGTTGAAGCAAACCAAATCAGTTAATGAGTATATAGAAGAATTTCAAAAAGTGGCTGTTATGGTACCTGATATGAGTGAAAAGAGGATTGTTTATCTTTTTCTTGATGGTTTAGAAGATTCTGTTAGGGGTTTGGTTAAGGCTTTCTCACCCTCAACCTTACAGGAAGCTATCAAAAGAAGCTTGCAACTTGAAACTTGCGTGCCTATGAAATCATTCACTAATCAAAAACCCCCAAATCTTTGGCAACATAAGGGAAATTTTCAGAAAAAGACTTTCCCAACACTACCACCAAAAGATGTGACAAATGTGGCAAAAAAGAAGGTAGATGAAGAGACTAGGAGTGAATTACGAAGGAAAAAGCTTTGTTTTACTTGTAGAGAACCATGGGTTCCAGGACACAGATGTTTGGGGAAGGGTCAAGTGCACTATATTGAAGTTGCTTCAGAATCTAATTCAGATGAGCATGAGGAATTTCATGATATTAAGGAGGAGGTAGAAGAACAGAAAGTAAAAGAAATCAGCAAGGATGGTACTTTAGCAGCATTATCAGGAGTCCCAAGATACCATCCCTTCCGAATTCGAGGGGTACTAGCAGGGCAAAGGTTGACTGTTCTTCTTGATAGTGGGGCAACTCACAATTTTATTGATGATGGATTTGTCATGAAAAGAGGGCTTAAAGCAGAAGATTTTGAGGGATTCAATGTTACTGTAGCTGATGGATTCACTATGCCTTGCACATGGGTGGTGAAACAACTCAAGATGACCTTAGGAGATTATGAGTTATGTGATGACTTCTATGTGGTTGGTATTGGGGAGACAGATCTTGTATTGGGTGTTCAATGGTTGCACTCTATCGGAGGCTATTACATGAACCATCAAACTATGGAGTTTAAATTTCATTCCAATGGGAAAGAAGTCATATTGAGAGGGTTATCGAATGGAGCACCTAAGGCGGTCTCTGCAAAGAGGATGGAGAGGACTTTTCGAAGAGGACAAGTAACATGGGCAGCAGGAGTCATAATCCAACCAACAAGCTCTCCCAAGAATCAAGGTAATTTCAATTTTGAAATTCAAAATATTCTTGATAAGCATAGTATAGTTTTCAATGACTTGCCTCCAGGATTACCACCAGATAGAGGTTTTGAGCATGTTATAGAGTTAGAACAGGGTGCCAAACCAGTTATAACAACCCCATACCGCCATCCAAGAGGTTATAAGGAAGAAATTGAAAAAACTATTAAAGAACTCCTGGACATGGGATTCATAAGGCCTAGCTCTAGTCCATTTGCATCATCTGTGGTACTTGTCAAGAAAAAGGATGGTACAATGAGAATGTGTATAGACTACAGGTCTCTAAACAAGAAGACCATAAAAAATAGGTATCCCATACCACGCATAGATGAACTCATTGATGAGTTACATGGTGCTGTATACTTCTCAAAAATTGACTTAAGATCAGGCTACCATCAAATCCGAATGAGGAGTGAAGATGTGGAAAAGACTGCTTTCAGATGTCACTATGGGCACTTTGAATTTCTTGTTATGCCATTTGGACTCACTAATGCACCAGCAACATTCCAATCTTGTATGAATAAGGTATTCAGTCAGCATCTTCGAAAATTTGTTTTGGTATTTTTTGATGATATCTTGATATACAGTAAAACATGGGAAGAGCATCTAAAGCACATAGACACTGTTTTGGGAATCTTGGAGCAGCAATCCTTCTATGCTAAGCTATCTAAATGTGAGTTTGGTTTGACAGAGATCCTATATTTGGGACATATTATAAGCTCTAAAGGAGTACAGGTTGATCAACAAAAAATCCAGGCAATTTTGGATTGGCCTCCACCCACTAATCTTACACAGTTGAGAGGTTTCTTCGGGTTGTGTAGCTACTATAGGAGATTTGCCAAGGGATTTTCTCAGCTTGCTGCCCCCTTGACTGATTTGACAAAGAAAGGAGCTTTTGTTTGGACAGAAGAGGCACAAAAAACATTTGATAAGCTTAAGGAGGTAATGAGTTCATGCCCTGTGCTTGCAATTCCAGATTTCTCTTTACCTTTTGTTGTTGAATGTGATGCTTCGGGAGAAGGTATAGGGGCTGTCCTAACTCAAAGGGGACATCCAATAGCATTTGAGAGTCAAAAATTAAATCAATCAAAGAAAGGGTACTCCATCTATGACAAGGAAATGTTGGCAATCATGCATGCACTTCATAAGTTTAGACAATATTTGGTATGTGGGAGATTCATTGTAAAGACAGACCATAATAGCCTCAGGTTCTTCTTGAACCAAAGGGATTTGAATGATCGTCAACAAAAATGGGTAAGCAAATTGCAAGCTTATGATTTTGATATTGAATACATGAAAGGAAAGAATAATGTGGTTGCTGATGCTCTCTCAAGAAAGCCCACTTTGTGTTCCTTATCATCTATCTCTGCTGATTGGAAAGTCTCCATAATTTTAGAGTATGCTAAAGATTCATTTGCCACCAAGATTTTGGATAAGTTAGTGGATGATAACAGGTACAAGGTTGTTGATGAATTGATTTATTACAAGAACATGATCTTCTTAGTGCCAGGGTCAAAAACTAAGGAGAGGATATTGAGGGCCTTTCATGACACACCTTTGGCTGGTCACCAGGGATACTTCAAGACATACAGGCAAATTCGAGAGCGGTTTTCATGGAAGGGTATGAAGGAGGATGTCCTTAAACACATTAAGGAATGTATGGTATGCCAACAAAGCAAGAGTGAGCAAAATTTTCCTGCAGGGTTGTTGCAGCCACTTCCTATTCCTGAACAAAAATGGGAAAGTATTTCCATGGATTTCATCACTGGGTTGCCCAAGGTTCAAGGTAAGGATTGCATATATGTGGTGGTAGATAGACTAACTAAGTATGCACATTTCTTTCCTATCACATCTGATTTCAAGGCATCACAAGTGGCTGAATTGTTCTTCAAGGAAATTTTTAGATTACATGGTTTGCCTAGAAACATTGTTAGTGACCGGGATAGTAGATTCCTCAGCTCTTTTTGGAAGGAGCTCTTTCATTTGGCAGGAACTGAACTCACTCCCAGTACTAGCTATCACCCTCAAACAGATGGACAAACAGAGATAGTTAATAAATGGATAGAAGGATATTTGAGGAACTATGTTTCAAATCAACAACATGCTTGGGTGAAATGGTTACACCTAGGGGAGTATTGTTACAATACATCTCATCACATGTCTATTGGTATGCCTCCTTTTCGTGCTCTTTATGGTTACGATGCCCTTTCCTTTGTTGATCTAATACTTTTCGATAGCAGAGTACCCGCAGCAAGTGATTTCATCAAGCAAAGCCAAGACATAATAAGGTCCCTCAAGGATAATCTACAACATGCACAAAACCAACAAAAGATATATGCTGACAGAAAAAGGATTGAAAGATCTTTTGAGGTGGGAGATTTGGTATTTGTGAGGTTGCAGCCATATAAGCAAAGCACCTTGAAGAGAAGTGGGGCAGAGAAACTCAAGCCAAGGTTCTATGGGCCTTATAAAATCATCAAGAAGGTAGGAGAGGTAGCTTATGAATTAGAGCTCCCACCAAACAGAAAAATACATAATATTTTTCATGTATCTTGCTTAAAGAAGGTTCTAGGCCAGCAAACCATAGTATCTACAGAATTACCACCTCTTGATGATGAAGGGAAATTAGTTTTGATACCAGAAGAGATTTTGGATAAAAGAGAGAAAAAGTTGAGAAATAGGAGCATCACAGAGCATTTGGTCAAATGGAAAGGATTACCACTAGAGGATGCAACTTGGGAAGGAGAACATATTCTTGAGAATTCCAACCTTCATTGCTTGAGGACAAGCAATATTTGGGAGGGGAGGACTTGTCATGTCCCCTATTCAAATAATTAAAAAAAAAAAACTTTGTTAAGGCAGGCAGGCTCCAAAAATGTGAAATTTCGGAAAAAAGGGTTAATCTTTGGAAACCAATGGACTAATAAATAAAAATTATTATTAAATTATATTTTATTAACCCCTCTTGGACGTGAGTTAGGGTTATGCCCTCTTTAAAAGGGGTTTGGAGGCATTTTGGGCTCATTCTACATCTTGATTCTTGATAATTTTCTTGTTGTTCTTCAGAGGCTGCCAAACCTGTGGAGAAGGAGACCCAAGAATGGGAGTTTGTAGGTTTCCAGGAAGGCTAAGGACGGGAGTTTGAAGCCATTCCATGTGCATGCTCATACAGAGTTTGCCCTTGTGCTGAATAGTGCCGATTTGGGTGTTTTCGGGGTTGTTTTTGGTTTGAATTTGGGTTTTCAGTTGAGTGTTTCATATCAGTTTGGTTTGCTGTTGTATTTCAGACTTTATGATGTTAAAATAGAGCTGAATATATGTATTGGGTTGTGATTAAACTTCTGAGATAATTTATGAGTGTTTTGTGGTGTTTCCGGGCATTTTTTGTGTTAATTTCGGGAGCCCGATTGATCATAGTTTTGCCCTACATTTGTGATCTGTTGTGTAAGGGCTATACAAATTTGGAAATGTCATTTTGTGGGCTGTTATGCTGCTGAAATCTCTGTAAAAATGTCCATTTTCAGATTTATTAATAATTTGTGAAGTTGTGAAGTTTTTGGCACTAATTTGGACATACCCGATTTGGGTTTTATTGGAAAATTGACAGATCTTTGTTATATTGGTTGTTTGATTTTAAAGTTCAGATTTGAGGCTGGAAATATCATAAAAAATCAGTAAAGGGACATTTCACAAATAGAAGGTCCCAAGGAATTTCAGGTGTTGAGCTAGAAAAAAATGTAATAGGTGTCGAGCATTAGTAAAACTTAGTTGATGCTAGGTGAATCCACAGTAGGTGCCGAGTAACATAGTATGTGCCAAGCATCCGAAAGTCAATAGTGCCAAGTTGCTACATTATTTGAAAAGTCAAAGATTCACCAGATCTGAGCTGACAAGTTTTTTACCTTGAATTTTGTGAACTTGATGGAAGATAATGATGTTGAGCTGGAGGCAAAAAATTCTAGGTGAACTATTTTTTGGCGAATACAAGTGGATTTCACATGATGTTTCTAGAAGAAACAAGATAAGGGGTAGATACATCATATCTTACCTAATCCATTTGAACCCAAAAAATAAGAATAGGAAGAATAGTGTGGGATAATTATTCTAGACTTCTATTTAAGGAGTTATAGGTCAAAGAAGCAAGAGTGGTTGGTTAGAGAAAGTATGTGGTGTTAAGGAGAAGGCATCGAGAAAGAAGAATAGAGTACATAGACTCTACTTTGATAGGTGACCACAGAGGCAATTGCATTGGCACAATGCATGGAGACTCAAGGAGACAAAGCTTGAAAGGAGGACAAGCTCTCAGAGCTACAGAGAATGGAAGGTAGAAAAATTTGTGAACTGAAATCTGGAAGTTATGTTGTGAGTTATATAAGATCAAAAGCCCTTATTGTTACTCTCTAGCAATTATATTAGTTAGGGAAAAATCATATGGACTTAGGTTGGTTTAACAACCATTTTGTAAATCCTTTAATAAGGTGACATTCCAAGTGAATGTTCTAAAGTCCTTTAACTAGGCCCACTTCTAACAGGGTGGTTGAAATCCCTTGATTGGATCACATTTAACAGTGTGTTATGTATCCTTTAACAAGGCAGGCCTTTCACAGGGCATCACTTCATAAGAGTGAGAAAGGAGTAGCATGTTATTGGTGTTTTTTTCCCATATTGGGTTTCTAGATAAATCACTGTGTTATGTGTTGATCTTTCATGTCTTATTCCAGCATGTTGATTTTTTCATAACTTGCTAAGATGAATGTTTAACTTGGATTCATGGTTAGTTTAAATGGGCTCACTATACTTAGTGAAAAAGTTTTATTAGGACATTTGGACCTTGAATAATTGATTCACCCCCCCTCTTACTTATTCTAAAGCATTTCTAACAAGGAAGTGGAGACACTACTTTTTGCCTAAGGATTTTGTGGTATTTACTTACAACCAAGCCCTCAATTTCATTAACACTCAAGAGAAGCTCAGCTTGAGACATATCAAGTGGATGGAGTTCTTATAGGCCTATGATTTCACAATCAAGCATAAGAAGGTACAATGTAACTAGGTGGCAGATGCATTGAGTAGAAGGGCACTCATAGTCTAAGAGGTACAATTACAAAGCATTGAGATAGAAGATTTCAAGACTCTCTATGAGGGAGATGAATATTTTGTAGAAGTTTATAAGGTATGAATGGAGTTTAAGAATCATTTTCATGGTGAATATGATAACTATACTTTGTAGAATAGACTACTATTCAAGGACAACTAGTTATGTGTTCCTAGGGGTTCTATGAGGGATACCCCGATCCAAGAAAAATACAATGCCAATTGAGTGAACATTTTGGTTTGAACAAGACCTTGGAATTGGTGTGAAGGTTCTACTACTGGCCTAACATGTAAAAGGATGTTAGAAGGTATGTGGAGAATTGTGGAATATGTTAGAAAGCTAAAGGCATTGCTACTTGATGCAGGAGCATCTTGGTTTTTCTCGGTGGCTACTTTGGAGTTCATGGGAGGAGGCTCAATAGTTGCTTTGGTGGGTGCTTAGACTGGTACTCGGTTGAAAAAGGAATTTGGTTGCTCGGCATGGTCTGGAAATTTGGTGCCTGTTGCAAGTCATGTAACTAATTTTCTATAATGAGTTAGAGGATGAAAATTTCAAAGATGGAAGAGAAATTGTTAATTAATTTGAAGAAGGTATCAAAGTGGGAGTTCCTAAGTGTGCAGATAGATCGCCAAACGTGAGGTAGTTTGCACTAGGACCTTGCCTTGGGTGAAGGATGATCATAAGGTCCTGGTAAGTAAACAATGTTTAGTGAAGTTCAAAATTGGGACTTACCATGATGAAGTTCTCTGTGATATTATTCCAATGGATGTTTGCCATCTATTTTTGGGTAGACCTGTGGCTTAGATTGGTATAAGTAGGGGTTATGGGGAAGACTTTAGGATTATTGATCCATGAAGGAGAGGTAGAGGAGCTTGGAAGAGAAAATTTTGAGAAGGGCTAGTAGCTGCAGCTTGGAAAACAAGGAGATTGCTTGGCGGGCTTGCGAGCACAAGTTGATATCTTCCTTGGAGGTTCATCTAGACTAGCTAGGGTTTGGGATTGGATCTTGAGGGATCTTGCAAAACTTTTACTTTCTTTGTATTTGGCTGTAATCGGGAAGGCCTTACAGCCCAACACATTGCATGTAATCAGTTATTTTATGAATATATTATTGTGATTTGGTATTAGATCTTGCAATGTTTCTTCTTGTTGTTGTGTTTCCGCTGCATGGTTGTATAGCAGGGGGCTAGGACATCTCCTTTGGGGATTCTTTTTCCATATCCTCATTACTACTAATATTGGTTTGTATCAACCTTGAACCACTCACAATAGACCATTAGAATGTTAGAGCATGTATTTTCTAGTAGGTCTACCTAGGACAAATACTAGATTGGATAGTATATTTGTAGTGGTAGATAGATTCAATAATATGAGTCACTTTATACTTGGCAAAAATACTAATGATTCTAGTCATATTGCATATCTTTTCTCTAAGGAGATAGTTAGAATCCATGAGTTACCTAGAAGTATAGTGTCAGATAGGGATATAGAATTTATGGGTCATTTTTTGAAGACCTTATGGAAAATATTGGGAACAAACTTGGCTTTTGTGCCAACTTATCACCCTCAGACTAATGGAAAAACTTAGGTGATAAATAGAGTTCTTGAATTTTTTTTAAGATGCTCAACTAAGGAGTATGGTTAGGTATGAGACCAAATGATACCCTATACAAAGTTTTCCTGCAATGACAATGTAGATAGGAGTACAAGTAAGAGTCTATTTGAGGTAGTATATGGCCTACATCCTAGAGTTGTATGTGAACTTATAGACTTGAAGGATTAGAAAGGGGTAAGTGGTCATGCTAATGACTTTTCCCAGTCCATGAAGGAGATACATGAATAGGTCAAGGAGACACTCCTCGAAGCTAATCTAAAGTTAAAGGATAAGGTGGATACAAAGAGGAGGGATATTTAATTTGAAGTTGGAGATTTGGTGATGGCTCATATGAATAAAGAAAGAATGATAAAGAATGTGCTAGATAAATTACAAATGAGGAGGATAGTACCTTGTAAAATATTGGAGAAGTATGGACATAATGTATACAAACTGGACCTTCCTAAGGAATTCTCTATCTCACTTATTTTCAATATTCAGGAGTTAGTCAAATACAAAGGGCTTGATGTAAAAGAAAATGAGAGCATCTTAGAGGTGGAGAAAGACTTGAAGGATCTCAGAGTGTTTGAGAAGCCCAAGCTACAAGTAGAGACAATATCAAATTCAAGGGTGAAAAAGAAGACAAGACACCAAGTATACATGGAGCATCTGGTAAATTGGAGGAACAAAACTGAGTCAAAGGCCACTTGGGTGGATGAAGGTGACTTAAAAAGTTTGGGCATTAGATTAGACTTCATGTCCAATAGAGGGTAGTTATCATTGTTGTGACAGGGGAAGAATGGTGCAGGAGCACGTAGGATTTTGCCTTGTCCCTATTTAGAAATTTCCTTGTAAATGGTCTTAGCCAAACCATTGAAGAATAAGGACTTAGGTGAGTCCATGGGGTGTGTCAAAATAGGTTAGGAGGGGTTGACAAGAGTTGTTGAGTTGTTTTTAACATTTGGACTCAAATAGGACATAGATGAGCAAATGTTTCTTAGGAATAAAAAATTGGTCAAAGGGGTTGAACATAAATAAAAATAGGTGAAACAAAGTAAAATGTCCTTATTTAGTCCTAAGAGATCAAAATGGACACTTTTGGCATCCTAGCAAGAATTGGGAAGCAAAAAGAAAAAAGTTGCTCATGACAACTTTGACAACTTTTATGCAACTTTGGACATAGGAATTATTGGGTAGTTTTTACAACTGTAACACATATAGGAGGCTTATAAAAGGCCATGCCAAGACCAATACATTGGTTGACATTGATATTGTACAGAGGCATAGTGTATTTCAAGGAGTTTTTCAAGAAATTTTACCATAGTATGGTTGAAAACCACTCCTCCGCAGTTCTATGGATTGAACTAGTTATTTTTCTATATGGATAGTTCTTGTTGTTTCCTTTCTAAATCCCTTATTGTTTATGCAATTTAGTTTATTTTGATAGGAGTTAGAAATTGTTCTTGATTTTTCTAGTCAACTGGTTTGTACAGAGCTAGTTGTGGAAATATAGCTCTAACTTGAATTCCAATGGTTGAATCCACATGGCCACTTGGAATCAAGTAGAGCATTGTACATACACTATAAATATGCAATTTTATGTTTTGGGGATTTGGATAGCTATTTTTTCCAACAAGCCCTAGTGTACCTGACAAGGTGACTTGGTGAGTGCAAGAGAAAATAGATGGAGAAGGTGGATTGATTTGTGCTAAATAGTTGGTGATCTATGTAGTCCATAGGGTGAAGGAACCTAGGAATGAATGTGGGAAGGGGTTAAATCCATTTAGTCAATTAAAAACCCCTAATTTTTTTTGACTTCAACAAACTCCTAAAACCCTTAAAAATAGGGTCATTTTGGTATAGCATTGTACAAATTGTTGGTTTTAGAATGATCTTGACATTCGAGTGTCAACACACTTAACCAATTCCACCATATATACCGAGTGAGTGATAGTGGTTGTTGAGTCAAGATCTTATCAGGTTTCGAGCAAGTAATAGATGCCGAGCAAGACAAAGCATAGTATGTGCTGAGTGATTCAGGAATATTCATGCGCCAAGAAACACAGAGTATAACAAGTGCCAAGCAATCCAAAAATGTAACATGTGCTAAGAAATATAGGAACATTCAAGTGCCAAACATCAACAATATAATATGTGCCGAGTAACACAGAATCAACATAATGGTTTGTGCTTTCACAAACTAAGATGTAAACCATTTTTGGAGCTGACTTAGAGAGATTTCAAAGGAGAAAAAGGATAAGAATGAATCATTTGCATTCCGTATGCGATCTACATGCAGCCAATCAGAAAAATGGAGAAGGAATGCAACCAATGCGAAAAATGCAAGGTATGAGTGGGAATTTGAGATTCAATGTGGATCGTAGATCCATACCTAACCCTTAGTTTTCAAAATCTTTAAAATGGAGTCAAAATATCCATTAGGAATGTGAATATGAATAGTGTATGTGGAGATTATAGAAAAATTTTAGTGAGAAGAAGGAAAGATTCAGAGGAATAGAGAAACAATTTCATATCCAGTTGATCAGAGTAGCACAAGGCACAAGGAAAACATATAGAGATCAGATCAATCAAGGATTAGAATAGGAAGAGAAGATCTAGTATTTGAACCCAGTAATTAAAGATTACACTATGTCAGGTCAAATGTTCTAATACTTTCTCACCATTTTATTAGATGCTAAAATCCTATTTTGATAGGTTAGCTTAACAACTAGGTAGGAGAACCTTTGGAGAAGGTGATTGAAAATCCTATGTATTAGGTGGGTTTAACAACCTATTGTAAATCCTTTAACAAGGTGACACTTCATGTAAATGTTTGTAAATCATCCAACTAGGTCACTATTGACATAGTGTAAAGCCTTTAACAAGGCAAACCATTAGAAGTGGTTGAACATATACTGCTGCAGTGATTTTTGTGGGTATCATCCCCACCCCAGTTTTACCTTCTTATTCCTGGAGGGTTTTTGGGTTATCAATTCTGGTGTTATGTGTTATTGCATGTAATTTTCTTTATGTTCCTTTATATTTTTACATGCATGCAATTTTATTTTTAGTTATATTTTAAAGGATTGAATAAGGTTAAAAGTGTGGTACTTCTGATTCAACCACCCCACACCCCCCGCCCCTCTTAGAAGTACTCTTCCCATTTAAATATTCCAACAAAAATGAGTTAGAGGTTTAGTTGAATCTTGGAGGGTTCCCAAAAGGGTGCTAGGATCCCAAGTTATTTTTTGGTCTTGTTAAGGAGTTTGGGGAAACAAGAGTCAAATTCCCCTAAGAGGCCTAATTGGGGGCAAAAGGACTACAAGGCCAAATAGTGGATTTGGAGAGATTGTTAAGGAGTAGGGGCATATGGACACCAATAAAAACTTAAGAGCTTTGGAAAGAGTAAGTGTTTAAGCTTATAATTCTCACTTGGTCAGAGAAGATCATAATTACATGGAATAGCAAGTGGGACACCCATAATGCATGAGTGTGTTTGCAAAGGTAGAAGAGTATATTGAGTTGATTGGTGAGGATCAAGGAGCAAGAGGAATAGGAGAGAGATTATCCCTTAGATTAGGATGAAGGAAGAGGCCCTAAGCAGCTAGGAGAGATTGGGCCTAGTGTGAACCTAAGAAAGAGTGTGTTTAGGTTTTGGTGATTAGATCCTCCCCATCAACCTCACTAAGTTTGACATAAACACATTTTTGTGGTTGTTAGATTGTTCTACTACTTTAAAATTATTAATGATAACATAATAAATTAATTAAACAATTAATAATTCAAATTTTAATTTACCTTAGGCAATCTCTCATCGCCAAATGTGAGGTAAGTGAGCAAAGATACAAAGCCCTGCTGATCTCCCTCCATTACATCAGATGTTTCCTACGAAAGTTAAAAATGTAGTTGTTACAATGATGCTAATAATTTATTTATAATCTAAGAATATTATGATAAGTAAAAAATAAATAATAAATATACATACTATAAGGCTCTCATTGTGAATGAAAATATATGAGGGTTTGCGATGGCAAATATGGTTATGTGCATCATTAGAGGCCATCCCCTATAAAATAAATGATACATTAACATTTCATTAGTAAAAAAAAATGAAAAGTACATATCTATCTATATATACATTTAATGACTTAAAAATATATAATTACCTTCTCCTTGTCAATGGTCAGTGGTGCAACCCCTGACACTGTTCATCACTGACACATGGAACCTGCAAGAGAAAAAGAAGACAAGAGATCACGTAAAATATAATATCAGATAGGAAATTAATGAGTAATCAAATAATTCTTAATTTAGAGGTCTCAAGGCCAAATGAAATGGTCAAAAGTGTGACAGTATCCAAATCTCTAATCTCCTCCTCTGTCATTAGTTGGACATAATTGAATCAATTAATGTACACAAGTACAAAGTTGTCAATTTTTTGAAAATATAAATATTGATTTTAAATTAACAATGCTATGATGAATAAAATGTATGGAATTCACATAAAAAAAGGAGTCCATGTCTCTTCCCACCCCTTCTCCTCTTGTCAGTTGTGTGTGTCTCTGTATCGATATCTATCATATCAACATCTCCAACCTCTAAATGAAACTTAGAACCAATAATGTGACCCAAAAAAATACTCTTGCAAATATCATAAGTATACAGCACACAAACATGTCAAGAACTTCCAGATGTACTAGTGCTAACATCATCAACAAGAGGAGGCAATAATGGCCTAGTTTGTGTGACTATTAGACTCCTCAAATGATTAATGACTCTAATCGATGTTGCACTAGCCGTAGTGATGACATTAGGATGTTGCATTAGAGGAGGGAAAGGGATATTACAGGGAACAAAGATCCTGTGGAGCTCTACTTCACATTGGGTCTGTCTTGTGGAGCTCTACCTCCTACACTCATATTTAAATTTATGCTCTAATAATTAACTTTAATCCCTTTGATAAACTCAACGTAATTTTCTCAAGAAATATATTGGTACCTCTAAATTACTGTTTGGTGGTTTTTCAAAAACCATCCACTAGCGATCCCAAAAATGTGTTCTAATGGCCTCATTAGTGCACCATTTGATTGACAATATTGGTTTTTATGGTAAAATATTTTACTAGTTTTTAGGTCATCAAATAAGTCAATTAATTCCTTTTTACTAATAATAAGAGCAACAACCCCATAATAATCTAAGCCATCATCAAATTAGTGGTGCATCTCATCATACACCAAGGAAGAGATGCATCATGCTACTTAATAAGGGTATGAATATTACTTCTAGTGGTTTCAAAATGCATGCATCATTTCTCCTAGAAATGGGGACCCCCAAGTAATTTTTTTAATCCTAGATACCTAGTTTGAGGCCTAGGTCATTTTGGAGCTCTTCACAAGTCTGGGGCAAGCCTCAATCTTTGACCAAGAAAGTCTAGGGTGTTAGAACTATGGAGAAATTAGAAATTTTAAGTGTATTTAGTGTATGAATGTGCACTAGTGGAATATCACACATGCACACCTTATCCTGGTGCACAGGTGCACTTAGTGCACACTCATCTCCCTCTAGAGGTGTGAACCTATGCAGTTGCGTAGGTGTGCACCTCCAAAGGGTATACACTCGAGGCTGGGGTCTATATAAACCCCAGACCCCCTTTGCCTACTCTTTTCTTCTTTGAAATCTCCTATTCATCGCTTCTATGCACCTTACACACTATTCTCCCACTTCCTCTCCTGCATCACAAACAAACAACAAACAAGGTTAGAAAACATCAGAAAGTGCACATATGCATACCTCCCAAAGGTGTGCATGTGTGCACCTCCTCTCACTTTAAAGAAACCTAACTAAAACCTAAAACACCTAATTTATGAAGGGTGCACACATGTGCACCTTTCAACCTAAGACTAAGAAAATCAAAGGAACCTAAGGAAAGGTGCACATGTGCACACTTCTACAAGGTGTGTACATGTGAACCTTTTCAAATAATTCAAGACATATATAAGGGTGTGCACATGTGTACCCCATCAAGGTTTGCATGTGCACACCCTTTGTGCACTTAAATAAAACATTAAGACTTAATTTAATTCCCCCCTTACATTTTCCTTGTGCATGTGAGTAGTTGCACACATGTGCACGTTGGAATTATGATATATTTGTCATTAATGCAAACACTTATTCAATTCTGAATGCTTATCGAGCTCATCACTTAGTCTCAAGTATATACCGAGCATTCAGTGGCTACCTTATAAGTTCAGTAGGTAAACAGTTCTCACCGAGCATTTTAGAAGATACCGAGTGAATGAGAAGTTTAATAGTGTTTACTGAGTGAAAAAGGTAAACAAAGTTTAGCAGTTTTTATCAAGTAAAAAAGGTAAACTAAGGACTCAGTGTTTACTGAGTAAAGCAAGGTAAACAAAGAAGTTAGTTTCTACCGAGTGACACTATATCTGACGAGTCACCAATGGTTACCGAGTTCCAAGCAATTTTGTGTGGCTAGTATGAACTGAGCCTCTACTCCTATCAAGTGTATGATGATGCCAAGTAATGTAGTGGATGTCGAGTATCAGAAGGTCATTGAGTCAATTCAGTGAACCCGAGTTATTTACTATTTGGCCAACTCAGTAATGTTTAGTTTACTTGTGTTTTGGTTGACCTTGCAATTGTAAATATTGAAATGGTATATATGTAATGTATGATATCATTTGCAGTATAGGATGTATGAAAAGAAAAGGGATAGTGATGTTCGCATGTGAAGAAGGTATTGCTATCAGCAACAGAGTAAAAGGAATACAACAAGGTCAACACAGGAGCAAAAAAGTTATATCTATCACATCAGGTGATCAATGCAAAAAGGATCTTATCAGCAAACAGTTGTAAGTAGATCCACTACTTCATCCTAATAGGTGAATTAGTTTATAAATCCTTTAATAGGGTAGACTTAATAGTCTTTTTGTAAATCTCCTAACAGAGTGCATACTTCAATGTATGTTTTTAAATCCTTTAACACAGTGGATCTAGCAGTCCTACTTGCTCCTAATAGGGCAGATGACCAGAAGTGATCATAGTAAGCCTTAATCGGCCAACTTCATATTGCAGTAACAAAGTTTTTTGGGCATCATCCCCACCTCAGTTTTACTTTCTAATTGGAAGGTTTCTGGGTCACCAAATCATTGTGTTCATGTGTTATGAATGATTGATCTTTCATTTATGCAGTAGATTAGATGAATGAATGATGAATGGTTAAAATGCTGAATTGCTTAAAAGTTTTATAAGTTATTGATTCACCCCTCCCCTCTTAGTAACATATCTTTTCGTGAATATTTCTAACAGTGCATGTGTGCACCCCATCATGGTGTGCACATGCATAGGTGCATAATTGTGCCAAAATGGTCATATATGGACCATTTTCTACACCTAGCACACTTTAAGGTGTACTAGGTGTGTTTTTTTGCATTTCATGGGTTTGTAAGGGGAAATTGATCAGTTTTTACTATTTTGGGTCATTTTTGCTAGGTTTTAGTATGTTAGGGTTTGTTTTGTGTCATATTTTTAGAATTTTGGACTGATATCTACCTTCTTGTATATATAAATTAGTGTTGTCATCATCTTCAATGGTAGAAAAGATAGCTCCCAAACCTATAGTTATTAAATATGAAGGTACATTGAGAAAATCCCTCTTTTATGATGGACAATCTAAAATTAGAGACACTGAGCTAGGCCATATTGACTGGAATGCATTTCTTACTATCTGTAGTAAGCTAAAAGAATGATCTACAATGGTATCAATGCTTATGTGATCAATCTTAGTCAACATAGCATCACATCTAACTTCAGTACAATAATAAGAGCTAATATTGACCTTGGAAAAACATTATGCTTTTGAGGAAAAAGTTGTCAAGAGTGTCACAGTGGAGATAGTCTTGGACCTTCGACCTACGAATATTGAGAAATTATTCGATTTCCTAAGAACTGATCAATATGTGAAGATAATGTTTTACAAGGTAGAAAGATGGTATGGAGAAATTGAAAAGGAAGCCAAAGAGATGATTCAATCATCCTTCCTAATAGATTGAACACAAGTAGGCTATAAAGTCAAAAAAGTGGATATGACACGAGGATACATGAAGGATGATATTAGCTACACAATTATGATTTTGAGTAGAGCAATGAACTTACTATGGCTGGAAATCTTTACACATGGATGGTCCATTTCATTGTTACCAGCAGGATGACAAAAACACCGATAGATTGGGCCATTGTCCTTAGCGATAATCTTCATGAGCAACTCATAGCTTTGAAAGATAACCCAAGATTCTATATGACATCATACATGGTGTACTTATTGGTGGCTAGGACCACTAACTAACTAGGACTTTACCAAAAGGGGAGCATGCAAGATGCTACTGTTTGGCGCTATGCAGTGTACCCACAACTAGTGAAGAAGAAGCTCTCAAAATAGAGTGTGGAATACAGGATAGTGAATGATGGTTTCATATTTGTAATTATTTGATTCATAGAGGGTGATTATGCCAAAAGAATGTCGGTAGAAGCAATAGCTCAAATTACAAAGATTGGTGTCTACTACATTTAGTTAAATATATTCACATACCTTAGGGTCATAGGAAAACAAGTGAACCCAAAGAAACTCCCAAGGTATCCGTAGGATAGGCTTATTCTATTGGAAATTTCTAGGCAAGTCACATATGCATATGAAAAAGTGAGGGAAAAACACAAAAAGACATGGGTATAGACAATCACCATCGATGCTTTCAAGGTCAAATAGGAGCAAGACATCATGACCTTCAATTTAGAGTGGGATTCATACCCTTAGAAGATTACAAATTCCCTTTGCCATACTTTGACAATATTGGGATGGTACAATATCTAGAAGAGAAGCAATTCATACATCAAGATACATTGGAAGACCATTGGATGAATGCAGTAGATGACTATGATATCTAGATAAGGGATCATTGTAGGATGACTCTATATTTGGTGGATAAGGTGCTCAAGATGAAAATCTTGCTAAAGGCAATCGAGAAAGACACAAAAGACATCTTGGATCCTCTATAAAATAGGGACAAGATTAATGAAAGATATATTATGAATGTGGAGATAGAAATTGATAAAAATGTAGATATTAATCATAGAGCCAGGCATATAGTTCAGTTAACAAAGGAATAGATCAATAAAACCTTCAAACTTGATTGAATACCTTAAACTATTACTCTTCAAGATACAACACACTTAGTGAAGGGTAAAGGTGAAAATTCATAGTACCAACCTTCCCTTCTCAATCCCCTATGAGGCCAAAAATCATATATCAACATGAGAGGGAGGTTGATTACTTTAGGGTGGATAAGAGAAAGACTAAAAGGAAGAGAGTGTCTAACAAAGAATAAGTTGAGCCTAAAGCTCAAGAACATGAAGCACATGAGCCTAAATAGGAAGCCGACCAAGAACCATAAGTGCCCCCACAAGAAGAATAAGAATAGGAAAAATAGGTGCATGGTGGACATGTACAAGAAGAGGAAGTATAGAGGGTGCCACCTATAGGTACAGAGGAAGAAGACTTCCCCTCATCTCTAAAAAGACTAGAATTCAAGCCACTATGGTGGGGACACGAAGGAGAAGATTGAAGAAGAAAAACACTCCACCCCATAGGTGTCCTAGACAATTCCTGAAGGTAAAGAAGAAGAGGATGAATAGATTTAATATGTTCACTTGAGTCAAAGGACTTGCTTAGCTAGGGCCATGGAAGTGGAAAGAAGAAGAAGCTCAACCTTGACTTATCCATCTACTCAAAAGGATCTTAATCATGTTTCAAAATTAGAATATGAACAACAATAATGGATAAATGAAATGGATGGGCAAGGAACATATGTCTTTTACCTCTCTAATTTTGACTTCATGCCAGTTGAAACTAAGATGGTGGGTGAGAAGATAAGAGATACCCCTAGAGGTGAATCTTAGGAGAGAACTTGAGTCAAATGTCACCTCTACCTCAAGGACCTATTGGTATACCACCACCACCATCTCAAAATTTTCATTTTGAGAAAAAGGCTCAGCAATGCCACTTCATCTCACTATAAAATTAGAAGAACAAACAATAGAGGAAGAAGGGACCCAACAACTATAAGCTGATGAAGTATTAGAAGAGGGGAGAATACTTGAAGAGCCTCAACAAATTCCTCACAATATAGAGGTGAGGATCATTAGCCCAAGAAAATACTGAACCTCCAATTGTTGATCTATCTCAAAAGGAGAAGACTCTAGAGATGATAGATAAGGGGAAGGGGTCTATAGTACAAACCACCTCTTTAGTCATATACATGTCTTCAATGGGAACCACATTGGCATGGTTGAAGATGGAGATTTTGTTTTGGAAAAAGAATTGGTTCGACCTAAATGTAGATGAGGGAATGAGAGAGCTAATCAAAGATATCAAGAAGCTTGATACACCTACGGATGATGAATGAAAATTGGTATTCATTATGAAAAATCAAGATCAGGACTTGCTTGCACATGTAGCTATCCCTCCTCCACATGCTAACATTGAGGAACTATCTCCTAAGGATTACTAAATCAAGGAGGTCATGTTAGGAAGACCCATGGTAGATGTTGCAAAGGTTATGATCACTATGGGCATGAAGGAGGTGTTCATGCGCATGGACTATGATGAGTCCAAGTTGTTTATGCTGAAGAAATAAAACTAGCTTCTAAGAGGATATTTCCATGAATTTGTGGGCCCAATAAATTTGGATCATCTAGAGATCACTCTTTTTGTGGCACTAGAGATTAGAAGAGAAAAGGGAAATGTCCAAGTGGATTCATTTTTGTGAGCATGTTAGCATTGATAAGAAAATTTTGAGGAAAAGGGTGTACAAATAATATAGGCCAATTTGAACACATTACACCATATTCAATCAAGCATGGATAAGATGGGTTCCACAGTGAACTAGGATTTTGGGTTGATGGATGAGGTACATACTTAGGAAAAAGACCTTTAGGCTTTGACATCAATAAAAGGTCAAAGGTATCATACGCTCATGGAAGTATATACTATAGAGGAGCTAGATAATCTCAATGACTAGATAGAGAAAATATCTATTAAGAATAAAGTTATCTAGAAACTACATGAGGATATACAAAGGTTGAGGGATTAGACTCAACAACAAATTTTGGAAGCAGAGATATATTATAATGCTACCGACCTTGAAATTTTTGAAGATGAGTCAAAAACCAAGCTCAATTAAGTGCAATTAGTAGTTCAACAATTCTAAAGAACTTCTGAGGATGCTTCGTTAGATGAAGATATCAAGCAAGCATTTAAGATTGAAGAGGTATTGGTGGAAGTGGACACTAAACTTGAAGATTTTGTAGAAACTCGTATAGAGGTTAGCAAATACTGTAAAATAATGAAGAATAATTATGGGGCTTCAAATTTTACTCAAATTTCCAAAGCAACAGAGATTATAGATAAATTAAAGAATAAGCATCTAGACAACACTTTGGGGTTAAAAAGAAAAAAACCCAAATGCTGGAAATTCAATTTTGACACTTGGGAAAATTTTGGATTTTGGAACCTATCATCAAGGTGCGCTAGTGCACTATTTTTAGAAGTGTGCCAAGATTTTTGAAGAAGTATTAGTGCGTCAATAGTTAACTACCAGTTAGTATTTTAAGAGCATTCCATGCACCAGAAACACATTTTTGATGACAATTCAACTCCCATAAACATTCAGAGAAGGCCAAGCTTCCATTTCTAGAGCTTCGAGTGACTCTCAAATCCTCTTACAACTTCCTTCTTCTTATCTACCTCTTCTTTCATTGTTTTAAGTCATGTAAAGGCTCATGCACCCGTTAATTGATATAAAGACGGGTGGAGACCTACTTAGCATCATTTATAGAGTTAGTTTGTATATAATTAGATTTGATTTATTAGTTTTTAGCATGAGTTGCATTTTAAGAACTCTCTATCCTAGCACAAAGTGAGAAGATGATTTCTTATAGATACATGCATGTAATATATACTCCAACCCATTATTTTGATGCAATAATATATGCTATTGGTGCTTTCATTCTCAATGTAGTTATTCTTGCAAGAGTGTGTTATTTTTGTGAATTCATGTTCATGAATAATAATGTAGCCAATGGTTTTTTTTTTTTTAATGATTGTGAACCTTTTAGTTCTAGTGTTTTCCTCATGTTAACGAATTTCACTGATGTACCGAGTTGGAGAAAATATCACCTTATTGTTCCTACATAGCTTCTTGTCTCGTATGAGCACACTTTTCATGGCCTTGCAATTCTATGAGAAATGAAACATCTTTCAATTGTTATTGAATTCCCATCAAAAATTGTATTAGTGGAATTAAGGAAGTGCTGCTCCTATTTTCATTGGTTTCCTACTTGATCTTTTTGACAATTTAACTTGCATACATGTTGTTACCATGGTTTGTGTCCATTAGGAATTCCCATTACAAGTTATTTTATTTAATCTATCATTACATTATCTTTGTGATTTTATTTACTAACTAATGTAGGAGCATCTTGGGTTTGCTCGGTTACTACTTTGGAGTTCATTGGAGGAGTCTCGATAGTTGCTTTGGAGGGTGTTTGGATTGGTACTCAATCAAAGAAGGAGGAGTGCTCAACATGGTCTAGGAGCTCAATGATGCTTGTGGATTTACTAGTGCTTGGCTTGGTTTTGATGACACTCAATTTGGTGTAGGTTCTGTAGGTGTCGAGTTGTCTATGAGCCGACCTTGGCATTTAATTTGTGTATAGGTTATTTGATTTGGTGTTGTAGCTGACTTGTGGCTCAACCTATATTTAATATAAGGGGTTTATTTAATTTGTAATTACTGGGCTGGCTTGTGACTTAGTTGGGTATAAGCAGGGGGTAGATCGTGGTTTTGACTTGCAATTGCAGAGGGCTTGTAGATGGATTAATGGATGCAAAGATGGAAGACTAATCTTGTTAAGGCATAATCATAAAGAGTTTGTGGATTGTATATCCATGGTCTTGGACTTGTGATGTGGTTCTTGATTGTTCATGTGAGGTGGTAGGTTGCAATATGACTTGTCGACAATTTGGGTTTGTCACAAGGAGTGTGGGAAGGATTTGTTGCAGAGGGTTTACAAAGATATTAGGAGATGGATCTGAGAGGATCAGACCTTGAGATGATTGTGAATCTCTATGATGTGTTGGAAAGGAGATTTTCTTAGATGTCTACTTATTTTGAAGCTATTTTGGCTGATCAAGCTAAGGAGGAGGTTGCTCAGTTTGAAACTAGTTTGACTAATTGAGATAAGGATAGGATGAGGAAGGCATTCGATAGATGTTTTTGGAGTTGGAGTCTACCAATTTGGAAGAGAGTTGTTTGGATAGTTAGAAGACTTGTTCGAGAGAGAAGATGACATAGCAAGGTCAAGTTGGAAGAGTGTAGTTTTGTTGATTAGTCTACAGAGTCTGATACATATTCTATAGAGCAACTAGAGGTTGTTACTGAGGATATTCCTAACCTTGTTGATGCTGGGATGGACATTGGTTTTCATGATTAGTCGGTTGGGTCTAACATGGAAATTGTAGAGCACTCAATTGTGGATGATCTAGTTGCTATTGGTGGTGACTTGTATGTTATAGAGAACTTGGTCATGGATGATCCGATTGTTGTTGGTGGTGACTTGTATGTTATAGAGCACTTGGTCATAGATGATTTGATTGTTACTGGTAGTGACTTGTATGTTGTAGAGCATCTTGTTGTGAGTAATGAGATTGCTGGTGTTGTGAGTTTGGCATGTGTTGATGGAAATCTACATATTGTTTCTGATGTGGAGTTTGTTGCTGCTATGGATGAGGGTTTGATGTTGAAGCATTATGTTTAGTTTGTTCCTAGTAGTGAGCATGTTGATTGGGTGGTTGAGATTTTGGTGTTTGATAGGATGATGTAGATGTGGATGATTTTCATGTTGGTTTTCTTTCTCAATTGGAGTGGAAGCCTTTGGTGAAGATGAAGATGGTTGGTTATCTTTCTTTAGGCATCAAAGTGTGGGACACACTTTTCTATTTACTTGGGGAGTTTGATGTAGGAGCATCTTGGGTTTAGTTGGTGACTACTTTGGAGTTCAGGGGAGCAGGCTTGGTAGTTTCTTTGGAGGCTGTTTGGACTGGTACTTGATTGAAGTAGGAGTACTACTCAACATGGTCTATGGAGCTTTGGAGCTCAACATGGTTTGGGAGCTCAATGATGCTTGTGGATTTACTCGTGCTTGGCTTGGTTTTGTTGACACTTAGTTTGGTGTAGGTACTCCAGGTGCTAAGTTGTTTGTGAGTTGAATTTGGCATTTAATTTGTGTATAGGGTATTTAATTTTGTGTTGTGGCTGACTTGTGGCTCAACTTATATTTAATGTAAGTGGTTTATTTAATTTTTAATTGCTAGGCCGATGTGTGGCTTAGTTGGGTATAAGTAGGGGGCCTTGTGGACTCTTTTATTCATTCACTCAAAGGAGTGAATATGGAGAGTAGCTGAAGGGAAAGTTTTCTTGAGTCTGTGGATAGAGCATCGAATGTGAGGTAGTTTATGATAGGATTTTGGTTGAGTTGTGAGATTATGAAGAGCTAGTGGTTGCAGTTTAGAAACAAGGAGCTTGCTTTGTGGCTTTAGAGCACAAGTTGAGATCTTGGAGGTTTCTACTAGATTGCTGTTATGTTACAAATCTGGGCTAGCTACAATTGAATTAGATCTTGAGGGATCTTGCAAAACTATTTTTTAAATTTCTATTTGTATTTGGCCCTAACCTAGAAAGCCTCACAGCTCAAAATATTGCATATAATCAGTTATATCTATGAATAAAGAGTTGTGATTTAGTATCAGATCTTGCATTGTTGCTTCTTACTGTTGTGTCTCTGCTATGTAGTTTTTTGTTGGGGTTTGGACATATCTTTTGGGGATTCTCCTAGCTTGCACTACATCACTAACACTTTTTTAAAATAGGAATTCATATAGTTTCATCGATAAATTGCATTCATCATAAAATAGAAAATAGTAAAAATATATCTCTTTTGTGGTTACATTTAAAAACAATACATCAAACATCTTATCAAAAATTGGTTAGAACCAACAAAGATATCCTCCTAAACATACACATTTATCTTCAATTGAGCGAATTCCAGTAGGTCTCACGATCAATCAAAAACTTGGAGTTGATCCTAAATTAGCTTTTCAAGAGAGGAGTTCAAAAGGATTTTTGCCATTAAGTATCATGCAAAATGAAAAATCAACATTATCCACAATAGTATTAAGAGTGGCTAGCATGGGCGATAAACTAATGATAGTGCTATATGTTTGTTGTACAACCCTCAATTGATTTAGATATTCTTCAATTAGGTTTTGAATTCATGGATAGTTTTGAGGGGGTAGTGGTGGTTCTAGATTTTTTTGAGGATCATTTTTTGGTGGGAGATTGTGTGAAGGTTGGTTAGGGCTTGGCATGCTTGTCTATAATGCAAATAAACATAGAATTACAGTTTGAATGAACAATTTATAAATATGCAAATAAACATAGAATTAGAGTATGAATGAAAAATTTATAAATCAAACTAAAAAATTCTATTTTTATTACAAAAACCTAAATTTAAAGAAAATAATTGAATCGATTGAAAAACAATAAAAAATGAATCTACCTATAGTTGGATGCAAGGTGGAAGGATAAAATGGAAGGATATTATCACATACCCATTTTTTAACCTTGTACCTAATACTAGAGGCCGTTATATTGAAGGAAAATGACAAAACAACGTTTGGATTTTTTTAAAAACTTATATGCAAGTATATCAAATACTCGATATGCCAAGGTAACTTTTTTCAGCTTTAGTATTAGGATTGGGGGAAAAAGTCAGAGAAATTTTCAAATCACTTTTGGACATTTTTGGACTCGTTTTTATTTACATCGCAAGTTTATGGCCCACCATGATCTTGCACATACCCATATATATGCATATGCTTCACAAACATATAAATAGATATACATATACATATACATATACATATACATATACATATATATATACATATATACACATACATATACAAATACACATACACATGCACATGAAAATGCACATGCACATACACATACACATACACATACACACACATATACATATGTTGAAAAAAGATTGATACACGTATGATAAATATGTTTCAATCATTATTTTGTCACTGATGTCAAACTTGCTACTTGTTGGTAAGACAATTGCTTATATGATTTGAGTAGTATCATTTATTTGATTGAAGAGGAGGATTTGATCAAAGAAGGTAACACTAGCACCTAGAGGAAAGGATGAGTTATGATATGGAAAAGGAGTTCAAGGATCAATTAAGATGGTGATATTATAGCGCATTGATAATATACTTAAGGTTACAAAGGATGGTTACACTAATTACATTCAAAAGAACAATTTAAATGAAGTTTTCCTGCCAAGCTTAACAATTTGCATAGTAGGTGCCAAGAAAAGCTAGTGTAAGTTGAGTAGAAAATTAATTGGATCTAAGCAAAGTAAATTTTAGTGTAAGACAAGTGAAATAGTGTAAGTTGAGTAAAGTTGAGTTCTTGTGAAGAACTAGTAAACTTTAGTTTGTGCCAAGTGATTTGATAGAGGATGTCGAGCAACACAATATGTACCAAGCATTAGAAGCTAGTTAATGTCGAGCATCAACATTATGATTAAGATTGAGAATTTGATGAATCTTGAGCAAACAAGTTTGATTTCTTAGATTGTGTGAACTGTGTGGAAGATAAGGTTGATGAGGTTTCTTGGACTAGAAAATGGGCTAATGTCTAACATACTATGAGAAAATCACAAAATCAATAACAATACCTTCACACCCTCTAGTCTACCATGAAAGCCAAATAAACAAAAATGAAGCAACAAAAAGTTAGAAACCCACTCTTTCATTTGTAGCTCCCATGTCCTTCTTTCTTCTCCATATGATGTAGCTCCAAATTTCCTATAATGCACACAATTATGAAGCAAAAGCCTATAGTGATGATAATGCTATGAGAATACTTGAAGATGTGATTTGAATGTGAGAGAAAGAGTGAAAAAAATGAGAAAACTATGGACTCGGAAAAACTTAAGAATTAGGGCCGGAAATGAGAGAAAGAATACTCATTTTATAATAAACATGGAAGATGAGAACATTGGAATTGTCACCTTGGATATACAACTTGGCAAGAGATTCCTTTGAGAATCCATGATACATATGACACAATATGTCAAGTGTAGGATTCTATGATGCTTGGAAGCCAAACAAGGCTAAATATGGTTTAGAATCTATGGTGCGTCATATGACATCTTAAATCCACTTAAAGCGAAGAATCTATGACAATGGAAGCCAAATATGGATTTACATAAGAGAATAAGAATATTGGATTATGAAATATCTTAGCCAAGTGTCAAAGGAGGATCCATGAGGTGTCACACCCATGTGTCATGATGATGTCAATATTTTGTGGAATACTTGAATTACAAATCCTTTATTCCACAAAATAGAAATTTGTGAAGATGGAATTAATGGAGGAAAATATGAATTAGGAAATTAAGAATTCTGATGGTTTGTGGATGATGAACCAATTAATTAATAAAATTTCAATTAATTGAGAAGCTTAGTTAAGAAGAATAATTAGTGAAATGACATAGGATTTAATTATGGGTTATTTAATCCTACAGAGGAAATTAGTAGATGATTGGCCAGTTTGATTTGATAAGTGCTTGATAGTATCCTTTGATGAAATGTGAAAATAATGGAGATTGAGAAGGATGATGGTGGATAGACCAAAGCCATGGTCAAATTGATTGATTGCTGAAAATGATAACATGCCGAGGACACATGACATGAACTAAAGATATGTAGCATTTATCTGACAATGGAAAATGCTATAAGATTAAGATTTGTTGATAGGGTTGATCATAATAACATCGTCAGACACTGTCAATGTTATTAAATGGTTGAAAATGATATGATATGACACTAAAAAATTCAATAATGTCAAAGATTAAATGATCTAAATGATAGTTTGACCTAGCATTGAGAGCCATGATAGTGCTAAGGTCAGATTGATAAGATTTGATAGATTGATAGGTTTCCAAGGCACTAGAAGCCACAAAAATGCCTAGGATTGGTTAGATAATGATTGATTTAAGGTATCAGACATGTTTTGAGTTGGTTATGGTTGATTTTAGGTGATTTTGAGCTGATCTGGGGTGATTCTGAGTTGATTTGATATGGTTTCGAGTTGGTTTGATATGTTTTTTGATGATGTTGAAATGGTTTCAAAATGATATGAAATTGATGTAAAAGAGGATATGAATGATGATAAGCACTGTTGAGATACAATCAAGTTGGTCAAAAGATCAGAGTTAGTGGAATGATAAAATGGGATCAATTAGTATGAAAAGTGATGTCAAATAAGGGGCCCGAGAGTATTTTCAAGGGTTACCACTCAGGACAATGACCAAATAATGAAAATGATATCTCAATTTTTTCACAATAAAGATACTAAGCCAACAAAACTAACAGTTCATAAATCAGATTTGAAACACAAAAGTTATGGCCTTAGAAGTGCAACAGAGGGGCTTCGGGAGTAGTTCTAGGCATCTTACTACCCCAGGTGCACCCAAAATGCACCCAAGTGTGCCCAGTGAACACTTTGTAGGCCCAAGTGGACTATGATAGTACCAAGTATGTCCATGGGGCACTTGGGAAGGCCAAGTGTGCTCTAAAAGTGCAGACTGCATCCCTGAAGTCTCTAGGGGCCAAAAAAAGCCTGACTAGACTCAAAATGACTTGAAACTTTGCATGCATGCCCAAAATGGTTGAAAGAGGTTGAAAAATGAGTAAAATATGTCAAAAATGGCTAAACAAAGGTGAAACTAAGGCTAGACTAGGTGGAAATCCCTAGAAGGCTGACAGACAATGTAGGATGATGGAGGAATGTAGGAATGCAGGATGAAGATGATTTGGTGTATTAGAACACATGATCATAGATATTAATGAAAGAGGACCTAAGAGATGAGATGAAGACTAGTTAGAATGAGGTGAAGGATTTTTCTTTCAAAAGTGTGCTATATGTAAAATGGAGCTTTATTCTGATCAAACCGTAGACACGAACCATTTTACAGTGTCTTATTTTTGCCCCTCTTTGATATAATGTGATTTAGAGCATTGTGTTAAAAAACACTGATGAGAAGGCTATATCAGCATGCCCAGTAGGAATTTTATATATGGGTGCCCCCTTGAGAAATTGACTAAGATATGCATATGATAGGTCAATTTTTCAACAATGAGATGACAAAGTAGTGGATGAAGAAGACACAAAAGATGGAGGAGATGAGATGAGGAATTGTTAGTATGATGAGAAGGCTTTTGCTTTTGTAAAGTGCACTATATTTCAAATAGAGCTTTATTTTGATATGGCAAATGGAATGCAATGCATCATGGCATAAAGGTCTAGAGCGCAAACTACAAAACCTTTTGCATAAACAAGCACGATGCAGATAGAAAATGACCTTGTCCTTCCTAAGGCATATATACACGCCCCAGACTCTCAAAGGTACATTGTAATAGATAGAAAATAAAAATGACCATGAACCATCCTGACCACTCTCATAGATCAGTTTATATCATCAAGTGGCATAGGAACATGATCAAAGAAAAACAAAGCAAAAATAAATCACTCACTAAACAATGTGAGCCAACAGCTATTCTTGTCCATATTACTTGCTTTTTAGTATTTTAGGTGTGCAGATAATATTTGGTAGGTTGATCATGCGATAGTTCTGATTGTTGATTTAGGCTGATAGGTACATAGTGACATGTTGGATTTATTGTTGGTTCACATTGCTCAAATAGTGTGATTGCCATTGAAGTGCAATGCTTTGAGTTTTGGTCTACAAAGTGTAAGTGTTTATGAAAAAGGGATGATTATGTACAAGGTTTATTACAAAATTTTGATGGGTTTTTAGATTTTTAGGGATTTTGGGATATTTGATGTGTTTGTGTAATTAGTTTTTTCAGGACATTTTACAATTTTTTAGTGTTTACTTTAGGACATTTTATGATTTTAATGGATTTTTTAGGACATTTTATGTTTCTTAGTGCTTTTTGAGGGACATTTTATGGTTTTTAAAATTTTTTTAGGATCATATTTGAATGTTTGGGATTTTTTCAAGATTGTATTTGAATTTTTAAGATTTTGTCAGGATCGTATTTGAATTTTTAGGATTTTTCAGGGTCGTAAAAGTATATACAAGTGTCAGCTCCAATCTATTATGCGATCCCCTAGAAAAGATGCAAACTATGTACAAAGGCCTGTTGGTGTTTTATTTTGATGTTAACAGTACTAAAACTACTAGGCGACAAAGGCTTAGTACCTAGATATCAGTACATACACAACCTAAAGAATAGCCAATTCTCATTATCACTTGCATATGCAAAGTATTAGGACCCAACTTCAATAAAACCTTAGACGGCTTTCTACTCTTTTGGCTCTGTAAAACCAGGGCGGGTGCACCCGGGGATGGTTCAAAGATGGAATAATTGTATGAGAATTATCCTTAGTTTCATTTTGATTCTCATCTCTAAATCCTTAAACATATAAGTAAATAACTGATAAACACATCCCTTGAACAGATATGGCCAAGAAATCTTCTATAGCTCTGCAGATGTTTCCAACAACAATGGCTAAACGAAGCTAAAACAATCTAGGCAGGCAAGTGCTGGCCAACTTTGAAAATCTTACAGGAAAGATAAATGAAAATTGATTTTATGATGTATTTTGAAAAAGCTAGTTATAATATACTTCTCTTTTGGCTGAAATACTTTCGATCAGTGCCTAATCCATTGGGAATTCAGAGTCAAGTAAATTCTTAGATCTAATTTGTTGCCTTGCAACGAATTTTCATCAGCAATTTTTACCAGAATTTATCATTCAAAAATCCTTATTAACACCTGAGCAACCTCATCACATTCATCAAAGCCTTTACTTAATCCATTGAATTAACAGCAGTAGCAAATGGATGTACAGTCTTACTAAATTGCAATCAATTGCATAAGCTTTTACTCACACAACATCAAGGTAGCTCAGTACTAAAAAGGAGACAAAATTCAGAGAAGAACAGATATGGGGACAGTTCATAACTTGTATTCATTTCCTTTGAAAATGATATATTCTTTACAAAAGACCCAGAAAAACCTTCAGAGAAGAAGCACAGTTCTTTCTACATTCATCCATATCTCAGAAAATTTTGACAGAGAAAGCATACTATAAATTTCTTTCCAAAAATGTTTGGACCAAAAAAAAGAACTAAGCACAATACTTAGTGAAGACCAAATTCGGACCATTCTTTAGCCTTGGGATCTCACTTAAATAATGTGAGATGCAACAAGCTTCAGGCTACAGAAGGTGACAGGTGTCCTTCTTTTGAAAAACAAAAAACAAGAATAACAGAAAGGTTGATTACAACAGCATTTCTTGGCGGGTCCCTTTCTGTTATGCTTCTTGGTTGTTATGATCTGCTCTCGCAATCATTCTTCATCTTCAGAGTACATACCCATAAGGTCTGCAAGTGATGTATCATCTTCTGTTACATGCAAAATCACTTTAACCTGGGGATTTTCTATGTCATCATTGCTGACTACAAGAGTAACAATTACTCTTTCATCTTCCTCGTCATCTCCTCCTGACATCTGTTCACTAAACTGATCTTTCCATCTGTTGAAAGTATCATCATCTGGCCAATCAAAACTTAGGGTTTCTCTTTGTATCTTTATTAAAGAATTGGCATTTTCTTCTAATTCATCGAATTCTTTTCTTATATCAGCATAATACAGTTGTATTTTTACCAGCTCTTCATTTGTCTTTGCCCAAAACCAATAGCCAGTCTCACTGATGATGTTTGTTATTCTGTTATCAAATAATTCATCCATTTCCTTTTTCCATTTGTCCTTTTCCTTTACTGTATCAACAGATTCTAAGGCACAAGGAAATAGGGTGAATTTCTTAGCAAGATATCTTGAAAAACAGAGTGTCAATTTCCTCTGTAAAGAATCTCTTTTATTTTCAAAATTATCTAATTGATTTAATAAATCAAAAATCCTCTCAACCTGATGGTAGGGCATTTGAACTGTAGATATACAAATAATTGTAACATCATTATTCCTCTGTCTCCACTTCTGTACAAGAGAATCTAGTCCATTCTTTTCTTTATTTAACTCATCTATGAGGGTTACAACCCTTGTCAACTGGTCATAGAAATTTGACCATTGTATTTTATCCCTCAAGTATGTCACACCCTGCCTCCATTTCTCTTCTTGCTGATTTCTAAATTCTATCTGCCACTCATGTAATTTGGTTTTTTCTGCTTCAAACTCCTCTGCAGTATAGAATTGGGGTCTTTCAGGGGTGTCAGGTATCTCAATAATAGGGGTTAATCCCACAGATGACTGTGGGGGATATGCAATTCTTAATGTACTGGATTCTCCTATTTTTCTCTGTCCAAGTACCTTTTCTAATTGAGATACCCTGTTTTCTAACTCAATTCTCCTTTTTACCTCTTGATTATAGGCTTCTACCACTACTTCATATTTATTATGCATATCCATCATTTCCCTCTCTTCTCTTTCTGCAGTAGCCAGGGCAAATTTAGAATAATCCACATTCATGTGGGCTGCCTGTACATTTGAAGTGTCAGCAACTCTTCTTACAATGATACTCCCTGTCAATCCTGAATCATCAGGCTGTGATGAAGTAACCCTGGATCCTCTTCTCAGGGACCACATAACAAGGGCAGCTTGATCATTGCTGAATGCTGTACCCAAGAATTCCTCTTTATTTGGATCCTGGAGCCCTAAATTATTTGAAACAGAATTAAAAACTAATGCGTCAGCAATGTCCCAATTGGGCAATAATAAAACATTAGCATTTTTTACCATCTGTCTTCCCTCATCAGGGGTTATATTTTGGAACTCTTGAACCATTTGTTCTTTTATTAGACTTTGAATGGAGGCCTCATCCATTTCTGGATGTTCTGCTCTCATATTATTGCACCTTTGCTCAAAAATGTGCATGTTTACTCTCCACGCAAACTGATGGAAAGCCCTAGATCTTACAAAATTGTTATCAGACAAAAAATGCTGACTGGCTTGCTCCAAAACAGGGTCCAATTCCCTTCCTCTGAAATCTGCTGTAGTTAATTCAAAACTTGGTACAGGGGGTTCCTGAGGGTTTCCTTCATCAATCTCTGCTTGTGTAACAAAAATTTCTCCTTGTGACCCCATTTGTTCGAATTGCTCACTAGTGAGTTGTTCTTCCTCAACTCTTATTGGGGTTTGAGAAGGTGAGCCACTTTCATCAGGGGATTCTTCCTCCCTTATTATTCTTCTTCTTTTGGGGGAAGGTTCAGGGGGTCTTTCTTCTAGGACAGTGCTGGTGGATCCAACAATCTATTTTTCTTTATGCACAACGGGCACCTGCTGTCGGACAATAGTATACCCTATTTTCTTCCGTACCACCAGTGGACCTACTCCAATGTTGGGAGTGAAACCCAATTTTCTCATAATTTCTCTGGCTTTATCTGGAAAAGAATTAATAAAATGCTATTTCTTCTCATTCATTACCTCCATTATCTCAGAGAAATTACTCATGAGTTTATGTACTTTGTCTGCATTGTTTGCAGCATTACTAAGAGGACTGAAATTTTTATCAAAACAATTAATGAATTCCAAAACTTTTGAATAGACTCTCCATTTTTCTTTCTTTATTTCTTGCTCATGGAGAGAATATTCATTTCTTATTACATCTTCTGGAAAATAGAATTCATGCTGAACTGGACGCAGCTTGATTCTCAATCTAAGGGCAGAGTTAAAGAAACCTTCTGCATCACAAAAACGAGAATGAGACACTGCCATTTTATATTGATCCAAAAATTTATGGAGGAAGACCCACCCTTCTTTAGTTATCACAAACTGGTGGGCTATAGTACAAGTAGGAAAAATTGATCCTGTCCCCCTTTTGTGCAAAAAGGCCTCCTCCACTCCTCCCAACTGCCACAAAAATTCAGCTATCCCTACCTTCAAGGGTACCTGATAGGGTAACACATGGGGTGTTCCTTTGAAACCATAGACCCTGATGACCGTTGAGACTGAATATGGGATAATATCTCCCCAATTATGTGAAACCTTTAGATTGTGGGTTTTGTCCATAGGCCTGATAAGGTGCATTAATGCTTTAGGGATTCTGGGATTGTCACTCAATAAGAGGCACCTTAGTTTGGAGGCAAAGTGCCTATCAAATCTAACGAAGCTAGCATTTTCTGCTTCCCAGGTCATGTCTGCACTCCATAATTGGACTGGTAGTGCTTCCCCTCCTTGTTCTCTATTTAAAACCATTTCTTTACCAAAATAAGTGGCCCCTTTAAAAAGAAACATATGCATCAGTAAGGAATACTGACCCCAAACCTTTTCCACCTTGCCCTGTGCAATCCCCACCAATCCATGATGGATCTCATTTGCCAAGTAAGATGCAAAATCAAAAATTATTTCCACACCAAAAGAAGAGATTTGGATGATCATATACATAAAGCTCACCGGAATGAAGTCTTCTTCACCCTCTCCGAAGACTCTGCACAGGGTCCTATATATCTCCACTGCCCTGGCATTAAAACATGATTTCTTGAAGGGCTCTTTAGAAGATGATGTTATGGTTGGGAGGCCTCCAATTCGGCCTATGTGGGCTTTCAGTGCACCCTGTCTAACTACATCCCTCTTGGATATATATTCTTTTTCTAAATCTATCAGATTAATGGGCACATGATACATGGTGAGGGGTCCCAGACTGAATACCTTCCTAATCTCCTCGGGACTGATGGTAACTAAAGCCTCACCATCTACTCTCCTCACTACCTTAGTGGCTTGGTCATAGTTTTTTGCTATGGCTTCAAGCAAGTCAAAATCCATAAACACGCTGGGAACAACAAGCTTCCCAAGATCAAAATTCCAAATGTTGGCATGAGGGGCATATAACTTTCTCTCTGCAAACCATTTCTTGAATAAACTCAAACCAGTCTGAGCAGTTTGAGCATCCCGGACCCAATTACCTTTATCATACAATCCATCAGCTACCCTAAGCCTAGGATTGAGTGAGGTTAACCTCTTAACTTGCACCGTTTCTACAGTGGACTCAGGAAGTAACTCAAGCAAATCATCATGCACATTTCTATCCAGGTAGTTTACTGCTCCTGTAAATCCCTTCTTAGGAGGCATCTTGGGCTATCCTCTTTAAAACTTAAAAGCTCACAAAGATGATGGCAGTTTTACTTACTTGAATTCTGTCTCAATTTTCCTTTGAATTCCTGCAAAATTTCAGTGAACAGATAACTTGACAATTTCTTATCAACCTTGGCACGCTTTTCTTTCAGTAATAGCTTCTGCACAGGAATGGCTTCAAATCTTTTTCTCGCGTGAAATGAAACTGATGCAATCTCTCTGTATTATACTCTATTTTTTCTCACGGACGAAGCTTTCTTGTCTAATTAATACAGAGAGTGGCACTACATTTTTAATTTAAAACTGCGCCGTTGATCTTCAAAGATCCTACGATCATGCGGTACAAAGAGAACAACTAGGAGTCACACTTGCCATGTCAGTCATATTACCCAATGAGAGCTTGCCACGTACATAATTCTTTCTTTTGATGGCGCTTACCTTTAAACCCACTGACGCTGGAGAACACGTGTCAGCATGTCGCTACTTCGTCATGCATAAAGAACAAACACCTTGCCATAACGAGGCGGCGACAACCGTTGATCGAATCAAGAAATGATTGAAAGATACGCTACAGGGCTTCTTAAGAAAGAAGGGGGTGGGCCCATCTCGCTATGTCGCTGTGATTATCTTCCTTGCAACTCATCATAACGAGATAGCGAGCTCCGTTGATTCACTTTAAGCTGATGTTCCAGATTTCTTGTATATTTAGTCAGGTAAGCATTAATGAGAATCGGATCTCTGCATAGCTAGCACATGTCAAATTTTATCAGTCACCTGTCATTACACGTCATCATAGATCTTGCCGATCTTTTACCATTTTACGGGGCCTCGCTAACTCGCTAACGGTGAAGCACCTCAACTTTCCGATAGCGAGGTAGCGAGCTTCGGCACTTAAAAGGATTCCGTGCCGGAAAAAGCAAGGGGTTACCCAGTAACTACTCTCGTTAATTAAAACTGATTCTGACAATAGTATTCATGACAGGTCATGCCACCTGGTGTAATTATGATACAAGCAAGATGCAATGCCATCATTTTAAGATTTTCACGTGGCCTCGCTACTTCGCTAATGGTGAAGTGCCTGAATTTTCCAATAGCGAAGTGGCAAAACTTCCGGAAAAATCAACATTTCGGCTCTGATGTCAGATATTCTAGTGGGTCCTTCTTCCCCCTTTTTATGGCAAATTGCAAAGTGTACCTGCACAATAAAGTAATTATTAAGCAAATCTTCGATCGCCGCACCTTCACTTCATGGTCCCACCGCTTAAAAACTCGACACTCGCTATCTCGCTATACTTAATGAGCATGCAACTTTCAATAGCGAGATAACGCCAGCGGTAGATCTAATTGGATCTGACGGTCGGGACAAACAGTAAGAAAGGTAACCCGGGAGAGAGGGAAAGGAATACGGAAGCATATTCGCTTCTTTTGAATTTTGAAAATTTTCGCACCCGACCATTTATAAATAGAGATGAATGGAAGGCTTACAAGGCGAATATTTCTTATAGCTGGTTTATCCAAAACCTTATACTTCACTTAGACATAGAACTTCTGACTTTTCTATGGTTTAACTGAAGAATTTTTTACTGCAGAAAAAGTCAGACTAACAGTGGCTCTGTCTGGGGATGATAGACTACTTGAGTCTATGCAAGGATTCAGAATCTATGGGAGAGCAGACCACACACCCGGGAAATGACAACTTCTTCAGAGAGCACTGAGCAACACACAAAAACAAAAACTCAGACTGTACAAGGATTTACAGAAAACAGGACGCCGGGAAAACCTAAAACTAATGTTCATGGAAGAAACTAAGTATTTCTTCAAGAAAAATACCTCTTCAAGAACTGTCCATGAACTGGCAATTCAAGAATATTATCAAATACATCTTTGATTATGTAGGAATCTTAACCCCATGTATTCTCAATGAGATATGGGCCTAACCAAATGGGGTCAAATTTGCCATGTTTTCCTTTATCTTCAATTCTGGCGTTCCACATTAAGACTAGGTCTCCATTTTCAAATTTCTTGTTTACAGTTCTTTTATCATAGAGTGTTTTGACTTGTAACTGCAATTTTTGATTTCTCAGAGATGCTTCTCTTCTGGCTTCGGTCAATCCTACCAGTTCATTCATTCTTTCTTTCATTTCATCAGTAGTATCTTCATCATATGACTGGATGTAATTGTATAATCCCATCAAATTGTTCTGGGGCATTCTAGCTTGAATTCCATACACTAAATCAAATGGAGCCACCCCAATTGCCTTTTTTACAGTTACTCTGTCAGCCCATATTGCCAACTGTAACTTGGAATCCCATGCCCTTTTATTATCGTCCAAGGTTCTCTTAATGATTTTCAACAAGCTTTTATTTGTGGACTCAGCTTGTCCATTCCCTTGTGGGTGATATGGGGCAGACGTTATTCTTGTCATTCCATATTTATCACAAAAATTTATGAATTCCTCAGACCTAAAACACATAGCATTATCTGTGACAACTTTCTATGGACATCCAAATCTGGAAATGATATTATTCAATAAGAAATTATTTACTACTTTACTCGTTGCATTTCTGGTAGGGATAGCCTCTACCCATTTTGTAAAGTAGTCGGTAGCAACAAGAATCCAGGAATAGCCAGTACTGGACTTGGGAAAAATTTCTCCTATGAAGTCCAGACCCCATTGTTGAAAAGGTGCTTTAGTTTCAACTGGCTTCAGTGGAGTATTTCCTGAGAATTTTAGCTTCTCGGCAAATCTTTGACAAGGATCACATTTTTTAACCATAATTTGAGCATCTTTGAACAAAGTGGGCCACCAGAAACCAGCTCTCATTATCTTATGCACAGTAGTTTTGGCCATGTAATGTCCTCCACATACTCCAGCATGCATTTCTTTCAAAATCTCAATTGCCCTTTCTCTGTCAACACATTTCAACAGAACTCCTTCAAAGTTTCTCCACCATAAGTTATTTTGAACAATTACATACCTGATGGCTTGCAATTTAATATTCCTTTTTTCATTATCAGGCAGATGGGGAGGAACTTCCATGTGTTGCAAATAATGTATAACATTAATGTACCAATCACACTGGTCCATGTCGCATAAATCAGTTCTGAAATCATTATTTACTAGGTTTATCTGATTAGCTTCCAGGTTAGTTTCGGCCATAAGTTTGGCCAAACCTTGACCTCTGACTAACTTAGTTATCTGCATATCAATGTTAAATTCTTGGATTCTATTGATCCATCTGCATCTCCTTCCTGACACTTCCTGCTGAGAGAAAATATCTTTAACTGCAGCACTAGGTACAAAGGCAATAATAGTAGCACCTACCAAATAACTTCTGAATGCTTTTACAGCCTTTACCAAAGCATATGCTTGTTTTTCATTTATTTCATACTTTAGTTCAGCATGCTGCAGGGATTTGCTAAAAAAGGCAATAGGCTGTTCATACCCTTCTTGGTTTTTCTGTAATAAAACTGCAGCCACAGTATGGAATGATGCAAAAGAAAAGATATGCATGGGTTTTGTATAATCTGGGGTCTTCAATACTGGAGCATTTTTTATCGCAGTCTTTATATCCTGAAATGCCTATGAAGGTTCACCATTCCAATCTATAACAGCTCCTTTCTTGAGCATTTCTGAAATGGGTCTACTGATTTCAGCGAAATTTGTAATAAACCTCCTCAAAAAATTAACCTGGCCAAAAAAGGACTGTATACCTTTCACGTTTTTAGGTTTAGGGACTTTATCAATAGCCATTACCCTTTCTGGGTCTATTTTTACCCCATCCTTGGACACAATGTGTCCTAATAACTTTCCTTCTGTGACCCCAAACGAGCATTTCTTTGGGTTTAGGGATACCCCATATTCCAGGGCTTTTATAAAATTTTTTTCCAAGTGTTTGCAGTGATCTTCAGCTTTATTAGAATACGCTGTAAGATCATCCTGGTACACAACCATAAATTTGTCAATATATTCATGAAATGCTACATCCATGGCTCTTTGGAAAGTAGCTCCTGCATTAATCAAGCCAAAAGGCATCCTCACATACACATATGTTCCCCAAGGGGTTGTGAAAGCTGTTTTGAACTGTTCACTTTCTTTTACCAGAACTTGATTATATCCAGAAAAGCCATCCATCATTGACATCAATTCAGAGCCGGTCACTTGTTGCAACATAGCTTCCATATTAGGTAAGCCATAATTATCTTTTAGAGATGCAATGTTTAGATTTCTAAAATCCACACAAAGCCTAATATCTCCATTCTTTTTTCTTACAGGAACAAGGTTTGAAACCCAAGTGGAATGCCTAATTGGTTTGATTATTCCACCATCTCTTAGCTTTGTCAGTTCTTCCTGCATTTTTGGGGCAAGGGTAGGATTGATTGGCCTCTGTTTTTGCCTAAAGGGTTTTACATTTTCTTTCAACGGTATGACATGCTGGAAAAGGTCCTCCCTATAAGCTTTAAGGTCATCATATGACCAAGCAAAAACATGCCTGTACTTTCTAAGTAGGTCAATCGATGCTTTTCTGATTTGAACTGGCAGATCTTGGCCGATGTAAACCTTTTTAGGAATTTCATTCGTTCCCAAATTCACTTCTTCTAGCTCCTGCGGTTTGGGGTCCTTTATTTCCGATCTTACTCTGTCTTGGTTATCAAAAATGTTCTCCAAGACTACCAACCCCTTAGGCATCTTATTTTTTTTTAATTGCATGATTTCCTGACCAAAAATGGTTTGCTTCCCATTTATGGTTTCAATTAGTCCATTGCAGTCCATCTCTTGCCCATGATATTTGTCTTCATTTAGCAAAAAATTTGTGATATCTTTGTCATCTTCAAACACCTGCCAATTGTCAATGTTGTCAGGTATAGAAGGTCTGTTTTGAATCTCAATCTGGGAGATTCCTGCAAATGATATTTCTTTTGGCTTGATAGCTACATTAGCCAGAAGATTAGCCATTTTATTCTGGGTTCTATCTCTCCATGAGATCCCAAATGCATCAAAGAATTCTATTTGATCCCAGACCGCGTTTCTATATTGTTTTAATCTCCTATTTTTTGAGGAGTATGTTCTTTTAATCTGAGAGATGATCAACTCAGAGTCCCCTATGACACACAATTTCTTAATTTTGTGATGTGTGGCCACTTTGAGACCTAGCAGCAATGCTTCATATTCAGCAATGTTATTTGTGCAAGCAAACTTCAAGGTGAATGAATACCTGAAGGTGTTATTTTCAGGGGATACAAAGACTACACCTGCCCCTGCACCCTCTTTAGAACTAGCCCCATCAAAGAACATTGTCCATAGTTTTGGTGAATTCATGCAACATTCAACCTCATTTTCAATGATATCAGGTAAGTTTTCCACTTCCTGAATAATTAATTCAGCCCTGAAAGCATTAATCCCAGTGTCTAGGAAACAGGTGGTATCTTTGTCAATTTCTTCACCTAAGATGTGGTTAACCCTTGGTTCCCTATTTACCCTGACAGCTTTGTCCCCTATATGGAAAGTGGCATAAGTAAGGTCACATTGTAGGCTTCCCCCCATGGCGGCACTCCATTTTCTGGAAAGTAGCATCCCGTAATGTGGGGGTATATCCACTACAAGGACAGACATGGTTAATTCCACCTCAGGAAATGCGGCCAGTTTGAATGGTAAGGCATTTATAGTACCTATTACTGGAACCTCTCTAGCATCCATCCCTCGGCATCTACCTTGCTTAGTATCCACCTTCAATCCTAGGGCTTCCATTACTTTAAAGGGCATTATAGTGTTGGAAGCTCCAGAGTCTATCATACAGTTTTTCAAGGTTTTCCCTTTTATAATTAAACTAAGGAAAAAAGGATCAATATCTTGTATGAACGCAACTGATGAATCATCTAAGAACATCTGAGGAATCTGGGATATAATGCCATTGTCCTCTATTATTAATGGGGTCTGTTGGGCTACAACTTGATTATCAATACTATTGTTGTTTGCTATCCCACCCAACCATGACAAAGCTTTAGTTTTATGTTCTTCAATTCTAAAAAGCTCAGACAAGGGTACTTTCACAGTAATTTGAGATAACATGGCAATCATATCAACAGGTTCAACCACAGTAGGTTTTACGATAGTACCTGGGATCGGAGTCTTTTGAGTAGTGGGCACCACTTTTAGCTTGACAACATCCGGTTCTGATTTCTCTGGTTGCACTACGGTCTTTGTTGCTTCAACTCTCTGAAATTGAACCTTCTTTTTTGGTTCCCATTTCTGACCCTTGTTCTCCTTGATCTTAGACACATCTATACTGACTTTCTTGTGTTGATCATCTGTCTTATGAGTGGTGTCTTTGATGAACATACTAGATGGCCTTCCGGCTTCATTATTTATTGCTCTATTTCTCAAATTGTAATTACTGTGGACTTGTGAAATCATTTCGGCTGTAATTCTATCAATTTCCTCCTTGGAGGGGATTCTTAGGTTTGTGAAACCTACTTCAGAAAATGTATTGCATACCTTATCAGTATCATTCTTTTCATCATCTGCAAATATTTGCTGATGATGTAACTGGTAAGCAATTCTCTGGCTGGTAACATCATTCTCAGGTTCTTCTGAATCAGAATCTATCAAATCATCAGATGTGTTCGCCATATTGCAACTTATATCATCATGGTTCTTTTCTTCTGTTTCTTCTTCTGCTTGCACTCCTTGAGCTTGGGCGAATGATTGGGCAACAACACAATAATCAGCAGAATGAGGTGATTGGCATATAATGCACCAAGGTACATCATCATTCATATTTACAGTGTTCCTTTGTAGGGGGTCTGGGGTACCCTTATCCTTCATATTTTGGATCTGGTTAGGAACTGGTTTACCATCTTTCCATTGGGTGGTGTAAGGGTAATTCTGCATCCTAGGCTGTCTATTGAAATTGCTGTTATTCATAGGGGTTCTCTCAGTAACACTTGTCTTATTGAAATTAGTGGGACTCATTTTCTTAAGCATTTCTAAAACATGGCCTATAGTAGGTTCTTCAGGCCTTTTTCCTATGGGAGTTTTGTCACCTTCCCTTTTATTATTGTTCTTAGGGTTGAAAAGCTTAGGATCATCCCTCCTTCCTAATTTGCCAGAGGCCTTTCTATTATTTTCTATATTCACTGCAACTCTATAGGCGTCTCTCAGAGTTTTAGGATCTTTATCTCTCAGTTGGTAGGCCATTTTGCTATCAAAGGCATTAAAATAGGTTGTAAGACAGACGTCTTCATTGAACCGCATAAACTGAAATAGTTTGTACATCCCTTTCTGAAATCTCACATTGAAATCAAATGTGGATTCATTTGGATTCTTCTTGATATTGTTGAACTCATTCAACATGAATCCTGCATTGGTATTGTCCCCATATTGTTCCTTGAACAATTTCTCCAAATCACTCCATGAAGTAATACTATCATCAGGCAACCTCCTGAACCAATCCCTTGCATCCTCTGTGAGTGAATGCACAAATAATTTCATCACCATGTCCTCATGTTCAACTTCATAATCATTGAGCATGTCAATGAAAATTCTCAAATGTTCTTCACCAGTGACAGCATTATTTCCAGAAAAATTCACCACTTTATCCCTTAAATCAAAAGATATGGGATGGGGGGCACCAGGAATACCGGCAAATGATATTTGTCTATATTTTTTGAGGTATATAGGTTTCTTCTGGAAACCAGGAGCGTTAGAAGTACTAGTTGCATTAGCTTGAGTTAGGAGAGCAGCTTGGGATAGCTGTGGTGGGACAAATGGGACTTGTGTGCCAATATTGGAAGATGAGGTAGGGGCAGATTGGGGTGCTTTCTGAGTCGGGATTATGGGAGCATTAACTGGTGCAGGATTTGTAGGTGGGATAGACAAACTAGGCCATGAACTTAATGCAGAATTAGACTTTATGAATTGGATTTTCCTTCTGGTCTCTGCGGCCTGAGCTTCATTTTCAACCTTCTCAAGTTCTTTTGCAAGGTCTTCCTTCTCCTTTCGAGCCTTCTCTAGTTCTAGATCTAATTTTGATATGGAGGGTTGTATAGGTTTGCTCGGTATAGCTTGAGGCTCATTTATTTGGATTCCTACAGCCTTGCCTTTCCCTTTATCTGGAACTGTTCCAGTGGGCTCTATTGGATTAACTTGAATGGGTTTATAAGCTTGAATTTGGGCAATAATTGGTTCTTTTCTTTGATTTAGGAGTTTTTCCTGTTGTTTAACTTTAGCTCTTAGATTATCAATATTTCCAAAGACGTCCTGATGGAGAGTGGGGATATTCTCTTCTAATTTTTTATTCTGATCTTTCAAAGTAGCCATCCTTCTTAGCAGAGTATCTCTTTCTATTATTGCATCCAAAGTGGCTCGCTCCCTTTCCTTTTCAAGACGGATGCGCTTAGCTTCTTCCTCAGCAATCCATTTCTTCAAAAATCCTATTTCAGATTGCACTTCTTTAGAATCAGCGGAGGTTGCCTCAGAATCAGCAGGATCATCTAGATCTATAAGGTTCGGTTCCATATATGGGGCTACTCTGGGATTAAAAAGGTTATCAGATGAACTTCTGAATCCTAGCCTACAATTTATATCTGCTACAGGCCCTGGTCTGGGTGAAGCAACTCCCGTAGTAGGTACATCTTTATCTTGAAAAACTCTCTGATTTGGTAATGGGGTACTGAAAATACCTCCTAAAAGTCTTGTATTTTCGGATTCAGAACTAAGAGAAGATGATTCTCTTGCTATTATCGGTTGATAATGGGAATTTACAGAGGCATTACCTCTAGGCTTCCAAGTAGGATTTGGATCTATTCTTTTCTTATTTTGGTTCTTCCTACCACCTTGGGGTAAATCAGTATACATTGATACAACGGGATTGGCTCTCATGTAAGCCCTTGTGTTTTTTCTCTTGTCAGCCATAATTCTCCTTTTGTTACAATAAGCACTAGCTTCAAAACCTTGACTGAGTCACCACCCTTTTTCGGGAAAATATAATAACACTCCTTACTGACAGAAAGAAAACAATACACGAGCGGGAACAAAAATACGGCACAAAGAGATCAATCACTGATGTTGTAAGACTGCAACTCTTGCTTGTTAGATAAGACACTCGGATAAGCTGGATGTGTCAGTGTATAGCAATGGTACTTGGGTTTGTATCTTCTTTAGATTCTCAAGTTTTGACACTAATGAGTCCCCAGCGGAGTCGCCATTTTGTTGGTGTTTTATTTTGATGTTAACAGTACTAAAACTACTAGGCAACAAAGGCTTAGTACCTAGATATCAGTACATACACAACCTAAAGAATAGCCAATTCTCATTATCACTTGCATATGCAAAGTATTAGGACCCAACTTCAATAAAACCTTAGACGACTTTCTACTCTTTTGGCTTTGTAAAACCAGGGCGGGTGCACCCGGGGATGGTTCAAAGATGGAATAATTGTATGAGAATTATCCTTAGTTTCATTTTGATTCTCATCTCTAAATCCTTAAACATATAAGTAAATAACTGATAAACACATCCCTTGAACAGATATGGCCAAGAAATCTTCTATAGCTCTGCAGATGTTTCCAACAACAATGGCTAAACGAAGCTAAAACAATCTAGGCAGGCAAGTGCTGGCCAACTTTGAAAATCTTACAGGAAAGATAAATGAAAATTGATTTTATGATGTATTTTGAAAAAGCTAGTTATAATATACTTCTCTTTTGGCTGAAATACTTTCGATCAGTGCCTAATCCATTGGGAATTCAGAGTCAAGTAAATTCTTAGATCTAATTTGTTGCCTTGCAACGAATTTTCATCAGCAATTCTTACCAGAATTTATCATTCAAAAATCTTTATTAACACCTGAGCAACCTCATCACATTCATCAAAGCCTTTACTTAATCCATTGAATTAACAGCAGTAGCAAATGGATGTACAGTCTTACTAAATTGCAATCAATTGCATAAGCTTTTACTCACACAACATCAAGGTAGCTCAGTACTAAAAAGGAGACAAAATTCAGAGAAGAACAGATATGGGGACAGTTCATAACTTGTATTCATTTCCTTTGAAAATGATATATTCTTTACAAAAGACCCAGAAAAACCTTCAGAGAAGAAGCACAGTTCTTTCTACATTCATCCATATCTCAGAAAATTTTGACAGAGAAAGCATACTATAAATTTCTTTCCAAAAATGTTTGGACCAAAAAAAAGAACTAAGCATAATACTTAGTGAAGACCAAATTCGGACCATTCTTTAGCCTTGGGATCTCACTTAAATAATGTGAGATGCAACAAGCTTCAGGCTACAGAAGGTGACAGGTGTCCTTCTTTTGAAAAACAAAAAACAAGAATAACAGAAAGGTTGATTACAACAGCATTTCTTGGCGGGTCCCTTTCTGTTATGCTTCTTGGTTGTTATGATCTGCTCTCGCAATCATTCTTCATCTTCAGAGTACATACCCATAAGGTCTGCAAGTGATGTATCATCTTCTGTTACATGCAAAATCACTTTAACCTGGGGATTTTCTATGTCATCATTGCTGACTACAAGAGTAACAATTACTCTTTCATCTTCCTCGTCATCTCCTCCTGACATCTGTTCACTAAACTGATCTTTCCATCTGTTGAAAGTATCATCATCTGGCCAATCAAAACTTAGGGTTTCTCTTTGTATCTTTATTAAAGAATTGGCATTTTCTTCTAATTCATCGAATTCTTTTCTTATATCAGCATAATACAGTTGTATTTTTACCAGCTCTTCATTTGTCTTTGCCCAAAACCAATAGCCAGTCTCACTGATGATGTTTGTTATTCTGTTATCAAATAATTCATCCATTTCCTTTTTCCATTTGTCCTTTTCCTTTACTGTATCAACAGATTCTAAGGCACAAGGAAATAGGGTGAATTTCTTAGCAAGATATCTTGAAAAACAGAGTGTCAATTTCCTCTGTAAAGAATCTCTTTTATTTTCAAAATTATCTAATTGATTTAATAAATCAAAAATCCTCTCAACCTGATGGTAGGGCATTTGAACTGTAGATATACAAATAATTGTAACATCATTATTCCTCTGTCTCCACTTCTGTATAAGAGAATCTAGTCCATTCTTTTCTTTATTTAACTCATCTATGAGGGTTACAACCCTTGTCAACTGGTCATAAAAATTTGACCATTGTATTTTATCCCTCAAGTATGTCACACCCTGCCTCCATTTCTCTTCTTGCTGATTTCTAAATTCTATCTGCCACTCATGTAATTTGGTTTTTTCTGCTTCAAATTCCTCTGCAGTATAGAATTGGGGTCTTTCAGGGGTGTCAGGTATCTCAATAATAGGGGTTAATCCCACAGATGACTGTGGGGGATATGCAATTCTTAATGTACTGGATTCTCCTATTTTTCTCTTTCCAAGTACCTTTTCTAATTGAGATACCCTGTTTTCTAACTCAATTCTCCTTTTTACCTCTTGATTATAGGCTTCTACCACTACTTCATATTTATTATGCATATCCATCATTTCCCTCTCTTCTCTTTCCGCAGTAGCCAGGGTAAATTTAGAATAATCCACATTCATGTGGGCTGCCTGTACATTTGAAGTGTCAGCAACTCTTCTTACAATGATACTCCCTGTCAATCTTGAATCATCAGGCTGTGATGAAGTAACCCTGGATCCTCTTCTCAGGGACCACATAACAAGGGCAGCTTGATCATTGCTGAATGCTGTACCCAAGAATTCCTCTTTATTTGGATCCTGGAGCCCTAAATTATTTGAAACAGAATTAAAAACTAATGCGTCAGCAATGTCCCAATTGGGCAATAATAAAACATTAGCATTTTTTACCATCTGTCTTCCCTCATCAGGGGTTATATTTTGGAACTCTTGAACCATTTGTTCTTTTATTAGACTTTGAATGGAGGCCTCATCCATTTCTGGATGTTCTGCTCTCATATTATTGCACCTTTGCTCAAAAATGTGCATGTTTACTCTCCACGCAAACTGATGGAAAGCCCTAGATCTTACAAAATTGTTATCAGACAAAAAATGCTGACTGGCTTGCTCCAAAACAGGGTCCAATTCCCTTCCTCTGAAATCTGCTGTAGTTAATTCAAAACTTGGTACAGGGGGTTCCTGAGGGTTTCCTTCATCAATCTCTGCTTGTGTAACAAAAATTTCTCCTTGTGACCCCATTTGTTCGAATTGCTCACTAGTGAGTTGTTCTTCCTCAACTCTTATTGGGGTTTGAGAAGGTGAGCCACTTTCATCAGGGGATTCTTCCTCCCTTATTATTCTTCTTCTTTTGGGGGAAGGTTCAGGGGGTCTTTCTTCTAGGACAGTGCTGGTGGATCCAACAATCTGTTTTTCTTTATGCACAATGGGCACCTGCTATCGGACAATAGTATACCCTGTTTTCTTCCGTACCACCAGTGGACCTACTCCAATGTTGGGAGTGAAACCCAATTTTCTCATAATTTCTCTGGCTTTATCTGGAAAAGAATTAATAAAATGCTGTTTCTTCTCATTCATTACCTCCATTATCTCAGAGAAATTACTCATGAGTTTATGTACTTTGTCTGCATTGTTTGCAGCATTACTAAGAGGACTGAAATTTTTATCAAAACAATTAATGAATTCCAAAACTTTTGAATAGACTCTCCATTTTTCTTTCTTTATTTCTTGCTCATGGAGAGAATATTCATTTCTTATTACATCTTCTGGAAAATAGAATTCATGCTGAACTGGACGCAGCTTGATTCTCAATCTAAGGGCAGAGTTAAAGAAACCTTCTGCATCACAAAAACGAGAATGAGACACTGCCATTTTATATTGATCCAAAAATTTATGGAGGAAGACCCACCCTTCTTTAGTTATCACAAACTTGTGGGCTATAGTACAAGTAAGAAAAATTGATCCTGTCCCCCTTTTGTGCAAAAAGGCCTCCTCCACTCCTCCCAACTGCCACAAAAATTCAGCTATCCCTACCTTCAAGGGTACCTGATAGGGTAACACATGGGGTGTTCCTTTGAAACCATAGACCCTGATGACCGTTGAGACTAAATATGGGATAATATCTCCCCAATTATGTGAAACCTTTAGATTGTGGGTTTTGTCCATAGGCCTGATAAGGTGCATTAATGCTTTAGGGATTCTGGGATTGTCACTCAATAAGAGGCACCTTAGTTTGGAGGCAAAGTGCCTATCAAATCTAACGAAGCTAGCATTTTCTGCTTCCCAGGTCATGTCTGCACTCCATAATTGGACTGGTAGTGCTTCCCCTTCTTGTTCTCTATTTAAAACCATTTCTTTACCAAAATAAGTGGCCCCTTTAAAAAGAAACATATGCATCAGTAAGGAATACTGACCCCAAACCTTTTCCACCTTGCCCTGTGCAATCCCCACCAATCCATGATGGATCTCATTTGCCAAGTAAGATGCAAAATCAAAAATTATTTCCACACCAAAAGAAGAGATTTGGGTGATCATATACATAAAGCTCACCGGAATGAAGTCTTCTTCACCCTCTCCGAAGACTTTGCACAGGGTCCTATATATCTCCACTGCCCTGGCATTAAAACATGATTTCTTGAAGGGCTCTTTAGAAGATGATGTTATGGTTGGGAGGCCTCCAATTCGGCCTATGTGGGCTTTCAGTGCACCCTGTCTAACTACATCCCTCTTGGATATATATTCTTTTTCTAAATCTATCAGATTAATGGGCACATGATACATGGTGAGGGGTCCCAGACTGAATACCTTCCTAATCTCCTCGGGACTGATGGTAACTAAAGCCTCACCATCTACTCTCCTCACTACCTTAGTGGCTTGGTCATAGTTTTTTGCTATGGCTTCAAGCAAGTCAAAATCCATAAACACGCTGGGAACAACAAGCTTCCCAAGATCAAAATTCCAAATGTTGGCATGAGGGGCATATAACTTTCTCTCTGCAAACCATTTCTTGAATAAACTCAAACCAGTCTGAGCAGTTTGAGCATCCCGGACCCAATTACCTTTATCATACAATCCATCAGCTACCCTAAGCCTAGGATTGAGTGAGGTTAACCTCTTAACTTGCACCGTTTCTACAGTGGACTCAGGAAGTAACTCAAGCAAATCATCATGCACATTTCTATCCAGGTAGTTTACTGCTCCTGTAAATCCCTTCTTAGGAGGCATCTTGGGCTATCCTCTTTAAAACTTAAAAGCTCACAAAGATGATGGCAGTTTTACTTACTTGAATTCTGTCTCAATTTTCCTTTGAATTCCTGCAAAATTTCAGCGAACAGATAACTTGACAATTTCTTATCAACCTTGGCACGCTTTTCTTTCAGTAATAGCTTCTGCACAGGAATGGCTTCAAATCTTTTTCTCGCGTGAAATGAAACTGATGCAATCTCTCTGTATTATACTCTGTTTTTTCTCACGGACGAAGCTTTCTTGTCTAATTAATACAGAGAGTGGCACTACATTTTTAATTTAAAACTGCGCCGTTGATCTTCAAAGATCCTACGATCATGCGGTACAAAGAGAACAACTAGGAGTCACACTTGCCATGTCAGTCATATTACCCAATGAGAGCTTTCCACGTACATAATTCTTTCTTTTGATGGTGCTTACCTTTAAACCCACTGACGTCGGAAAACACATGTCAGCATGTCGCTACTTCGTCATGCATAAAGAACAAACACCTTGCCATAACGAGGCGGCGACAACCGTTGATCGGATCAAGAAATGATCGAAAGATACGCTACAGGGCTTCTTAAGAAAGAAGGCGGTGGGCCCATCTCGCTATGTCGCTATGATTATCTTCCTTGCAACTCATCATAACGAGATAGCGAGCTCCGTTGATTCACTTTAAGCTGATGTTCCAGATTTCTTGTATATTTAGTCAGGTAAGCATTAATGAGAATCAGATCTCTGCATAGCTAGCACATGTCAAATTTTATCAGTCACCTGTCATTACACGTCATCATAGATCTTGCCGATCTTTTACCATTTTACGGGGCCTCGCTAACTCGCTAACGGTGAAGCACCTCAACTTTCCGATAGCGAGGTAGCGAGCTTCGGCACTTAAAAGGATTCCGTGTCGGAAAAAGCAAGGGGGTACCCAGTAACTACTCTCGTTAATTAAAACTGATTCTGACAACAGTATTCATGACAGGTCATGCCACCTGGTGTAATTATGATACAAGCAAGATGCAATGCCATCATTTTAAGATTTTCACGTGGCCTCGCTACTTCGCTAACGGTGAAGTGCCTGAATTTTCCGATAGCGAAGTGGCGGAACTTCCAGAAAAATCAACATTTCGGCTCTGATGTCAGATATTCTAGTGGGTCCTTCTTCCCCCTTTTTATGGCGAATTGCAAAGTGTACCTGCACAATAAAGTAATTATTAAGCAAATCTTCGATCGCCGCACCTTCACTTCATGGTCCCACCGCTTAAAAACTCGACACTCGCTATCTCGCTATACTTAATGAGCATGCAACTTTCAATAGCGAGATAACGCCAGCGGTAGATCTAATCGGATCTGACGGTCGGGACAAACAGTAAGAAAGGTAACCCGGGAGAGAGGGAAAGGAATACGGAAGCATATTCGCTTCTTTTGAATTTTGAAAATTTTCGCGCCCGACCATTTATAAACAGAGATGAATGGAAGGCTTACAAGGCGAATATTTCTTATAGCTGGTTTATCCAAAACCTTATACTTCACTTAGACATAGAACTTCTGACTTTTCTATGGTTTAACTGAAGAATTTTTTACTGCAGAAAAAGTCAGACTAACAAGGCCAAAGATAGAGTATGTAAAGACTGGTGATGCGTTAGATAAGATAATAATGGATATTAACTAGTGTATGAGCCATTGCCAAGGAGTCAAGGATGTCTTGCAAGATGAAGGGTATGATCAAGGAATAGCAAAAGGGGAGAAAACTAGATGGAATCTCGATAGATGGAGGAGCAACAACTGATTACACATGGTGCCTATTTGCCAAGTTTTCACCATGTTACTTGCCCAAAGTTCTTGTTTGCTAGGTTATCACATTTGGATGGAACTTTTGTCTTGATTCAAATTTTAGCGTCAAGATGCCTGTTTGCCAGGTTTTCATCAACACCTCCATTTTTTCATGACTTTTTCTATTTTTTTCTCTTCTTTTTTCATGAATTTTGTCTTTTTTTTTGATTTTTTTTTTAGGACTTTTATTCAATTTTTTTTGATATTTTTCTTGAACTTTTAGACAGAATCAAGTGTAGTACTTGTGAAGATGCATGCTATTGATGGCCATGGGCAGTGGTTCACCCTCTAGAGTCATAAGCTAATATACTTTAGACCCAAATGATGCAATAACTACATTAGGTCCTTCCTAATTTTGTTCAAATTTGCTTTGCTTTTCTCTATGTTGCTGAGTCTTGTAGTTCATCTTTAGGACCAGATCACCTATCTCAAAATTACAACATCAAACTTTCTTGTTGTAGCTCTATTTGAATTTATTTTGGTAAACTTTGAGATGTGTCAACGTAGCTCATCTTCGTTCATCAAGCATTTCTAGTTCATGGAGTCTAGATATGCAACAGTTTTCATCATCAACAACATCTTGCAGGGACTCTCTCAATGATGGAATTTCAACTTCAATGGGAAGTATGGTCTTAGTGCCATAGACAAGAGATTTTGGTGTTGCCCTAGTAGGAGCACACACACTATTTTAGTAGGCCCAAAGAGGTGGATTTAGTTGTAGGTGCCAACCTTGACCATAATCATTGACAGTCTTTTGGAGAATATTAGCAATTATCATATTAGATGCTTCTACTTGGTCATTGCCCTATGGATGGTAAATAATAGAATATCCATGGTATATGTTGTACTTCTCGTAGAGCTTGTCTACATATTTATTTTGAAATGAACTACAATGGTCAGTAATAATAGCCAAGGGGACTCCATACCGACATATAATGTAGTTTAGAATAAACCTTGAAATCTGCTCACCAATGGTGAAGGTCAAAGGGACAGCTTCAACCCACTTGGTAAAATATTTTGTTGCTATGATAATGAAATTATGACCATCAGAGGATGTAGGAGAAATAAATCCAATATGTTCAAATTCCCATTGTGAAAAGGGCCATGGCGATATGACTGGTTGCAATTCTTGTGCTGGTGCATGGATCACATTGCTATGTATCTGACACTTATGACATGTTTTGGAAAAATCATGGACATCTTGTTCCATGGTTTGCCAATAGTATCCAGCTTTGACAAGCTTCTTAGCTAGACCTACACCATTGAAATGACCTCCACATATACCTTTGTGAACCTCATGTAATTCAGTTTTAGTTCTTGCGAGTCAAGCCATCTGAGAAGGGTTTGGTCAAAGGATATCTTATAAAGGGTGTCATCGATGATGATGTATGTAGCAGCTTGACGGATAAAGGCTCGATGATCATTTTTGGATAAATTGGATGGTAGGATTTGGGCATGTAGGTAATCATAAATATCTTGATACTAGGCAAATTGGGACCAAAAAATTTGCACACAAACTCAAATTGAGGGAGCTCAAATCCTGGAATCAAAAGTTTCTTCATAAGGAATTCACAACATTCCACATTTTGAGGCATATCAATCATAGAAGTAATGGTAGCCATAGCATTAACTTTCTTGTTGTGTATTTGTGGTAGCTAATGAAAAGAAATAGTGACAAATTTAGACTTAAGGAAGTTTTCCATCTACTTGTATGGCATTAACTTATCATCTTTGGTTTCATAGTCATCATTGACTTGGTGCATGACCAATTGGGAATCACCAAAGACTTGTAAATGCTGAATGTTTCATTGGATTTCTATCTTGAGTCCTGTGATCAGTGTCTCATAACTTGCTATGTTGTTGGCACAATGGAATGCTATCCTATATAACTTGGGTTTATGTCTCCTTTGGGAGTTATAACCATAATGCTAGCTCCTAAACCATTTTGTGTATGTGTTCCATCAAATTAAAGCTTCCATTCATTAGCTATATCCATGTTAAATATGGCTTCATCTGGAAAATCTGTCAACATGGGATGATCATCTATCATAGGTGCTTCTGCTAATTGATCAGCTACCACTTGCCCTTTTATTTCCTTTTTGTCTACATATTCTATGTCAAATTCACTAAGGATCATGAACCATTTGGCTAAACGTCCTATGAGAGTAGCCTTGCTTAGGAGATACTTTAGTGGCTCAATCTTAGAGATGAGCATTATTTTCTGATGGATCATGTAATGTCTCAGCTTTTGAGCTGCAAAGACAACAACAAGGCAAGCTTGTTCAATGAGTGAATAATTTAGTTCATAGCGCACAAATGTTCTGGTGATGTAGCATATGGCTCACTCTCTTCCTTGTTCATCATTTTGAGCTAAGAGAACTCCTAATGTGTTATCTATAGTAGATATCTATAGAATGAATGGTTTTCCTAGGATAGGAGCCATTAAAATTGGTGGATGTAGAAGATAATCTTTGAGCTATTGCAGTGATTCTTGATACTACTTCTTCCATTGAAAGGATACTCCCTTATGTAAGAGGTGTTGAAAGGAGTGACACTTATCTACCAATTGTGCAATGAATCTATGGATAGACTGTAATCTTCCTTGTAGTGCTCTTAAGGTTTTTAGATTTTTTGGAAGAGGCATGTCAACTATTTCTTTTACTTTCTTGGGATCCACTTCAATGCCTCATTGAGAAACAATGAATCATAGGAGCTTTCCAGAAACAACCTCGAATACATACTTTTTTGGATTTAGATAAGGCTTATAGCTTTCCATTCTATTAAATATCTGATCTAGGATGTCCAAATGATCTTTTCTTTTATAGGATTTGCAAAGTCATCAACATAGTCTTCCTTTAGGATGTGCTTGAAATCATGGAAGATGGTAGTCATTGCTCTTTGATATGTTGCCCTGACATTTTTTAGACCAAATGGCATAACATTCCAGCAGTATGTTCCCCAAGGTCATGTAAAAGCTATTTTGTGTTGATCTTTAGGGGCTATTTTTATCTGATTGTAGCCAAAAAAGCCATCCATCAGTGATAACATCTCATAACTAGCTATCATGTCTACAATGATATCTATATTTGGTAAAGGAAAATCATCCTTGGGACATGCCTTGTTAAGATCATGGAAGTTAGTGCATATCTGGATGTCCCTAGAGTTTTTTCTTATTGGTACTAGATTAGATATCCACTCAACATAATCAATGGGTCTTATGAAGCCGACATCCAATAATTTTTTCAATTCACCTTTGACAAGGAGGGCAACTTGAGGATGCATTTTTCTCAACTTTTTCTTTACTAGTTTCACTCTTGGCTATAGTGGTAAGTGATGAAGGATGAGTTCAGGATCTAATCTGGAGATGTCCATATAAGACCATGCAAAGTTGATCTACCTCTCTAGGAAGAATCTAACAAATTCATCTTTTTCCTCTAGTGATAATGAGGCTATAGAGTGTATGATCTTGGCATTGTTAGGAGTTACCAGATTAATCTCTTCTATTATTTCCACAAGTAACACTGACCTTTCCTTTTGTTGGCGCTCAAAATTGCATTCTCATTTTGAGTGTCTATTTGAAGAAATTGAGCCCTATAGATGCTTTTAAGTGCACATGTACCTGTGTGCCAAGTTGAGGCCTAAGAGGTGTTCAATGCTTCTAGCACCTTCCATTCAGCCTATCTAAGTGTTCCATGAAGTTAAACTATCATTTCAAGTCATCTTGTGAAGTCCTATTTCGAGCAAATGTCAATTTTACAATTTTACCGTGTGTCAAACAGCGACATGAGGCTGTGTTTGTCATTGAATATCTTGCACCTAGAAATGTTGTGATTCACTACTTTGGGAGTGTCTAGTGTCCATATCCAAGAACCTATGTTTCATATTTCAAGTCATTTCAAGTCCGTTTGACTAGGTTTTAAATCCCTCAAAGTTGGTCAGTTACTGTTTCATGCTTTTGTGTACTTGTACAAATTTTTGGGAAGCCCTGTTTGACGTATTATAACTTTTGACTAGTTGACCAAAATGTTGAAATTTCTATTGCGTTTCTTTGTAGATGTCAGAGGCTTTTTATGTTTCAAGTTTCAAGTTATGACAAATCCATTTGATAAGTTTTCAAATGCGATTCCAAACGCAATTTCTAACTTTTACGGGTGTCAGCATTTACAGATTTGTCAGGACCCCTATTCGAGACATTATAACTTGAGATCTGTGATTGTCTAGATCGAATGGATTTTACCACTGTGTTTTCCTCCAAAAATACTCCAAGTGTGTCAGTTTTTAAGTCATGGCAAATCCATTTTCACACCTTTCTAGGTCAATTCTATTTACAAAAGTCAATTTCTTATCATTCTTTCTAGTCAGCAAATCCAAGTAGCTCAGTTTGACTGCTCACCAAATGTGCCTAATTACTTATCATGAGCCCAAATTGTAGATCGATACTCTCCTCATGAAAGAGAACCAAATCCATAGTTTTCATTTCCCCAAGCGTCAATTTGCCTAGTTTTTAAAGCCAAATCTGAATGCAATTTAATGTTTTCTGACATATCTTATTGCAAGAAATTCTAAAAGGTCAACTTTGACAGCGACTATCTTTTGACCCCGAATTCGTCATGGGACGAGAGTTAGCAGGGTGCAAGAATGCAAAAAAAAGATTTAGTGTGCCAGTTTTCAGAGCTCTATCAGGTTTTTGGATAAGTTTTTATAGCTAGCCGACAGGTCCTATTAGCTAAAATTCACAGTTTGCAGATAAGTGGTAAAAAGAGTTTTAAAAGTTGTTTTCAGTAGTTGAATTTGATTCTAATCAGTTCAAGATGATTGGTGGATTAGTTTGACAATTCAATTGTTCGAAAACAATTTTTTTTTAGTCGACCCATGTTGGGGCCTGACTGATTCCATCAGGCAGAGCAAGTCAAAGCATAAGGATAAGTGTGGCAGCGGGAACACCTATGTGTAAAGGAGTGGAATGGGTTGCCTTGCAAAACAGAGCTAGCCATATGGAAGAAATTAGAAAATGAAATGGAGAATCCATATATCTTGGGAAAAATGTTTTGAATCTATCCCTTTTGCTAGGATTGGATTAGGGACATTCTTTGTTTGCTTGTAATCATTGTACACATTTTAGTCAACGTTCAAAAAACATAATGGGAATCAATTTTCTAGAAAGTTTAAGTGTTTCCTTTTCTTAGAATGAAATGGTTGTCTATAACCATAGTCTTCATGCACCACTTAGATTAATACACTGTCTGGTTAGTTTATTTGATGAATATAGTGAAACAAGGAGTGGTCAGGATCCAAGTATAAACTCGACAAATGAGAAGACTGCAAAAATTGAAAAGCTAAGCAATGAAAGGAGGACCAATAGAATTCAGAAGCATACTTGTATTGCCATCCCTTCCATGAAATTGCAATTTCCCTTTGTGCTTAGGCCTTCCAAATTTTTGTTTTATTTGGCAAGATAGATTTGGCATTGTTATTTTGAAATTTGGAAGGCCTTCTATTTGTCTTGACACAGTTTAGTGTAGATACTGACAACGATGGATTCCTTCTTTGTTTCTCTGCAATTTGATTTGTGACCTACATTTCTCATTAACTTCCTTGGAGATTGGCCATTGGATAGAGGTGACTCAGCTATTGAAAGGAGTCCAACTATGTGCTTTTTATGTTTACCTCTCATTCTCCTAAAAGTTGCAGAAGGGAGCGCCCACACTAGCAGAGTGATCAGCATATAGGAAAAAGAACAGTCGAGGCATATTAAAAAGATGCCAAGCAGCTAAGCACCCACATCTACACATAGTTCACGCATTTAAAAGAATTTGCAGACTAAAACAACTAGTGGAGTACATAATAAGGAAAAACTCGTAGCAACCATAAAATCTACAGACTTGGGAGGAGGCGCTAATGGTCGATGTTTCAAGAGACACAAAGGGTAGAGTTTGATAAAAAAGGACCATGTATAAGAAGCATAAACCCATGTATAAGTAGAAAGGATTTCCTTACGCTAGCAATAGACCACATGAAAACTAAAAAGATGACCCAAACCACATGAGGTGTGGATCAGCGTATTGAGAGAAAGAACAAAGCCCACAATAGAGGAAGTAGTAGGGGAGGCTTAGTGTTGAGCAAGCCAAGAAAAAAAGTAGAATATCCATCTTGGAAGCTGGCCATGCTAGCAGAGCACTCCATGAAATTGAAGACCACACAGCAAGCCAAAAAGGAATGCATGAGCATAATGCAAAAGAAGACCCAAACAAAGACTGTGGATCTCAAATATAGGTTAAACATTGCATGTTGGAAGAGGTAGTCAGCTGGGGCAGAGCCCACGAAGGAGATACATGCAATATGAAGACAAGCTAGAGTGCCAACAAAAACCCACGCTGAAAATAGAGATATCCATGCATAAATAGAGAAGTCTGCCACCTTTTGTCCCACATTCATCGTGGGTGGGCATTTTAGAGTCTTTAAATACAAAACAACTCGACATGTGATATATCTAAAAGACAAGACCCTTTTGAAAGGTTGCTTATGCGGGTGGGCCCCCTACGATGTGAATGATGAGATAGTTGATAGAGTGACATTAGCAAAATTTTAATTGAAGAAATAAATGTGTTGATGTGGTGCCAAAGATGAAAATGCCCCAAGATTTTTCCACATGGCCAAATCATGTGGTTGGCGCAAGCCTGCATTATACAGTTGCCCGATGGTTAATTATTGCAAGAAAGCGGGCTGCCTGAGTTAGGAGATGATGTGGCAAGGATGAAACAAGTGATGGTGAGGTGGTGTCACAGGTGCTCAAATCATGCCATGTGTCACAATCTGATGGACGATGTAATTTTGTATTTCAGAGTTGCTCCCTAGTTAAGTATTGTGAGATTGCAGGTGCGCCATGTGTTAGTGGGGCCCAGGTCGGTGGTGAAGTGGCAGGTGACGAGTCAATCAGGCATCCAATCAGAGGCTACAATGTGGTGCCAATGGAAAATGACTATGCAGTGGTCCATGAATAAGAGGTGGACATGTGGCATCGGTCAAACGGATGGTTGACCATTGATTGGAAGGATAGGGAAAATTGAAAGTAATAAAGAATAATATTTTTTTATTATTTTCTCAAAAGAATGAACATCAGGTCATTTTGAATTCAAATGGGCCTTTAGTCTAAAGTTTCAACTTTAGATTATTTTAAATTTTTCATATTTTAGATATCAAAATTGCAAGTCAGACATATCTAGCAGAGGGACTATTCTCAAACTGATATTCGAGGGGTGTCTGAGAGGAAAAATAGGTGATGTTATATATCATCGAAATCATGAGAAGATGAACTTTTTGATTCTAAGGTCAATTTTTGCACAGAATGCCACTGGTTCAAGCTACAAGAGGATTTGTCTAAGATTCCTATCTTGTAACCGAATTCAAGTATCAGAGTTCAGTTGTGATTTCTAGCAAGATAATGACTTGAATATGCATAAAAGACAAGGAAAAGGAAATTGGGGTCGAGTTTGGTCACATTCAAATTAGTTGCATCTCAATTCCTCCAACATTTCATGATGTAGTTCAGATTTTTGGTTGCATAAAGGTTTCATCATTTAGCTGAGATATTTACAAGTTTGTTACAAAATGATGATGAAATCAAATCAGATCAGATGGAAGAGAGAGATTAGAGAGAGGTGATTTAGTTGCTAGAGAAGGAATTTTGAAGGGACACTTGTTAGTTGTGGATTCAATCTGAGATTTCCTTCAACCTATATCTTTCTCATTCTTTCTCATTGTAGGGGTTCCAATTTTTCACTATGAGACCATTGTTGGTAGGAAATTTTAAGTCATTCTGTGAGACTACTTCTTTGGATCCACAACTTTGATTCCACCTTCATTCTTCAACATATTCTCTCTTGTATGAATAGAAGTAGGAAGGAATATACAGATAGTTTAGATCTGTTAGATTGTTTCATATTTTTCATTTCATGCATATGATTGTATAAATGTCAAGGAAATTAATACAAAGAGCAGTAGATGATTGAGTTTCAGTTGAATCTTGTCTCCATTCTCAGTGACTTGTAATGTTTTATGACCTTTGAACAAAGAGCCTAGGTCATAGTTTCAATCCCTTAAGGCTGTATGTTTTTTCATTGTTGCTGATAATTCAAGGAATTGTGTAAATGCTTCATAGAAACCAATAGGGTTACAGATTTATTGAGGAGGATATTAGGTAAGAATGAGATCTAAATTGAACATGGATGTATATTTACAAGTTGAATAGATAGATCAAATATCTAAAGATATACATATGTATCATATTTTCATATGTATTTTTTTGATTCATAGATTTGCCCAATGGTTAAGGCACTAATCAGTTTACATGATCACTAGGTTTTATTGCTGCATATTTGAGGATTTATTGAAAATCAACATTATTAATCAAATGTTCTTTCCCTTTCATGTTGAAGGACCTAAATGTAAGACTCTCACTCTGCTCTTGAGATTCATAGATCTACATTTAGCTACTGTAGATTGATGTCATTTCATGAGTTGTTAGGAGATATAAGGGTTTTCATCTGCTTAATAGATTCAACGATATATTTTTGCACTAGTACAGTATCATTTGAATCTGAGGTCTACCGACCTAGGTTTAGCAAATCTTGAAGTAGAAGAAGGGTCATGCCTTATAGTTGGCCTGTTGTCAAAAATGGCATGTTGAAAATGGGAGTTAGCTGCCCCTAGATATGTCAGTTTCTCAGTGAGATAATTGAAAACCCTCCAACGTTTTCAAACACCAACACCTTCAATGGGAGTATGTCCAATCTTTCATCCTTGGGCATCTTAAATAGGTTTTCACCCTTAGATACATCCTTTATTTTTAATTTTTAAGGGTCTAATGACACCTTTCAATTTTCACCAAGAGATCTACTTTTGTCTTTTTTTGTTATTTTCTTGATTCTATGACTAGAAGATTGAGTTGACTCATAGAAATATGCCATGATGTTTAGATCAATGGAAAATCCAGACTTGTGATTGCCTTGTGGTAAATCTTCATTGAGCTCAAAGAATTCTGCAATGGCATCATCATTTTCAAACTGGTCAAATGTTGGTGGTCCTTGTTGGTCCCAATCAATAAGTTTAGGGAAAACTAGGGAAATGCCATCATCAATGTTGAATAAGCTTTGGTCAAAGGTATGTATATGGATATCCGCTTTAGTGATATCATTAGGATCATGTTCAGAGGTAGGAGGGCTTGGATCCTAGAATGTTTCAATCCAAGGTGAAGAACTGGTTTGAGTGATAGGTAGATTTACATGTTTGTCTTCCATAGGTAGGCTATTAGGGTCAGCAAACATATGATCAAGATCGAGGGAGGTATCGGGATCATCAATGTTGGATACAGATTGGGTGGGTTTGGGCTGGGTGTTCTTAGATGCCTTGTTATCATTTGAAGCATTCACATCCTTAGACGAGGATGAATCAATATTAGGAAGACCCAAAACAAATTGTTTGAATCCAAGTCCCAAGCTACGAGGTTGTCCTAATGTAGTGATAGGTTGAATAATGCCTTGCTTTTGAGGTCCCAGGCCACTACATCTGTCATATCCCTTTTTTTGCATGATGGTGAATCCAAGTCCGTACTTATTGGGAGATATAGGAGTATGTTATTTTTCTACTTTAGCCTTTTCAATCCATGTAGAGGTATTTTCATAGACATGTTCTTCATGTAGTTCGCTTCCACTAGTGAAAGCCACAAAAGGTTTTTTTTTGAAATGTGAACTTAGGCTTATTCTATATAAGTTGAGGTTTAACATATGACTTGGAAGATAAAGGAAATATCCCAATGTGAAATACATGTGGCATGGAGTACTCACCACAACCTTGGTCTTGGATTTTGAGCTTTCTTTTGAATGCTGGTGTGAGTGTGGAAGGATCAACATACTTGGAGGACTTGAGTGAATTTTTTGCATGGTTTGTCGGGACCTAGTATGTAGTGGTTCCTCTGAGATTGGTATAGAATTGGAAGGGATCGGGATCACTCAAAATTCTGACCTCTACATTATTATAAGAGTATTTTAAGCACTGGTGTTATCTAGAAGGCATTGCTTTAATATTATGGATCTATGAGTGGCCTAGTATCATCTTGCAATTCATTTCTATATCTAGGACTTGAAATAAAGTGTTCTCAGTAGCTGGACCAACTCTGATAGTTAAGATGATAACCCCTATAAAGAAGTGTTCACCATCATCATAGGCTTATATTGTGATCCTTTCAGAGGGATCCACATCATTTTAAGAATAACCCAAACCTTTGACTACTTTAAGTGTATAGATATTCAACCTTGCTCCTCCATCTATCAAGACACATCTAACTTTAACATTGTGGACAAAGACTTCAAGGTGAAGGGGATCATTTTTCTTTGGTCTATCTTTAGGAATATCCCAAGGGGAAAAGGTGATATATTGTGATGCAAATAGGTTCCCCACCATGGCTTTGAACTGGGCAACATTGATGTTATCTAGGACTATTGACTCTTTAAGGGCTTGATCCTAGATCTTCTAATGTTGGGGAGATGCACGTAGTAGGTTCAAGATGGATATTTTCATAGGGGTCTTTCTAAGCTATTCAAAAAGGCTATAATCAAATGAAGTAGGAGAATTAGGTCTACTAGGGGGTGTAGGTCTAGTAGAGGCAGTAGGTCTAGATGGGGCTCTAGGTAGAGTCATCTTGATACAACGTGTAGTGACAATGCAATGAGGGTCTTCATCCTTTAAGTTGAATGTTGATATGTGGGAATTTGACTCATTGAAATAGCTGATAGTATAGTCATATCCAGTGTGTTTGTAATTCACATTAGCTTGTGATTTGGAGTTTGAACTGGAGGCCTTCTTTTTGTCATGATTTCCCAAAGGATATTTGAAGATAGTGTGGTCAGAGTTGGATGCTAGTAGTGATGGATCAACTATGATTACACCATCATGAATGAGGTCTTTTATTGCATTCTTTAGTTGGAAACATGATGAGGTCTTATGTCTTTTGGTGTGGTGGTAATCACAAAATTTCTTATCATCCCACCAATCTAATTTAGTTAACAGTTTGTCTTTGATCAGGGTAACTATAAGAAGTTATTACTAAGTAACTTTTTTAGTGTAGTCTCAAGAGGTATCCCCAATGGTGTGAATTTCTTGTCCTTTGTTCTAGGGTGTCTTTGGTGTTTTTCCTACATGGAAGTCTCGATCTTCTATTGTGGGGCTGATGTTTAATTGGGAGTTTGTGAATTCATAGGGTTTGCACCTTTCAAAGTCAGTTGAGGTTGCGTTGTGCTAATCGTACGAGCATCCACGATGCCATCATTAGTTACATTCTTGTTTTTGGAGGAAAAATTCACCTTGTCATTAGATGAGTTGGTGTTTGTGTTTTCCTTGTTTGTCTTGAGGATTCCCTTACATAGAAGAGCATCTTCAATGCTAGCCCCTTTTTAAATTAGTTTAGAAATGGTGCTTGGACTTTTGATTTTAAATTCATATATTAAGTCAGGGACTAAGTTTTCAATGCATAGGTTAACTTGTTGTACTTTAGGAATGTCTAACAAGCATTGACTAACTAAGCTTCTCTAACATAGTAAGAATGTGATAAATAGTTCTCTCATATTCTATTTAGTTGAGCACAAATCATAGAGTGTCACCTCATTCGTAATGTTGAAGGAAAAGTGGGAGATGAACTTGTCTAAAAATTTCAACCAAGATTTGATAGTACTAGGAAGTTTGGAGTACCATTCAAGTGCGGGCCCACCTAGAGAATGAGGGAATAATATCATGAGATAGGTGGGCTCGTCACTGAGTTTGTTACAAGAGGCATAGAATTCTTAGATGTGATCAATGGGGTTTCCTTCTCCTCCATATTTTTGAAATCCTGGTACCTCAAAGTGTTTTGGGAATGGAGGCATATACATATTTTTATCAAATGGATTAGGCCATAAGTCCCTTTTTGTATATAGAGCCTATTTCTTCTAGACTCCCAATGCCTTGACTTGTTTGGAAAGTTGTTTGAATTATTGCAGTAACTATTGGTTAGGGTTTTGCATGATAATTTTCCCTTCAAGTCTTTTGTGTTTATGAATAGACTGTTTGTTGTGGTGAGAACTATATCAACCCAGTTTTGACATTTCTATATCTAATGAGTCTGGTGATGTGTCACTAGGTGGTGGAGGTATGTTGGTACCTCAAAGATAGAAGGGTACCTATAGTTGGGGTACTCATTGTGGTATTTGATGTGGCACTTGCTATGGGATTGACTACGATTGTTGTACCATGTGTTTTTGTTGTGTGATTTTTTTGCAGTTGTTGTTGGGATACCTTTGTTGGTTGTATGTGAAACCATGTATGTGATTGTTGTTGTAGAGGTATCTATTGAGGTTTTTGTGGCACATGCTATTGTTGTAACAAATATTGTTGGTATGCAATTTTTTTCTCAAGGCGTCTTTGGTATTCCAACTATTGTTTGAGCTACTCTTGTTGTTTAGAAAATATGGCTTGTTGTTGTTGAATTTTTTTTTGATACATTTCATGGAATTCAAGTGGGTTTACATTGGATTGTGTGTTAGGGACGTTGGATGCTTCTACCACTTGAGGTTGTTGCTATTATGGTTGATGTTGTTGTTGATATGTTGAATGTATGTTGGAAACATCAACTCCTTGGACTATTGTAGGTTGATGTTGTTGGGGTAGTTGGTTATGTCCTTGAGAATTGATCACCATGTTAATATTGTTTCTTGGGCATCTTTATTTGTTAGAGGTTTCTCCTTGGGACATCATATTGACTTGACAATGAGGCACATTCCTTTTGGGAATAGGTGTAATTTCAATAAGACTCTTCCTTTGAGCATCAATAGGGATTTTGCACTTGATGTTTCACATGGTGTACTTGTGGGAGGCTCCATAATATTTGACATCATAACACTTGCTAGAGTTAGGAGCAAAGGTGCACTTTGTGGATTTTCCTCCAAAGGAGGTATGTTTGGCATCCCTAGAGTACATGTCCCTTTAGGCACATTTTGTTGTTGTATCATGTGATTAAGATCAAATCTTAATGTCCAGTTGGGATATTTAGGGAGATTCTTGCTTCTCTTCATTGGTTGTAGTTCATTAAACAAGGGATTAATGTTGATGTGTTCAAACGTACTTGGGGGGATTTTGATGGTTGATTCTTGATAGGACCTTATAGGTGCCATTATTGTGTTTGAAAACTCCAAAGGATATTTTCCCTTATCTAAGTCCAAATTAACCATAGGTTGTATGTTTTGAATTGTTGTGTTGGTTTGATTTTTGGACTTAGGCCCCTCCAAGTTTGCATTGAATTTGACAATTTCTTGGGTAGCCAAAAGTTTGAAGTTTTTGCAAAAAATTTTGTCTTGACATGCCCTAGCCATTTCTTCATCAGTGATGCCATAATCAGTGTTAGATTCATCACTTAGGTTTATAATACCTTTTTGTGTGTTTGATGTATTAGAGTTTAAGGTACTTGTGTTGGGTTTGTTGAATTCAAAGGAGTGTGTTTGTTCATCTTTGAGTGTGGTGGGTACACTTCCACCTCGAAGTGGTATTGGCATGAATATAGGTTCAAAGTTAGGACTCCATTAAACCATCCCATGTGTAGTGGAAGTGTTTGAAGGAAACCTCATAGTAGGCATATTTCTTAAGGTGTGTTGGATCATCTCTTGATTTTGTGATCTTGTGGATACATTTTTAAGGGGTCCACAAGTAATAGTTGTGATGCCTCAATTTGGTCTTTATCAAAGGTTTGTTGGGATTTCTTTCTCTTCTTCTATCTTGGATGAGGTTTTGATTGTTTTGGCACCTCAAAAATAAAGGTTGATAAAGTTCTTCAAGTCTTTGAGCTGATTGTGTCCTAGTGAGTGCTAGCATGATACCTAAGGATGTAGATGCAATGGAGTAAAACCTAAATGGACTCTTTGCCTCCCAAGTGCACACCTAAAATACCAACTACAATTAGATAGTACCAAGTGCACCCTTGGTGCACTTGGGGCCCTAAAGGTAAGCAATTGGTAAGTAGGATGTATGCAATGCATAAACAGAGGTGTTAGGGTGCCTAAAATGTAAAATATGAGTATTTTGAGTGTTTTCCAAGGTTTATGGATGCAATGCAAGTTTTGGAAGTGTAGATTAAGGTTTTGGAACCTAGAATGAAATCCCTAATTAACAAGTGCACTCTGAAACTACCAACTACGCACTGAAACTACCAACTATGCACTTGAAGTGTGTAGTTGGTAAAATAGGTCAAAATTTGATAATCAAGATGTGGGTATGCAAGATATGAGTGTTTTTTAGATTTTTAGGTGACTAAGGATGTTATGAAACCTAGGAAAATGCAAAATGAAATAAGGTTTTAATATTCAAGGTGAAAATTTCCTAGGGAAACAATGCAAATGCAAATGCAAAGTGACATTTGAAGGTATGCAAAATGAAGATTATGATATGCAAAACAAAGGTTAGGGTATGCAATAATGAAGGTGAGGGTTGCACCTTGGACTTGGTAATGATGCTAGAGGTTGATGTAAACAAGGTGGGCTATGCAAGGGATGGTGTTCTAGGGTTGATAATGACATTTGGGATATGCAAAAAGAGGATAAGTGATCAAGAAGACAATTTGGTTGATAGACAAACTGATAGGGTTTGATAGTGGAAATGATGCTGAGGTTTTGAACAATGCAATATGAGGGGGATATACCACTATGGAAAGTAAAAATTATGTTTAGGGACACTTGGAATATGATTATGCTAATGATAAAGGTATATGCAAGGTTTGAACTTAGGTGAAATCTTTAGAAAGTATTTTGTCTAGGAGTTTAACCTTGTGATAATGGACATTGGATCTTGACCAAAAAGTGATAAAAGAGAAAAAGATTAAAATTGATAAAGATGAAAAGGTCAAATATATCAAGACATAGATAGAGTTTGACCAAAGAAAATGATAAGAGAAGACAAAAGGACTAGTCAAGATCCATCGTCCATGAACACTAGTAGATACTCTAGGACTCAAACTTTGTTCAGATTTTTGACTAAATTCAATGGTTATGGGGTTCAAAATGACATTGAGGGTACTCAAAATGGTGGTTATGCTGATCAAATATGCAATACAGAAATGTAATAAGATGAAAAATGAGGTTTTGGGTGCTAGATGTCATTTTGGGTCAAATGTAGAATGAGGATGTATATAGGCTTCTAAATGCAGTTTTAAGGTCCCAAAATGTAGTTTGGAGGCCCAAAATGGTCATATAGGTGCCCAACTACACCCTAAAAGCACCAAGTGCACTCCAATAGTACCAACTATGCCTATGGTGTAGTTGGGGCTAGTTTGGGCATAGTTGGTAGTTTGATGGTGCAGTTGGGAGCTAGGTTGAATGTTTGTTGAATTTGAGTGGGGTGGTTGCCAAACTATTCTACCAGAGAGCTACGATATGGGGGATGATGTTGTGATGGAAATAGGAGATGTAGGATGAAGGTTATGATGTAGGGAATGATGTCCTAAGTGAAGACAATGAAATTTATGGTGTGCAAAATGCAAATTAGAGCATGCTACTATAGGGGGACCTATCCAAGTACCTATGAACAACTTTGAAGCCTCAAAATGCTGTCTTGAAGCCCAAAATAGGTTCCCAGACTACTAATTGCACTTATATAGGATCAAATAGGCCTATGGTGTAGCTGGGGCTAGTTTTGGTGTAGTTGGTAGTTTCAGATCGTAGTTGGAAAGCTGGGCTAAAACTAAGACAATTTTAGGTGCTATGGTTTCCAAATTGATGTCACAGTGAGCTAGATAGAAAAGGAAAATGTTAAGACTAGAATGAAGGTTCAATATGATGTTTATGACACCCAAGATGATGGTTAAAGTTCTCAAGATGAGGGTTGGGTATGCAAAGATGAAATATGGACAATGCAAACTGTAAATTTGGGGGTTGAAATGCAAAGAATGCAAGCCAAACCCTAATGAATGCAATATGAAAGATGAGGAATACTAATTGAGGACTTAAAGATGCAAGATGAAGCCTATATGATGAGAGTATGAGGCCTAAACTAGGGTGAATGCAAGTGTTTCTATGCAAGGATGAAACCTATGTTATGCCAAGCACATTTAGGATCACAAGTTGCCATGTTTCCCAAGTTTTGAATGTATTGGACCCAAGTTTACAAAGTTTTGACAAGAGTTGAAATGTTTTGACAATGTGTAATGTTGTGACAAGGTTCAAGGTGTAAATTTGAGAGTTGATTTTTATCTTGATTAATGTTTTACACACATGCAAGACACATTAATACAAGAATAAATGTTGTTACGAGTGAACAAACATATGAAAACCTAGGCTTTAAGACTATATCCACTAAATTCCTACTTGAACCAAAGTTTATTCAAACTTATCTAGAGTAGAAAACTTAGGACCTTGGTACCATAGGCTCCCCCTTATAGTGCACATAGTTCTCAGGGCTACCAAGATCTGTGACCCAAGTGACATGACTTCCCAAGGGATTGTTGTCTCTACAAAGGACTGCAAGAATTTAGGATGTTTTCATGGGCATGGGTGACCCCTTGAGCTAGTGGATAGAAAGGATTTTGGCCACTAAAACTAAATTTTTAGTAAGGGCATTCCGTTCAAAAAGTGAATGATAAACTTCCACAGAAGGTCTCCCAGCCTTGAGAACTAGGGTTTGACGCACCACAAGGGTACTAGAGGAGAGCTACCATGCAACAATACTACCAACATGACTTTCACTGTAATCAAGTTTTATATAGTGACTAGAATGTTCACTTGGATTTAGCCTATTATCACTCTGAGGTCATCCCCTAGCATACCCAATATCAGTTATCTTGGTCCAAGATAGGCTTCACTATAAAAGTTACACAGATTTCTTTTACACACAAGATCCACAAATGGCGAGGGAAGAGGATACATCCATGCAAATCCTAGGGATTTAAACACTATAGATAGACCAAGAAGAAAAGAAAAAGTTTATTTTAAGCACCAAACAAAGTGTTATTTTATATAAGAAATCCACACACATGGTTTTGACAAACACGTAGGGTCTTCGACAACATCCTGCAAACAAACATTAGTAGTTTGTTATGATCATATCTTCAACCAAAGATCACCACATGCTACAAATAGACCATCTTTAACACAAAAACATCTACCCTAGGTCCTAGAAAGAAATATAAGTGCTAGATGTAGATTCTAATTGAAACATGTGCTTTCTGTGAACCAAGTGCACTCTAACAGAGCAGACTGTGCCCTAGAAGGTCAGAATGACCCAGGATGCCCCCAAGTGTGTTTAGATAGTGCTAATGGTGCACTTGGGTCCTAGAAGGGTGTAGTTGGTAGTTTTTGGCCATAGTTGGGAGGTCAGTTGCAAAGTGAGGGGAAATGGGCCCTAAACAATACCAAGAAACTAAAATTTTGAAATTTAACCTCCCAAGTGCACTTAGACAGTGTAGACTACACCCATGGTGTAGTTCAAGCTTAGAAGGGTGAAGTTGGTAGTTTCTAGGTGAAAGTGGTAAGTTAGGAATAGAAAATAGGATTTATGATGGCTGCAAGACTCCTAAAATTGCCTCCTAGGGATCCCAAGTGTGCCTTGATAGAGCAAAGTGCACCCTAGGACAACAAACTAACAAAATGCATAGAATGAAAGCATATAACCATATTAATGGACCTAATTAATCTAGGCGTGATAAGGAAAATCAGATAATCCTTGTACCCTACCAAGTGAGCTCCTTTCTTGTAACTACAAGCACAAAACAAGAAAACCCAAGTTAGATAAGCATGTGCACATCAGGTTCACCAATTGTAGGACCAAAAAATGGGCTAATGTCTAACATACTATTAGAAAATTACAAACTCAATAAAAATACATTGATACCCTCTAGTATACCATGAAAGCCAAATAAACAAAAAGGAAGCAACACAAAGTTAGAAACCCCCTCTTTCATTTGTAGCTCCCATGTCCTGCTTTCTTCTCCATATGATATAGCTCCAAATTTCCTTTAATGCACACAATTAAAAAGGAAAAGCCTATAATGATGATAATGCTATGAGAATACTTGAAGATATGATTTGAATGTGAAAGCAAGAGTGAAAAAAATGAGAAAACTAGGGACTTAAAAGACTTAAGAATCAGGGCCAGAAACAAGGGAAAGAATACTCATTTTATAATCAATGTGGAAGATGAGAGCATTGGAATTGTCACCTTGGATATGTGACTTGGGAAGAGATTCCTTTGAGAATCCATGACACATATGACACAATATGCCAAGTGTAGGATTTTATGATGCTTGGAAGTCAAACAAGGCTAAATATGGTTGAGAATATATCACACATCATGTGACATCTCAATTCCACTTAAAGCCAAGAATCTATGACAATGGAAGCCAAATATGGATGTTTGTAATAGGCAATCACTCTCCTGTCGCTCAATGGCTTGCTCTCTATTATGATAGCGATGTGGTATTGGATTTATTGTTCATAGAATCGTAGGGCTCCCGCCCGCTTGGGACCCTTGCTATGATATTCCCTCTTTCCTCTCCACTCTGGGGATTCAAAAATGCATCTCAAAGTATTAGTCGCCATGCTCTCCTGGATTGATGCATTCCCCAAAATAATTGATCCTGAAGTCTATGCTCTAGAACTGCTCCAAGTAATATTCTTGAACCAAGATTCAATCCAGATTCCCTAGATTCAATTCACACAATAGGATACAATCGAAAGAGAATAAGAATATTGGATTATGACATATCTTAACCAAGTGTCAAAGGAAATTCCATGAGGTGTCACACCCATGTGTCATGATGATGTCAATATTTTTTTGAATATTTGAATTTAAAATCCTTTATTCCACAAAATAGAAATTTTTGAAAATAGAATTAATGGAGGAAACTATGACTTAGGAAATTTAGAATTCCCATGGTTTGTGGATGATGAACTAATTAATTAATAAAAGATCAATTAATTGAGAAGGTTAGTTAAGAAGAATAATTAGAGAAATGACATAGGATTAAAATGGTGGAAAAAGGTTAGAACATGAGTGAAATCAGTCAAACATGGTCACATTTAGTCAAACTTGGTTAAACAAATGTTAGACTGAGGCTGTACTAGGTGGAAAGTGCTAGAAGGTTGACAGAAAATGTAGGATGATGCATGAATGTAGGAGTGCAAGATTAAGATGATTTGGTGTATCAGAACACATGACCATATATATGAATGAAAGAAGACCTAAGAGATGAGATGAAGACTAGTTAAAATGAGGTGAAGAATTTTTCTTTCAAAAAGTGTGCTATATGTCAAATGGAGCTTTATTTTGATCAAACCATAGATGCGAACCATTTTTGATTGTCTACAAGTTGGTGGCACATAATTCATGATAAACCATTTTGAGGCGAATTCAAAGATGATTGAAGAAGAAGTTTCTAGAAAGGGATAAAATGAAATAATGGGTAGATTCATTGAATCCTACCTAATTTGACCCAGCCCTAAAATAGACAATGGAGGATGAACGATAAAAGATCATAATTTTTTATTTGTAGAGATGGCTGGTCAGAAGCAAGGTTTTTCATGTGCGAGAATCTAAGGAAGATAAGGAGTTCAAGTTATTGCTTCATTCAATGACCTAACTGAAGAGACTGTATTGGCAAGTAAAGCAAGAAGGCTAAAGGATATGGATGCTTGAAGGGTGAAAAAGCTATCAAAGCTAAAGTGTGTGAAAGCCAAGAAAAATGGAGGATTGAAACAAAGATCTATAATCTACAAGTGCATTGTAAGTTGTTATCAGATCAAGCCCTACTATTACTTTCTAATCATTGTATCAATCTAGAGTAAATCCTTTGGATTAAGGTTGACCTAACAACCTTTCTAAAATCCTTTAACTAGGTGACATTCCAAGTGAATGATCTAAAGTCCTCTAACAAAGCTCACTCCTAATAGGCTGATTGAAATCCTTTAACTAGGTCACATTTTATAGTGTGCATTGTAACCTTTAACAAGGTTGGCCTTTCATAGGGCATCACTTCAAAAGACTGAGAATGAATAGCATGTTACTGGTGGTTTTTCCCAAATTGGGTTTCCACTTTGAATCATTGTGTCAAATGTGTTATTGAATTTGTTATGTTTCATGTTTACATTTTTGCAAAGCTAATTTGACACTAACCTACAAGTTTAAGTGATTGCATAATCTGGTGGATGCATGCATGATGAAAATGATTTAGGGCTATGGGTTCAATAAGATGTGAAAAGTTTTAATTGTACATCTATACCTTGGATAATTGATTCACCCCCCTCTCAATTATTCTAAAGAATTCCAACAACTAGTATTAGACCCATCTACTTAAGAGGACCAGTTTGAAGGTACTAGAAGCAAAAAGATCAAGATGTCAAAAAGATTGACACCCAAGCTTAATAGAGATAAAATCCCTGCATGGAAAAGTATAATGAAGCTACACCTAGGAGGTCTTGGAGATAATGCAAAATCTACCATTTTTATTGAGCATGTTGATCCTGCTGGAGCACTAATTGTTGAAGATCTGAAAAAGAAGAAAGAACACAACTAGGCAATATTGGAGATTGCCTTTGCCCTAAGCTATGCCGAGTTTGATGATATCAAAGGGTGTGATAGTACAAAGAAAGTGTAGGATGCTCTACACAAAATCTATGGAGGTGACAAGAATGTTCTAAGAGCAAAAGCTAAAAGTCTTAGAGGTAAGTTTGATGATATGAAAATTCAAGGAGAGAATATTTCTCAATATTGCTCTAGGATAAAATATGTTAATGCAATAAGATGAGCTATTGGTAAAATAGATGATGTACTGTACTAAGTAAAGTTTTGAGAACACTACTACCTAGTTATGCTATTAGAGTTTTTCCAATACAAGAACTAAGATGTATGCTAGGGAATGATCTAACTCTTGAAGGTTTGGTAGGAAGGTTCACTACTTTTGAGCTATCTAATTTTGATAATTATAAGCCTAGAAATGTTGTATCTACTTTCAATGATAAGCTATCATTAAAGGAACTTGATGAGAAGAAAAAGAAGAAGAAGAAGAAGAAAAAGAAAAAATAGATGTGTCCAGTGATAATGATACAGATGAGGAAGATGTAGATAAACTTGAAGCACTACTAGCAAGGAGATTTCATAGAGGTAAACACAAGTTCAAAGGTAAGTTACCTATCATGTGTTTCAATTGGAATGAGGTTGGTCATATTACTGCCAGATGTCAAGAGAAGAACTACAAAAGTAGTGACAAGTACAAAAGTAGAAGAGATAAAGACAACAAAGATTACAAAGACAAAGGAAAGAAGTCTTGCTACATTGTTGAAGAGGAAACTAAAGATGGATATGACGATCATGATGATGAAGTGGTGTATATTGCAATGAAGGATGAATTTGATGAGGACGAGGGAACTACATTAGTGTCTTGTGTGAACAAGAGTGATAGATGGATCATTGACAATGGATGTTCACATCACATGACTAGAGATAAAAGTAAGTTCATTACCTTGAATTATTATGATGGAAATAGTGTAAGGTTTGGTAATGATGCACCTATTCGATAAAAGGAAAAGGTTCTATCAAACTCACAGAAAAGATTTTATGTGACAATGCTTATTATGTTGAAGGACTTAATTAGAATCTGTTGAGTGTATCACAACTGGAATAATTTAGGTTGTAAGGTTGATTTTGAATTGCTAAGATGTATGATACTAATGGAAAACTCATTAGAAAAGGTGATCAAACTAGAGGTAATCTATTCGACCTTGATATAGAGGATGCTACTTGTTTAATTGTAGAATTTGATGATGTGTGGCTATGCAACAAGAGGTTATGTCATGTTAATTTTGATAAATTGGTTAGTATTAGTAACATGAGAAGAGTCATAGGTTTGCCTAAGTTGAAGAAGCTTGACAATATAATTTGTAAACAATGTCAGTTAGAAAAAATGACAAAGTCAAGTTTTAGGAGTAAGACCCATACCTTTAAAGGAACACTGGAGATTGTACATATTGATTTGTGTGGAACAATTGAAGTACAAAGCTACAAAGGAGATAAGTACATTATTATACTTGTTGATGATTATTCTAGAATGATGATTGTTATGTTACTGAAACAAAAATTTGATGCTTTCCAAATGTTGAAGTGGTACTTAGCAAGAGTTGAGAAGGAAATAGGTAAAAGTCTAAAATGTTTGAGATTTGATAGAGGAGAAGAATTTATATCAAATGAGTTTGAGATGTTTTGAAATGATAGAGGAATCAAAAGACAGGCATCTGCTCCTAGGACCCCTCCATAAAATGGAATTGTTGAAAGGAGGAAGAGATCTATAATGGAATATGCTAGGATAATCATGATAGAGAAAAATGTTGCTTTGTAATACTAGACAGAAGCTACGAGTATAGGTGTCTATACCTTGAACCATGTGCAAGTCAAGAAAGGTACTCATTCAACACCTTTTGAACTATAGTACAGATACTCACTCGATGTTAAAGATTTTAAGGTATTTGGAAGCAAGTGTTATATTCTCAAAGATTTTAGGAATGGTAAACTTGATGCAAAAAGTGAAGAACGTATATTCCTTGGTTATTCCACAAGAAGTAAAGCTTATAAGTGTTTAAATACTAACACTAACAAAGTTATGGAAAGTGCAAATGTGAAATTTTATGAATATAGAAAAGTAAATGAAGCTGAACCTATGAAGGAACCAAAAGAATACAAATCATTTGTATACTTTATAGAAGGTATGCCTACTAATGAAGATGTTGTAAATCAAGTTGCAAACCAACAACAAGTTTCAGTAACTACCAAGTACATACTATGAATGTTGAGTTGCATTCAGGAATTAAGCTACACTTAGGTGCTAAGTTATATAATGAAGTTGAGGTACGTTTTGATTCTGAGATTAGTGTACATGAAAGAGATGCTAAACTACTTGAAAGAGAGGTACATAGTGATTCAGAAGTTGAGAGACCAAATGAAGAAGCCTGAGTTGAACCAAGATTTTCTAAGTATGTCAAGAGAGATCATGTTGTTGCACAAATAATTGGAGATAAAGATTCTAGACCAATGACAAGGAACAAGTGGAGAAATGATACATGTTTACTGAGCATGCAAGAACCCAAAATAGTGAAAGATGCCTTAGAAGATGTAGACTGGAGTAAAGCCATGGAAGAAGAGATTGAATAAATTGAGAAAAATTAAACATGGAGTCTAGTTCCTAGACCATAAGACAAAAATGTAATTGGTACTAAGTGGGTATACAGAAATAAGTTAGACAAAAATGGTGAAGTCACAAGGAACAAGGCAAGATTAGTTTATAAAGGATAGGCACAAGAAGAAGGGATTGACTATGGAGAAACATTTGCCCATCTTGCAATACTAGAAGAAGTAACAACTTTTCTTGCTTACTCCACATACAAAGGTTTCAAAGTTTATCAAATGGATGTCAAATCCACATTTCTGAATGGTATATTATAGGAAGAAGTTTATATAGAACAATTTGAACAATTTGTTGATGCTAACAAATAAAACATGGTATGTAGATTACACAAAGATTTATATGGTTTGAAGCCAACACAAAGAGCATGGTATGAAAGGCTTCTTACTTATCTTGTGAAGATTAGATTTGAGAAGATCGATGATAACAAAAATCTATACTTGAAGACAGAGAAAGGCAAAGGTATCTTGTTATCTGAAATTTTTGTTGATGATATCATATTTGGAGGTCAAGATACTTTATGCAATGTTTATGTTTGAAGAGATAAATTTATTTGTGGATTTGCAAGTACATCAAATGAAATATGGTATATACATCATTAAGTCAACTATGTTAAGGAGATATTGAAATTTTTTGGATTGGAGGATTCAAAGTCAGTAAGTACACCTATGGTGATAGGACATAAATTATCAAAGAATTATGATTCAGCTAAGCTGAATCAATCATTATACAAGTCTATGATTGGAAAATTACAATACGTAGTACACAATAGAGCTGATATTGCACTATGTGTAGGGATATTTGCAAGATTCTCTACTAATCCTAGGGAGAATCATTTGATGGTTGTTAAGAGAATAATGAGATATTTGAAAGGATATATCATTTGAATTTGAATTGAGAGCCTACATTGATGTTGAATGGGCTGGAAATATTGATGATAGAAAGAGCACCAGTGGAGGAGCATTTTTCCTAGGCAAAAGGCTGGTTACATGGACTAGCAAGAAACAAAACTACATTTCTCAATCTACTACTGAAGCTGAATATGTTGTTACTAAAATCACTATAAATAGAAGCCTTCTCCCTTCATTTTAATATCTACACTTATTGAGTTGCAAGATATAATTTAAAATCTATCGAGACATTTTTCAATGCCTTGTTCCTTGTGACTTCACCATTTTTCGATATATATCCATTAAGCATTGAAACATTTCCTTCGATATATCTAGTTCCTTTATCTATAGAAAGTGAAGGAGATGGCCATTAATGGAGTATATATACATCATTCATCTAATCCTATTCTATGTTCCATGATCCATGATTCATGAAAATATTTGAATTATTTGATCTATTGTATAAGTGGATACATCCTACATTTCAACATGCATGCAAGCAAGTAGACATATTGATCGATAGAGGATTCAAATCCATCTATAAAGGTTTGGAAAGCAAGGTGAATATTAAAATTTATCTTATTTTACATGCTTTACTCATTTTATATCAAGGTTAGTTCCTAAATGGGGGTTGACCAAGGCAAGCCCCTTTCCTAAAACATTTTCCCCCCATTTTGTGTGCACACACAAATTTAAAAAGCTATAGAATTAAAGAAGTAAATCTAAAATTATAGTTTCCATCACAAATCAAAGATACATGTTCTCAACCCTCCTAGGTATAGGCTTCCCAAAAAAAAATGTTCCTAGTATTCTAAGATTTTTTGCATCTTGGAGTTATAGGTCTCTAGATTCCACATTCTAACCGATTTCTATTTCTGATATACTCTAGTAGAGTTATTCAGATATGAAAGTTCAACCTTTACCATCCATAAAGGCTAGTTTTTTCTCATTCTCTCTCTTCCTTAATATTTATTTTGACATAATAGATCATAATTATTGGTGTTTTCCATTACATAAATATTTATCTTCTCTTTCTTTACATACATATCACATTTTATGAGAATATTTGCAAAAGCGGGAAAATAAATCTTAGAATTTTCATTTCCTCTTAGGCATCAAGCTTGCATTATTATCCCTATATTTATTTGGGTAGTCTAGGTCTAATTTACATCTAAAAAGAGTCTAAATTTTTGGATCTCCCTATCATCTTTTCCAAGTACATAGTGTGAAAGTGGTGATCTACGATTGATTACCATTCCTACATTTTTGGTAAACCTTATGTATTACACTTCTTCTTTTTCCTCTTTCTTTACATTCACATCATTATTTTTTCATTGTCTAATTAGAACTTCTTTGTGTGTATCTTCATTACATCATATGTGTCTAGTTAGATCTTCTTTATGTGCTATTTTTTTCATATGTTTCTTAGATGTATAGTTATATATCCTTTTTCCACATTGACCTTCACATCTTCTTGTTTGGATCTACTTTATATCCATCTTATTTTGGTTTCATTTTTTGAATTTAGATACCTTTTCTCTACCCATTATATTGCATCTTATTTCTCATTCTTTCCTTAGGTATAAGATTTATTATTTTAACAACACCCTGGAGTATTGTTGTTACAAGAATTGATAGGCTCAAGAATCATTTTGATTCACAATCCTCATTCTTTCCTTGGAATCTTGATGACATGAACATCCTATCACATGGTCCTTATTCTATAATGGAGAATAAATCTTTTCATTAGACTCCCATGATGAATATGAATCCTAAAGAGTTTCTCCTTCTCAAGTTTAGAAACTAACTCATGAATTTGAAAAGTTTAAAAATTGGTTATCTCTTGAGAACACCAAGATATTAACATTCTTTCCACTATGAAAGGCTTAGAGAAAATAATGAACAAATTATTAATATATTGCATAATATTTCACATCTTATTTATTATAATGTTAAGCCTATAAAAAAATATGCTTAATAGATAGGTTATGTTCTTCCTTCTATATGTGTTGAAACTTCCTTACATATTTCCACGTTTATCCTATCAATTACACACTTTAGTTTAACTATCCCTTCCCACGTTTTTGAGCCTTTGCAAACCTATTTTCTATCTCTTTCTATAAGTATTTCTTGTTTATGATTTCCTTCATCTATTCCTTCTTATAATTGTGCTCCTTTTTCATATTCTAATCTTCCTTCACCTAATCCACCCAAAATTTTTTTATGCTTATTCCACCATTCTTCCTATTTCACATAAAAACTTTCCCACCATTTCCAATGCTCCTTATCCTATAATTTCTTCTACCAATTCTACCATCCATATATTTAAGCTCAAACTATATCTTCTTTGTAATAGCAACTTGCTTCAATGATTGAATCCAAGTTTTATAAATTACTACTTTTGATATTGATAAGTCCTTTATCACTTGAAATTATTAGAGCTATTATGTCATAAAATATGGATATTATACATCTTGAGACTTATAATGGTAAGGGTGATCTTCTAATGTATGTTAAAACTTTCCAAACCTTATGTAGTCATTTCACTCTAGAAGTTATAGATGCATAACGAATTTGTTCACTAGAACCTTTCGAGATGAATCCTTGTAATGGTATTGTAATTTTCTTCCTTATTCCATTGATTATTTCCAAAATCTTGCTAATGTTTTGATTTGATCATTTTAAACCAACATTGGTACTCAATTTCTTAAAAGTAATGTTATGTGTTGTAAACAAGGTGTTAATGAAAATGTTACTGACACTATTAGTAGATTTAAGAATTTTCATTCTTATATTTCTTATCTTATTCCTAATGTTTATGTTTAATGTATTTTTGCTCCTAATTTTAAAAAAGACATTAGAGATATGATTCTCCTTACTTAGTTTTCTTCCTTCTCATAATTGTGTGCAATGCATCAGTATTATCACATTCAGGTGAGTCAATTTGAGAGAATAAATCCATTGGCTTATGTTCCCACTGCAATAAGTTCAACAATGCATCCAATTCAAACAAATGTAATAACTCTAGAAACTATATTAAGATAAAAAATTATTCAATACATTAGATGAATAAGTGGTAATGAAATCTAAAGGCATGATTCCTTTTCCTCTATTTATTGATCTTCACATTATTTACCTCAACTTTCTTAATATTTTAATGATGTCTTGTTGAAGTTAATGAATGTGAATATAATTAAAATTCATCCTGCCAAACAAATTGAAACTTCCAAAATTCTTCCTTGATTATTTGATCCTAAGGCTTTTTCTCAATTATCACCATCAATCTAGTCATGATACTGAGAAATGTTATTATTTGAAACAAACCATACACAAACTTATTGATTCTAATGGTATATATATTGATTCCAATATTAACCAAGAAAACAAATAAGTTGTACCTCCTAATCAAATTTTTAAAATTTACACCAATCCTCTACCATTTCATTCCACCAACAAAATTGTCAGACCTTATTCTTCTATACAAATTTATTATGAAGAGAAATTTGAGGGTACTAATTGATCACAAACAACCTCAATCTTCCCCTACAACTAAGCCTAAACCACAATCCCAACCTTGAATTACCTTTGATCCTACTGAAAAAATTAAGGCATGTGATGGTGCTCTTGTTGGAAATGTAGAGAAGGCTAGGTGATTGAGAGGGTGAGAGGAGGCGGGGAGGGAGGGGTGAATCAGGAACCAATAAAATTGTAACTTCAATTCACCAATTAATAATTCATAAACTAATATGATCTAATTGCATGCATGGAAGACTGAAAGTAATAAAACATTCATAACACTTGACACAATATTTGGTAACCCAGAAACCTTCCAAATAGAAAGTAAAACTAGGGTGGGGATGATACCCAAAAGATTTATTACTGTAGTATAAAGTTGGCTTGTTAAGGCTTACAAATGATCACTTCTAATGATCTTCCTTGTTAGGAGAAATAAGGACTATTAGGTCCACTTTGTAAAAGGATTTATATAGTACAATGAAGTATGTACTTAGTTAGGAGATTCTATATAAGACTGTTAAGTCCACTTTATTAGAGAATTTGACTGATGCACTTGTTAGGACGCATCTGTAGCTAATCTCTGCTCTACAACTTGGTTTGCTGAATGAGATTCATTTGCTGTAAAATGATCACTTTAATATGATGGATGAGACTCCACTTTTTCTTATATTTCTTGTAGCCTTCAAACTCACATGTTCTTCATACTCATGGTTAATTCCATACTTCTTTGGATATGAAAAGATATCTCTTATTTATACCAATCCAAATAATTACCTTATGAAGTTGGCTACAATATTATATTAATATACTGATACTCAAAAACATAGTGAACTTGATATACTAATACTCAAAATCATAGTGAACTTGATAATCTCTAGCACTTTGTTGACAATGGTTCTCTGTCCACATTAATCACTCAGGAGTAGGTGTGAACTCGGTTAACACTGATGACTTGGCAAACATTGAAGAGATTGATTAACACTGCAACAACTTGATTACTATTGCAGCTTGGTTAACACTACTATTTTCTTTGGTCAATTAACTTGGCCAGATGCTCTACTCGGTTGACATTCTTGACAAGGTTTACTCAATGGTGCTCAGTGACAATGTAACCAACCAAATGACTAAGTGTTTTGGCACTAATTGACAAATAATCTAGCCATAAGGTCAACAATCTCGCCCTTTGGCATTAGTGACAAAAAAAATTATCATACCAAAAATTTTGAATACTCAAAATGATGAGTTAAAACTCCCTCTATCAGAGAACTTGGATCTGTAGCTTGGTTTTAACTACTGTGTTGATACTTGGCTAATATTGAATCTATTTTTTATTTTTCAAAATAATTTTTGTAGCTTTTTTGTATCCATAGATTCTTTCTTCTGTGTATAAAAGACTCTTTAAATTCTATATATAACTAGATTTCCCCCTTTGATTCCTCACATGTTATATTTCCCCCTTGTTTTTGACACAAATACCAAAAATGCATATTTATAAGGTAATACCAAAATGTGAGAGGAAATCACTGTGTATATTCAAAATTAGAGATATGCTTTTGTCCCAATTTTATTGCAAAACTTTTTAAGCATGCAAAGCTATCTAAACTCTCATTGATAACTCCACCATATGATCAGTAATAGAATAGTTGTTTTTATGGATTAATATTTTTGCATGAACAATGTGTTTCTGCATTACATCCATGATTGGAATTATTAAACTAAATTTGTGACAGTGTAGCCTTAATTCTTTATTCTTCTCTCAATAACTCTGCCTGCAAGTGAGTCAAATACCTTATCTTGAAAAAATATGTTGAGCTAGTGCTAGGTCAAGTGACAACTAGTTTTCACTTTCCTTGAGATGAATATTAATCTTTGATAACTTGTTTCTAATTTCCTTGGTAATATTTGTGGTATCACTTAATTTTAGAAAAAAGAAAACAACATTATAAATAGTGCTTTCAAAAGAAATAAGAATAATGGACACTTCCACTTGATTTATGAAAATCTTCTGTGCCACATTATCCAAAACCTTATTCTCATATTTTCTCTCTTCCCACTATTGTAGTTTCTCTTGACCATTCAAATCTTGATTGAACTTGTGGACTATGTCAACAAGTTGGTCCAAAATAGAGTTCTTTTCATCAACTTCAATACTCAGTGCATCAAGAAATATACCTTGTATATCTTCTAGCACTTGATTTTTTCCCCTCTTCTCTGCTCTTATCTTTTGTTGTTTGGCTCTTTTCTTTTAAATTTCTCAAAGAGTTTCCATTTGATCAGGAGTAAGATTGGAAAGATCCCAATCTAGAATTACTATATCTTCATCTAGATCAAATTCATCAATGGAAACTTCTACCTCTTTCCCTTTAGCCTTTGGAATAAGTGAAGGAATGATTTCATTACCTTTACTCATATCTTCAGTGCTCATTTGAGGATTGACTTCAAGTATCATTGCACTTCTTTTGAAATCACTTGCAAAAGTAACATGGATGAATTGAGAAACAATAACAATTGTAGGAATACTTATAGTGCCTTGTTCTAACTTGGTTTGACTTGATCGTTAGATGAGTGGATCCTATAGCTCAGTAGATGAAGCAGTGGTAATAGTACTCATCTCTGAACTCGATAAGACAAATCCAACAACCAATTGAATGCATGGTTGAATAGTATTTAACCCAATGGTCTAAGACTTGGATTTTATCTTGTCTAAAATTGATATTAGGAATGATTTTCTTAGAGAAATAGGGTGAGAGGCCATTACCTTTGTTGCAATCTTTTTCAAATCTAAATATTGAATATTTTGAATTTTAGGTAGATCCTCACTGACTGTTTGATCTTCCCTGTCATCTTTATCTTCGTTCAAATCATCTATTTGTGCAACTTCCTTAGTGGCCTTTAAAAAATTCAATACATAAATATTTTTCCATGCATTTTTATTGGATTGTACAACATATTTATTATCATTTGTCAAAATTAAGAATGCATTGAACTTAGGAGTTAACGTTTGTTCATGTTTTTTCAATGCCTCCTTCACTTCTTTATCTAATAGGTTTGGTATTAGCTTCCTCAAGGTTTGATCACAGATGTCCTTTGCAACCATTATTTCATCATCCCAATGATGTGATACTACCTTAAGTAGAATATTTGGAACTTGTGTTCTTAATTCACTTAGAGAGTATTTCCATTTTTCCATCTTTGCTACTAAGGCTTCTTCTATTTGTATCTACTCCTCTTTTTTTTCTAGTTTCATATTCAGGAAAATTAAAATATTACACACCTCCACTTTATTTGAGTTTCTTCAGTCTTTCTTCAAAGGTTGGAGTAGACATTTTGAATGATATTTGTTGCTCTTCTTCTTCAGCTTCAAGTCTGAGCTTCTTTCTTGATCTAGTGGGTTTGTTGGTGGTAAAAGTAGGACTTGACCTTGTAATTATCCTTAATATAGATTTTCTCTTTTTCTTAGGTAGTTCTTCTTCTTCCTCATGTTCCGTTGCTTCTTCTTCATCTTCAATGTCATCACCCTTACCTTCTATGAACAAAAGAGGGGAACCAAATTTCATATTCTCCTTCTCAATCTTATCTACCTTCTTCCTTCCTCTCTTCAAAATTTTAGGAATTTTGATCTCAAGTGAGATCCTAGTTTTAGCTTATTTATAGGTTCCAAAGCAAGGTTCTTTTGGGTCCACATGATCATTGAAAAGAGCCTCAATGATTTTCTTAGTATCATCAATATTCACATCATAGCCAAGAGGTCTTACCCATGCAACTCTAGGTCTAATTGCCTGAATATATACCTTATCACAATCTACAAGAAAACATATTTCTTGTTTATAGTCATCCACTAGTTTCTTAGGAATTCTAAATCTTCTTTGCATCCTTTCCTTGAAAATTTCAAAATATGCATAAATGATGCCCTCAAAGTTGTCTCCCATTTAATTTATGAATTCATTAATCTGATACGCAATGGGTCTGTCCTTCTTCCATACTACATTTCCCTTGGAAGGAATAAATTTTTGAACATAAAAGAATAAGCAGACTAAAAGTGAACCAAACTTACATGGATTTGTTTTTGATGCCCAGATGCTTTCAATGTTTTTTCTCAACTGGTTTAGCTATAACTTGGCAAGTTCCAAAGAAATATTGTTCTTGACTACCTTGAAGGCCAAGTCCACAACTTCACATGCCACACTATTTGGTCTGATGGAACTGTATATCTTATATGTAATCACATGAATACCAAACATAATTTCTATGTCAATGACACCATTTAGCTTCACTCCTCTACCATCCATCTCAATGAGAGTGTTGTTTTCCATCTTAACCCAACCTAGGGTTTTGGTTGTCTTGGATTTATCAAGCATAGGAAACTTGGTAACCCTATGAATCATTTTCTTTATGATCTTGATGGGTTAATCAAGCCAGAATTGCATATTGTGAACACAACTCAAGATGAACCTAATCCACTTGATTTGAAAATTCTTTGGCATATGAAAAATATGGGTTAAACCATTCACTTCTAGGTGTCTATGCTCAGGTTTGAGGTTTCTGTCCACACTCAATGTCTCATATGCTTGATTTAGCTCTAGAGTTCCTAATTCTTGAATCAACAATGACAAAAATATATGAAATAATGAATTCACAGTACCTTCGGTGGAATTTGTGAGTGTGTGCTTAATGGATCCAATTCCTCTAAAATCATAGGATAAAGCTTAAACTTTGGGTCTACAGGCACAACATTCCTTACTAACATCTCGGATCCCTTCTTAACCTTACTACTAGCTGATGATGCCATAATGCTCGGTGATGGAAGGATAATCCTTGAAAAATTACACTCTGAATTTCTTGGGGGCTTGAGGTTTATCTTCTCTATTTTCTCTTGAATTCACAGTAAGGAATGAATTTTTTTGATAGTTCCTTTTATTCAAAATTTGTCTTTAAGTCCCCATAAATGCATTGTACGACGGGCACTTTGGTGACATTCTATTTAACTCGACAGATGTTACATGCTCAACTAATATCTTTAGTCTTCAACTTGGTAAATGCCATCTACATTCATGCTCAATTAGGTCTCTGAACTTGGTAAAGATCAGTTAGAGCTAACTTGTGCTCTACTTCCCTTGGTTAGGTCATGCAACCTAACTTTTCTTGATAGGGTTTAAGATATTGATTGAAACTAACATTCAACTCAGTGATCCTAATGCATCTAACATGCTGATTTGGATCTTCTTGCTTGCTAACTAGAATTGATATAATATGTTTCTTTGAATTATAGTTCCAGTGATATCCATGGATAATTAGCTTGAAATAGTTGAATCACCCAATTCATTGACTTGGGTGTCAATGCTCTCATGGCTTTGACTTGCATTCTTTGGAGATTTATTTACCCATTGTTGCCTCATTTATTTTATGATATTGCCAACCTCTACTTTCTTTTTATCTTCAATTGTAGCTCAGTTCATACAGTTCTTGGCAAGATGAGCAAGTTCTTTGCATACAAAATATCTTTTTGTAGGGTCTCTCTTCCTCATGTGAGTTCTTATGCAATTTTCTCCAATGTGTCCATGCTCACCACACAACTAACACTTGCACCATGTGTTATAATCTCAACCAAATATAATTTTCACAATTTGTTCTGTTGGGTTCCATTTCTTGGTTTTGTATTCTGAAGATTTGTTCCCTTGTTTGTTGCATTTGAAACAATTTCCTTCAAACTTGGTTTTCTATGTGGTTTCACTTCCTCTATGACCTTTCTTTTTACAACTATTGCATTTTCCATTGAATTTTTATTTACCATTGCTCCAACACTTATTTTATGTATGCCACATCTTTCCATAATGATTACATGTAGGCCTTTTGTTCTTTTGAGCTCCTTGTTGTGATGATTCACCTTCATCTATATAGCCTAATCTAGCTTTTCCTTTGTGTCTAAATTGAGTTTTTTTGTCCAATTGATTCATATTTTCTTGACATTTCATTATCCTTTTATTGGTTTTCCTTTCTATGTTGAGACCATTTTGCAATCTTGCATTATCTATCCTTAAGTTGATAAGCTCTTGATTTGCACAATTGAGTTGATTTATCAATTCTTCTTTCTCAAGAGATAGATGTTGAATTTCATTATCCTTTTCTTCTATCTTTTCAGTTAGAAATATTTTGTCTTCTTTTTCATGTCTTTTTGTTCCATGTTTTCACACATTCTAACTGAATAAATTTTTTGTTCTCTTTTCAGTTTTCTAACTTCTTCATGTAGAGTGAGATTCTTTTCAAGTAAATCTTTAATTGTTGCATCAATTTTATCTGAATTAATGTTTTGACAAATGTCTTCAATTCTTTCTTCTATGTAGAGATTTTCATTCATCTATGTTGCTATTTCTTTTCTTCTTTTCAAGGATTTAGAGAGTTGCTCCTAAAGTTTCTTGAATTGATCCATGGCCATCTATAGATCCAACTTTTCATTTTCAATAGCTCTCTCTAGCCTATACACTTCCGTTGCTTCTGATCTTTTCTCAAGTTGCTAAGCTTCTGATATGAAGACCAAATTCTTTGATACTAATTGTTGGAAATGTAGAGAAGTCTAGGTGATTGCGAGGTGTGGGTGGGCAGGGGGGCGCATGAATTAGGAACCAATAAACTTTAACTTCAACTCACCAATTAATCCTTCATAAACTAATATGATCTAATTGCATACATGAAAGTCTAAAAGTAATAAAACATTCATAACACTTAACACAATATTTGGTAACCCAAAAACCTTCCAAATAGAAATTAAAACTAGTGTGGGGATGATACCCGCAAGCTTTAGTACTCTAGTATAAAGTTGGCCTATTAAGGCTTACAAATGATTACTTCTGGTGATCTACCCTGTTAGGAGAAAAAATGACTATTATGTCCACCTTGTAAAAGGATTTATACAATACAATGAAGTATGTACTTGGTTAGGAGATTCTTCATAAAACTATTAAGCCCATCTTGTTAGAGGATTTGACTAATGAACTTGTTAGGATGGATAAGTAGCTGATCTCTGCTCTACAACTTAGTTTGTTGAATGAGATTCATTTGATGTAAAATGATCACCTCAATGTGATGGTACTTCTCCTTATACTTCTTATAGCCTTCAAACTCGCATATTCTTCATACTCATGGTTAATTCCATAGTTCTTTGGATATGACAAGATATCTTTTATTTATACCAATCCAAATAATTACCTTTTGAAGTTGGCTACAATATTATATGAAACAATCTTCACCTAGTTGGCTTAGTGTTGACACTTGGGGTTTTGAAGTCTACTCGGGTGATATACTAATACTCGAAAACATAGTGAACTCGACAATCTCTGACACTTGATTGACATTGGTGCTTGGTCCAAATTAATGACTTAGGAGTAGGTGTAAACTTGGCTAACATTGATGACTCAGAAAACATTGAAGAGCTTGGTTGACACTACAACAACTCAATTACTATTGCAGCTCAGTCAACACTATTATCTGTTCTACTTGGTTAACACGACTAGTTTCTCTACTCAGTTAACACTCCATGCTCAGTTGACACTGTTTGCAAGGTTTACTCAGTGGTGCTCGGTGATAATGTAACCAACCAAATGACTAAGTGTTTTAGCACTAATTGATAGATAGTTTTGCCATAAGGTCAAAACCTCTTTACATTTTCACTCAAGTTAATTATCTTCCTTGTGGTTGTACCCTTATTGATCCACTTAAATGATAAATGTGATAAATAGAAAGAATATTTATAGTAAATATTTGTAAAAGGATTTCTTTGATAAGTCTAATTTTTTCATTCAAACTTGTAATGGTTTCCAAAAAGTTTGTGGTAAATCTATGGATACTAATTTCACTAGACCATTCCTATCTTCGATAAATTTCAACTCAAAATTTGATGTTTCTTAGCTTACCTCTATAAAATCCATGGCTTTTCCTATTCATTAATACCTTAAGTTTCTACATAGTGGAGAAATTATGAATGTTAATGATAGTCTTTATTCACTTTATGTACCTCAAGATTGTGTCATCCTTGATGTCTTTTAGTCTTCTCTACCTCAATCACCTACACCTCATCTTGATCATATCTTCTAGAATCATATCAAAATTTAAATATTCAAAAGGATTTTAATCTCAGTAAATTAAAGAATGAATTTGGTTGTTGTCTTTTCCTACATCATCCATTCCTCCTATGTATTACAATCGTCCTATTCCTATTATCTCTCAACCTACTATGGTTCCTTCAGTTCTTTCTCTGAAAGAAAAAAATACCTAATGTTGATTGATCCTATCCAACTTCAAATATATAGTAAGATCAAACATCACCAACATGGTCATGAACACCATCACAAGCATCATACTAGAGTTTGTGCATGTGTGGCTCAAAATATTGCTTCACCTTATACACCCCCTTCTACTTTACTTTCCTGTATCCATCCCATGATTAAGCCTATGGAGGAACTGACTATTAATAATATTAGAATAAACAAAAATATGATTATATCCATATCTCAAATTCTATTATGATTAATAGCGATAAATAAGATACTTTGGATGATGCTATAGTTACTAACAATGATAGTCATGCTAGTAATTCTAATTATATGTAAGAATTTCTATTTCTATTGATAATTATTTACCAATTAAGATTTAAAAATAATTATCTATCACTCCTAATAATGAACATAGTGACGTACCTTCACAACATGGTCCTTGTTTTGAAGTGTATATTGTTTCTCATACCAATTCTTGATGTTACTCCTCTTGTACGTTTTCCACCTTCCCTGAATATGATATACTAAGATGGGGGAAGGTGATATACTTGATTATCTTCTCTTATACAATAGATATTTGTGTATTTTCCTATTGTAATGTGTTTCCACCATGACGTGCTTCTTTTTATATGTCTTGTCCAAGTTTCTTTAAATGATCCTTATTTCTTCATTAAGGAAAGATGATAAAGGAATCAAACATATTGTAATCATTTTTCTATTTGTATCTCACTCTTCTATATGTTTTTAAATATTATGTTGTACATATGCGATAATTCAAAAATGAGCCTTTATGATTATGTCTACTTGGGATATTTGAAAATGGTAAAACATATTCTTTTTGGTCTCTTTTACGTGACCTAAAAGAATCTTCTTCATAACCCTTAAGTTCCATTTCATTCATTGTGTTGTAGTTCTACTTCCTTTAGGGAATGATGATATTTTATTTTTACATAATATTACATATATTATCATATGACCATATTGACTTGAGAAGTGGTAGATCCCTCTTGCGTTGTTTATTTTTTTCATCTTCTTATTTCTCTTGACTTATCCTTTCTTTGGGAAATATCATAGCTGAAACATCTCTAGTGGATGTAAGTATGTTCTATTAAAGAAATTTCTCTCTTTAGGATCCTTACAAAAATTTTAATGTGGGGGCATAAACTCTTCTCACTTTTCTTACAAACACACACTATTATTGATGCTACTTGATATTTTGATCCCTTATAGACATACTATCCTCTAGGACTCATCTTTGTATTTTCTCTTGATCCCTTATGGACATAAATCCTTAGGGTTTTATTGTACTTTATAGACTCTTTTTGGGCACACAATCCTTAAGAATAGGTCCTAGATGGACTAAATAGTGTGCCACACAAACCCTATTAGACAATCAATGCCATCTTTTGTGGTACTATTCTTTGTGTGGTCCAGAGTAAGACATATAACCTTACTGGGCATAGTGGTCACACTTCTCTTTTCTTTATGTGATTCATTGTGAGACATAAAAATATTACCAGGTTAAGTAATCACACCCCTCTCTCTCCTATTAGTGATGCATCTCTCATCTTAGTATTGTATTTGATAAGGACTTAAGACACTTGGGGGTTCGATACTTCCTTGTTTCTATTGATTTGATAAGACTATATTATGCATTACTCTAGCTTTACCATGTGCATAATCCTATATCATACTCCCACTAAAAGTGGGTTAAATATATCATCTTAAAAAGAAAATACTAACTTTATGTCCTTTTTAAGACAATTTTCTCCCCCTTAGTACGTCCCTTCTCACTGAGATCTTTCATTGCATTTAATTTCATATATTAATTAATCAAGATCCTGTCTTTTCAAATAATCTTACTCAAAACACTATGTTTTCTCTATTTACTATGCACAATTTATCATTTATTCATATATTTACCTATTTTAATTCATCTCTTATTGTTGTAAAAGTTAAGGTAGGATCTAATCTCTATAAATACCCCTCTATTTTTTCCTCCAATCACAAAATTTGAGCTTCTTGTTGGACCTATCTTGGTTAATTCAAAATTTGGATGCCTTTTTCATCATTTTTACCACACATCTTTCAAAATATCCTCAAACCTCATTAGACTTTATTTCTCCTCACACTAGTACTTTGTAAATACTACCCTCCTTGAGTAAGTTTCCTAGGGGTGACCTATACTCTAGAGGACCCCTTTCGAGGTTGTGGAATCAATGTAACATTTCTTTATTCTTTCTTGCCTTAACAACTAGTTCCCCAAAATTTGACCACCAAAATCACTATAAAAGGATATCTTCTCTGCTTATTTTCCAATCTACACTTCATGAGTTGAAATATATCATTTCCAATCTCTCAATCCATAAATACATTATACATGCAAGGATTTCAAGAAAGAAATTATTTTCGTCCATCAGACATCGAAGCATTTATTCCATATACCTAGTTCGTTTGTCTATAGCAAGTGATTGAATTATTCGCAAAGGGAAGAGATATACATCATTCATTTCTTCTTCTTTATTCTATGATCCATGATGTCTGATTCATGAAAATAGTTGATTTATTACATAAGTAAAGACACCCTACATTCTACTTCTATATTTCAACATACCTACAAGCAAGTAGACATCTTTGTGTATAATTGATTCAACTTCATCCATGCATGTTTGACAAGAAAGGTGAGAATTAAAATTTATTTTATTCTACATACTTATTTTAATTCAAGGTTAAGTTCTAAATGAAGGCTTGGCCAAGGCAATCTACTTGAATAAATTTATCCTTTCCTTTTGTTCAAGTGCATGCTCACAAAGCTATGAATCTAAACATGTAGATATAAAAGTATAGTTTCCATCACATATTTGAGATCTTCTTTCACATCCCTTATAGTTGTAGGTCACTCTAGAAAGTGACCCATACTAGGTATAGGTTGATAAAAGTGACAAGTTCTTAGTGTTTTAAGATTTTGGATCTAGTAGTTAATAGTCTTTGAATTCCAGATCCCAAATGGTTTATGTTTTTGATATATAGTTTGATAGAGTTATTTAGATCTAAAAGTGCAACCTCTACTAGCTATCAAGGGGAACTCTTTTTTTTCCTTCTCTTCTATATAACCTATTTTGATACACTATATCATAGATCTTGTTGTTTGTCATTAGATAAGTTTTTATTCTATCTTTATTTACATACATGTCACATTTCGTTATATGTAATAGAAAAGGGAGTAAAGAGATCTTAGAATTTGCATTTCCTCTTAGGTGTGGATCCTGCACTAACACCCCTACATCCATTTGGGTAGTTCTAATATGATTTTCATCTAATAGGAGTCTACATTTTGGGATCTCCTTCTCGTCTTTTCTAAGTGCATAGCATGAAAGTTTTGATCTACCTTTGATTACCATTTCCATTGATAAGTTAAGATGCTACATAGTTTTATTGCATAGGGAGGATAAATGACATCTTTAATAGTGTAGAAGAAATTATAAAATAGAGGTGGTATAGTGTTCTAGCTGAAATTAGTATTTAAGAAATTATTACAATTGTTAATACTTGTTTGCAAGTGTATTATGGCCTAGTAACTTCACTTTAAAAAAAAAATACTTCTAAGATTGGGCCCCAAACACCTAAAATTAGAAATGATGAGATTGCATAAATAATAAACCTATGCAACAAGGTAATACACAATATTATCTTAAATAAAATGAAAGAACTAAAAATGTAAAGAATGATACAATATTGAGATCATCATGCATATGATTTGAATCTAGAGAAGGTAAATTTATGAATCTAGTATTCAATCTACCTTTAACATCGAAAAATGTGGCTAAATCTACTTGATTTTTCCAAATGGTTTGGATAAACTTATGAATCCACCATTCAACTTACATGTAAGTCTGTGAAAAGTGGTTCAATGTACAAGAGCTCACCAAGTGGTTTAGACCTTTTTTTCTTTTGGATTTTCGACCTTCATAAGACACCAAGATAATAGAAAGCATGTGTGCACTTAATCTAAATATATCTAGTACTATAAATAATGCCATATCATGTTGAACTATTTAATTATATCATATTCTTATCCATTGTGTGTATATAGGTTCAAATAAATATATAATGAATAATAATAATAATACAAATCTAAATATCTCTAACATTATTCTATAGTGATAACCCTATATTTTAATCTATGAAAAAAAATTCTAAGAATCTATATGAGAACAATGAAGCATGAATGATCGAGCAATGTTCCAAGAGGATAAGAAGAAAACATAGAATTACTCAAGTCAAAATGATAATCAAATCTCTAGATATTAATGGGCCAAAATTAGTTTGAAAATGAGATTGTGATATGAAATAGAAAGGGGAATAATTTCTAACTAATATAATGTTGAGAGATCTAAGAAAACTATATGGCCATCATGTGAAGGAAGAAGGGCTAGCTAGGAGAGATATAGATGTGGTTCAAGTGGCTCATTTTCTTTAATATTGTTTTTTGATAGTTGTTTATGAACTAAGGAAACATTTGAAGGTTAAGTTTATGTAAGAGAAGGTCATGAACTTTGAGAAATATGAAGGTCAACATCAAGATTTCAATTTGTAATGAAACAACTTGACAAGTCCATCATAACCATAGTAACAAATATCCCACCATATTAAAATCAACTTAAAAACTCACTCTTAAGATAAGGTAGCACACTAAAGGTAATGCATTCTAGAAAATACACTCCAAAAAATGATAGCAGAGACCAAAAGACTCACAGAAGAAGAACTCGAATAAAATAGTCAGATGTAAAACAACAACTTTATTTACATTATGGTTTACCATACACTACTTATCATTCTTGCAAGCTGCACTGAGGCTTATTTTATACTATAAAATAGGCTAAGTTAAGCTTGAAACTAATCTAATGACATCCCTATAATGTCTCAATTTCCTATTACATAATTGGAACTAATGTATTCCAAGGTTTGTGAGAGCCTCACCACCTCAGATTATTTATCTAGAAGTTTCTTTATTAACAAACAAGCTTAAAATAAAGATTGCGCCTACATCAGACTCCCAAGAAACAAAAGATTTGTTCATGAACTCCTATCCATGAGGTCTTCAATATTTGTACCATGCTTGGATAGTTCTGAAGCTGTCATCCATGTGGCATCCTCAAGTGGATGGCCCTTCCATTTGACTAGGTATTGGAAATATTCTTTGCCTCTGGTTTTCTTGACCACTTTCTTGTCCACAATTTCCTCGGGTTGCTTGGGTGTTTCTTTGGGTAATTTTTGTTTCCACTCAAAAATCTGTTCTTTATCTTTTCCAGGTGCTTTAATTGTTTGTTGTTCACCTTTGAAAGGGTATAAATCTGCAACATTAAATATAGGAGAAATTGCAATTCTTGGTGGAAGTTCTATTTCATATGCATTACTAGAAAACTTTCTTAAGATCTTGCACGGGCCAATTTTCTTAGCCTTTAGCCTATTATACTCACCCTTTGGAAATCTCTCTTTTCTAAGATGAGCTAGAACAAGGTCACCAATATTAAAGTTGACTTCCTTTCTTTTCTGATCAGCTCTCATTTTGTACTTGATGGCACTTTCTTCAAGTTTCCTTTTTACCTTTTCATGCAAATCTTGCATTGCTCTTGCAAAGTCTTCACCATCGGCACTTCTTGTTTCCAATTTACCCAAATTCCTTAACTCATATACTCCTCTAGGATGCATACCATACAAAATCTGAAATGGACTCATACTCATGCTTCTATTAGGTGAGTCATTGTATGCGAACTCTGCTTGTGCAAGTACCAAGTCCCACTGTTTGGGATGCATATTGATCAAACTTCTCAAGATGTTCCCAAGGCTTCTGTTGACTACTTCTGTTTGACCATCTGTTTAAGGATGATAAGCTAAGCTAAAGCTTAAATTTGTACCCAACTTTTTCCATAGAGTCCTCCAGAAGTGTCCTACAAATTTAGTGTCCCGATCAGAGACAATGCTTTTAGGCAGTCCATGTAATCGAACTATCTCCTTGAAGAACAAATTGGCAATATTTGTAGCATCACTTGTCTTTCTACATGGAATAAAATGAGCCATTTTGGAAAAGCGATCAACTACTACAAAGATTGAATCATGCCCCTTTTGAGTTCTTGGTAAACCAAGTACAAAGTCCATACTTACTGAATCCCATGGCCTATTGGGAATTGGCAATGGCTGATATAAACCTGCATTTTGACCATCTCCTTTGGCATGTTGACACAATTTACATCTTTCTACAAACTTCTTAACATCTTTGCTCATACATAGCTAGTAATAGTGTGCACTCAACTGAGCTAGTGTCTTGTTTTTCCCGAAGTGTCCTGCTAAACTACCACTATGTTTTTCTTTCATCAAGTTCTCTCTCATGGAACTTCTTGGGATGCAAAGCTGACTTCCTTTGAATAGAAGACCTTCTTCTATCATGAAATCCATCCAAGGACTTCTATCCTTACTAAGAGGATTCACACATGCTTCATATGCTTCTTTGAAGTCTATGTCTTCCTTGTACATCTCCTTTAGATCATTAAAACCCATTATGCTTATTTCAGAGCTCTGCATGATCAAACTTTTTCTACTCAAAGCATCTACAACTTTGTTAGTTTGACCACTTTTATGCTTGATAACAAAGGTGAAATTTTGAAGAAATTCAATCCATTTTACATGCCTTTGATTTATTTTGGTTTGGTTACTAATAAACTTTAAAGCATGGTTATTAGTATACAACACAAATTCTTTGGGCATTAAATAATGCCTCCACTTTTTCAGAGCTTGAATAAGAGCATAAAATTCTTTGTCATATGAAGAATATTTCTTCCTTGTATCATTTAGTTTTTCACTATATTAAGAAATTGGCTTACCTTCTTGACTTAAAACAACACCTACAACCATTCCACTAGCATCACATTCAACTTGGAAGAGTTTATCAAAATCAGGTAAGGCTAGAATAGGTTGTTCAGTAATCTTTTTCTTCAGTAACTGAAAACTTGTTTCTGCTTCTTTAGTCCATTGGAAAAATTGTTTATTTCCCTTGATTGTTTCAACAATTGGAGCACAAATACTACTAAAGTTTCTTATGAACTTCCTGTAAAAACTAGCTAGTCCATGAAAACTTCTAACTTCAAAAATATTTCTTGGAGTAGGCCAATCTATTATGGCTTTAAACTTTTCAGGATCCATTTTCAATCCATCTTTAGATATTACAAAACCCAAATAAATTAACTCATCCTTCAAAAATGTGCACTTCTTAAGATTGATTAAATTTTTTTCTTGCTTCAACTTACTTAAAACCAATCTTAAGTGTCGAAGGTGCTCTTCCTTTGATTGACTATAGATTAAAATATCATCAAGATAGACTATTACAAATTTTCCTATGAATTCCTTAAGCACTTCATTCATTAATCTCATAACAGTGCTTGGAGCATTTGTTAAACCAAATGGCATTACTAACCATTCATAAAGCCCATCATTAGTTTTAAATGCCATTTTCCATTCATCACCTCCCCTTATTCTAATCTGATGATATCCACTTTTTAAATCTATTTTAGAAAAATACTTAGCACCACTTAGACAATCCATTAAATCATTCATACGAGGCAAAGGAAATCTATACCTGATGGTGATTTTGTTTATGGCTCTAGAATCTGTGCACATTCTCCATTCTCCATCTTTTTTTGGACTCAATACTATAGGAATGACACAGGGACTTAGACTTTCTCTGACCAACCCTTTGTCAAGCAAATCTTGTACTTGGGCTTTGATCTCTTCATTCTCTCTTGGAGTCATTCTATAGGCTGCTTTGTTTGGCAAGTTAGCTCCAAGGATAAGATCAATATGATGGCTGATACTTCTTATTGGTGGTAACTCATTAGGAAAATCATCCACAACAATATCAATAAATTCATCTAACATATTTTGAATTTCCAAAGGTAAATCAACCAATTTTGTACTTGTAAGAATTACCTTTGGTTTCCCAATTAGAGCAAAATTTACGTCCTCCTTCTTGATTTGATGCAAAAATTCTTTCCCACTTATCATTAATACCTTAGGACTGACCTCTTCAGCTACATTTTCATCCTTAAGAGGTATTAGTGTGTGTTTATGTCCATCTTTTTCAAAAGTATATGTGTTACATCTTCCATCATGGATTGCCTTCCTGTCGAATTGCCAAGGTCTACCTAAGAGAATATGACAGACATCCATAGGCATAACATCACATATTACTTTATCTTTATAACTCCCTATTTGAAATTCTATTTAACACTATTCTGTTACCAATGCCTGATGTCCTTTTTGCAGCCAAGACACCTTATACGGGGTTGGATGAGTTGTCCTTTTCAAGCCTAACTTATCAACCATTTCAGTGGATACAAGGTTGTCATTACTCTCGCTATCAATTATAACTTTACAACATTTACCTTTGGCCTTGCAGGTAGTTTTGAATAATGCTTTCCTTTGTAATGGCTCTTGAATTTCTTTGGTCGGCTTAAGTAGGACTCGTTTCATGAGCAGTGATTCTCCAACCTCAGGTACATCTATATGAACAAGTGATTTTGCAATCTCCTCCTCAGCTTGAGCAATGTGTGCACTTTTTTGGCTTGTCACAGAGTTCTCTGGACACTCATAAGATCTATGTCCATACTTATTACATTTAAAACATTTGCCAACAAATCCTCTACCTCTACCTCTTGAATAGGGTCTTCTGATTCTAAAGGAATCATTACCTGGGGAAGATTGTTCCTGGTGATGTGAACTACTAGCTTCTTCCCTATGAGCGTGCCATTGGTTTCTACCACTTGATGATCCTCTTCCTCTATAGCTCCTACTTTTCCCTCTCGATCTTTGCGCTTGTTTTTTAGACAACTTCTCCTCTGCTTTGAGAGCATACTGGTATGCTTCTTCCACTGTTCTTGGACATAAAGGATTAATTTCATCTTGAATATTATATCTCAATCCATTGAGATATCGAGCCACTTTTTTTGTATCATCTTCAATATGACCAGCTCTAATGGTCAACTTATAAAATTCCTCTATATAATCTTTAACTGACACTTCCTTTTGCTTAAGATTTTGTAATTTCTTAAAAAGATTAACTTGGTAATCTTTAGGCAGGAATTTACCTTTTAGCTTTGCTATCATCCAATCCCAACTCTTGATCTTTAATTTCCCTTTTTGTCTTCTTTCATCTTGTACTCCATCCCACCAGAGAGATGCATGACCTTCTAGTCTTGTTACTACAAATTTTACTTTCTTGTCATCAGCAACACTTTCATACTTGAAGTATTTCTCCATTTCACTGATCCAATCGATCAATTTCTCAGCATCTAGGCTACCTTCATACATAGGCACTTCCAACTTGGGTTTGGAAGTCGCTCTGGTAATTGCTTTAATGAATCTTGTCTCAAATCCTTCTTCCTTAGGTTCTACCTCTGCCTCTTGAGCTTCTTCTTCGTCACTGATATCTTCCATATCAATACCTCCTCTTTGTGCAAGTTCCATAGCTTGCAGTCGTGCTTGCATGCGTCTCATCTCTTCTAGGATTTCTACATTTGTAGTTGCTCCTCCTCGACCTCCTCTTCTTCCATGAACTCTGAATGCCATCTCTAGGCAAAGGTCTTCTTTCACACTCGCTGGGACTTCTTTATTTTCAGACAATAATGGCAGGGGGCTGAAGAATAATCTTTTTCTCATACAATTTTTTTTAATATTCTTACTAAGATCAAAATGTCCTCTTTTATAAAATGGATCACTTACAAAAGAGATTTCAAATATGCAAATAGTATTAAATTTGAATTCATAAAACCTACTCCTATATATTGTAGTAAAATCCATCACCTTGTGATGAAAGCTGTTCATTCGCTGAAATGAATTATTCAAAATAATTTCTGGGTTTGATGCTCCTCTCTCCCAGCTTTCCAAAACATTTTAAATTTCTGATTTTCGTTGGAAAACAAGAAACTTATGAGCATTTTACCGGGACTGATCTTTTATGTCTGCACCTTCACAGTGACGCCAGATAACATTTCTCTTTTTTTCTTGCACTGATTTTTGCGTTGGGTCCTCATCAAAAATTTTCCAAACTGCAAAGACTTCCTTCTATATGCTATTCACGTGGCTGCAAATGTATTCCTCACCCAGCGGCTGTATCAGACTTACTCTGATACCAAACAACAAGCGGTGACTTCAACAATGATCTAACTTGGAATCAGATGATCTCCTTAACTTGGCATCTTTAGTTGCAACCTGGCGTAGATTAATACCCAATCGTCTAATCTCATCAGAAGCTATTGACAGGCTTTGTGACCAAATAATGCATTCTAGAAAATACACTCCAAAAAAATGATAGCAGAGACCAAAAGACTCACAGAAGAAGAGCTCGAATAAAACAGTCGGATGTAAAACAACAACTCTATTTACATTATGGTTTACCATACACTACTGATCATTCTTGCAAGCTGCACTGAAGCTTATTTTATACTATAAAATAGGCTAAGTTAAGCTTGAAACTAATCTAATGACATCCCTATAATGTCTCAACTTCCTATTACATAATTGGAACTAATCTATTCCAAGGTTTGTGAGAGCCTCACCACCTCAGATTATTTATCTAGAAGTTTCTTTATTAACAAACAAGCTTAAAATAAAGATTGCGCTTGCATCAAAAGGGAAGAATTAGGAATGTACAAAGAACAAAACCTCACAAGTTTGGAATTCAAGATAAAGGTTATGATCAGATTCAAAAGCTACTCACTCCTGTATAAAATATTAATGACTGGTCATAAAAGAAAGAGATGGTTCATGATTCGATGTATGTTTCAAAATGTTGATATTAAGAATTCTATAAAATCTATTAAAAAAATTATTACAAATAAGATAATTCAATAAATGTAAGTAAACATATATATTTCAGATAAAATTATTTAAGATTTTTAAAAAAAATACAAAGAATTCGAAAGAATAAAGCACTATGAAAAGGGAATAGAAAGCTTCACAATAGAGATGGCCAATAATTTTAAAAGGACCATAGCTGAAGTAAGCACTGAAAGATGAATAGAAATAACAAAGTAGACTACACAACGATTTTCATTGTAAAAATATATTATTGTTATATAATCTTGACAGATCCATGCAAAATCATGAGTACTGTAAAACAAACAAATCATGATTCAAAACGTTTATCTTAAAAAGGATTACATAAGCAAAGAGAAAAATCTATATAGTAATTGTAAGACATGTATTTTATCTTTAGAGGGATAGTATTTGACAGAGTCTATCAGAAAAGTTGACATTTCGTATTTGTACAAGACCTTTTAAAATGACAAACACAGTGTTAGATCACATCCTAGGTATCTTCAAAGCTGTATAAATATGGTGAAAATTGATGGAAATGTTTTGTTTATCAGCTTTGAAGAAAATCTGTGGAAGAAAGCTTCATCATTCACCAAAAATCACGCTTTCAATAGTGGAAGAATCATTATTTGTATAGAGTACAATGAATGGAACTGGGCACCTGCCAAGAAATGTGTATAGAGTACATTACAAAACTCATGTCGTCCTGCCCATTTCAAGAGTCATCACGTGAAATAATGGGTGATGTAAAGGAAGTAATTTTGTCCTGCCCATTTCAATGGTCGTCAAAGGAAAGATTGGACATGTCAAAGACATGATTATAAATAAAAACAACATGCTTCAATTATTAGTGCACTCAATAATAATACATTTCTTTCTTTCACAAGGGCGTTGATGGTGGATGGCTAATTAGTACATGCGTGGAAAATTGTGTCGAGTATAGATATTTTAATTCATCATATATAAACTATGGATAGACTTTGTAAAACCCTAATTTCTTTTGTCAGTGCTACCTTCTTTTTATTCTATGGTGCGGTAACTTTTGGGGTGCTGGAGAATCTCCAGAAGTATGACAAAAGCTAAAGGAGACAAAGTGATGGGTGATGATGACCTTTTGAATATGACATCCATGGTCACCCAAGACTTCTTAGATTGCATATTGTGAATCCATCTTAGAACCAGACCAATCAATTCTGAACAATAACTAGAGTTAAAGATATGAAGCACATAATCGTTTAGGGGCCTTGGCAATAGATATGTCTTGTGCAAATTTTTTAATCTAGATCATATCCATATTGCTTTGTAATATCAGTTTTGGATTATATGTAACCATAGTTTGCAATATGAATCTTGGATTATATCTCTCCAAACATGCTACTTTCAAGCTTCAAACATTAGTTTTAATTTTTAAGCATAATTTAAAAAAAAAGCTATGTAGATTGAATTTTCATTCCTTAACCTAGCTTTTGATTTTTCCTGTGAGAGCATTACAATTGGGGAAAGTGCAATGGTGAAAGGCACATTTCATTAAATGGGTCAAATTGCATGCACATCTTAGAGTACCCATTAAAATGAATTTGACATAATAATTTTTTAAAAAATTTGGATCAAGTTAGTTGTACCATGTTTGGAATTCAACCAAAAACCTATTTATCTTAACAATCTTAGTGCCTACTTCTATTGCTCTTGTCAAAACAATTATGAATGCATATATATCCAAACATCATCTCCTTGTCAATAATAGATCCTTCTCTAATATGACCTCCCACCATTTGTCTCTTCCTCCAAAGGGTAACTAATCTTCTTTCTTGAAATATAATTTTTTAAAGAATCTTTTGTCGAATATGGGAATAAAGAAAAGGATGAAGGAGACTAGACAATTATCATTGATGAAAATTCATTCTAGATGTCATACTCCTCTCCTAGTGCAGTAGGTCCATTAAGTCCTAGAACTTATCATCTCATTATTTCCTCAATCAAGACCATTGTAAAAACTGACACTTATTCTATGTAAAATTTGTTCAAAGTTATGCTTTTGAATTAGGAAACTCATTTCTGGACTCATCTTACTGAAATATGATATTCAATATCTGAACCTATGGAATTTGATGAACCCTACTTGCAAATATCAAGTCAAGAATTTTTTTCAACAAAATCAGCCTAACATCCTACCACTTGAAGATGTCAAAGACAACATTGTCTACTTATATACTACTCTTGTTACCATTATAAAAGAGAGAGTTTTGGATTCCATAACATTCATGATGATAGTGGTGGAGATTTTGGTCTGTGTCTATCCCCTTGGTTATCTAGAAAGGCTAGATCGATATCACATGTGATCCTAATGATCACCGTACTTGGGCTTCTATTATCATGTTAAATATACTTATTGAATTTTTCTTCATTTATAGTGTTCATTATCCAATTAAGAGAATTCAATGGAGCCAATGGATTCACACACATCTACCTAATGATTAGTGCGTTATTTATGGTAACTTGAATATGGTTGAACACTCATTTAATTATAATTGGACAAACTCTTTTCACATATTCCAATATGAATTTGAAGCCTAGACTTTGTATGTAACAACCTTAGAGTTAATAATCATATTCTAGGTAAAGTTGACATTTATACCTTCCTCATTGGTATATTATAAGGAGCAATTCTCATACACGCTTCTTAAAAAACTAAGTAGATTTATAGACTATTTTTATATCTCTATTAGTTCCACTATCTTTCCCCATAATATTGTCATTTTTTTCTAGATCTCTTAGTAATTCTTTCAAACCACCTCACCATTCTCACCATTCTTAATCTCTCTAACTAAAATTTCCTTATCAATGATCAACCTTTTAGATTATATTCCTCAAAAATCAAAAACCAAGATTTTATTCTTTAAATGACACTTAGAACATTGGACCAGAACATCAATAAGGTAGGTGGATTAGTTTGTCGAAAAGACCTATTTCTAGATGTACTTTCTTACATCATAACTATAGAAGAAAACTAAGTTTCAGACAACATGGACTTGGGAAATACCCCAAAGGATGCATTGAACATGGTTGATCTCTCCTAGCATTAGACCTACATAAAATTAATGCACAATAAGTTATTATCCATCATAAAATCTCTTTTTGAAAACTGTATCCTTTGAAAGAAAACGGTATCCAACTGTGTGCTAAACTCTATTGGATCAATGAGCGATACCATGGAGCAAAGTTATTCTTTCAACATATATAACAAATACATAAAATAGTATATATCTAGATTTAAATCTATTTATGGATCCATTCAAAATAGTCATATTTCCATTTTACAAACCTTCTATGAGAACTTCAAAAATATTTTCATCTATGAGCTCATTCTATTGATTACCTTCTTTCCATACTAAATAGTTGTGTGGTTGACAACTGTTGGTTGACTGTTTATCTTCCTTGGTTTGGTTTATGCCTTGACTCTTAATTTTCCCAATTTAGTGAAAGACCAAGTAGTTAACAATAGAATGGGTCAATGTAGGTATTCTATCAAGGACCCCTAAATTGAAAAGATACAACTCTTTTGTATGCCAGATTTGCAATGAATATTGTTTTTAGTAGATCAACAAGATTTAGGGGTATGTTCTTGACCAGAGAGGAGAAGAGGCATGACCAGATTTCCTAAAGACTTTAAGCAACCTAGGTGATTTTCAGATGCTGACTCATAGAGCTCCACAACTATGAATTCACATGAGTCATTTTAAATTTTTCGACTCCTAAATGCAATCTACCTTACTTACTAAATGCAAGATGAAAGAATGGAACACTAACTAAAAATGCATGTTGCGTAAGAAAAGAGAATATGATTAACTAAGAAATGCCTAGATTGTACAAGTTAATGAGGTTGCACAACAACCGTTTGCATCTCAAATAGTAGCTTACACTAACCAAATCCTAAACTTCCCACATAGCCATGAAGATGCACATGAACTAACTTGCATAGAATAGAGGAAATGAGATAATACTGCTAATGTGGGAAATAAACCTTATAACCATTGAAAAGAAAGAAACGAAACCCAGTTCATTTGTAATCCCACAGTTTTCATTAACAACACATTTTATTTTAAACACCATAAAAGAACTAACACTAGATTACCATGAATGACATAATCAAAATATGGATGTACAGTCTCACACAGTAGTCCCAGCTACAAGGGTTTTCCCACATCAAATTTTGACAATCTTATTTACTTCTCAAAAAGTTACATTTATAGGCCCTTTTGGAATTGACCAAATACATTTCATGATTACTCAACATAGCATCTTTTAACATTCTAAAAATAGGATTGACTGGATATGTCATCCGTTACAAAAGTTTAGCCTACGAGGAGAATGTCAAATATGACTATAATATTAGAAAGGAAGAGAGAGAAGAGGTGACATTGTCATATGTTTGTAGTTAGAGTGTAATCCTCTATTAGAGCATCAATTTTTCTTTGGAGTTACATCCTTGGCTCTATATGCATTCATTGCATTAGTTACACTCTTCAGTTCATGGACACTTGGAATGAGAATGTTGTTAGCTGTAATCATCCAATAATAATGCATTTATGAAAATTCTTCAACTTTGGAGATCTTTGATTGTAGCTTCTCCACTGCATGCTGTAGAACACATTCCATTATTGAGAGTTCTAGAATCTTTGCCACTTGGAAATTTGATGGGTCAGTAGCCTTTTCAACAAATGCCAAAAGCTTAGTTTTCATTCATTCAATATCTACCAATTGGCTGTTATTGGTGACATATGATTTAGTGTACAAAACCTTTAAATGTTTGAATATCTTGTCCATTAATTTCTTTACTAAATCATATAAATCCTTTAGCTCATGCTCAGACTTCACTGAGCTCTCAATTTTGAATTCCAATGATTGCTTCCAATGAAGCAATGGTTCTTGGCCTGTCTTGAGTATCTTGTGGGTCACAACATTTGTCTTTATGTAACTCACTTCTTACAACAAGACCAATCGCTCTATTAGGCTCTTTGATGCTTTGTACATTGAGGTCTTGTGACTTGAGATTGTTTCTCTTAATTTTTTTAGTGTCTACCAATAGATTCCCAGGGTTCTCAATAAGAGGGGGGCCTTGGGCCTTCACTTCATCAATCCAAGCATGACCAATTTGAGCAAACTGCCTCTCCTGTTGTAGCTTAAGTAGAAATTGTTTTCCTCTATACTTGGGTCAAATGTGCTTTTAGAGGTACTTCCAAGTGCAACTCTAATGTAATGCATCAAATCCTTATTTTATGCTTTGAGTATCTCTTTTTCTAATCTTAACTCCTCTAGTCTACCCTTAATCTTCACATTTGTTGATTTCTAGATGTTGACCATAGAATCGTGCACTAGAATGCTTATATCAATAGTTCTAGTCTGAAAATCATTAGGAGTTAGCTCATGAAATTTTCCCTCCTTTTGAGGTTCTATAATCTCCATCAGTATGTGACTAGTAGAAGAATCTATGGCCAATGTTGCTATAGTCTTCTTCTTCTTTACCTTCTTTGATGTTGGATGAGCTAAAGTTTCTTGTACGACAAGATCCTTAGATGGAGCAATTTCCTCACATCTTCTCTTCTTTCAATCAATAGTCTCTTCCAACCAAGATTCAATTGATAGGACATTAAGTTCTTACCAAAGAGCTGTAGAATCAAAAAGCTTCCTTGCAATTGGACATGTCGTCTTTCTTTGGCTAGAAAAAGGAAAATAAATTGCCTTAGTAACACAGAGGGCTAGAGTATCACCTTGTTGAGATGTCTCTTGCTCTTGGCCATCCAAAGGGTTATTGCCACCATTTAGGTTGATGACTGGCATAAGGGAGGAGGCCTTTGCTATTGGTTTCTCCTTCTCCTTCTTTTTTCCTTTATCTTTCTCTTCATCTCCAACCTTTCCCATATCTGAAAGAGATCCTCCTCCACAAGTTGGAGTAATTTGAATATTCTTCTCAGGAGATTGGTCTCCTCCACCACTAATAGATTGTGTTGGTCTGGATGATGTTGATGTAGTAGTGGTATTAGGTAGTCTTGGAAGCTAATCCACTAGAAAAACTTGCGGTTCCAATTCTCTTCTTCCCTGTTTTGGTCCACTCCACCCATTTGTCCATTCTCTTAATGACATCATGCATCAGGACTTCTATCGTGTCAATAATAGGGCCTTCAGGCAGAGTTGACACTATAGGAATGTTCCTTTTTTTCTCATAAGTTGAGGGATGCATGTAAGAGCCATCATCTACAAGATGACTAACATCAATAATGCCATTATACAATTTAATCTCATCTATTGTCAATCTAGACCAATACATTTCTCTGGTTTGGTATTCATCATAATAGCTGGCCCAATAGTCTTCAATGTCTAGAACATACCTATAAGCATACACTAGCTTTAGATGATCTTTTAAAAAGTTAACAAGGTCATACTAGAGTCTTATCACATCATAATAAATCAATTTAATTCTTCTCTCAAAGGCTTTAATTAAATTCTAGGTATCAAATCTTGAGGCACAAGAATAAGGTTTGACTACTATTGGAAAATGGATCTCAGGTATCTTCTTCACATTGGAACATAAGGTGTTCACCTCTAGCATTTATCTACACAACTCAATAAGAACTACCTTATATTTAGGATATCTAGGGAGCCTCTTCAAGAATACATCAAATGCACCAATCCTTAGGTAGAAAAAAAATGAAAATTGAATAAAATAACGTCTGAGCTAGCTGACCACTAGTATGGCTTATGGTGAAAATTTTTGCTCATGGCATCCTTGCAATTCCTAATACAACCTCATTGTGAAGGAATTATTTACCCTTACATATTATTCAAAAATCACATGCAGTTGGAGATGAGGATATAATTCATATACTTCGGTATTTTCATCAAAGCCCCCAATACTAGGAAGGTTAGGCCAGAGATGATGCATGGCTAATGCATATATTAGATATGACGACATATAAAACTACTTGAATGCCTTGGCCAAATTTAGCCAAGAGGTAAGCTCTTCACATATAATCCGAGCTCAGTCAATCTGTAGTCCCTTAGTACAAATGGCCTAGCCTAAGTAGAAGTGATGCTCAATAAACTCTAGAATCTCTTCCTTTCCTTTTAATCTAAGAAATAGTGCCAAGATATCCACAATTTATCTCTTTAAATTGGTTCCAAAATGAGTCCTTGGCATCTTACTCTTTTTATTACGAGGAGTTTGGAAGCATGTTCTTTGCATTTCCTCTCTTCCCAGAGTATTTTTCTTGTTGAACATTGATGCAAAGGAAGAAAATTTGATGTCACAATACTTGTCCTATACTGGGATTATGAATGCAGATTGCATCAATTCTTTATTCATAGAAAGAAAAATAGATTGATCAAGCAACAATATCTACTTTATCTCTGGATTATATTTTTTTGATACATTCCTTTACCAATTTTGGCACTTGCATGGCCATGGGGAACCTAACAGCCTCAACCAGTCTTCTCTCTTTCAATTTTTGAGTAATTAGATGTATGGGTTGGGTATTTAGTCTTTTGTATAGATCACCTAGGTTGTAAAATTTGAAGTGTCAAAAAAGTGCTTCAACTCACTCTCCAATCCAATCACGTGATCATGCCCTTTTGCTTTGATTTCCATTAGCTTATAGTTTCACACAAAGAAGACAAATTACTTTGGTAAAATAGTCGTTATGACATGAAGAACTATGTTTGGAAGAAATAAGATCATATAGACATGGAAATTTGAATACTGGCAACACATGAACAAAATAACTCACAACTAATGGTCATAATAGTTAGATTTACAATAAATCAGGTAGATTAGTGACTGTTTAAGTCATTTTATTCCTACACAAATGATGATTCATAAATATGACAAATAGAAAATTCACTTAAATCTCATATAGTAGAGAGATTATTTACTTATAGAATCGATTGGCTCAAGCTTTAATGAAAGCTACCCTTTTATATTTAGAATCCAGAACAAGGGTTTGCACCATAATTCTTTATGTATAGGGAGAGAGACATAAATCTATCTTTCCATAAGCTTTCCTTTTCCTTTGATTTAGGATTGTATCATAAACAATACTCCTTTGGTTCCCTGGATATCCTATTGCTTTCTTTTCTGCAAGAAGATTTCCTTTGTATTTATCTCATTCCTTAGAGAAGTTGTGAAATGAACTTTTCACCTTGTGGGCTTGGACTATTATCTTCTTTAATTGGGTTTGCACTTCATAAAATACTCCATCAGAAAAAACTTTGTGGTGTTTCCAAAGAATTCTTTTGCATCCAGATTTAGTATTTCCATATTTTTATATCTTCTAGAATAGAAACTCCATATCTTCCTTTAGAGGGAAAGTATCCTAGAGGCATATAATTTTTGAAGATTCATACAACTAGAATTATTTCTTTCCTTTTTCCAACATTTCTTTGGAAATGAACTCAAAGACATTCACTTCCATGGGGAAAGTACTCAGATTGATAGAATTTTGTTCCTCTGAACAAAAAAAGATTTTGACTTCAGACTAGTACTTTGAGAGTTCCATGATTTTAGATTCTTGTTTAAGAACTTTGATCCTCTCATCATGAATCAACCTTTAAATACACTTGGGGATGTCAATAAACTTTTCTCTTTCAGATGCTAGTTGACAAAGTGTGCCAGCAATGAGAATTTGATAGCACAGGATGGAATTTGAAAGGAACACCATCCTAGAATTAGGAGCTAATTGCAGAAATAAGCATAGGCTTCCTTCTCATTGGGAAGAAACTCATATAGAAACCCACCCAAACCTAGATCACCTAAAATCTTGATGCAAATAAAAAGAAAGAATCCCACATAGTAGTATCGGGGGAAGTGGAGCATGGAAAACCTAGAAAGACCTAAAAGGAAAGCCTCAGGGATACTGGATGAGAAGGGAACCACCTAGGGGATACCTAGACAAGGACTCAAACATATATGCAATGAAAATTGACCAAGCTAGAAGCTTAAAAGGGAAGGACTAAAATTTGGCAACAAAGACATATCTAATAATAATCCCTAAGTGGACAGTGTTTCTTATTAATAACTTTTTTTTCATTGAAGAGACTAATAAATAGTTCATGTTCATGATGACAAAAAAATTTCTAGTATTGATGGTCTACCTATAGGTTTTTATCACTACCCTTGATCAATTATTCATGAAGACTTTCATAATGTGTACCTTGGAGGGACTAAAATTGGATTAATCATGGGTTCTATTATAATAAACGCTAAAGGCTTGATCAAACCCATTCCTAATGACAAGGATGGTGTAAATGTTAATGGATGGTGGCCTATAACTCACAAAAATTTATACAAAATCATCACTAAAATTCTTGTACAAAATGTAATTCCCCACTCGAAGATCCTTGGAACACAAGGATAAAACATGTACTAAATAATTTTTTTCTTAATATAAGTTACTAACAACAACATAAAGTAACCAAGTGCAAGAATGAAATAGCTAAGAAAGGTAACAAGAATAGGGAACATGGCTACACTCACATGCTCACCTACACCAACAAAATCCTTACAAATACTTCCAAAGATCACCAAGCACTAAACCGTAACTTCCAATTGAAAGATCACACGAATCATGAGAATATACCAAAGAGATGTTCTTTATAAATCCATAGCAAAATTTACTAGCATGGTTAAACATATAAGTCTATTTCTAACTAACCATAACATAACCAATAATTAAAAGAAGAAACCCTAAAATGGTCATGCACTAGACGAGGCTCAAGGTTACAATCCCTCATCTACTGGACACCATACTAGAAGATAAATGATGAATCCTAAAATTTGGCTAAGTTTGAAATCTTGAAGCCCTAAAATTTGACTAAGTCTGAAAGCCTAAAGCCCTAAAATTTTCTAAAATATTTATCTTAACTCTTGGATAATAAAAACTATAATTCATATCTTCCCGAAGTGTGTGTGAACACTTACTATTTTCCATGCAAGAAAATAGCTAGAATGCTCATGTGAATCAGGATTTTCTTTTGTGTGAGTATTCCCAATGAGCCATGTGAGTTTTCCCATCAGATGCACATGAGACTTTGTCTTGCCACACAAGGGAGTGTGTACTTGTGAGAGTGAATGCATGCTCATGCAAGAGAATACATACTTGCGTAAGAGACTGCTCTTCCCATTCCACAAAAGCAAAGCAAGAAGAAATATTTGAAAACATGAAACCTCCACACCAAGGAGTACTAGATTCATGTAAATCAAGGAATGATCACTCAAGAGCATAAAAGTATATCTAAGAACTTACATAAAGTTAAAATACACATTTCAATAACATATATCCATCTAATTAACAACATCAATCTACAAAATGAGTATACGCAACATCACAGTGTGACCCCCAAGCATGAATCTCAAATTGCCAAAAAGATAGTTGGAATTATATCTCGTGAGATCATTGTTACCAAAAAACCATCCATTAAAATCACATGAAATAAGAAATATCTAACATGTAGCAACACTAATCCAAAGTAGTGGTAAGAAATCTCAACTAAGAAATGATACAACATCATGATAAAGGAATGCATCAAGTAATATACTAAACATAATCTAAACATGATATCAAATGCATCCAAGGTAAAGCATAAATCACAAGAGAACATACTTTGGATACACTAAAATACCAAGTGAATATCTAGCATCAACCTTAACCTAGTGGAAGTAGACCATCTCTGTACACTTATCCCCAACAGTGGTATAGGTAGCTATGCCGCCCAACTATTTGGCACTCGTAGGTGCACACCTTCCATGCTAATGGAGAAAATGGACGAACCATAATTACATATGATAATAACCCATGGCTAACACATATGCCAATCAAGAACATGATACCAACATCTATATGATCAGGAAGACTACATTACATCAAGTCAATGGTTAGAGCCACTAAAGATAACTAAGTAGGGACTCAAGTGGAGTGTAAGAAGATTAACATCAAAAAGTGCAAGCTTTATTTGGTGCAGAATGAATCCCTTAGGAAACCATCACACTAGTGTGGAAAAAATCCCTTAGGAAACCATCACACCATGCCCTTAGATGAACTGCACATGCACACACCCTTGGATGAACCATACATGTGTTTTCTTATCTTATCATTAATTTTTATGATGCAAGAGCATCCTAGATGTAAGAGAAATCTTGCATCAACAAAAAATATTTCACTTCTGTTGTTTGAATAAGGGTTATCTTAATGCAAAGTTCATTTTTGTAGAGGCTTGCTACTTAGTATGTTAGTTATACAAGCTTGGAATTTCCTAATTTTAGAGGTGGATGTTCATCTTGGATATATCAGCCTACCGGTTGAGCCTCAGTGCGATATCATGAGTATTCATGGATTTATTGTAGATTTTTGGTGTGCAATTTTGGTATAAAATTTTAGGCTTATCGTTGAAGGACTAAATATGTCTAGATAAGGCCCAAAAACTTGATGGATAGGCACTTGTGGCAATTCTCACCTATAGATCAAAAGCTGAGGATTTTGAAAAGTGGTTATACTAGCCAATCAAACCAATAGTTTGAAATTTATGGCCTTTTGAAGTTGGGCTGACCAAAACTTTGAAAATAAATGTCAAGGGTGTATTTGGCTGACATAATATGTATTGTTAGGGTCTATCAGCCATAGGTATTAAGTTTGAGTGTCTAGAACCTTCCTGGGTGGCATAAAATCACATATTTAAGAAATTCCTGAACATTGTCTAAGACAACTATGGGTGATAGTTCCTAGCTTTATCTTGTAGATTACAGTAATGAAGGTGCCCATGTGGGTTAGCATATTGTAATTCTAGATTCTATAATTTTGAATTTGTAGCGATAATAAGAAGCCCATCTTTTGTTCTCACAAATTACTATTATTTCTTTATTTCTATTATGTGTTTATGGTATTAAGGGGATCAACCTTCATCAAGTGGTATCGGAGAAGGAGTTCCTAAGTGTGTAAATAGATTGATGATTGTGAGGCAGTTACACTACGACTATGGTCTAGGTTGAGCATGTAGAGCGATCACCAATTGTGAGGTAATTTTCACTAGGGTTTTAGTAGAAATGTGAAAATGCCTCCATGAAGAGAGCATGGTGGAAGAGTTATAGGTGTCAAACCTGAGAGGTTTAGAGCCCTCCAAAGATCGATGCAAGAATTGGAAGAAAACATGTGTAGAGGAATAAATCTTTCTGTAAGAGATGAAAATGAGGACGAGGACAAAGAAGAAGAAAATGTTGAAGTAGAACAGTTCTAAACCCAAAGGAAGAGAGGCTTTTTAAGTCCATCTCCAAGATTAGAAAAAGGCCTAAGTTTGAGGTTCACACATTTTTGGGAAATCTTAAACTAGAGGAGTTGATTAATTGGATCAATGAATTGGAGGAATACTATGAGTATGAAGATATTGAGGATCTTGATAGGCTCAAGTTTGCGAAGGCAATATTGAAGGGACATGCAAAGATTTGGTGGCGAGAGATTTAGTTAGAGAAAAATAGACGAGGAAATGAAAAAATACCAGATGGGACCAGATGATAGCTAAATTGAAGAGATAATTTCTTCTCATGGATTATGAGCTGGATCCACTAAAGAAAATGCAAGGGTTGAAGCAAGAAGGAAGATTTGTTCAAGAGTATAATAAAGAGTTCTACATAGTTCTCATTCTAACCATCCATACAGAAGCTGATAAGGATAAATTTTCTCATTACTTTAATGGGTTAAGGCCAAGCATTCAAGAGGAGATGAGTCTAGTTTGAATGACCAATATTAAGGAGGCATACTAGTTTTCCCTAAGATTTGAAGAGAAGCAAAGAAAAATTTTTGATAACAAGAATAATGGAAGAGGCCGCAGTGGAAGATCTGATGGATGCTCTTGTGGAGGCCGAAATGATGATCAAAAGAATAAGGATGAGGTGAGTAGTAGCAATCATAACTAGAGGGAAAATAATTCAAATCATTTACATGATTAGAACAACAAAGATTAGAAAGGAAGAGGAAGAGGGAAAGGATCTAGAAGAGGAGGTTTCCATGGAAAATGCTTTCACTGTAGAGAATAAGGGAATAAAGCATTTGAATGTTCCCAACACTAAGGAAGGACAGATCAAAGAAAAAAAGTTTAGGCTAGAGTTGCACATGTCGATGAAGATATCAAATCATCACATTCTAAAGATGTTGAAAGAGGATAGGTCCTAGTTAATAGAAGAGTCTTGCTGAGTGGTGAGAATGAAATTGATCAAAGGAGGAGTTTGTTTCACACAAGGTGTAAGTGTGAAGATAAGTGATGTGACATGGCCGTTGATGGTGGAAGCACTAAAAATTTGGTGTGAAAAGAGATGGTCATGAAGTTAAATCTCAAAAGGTAGAAGCACCTACATCCATACAATATTTCCTAGGTGCAAGATGACCAAAAGGTCATGGTTAGTGAGAAATGTTTAGTGATGTTCAAGATTGGAAGTTACCATGATGAGGTGCTTTGTGATATCATACATATGGACATATGTCATATTTTATTGGGTAGGTTGTGGAAGTTTGATAGGCATCCTATACATGATAGGCAAGAAAATACTTACAATCTAACAAAGGATGGAGTGAAACATAAGTTGAAGCCATTGAAGTAGAAATAAGAAAAGGTATGTAGTGCTGCTAGAATATGCTTTGTTGATGGGAAGGAGTTTCTCCAAGGTATGAAGCATGAATATATGTATTTCGTTGTAATCCCAAAAGATATTAAAGAAGAAGTAGAGGAGTTACTTGCAAAAGTTGTAGATTTGTTAGGAGAGTTTCCTCATACTATGTTAGATAATGTACTTGATAGATTACCCCTAGTGAGGAAGATCAATCACCAAATGGATTTGATTCCAGAGCCAGTTTTCCAAACAAGGAAGCACACAGAATGGCACTAACATAAAGTGAGCAGTTGAATATATAAGTGCATGAGTTATTGTAAAAGGTGTTGATTTGAGAGTGTCTAAGTCCATGTGTTGTACCAACAGTATTAGGACCAAAGAAGAATGGAAAATGGAGGATGTGCATTGATTCTCATGCTATCAACAAGATCATAATCAAGTATAAATTTCAATCGCCAAGGATGGATGATATTATGGGTTGTTTGAGTGGAGCTATGTATTTCAGAAAGATAGATATGAAAATTGGGTATCATCAAATTTTCATAAGAGAAGGAGATGAGTGGAAGATTACCTTTAAGACAAGGGAAGGATTGTATGAGTGGTTAGCTATGCAATTTTGGCTAACCAATGCACCAAGCACTTTTATGAGGCTCATGAAAGAGGTACTAAAGGAGTTTCTAGGTAAGTTTGTCATTTTTTACCTAGATGCTATATTGATGTTTAGTAAGACATTGGAGGAACATATGATGCATATTTTAAAGGCATTTGATAAGTTGAGGGAAGAAAAGTTGCTGATAAACCTAAAGAAGTGCAGTTTTGATTAGAAGAAGTCGGTGTACCTAGGATTTGTAGTCTCAATAGAAGGTCTAAAAATGGACCCAAAGAAAGTGAAGGTTATCCTTGAATGGCCTACTCGAAAGAGTGCTACAAAGGAAATATATTCTCATGGAATGGCTAGTTTTTACAGAAAGTTCATAAGAGGTTTTAGTAGTATTTGTGGACCCTTGACTAAAACAATGAGAGGGGATAGTAAAGAATTTAAGTGGACTATAGGAGTAGATAAGAGTTTTAATCTATTGAAACAAAAGGTTATAGAGCAACTTGTTTTAGCACTTCTAGATTTTAACAAGGTTTTTTAAGTAGATTGTGAGGCTAGTGGTATTGCAATAAGAGTTGCTTTGAGCAAAGAAGGTAGACTTGTTGCTTATTTGAGTGAGAAGTTGAATGATGCCAAAAGAAAATATTATGTTTATGATCAGGAGTTGTATGTTATAGTTCACATATTTACGAAGTGGAGATGCTATCTTCTTCCCAAGGAGTTTATTTTGTATACTAGTCATAAAGCTTTGCAATATTTGAATAGTCAAGGAAAATTGAACCAAAAGCACTTGAAGTGGATTGAGTTTTTGTAGAGTTATACATTTTTTTGAAACACAGGAGCGGAAAGTCTAATAGAGTTACAAATGCTCTTAGTAGAAAAAAAAATTTGTTGACAAAAACACAAATTTAGGTGGTTGGGTTCAAGGAACTTAGTAATTTTTATCCAAAGAATCTTGATTTTGGTGAATTATGGAAAGCTTGTACATAATATATTACACTTGACAGGAGAAAGTGGTTAGATTTCATAATCCAAGATGGTATCCTATTCAAAGGGAGCCATTTGTGCATTCCAAGAAGTTTAATGAGATAGAATATCATCAAGGAGAAGCATAGAGCAAGATTGGTTGGACACTTTGTTAAAGATAAAACCATTGCTTTGGTTGCTAAGAACTATTATTGGCCATAGTTATAGCAAGATGTAAAGAATTTCGGATAGAGTTGCATAGTATGTCAGATGGTGAAAGGAGTGAAGCAAATTATGGAGTTGTATCATCCATTGCCTATACCACAAAAGTCATGGGAGGATGTTAGCATGGATTTTTTTTGTAGATATCCAAGGACTTAGCGAGGGCATGATTCATTTTTGTGGTGGTTGATAGCTTCCAAAGATGGAAAATCTCATTTCTTTCATTAAAACTAGCGATGTTGTTCAGGTGAAAAAGTTGTTTTTTAGAGAAGTGGTGAGACTACATGGTTTGCCAAAGAGTATAGTTTCAGATTGAGATACCAAATTTGTTGGGTATTTCTGGTATACACTCTGGAAGAAATTGAAGATAGATTTGTCGAAGTTCAATTCATCACATCATCCACAGACTGATAGATAGACATAAGTTGTGAATCACAATTTGGGATACTTTTTGAGATATTTGGCTGGAGATAAACCAAATGGATGCGATTTGATTTTACCCTAGGCTTAATTTGCATATAATAATTCTATCAACAGAAGTACTAGTAAATCACAATTCCTGATTATATATGGATGTATTCCTAGAAATTCTTTTGAACTGAGGAAGTTAGATAAAGGAGAGAAAAGTAGTGTTGGAGGTATAAGGAATTTAAAATTCAAGATGAAGTCATGGTTCATTTGAGAAAAGAGTCTTTTCTAGTCGGTACATATAATAAGCTAAAAATGAAGAAGTTTAGACCATGCAAGATAGTGGAAAGGCATGATTCTAGAAATCCCAATGATTTGGAGTTATCTAATTAAATATTTCACCAGTATTTAATACTTTAGATTTGATAAAGTATTTTGAAGGAGGTGATGGAGATGAAGTTGTAAGAGCATAGTGGAGTATTCCAACAACTAGTTTAGCTACAAAGGAGATTGAGGAGATATTGGATAGTCATGTTGGAAAAAGTACAAGGAACAAAACTTATGAAGATCACCTATTCAAATGGAAAGGGAGACCAGTAGAAGATTCATCGTGGCTAGCGAGAGAGGAGGTTAAACATCTTTGTTTTCCTTTGAATACCTAAGATGTAACATGATCACTTCTCAAATTACCTTGGGTGTCTAATCCAAGAACATCCTGGGTGTAAGAGCAATATTGCATCAACCAAAAGTACTTCATTTCAATTGTTTGAATAAGGTTTGTCTTAATGTAGAGTTCATATCTATAGATGCTTGCTACTTGGTAAGTCAGTCATACGAGCTTAGAATGTCCTAATTTCATAGGTGGATGTTCATCTTGGATATATCAGCCTTCCAGTTGAGGCTCAGTGCCATGTTATGAGTATTCATGGATTTATTGCAGATTTTTGGTGTGCAATTTTGGTATAAAACTTCAAGCTCACCATTGAAGGCCTAAACATGCCTGGATGAAGCCTAAAAACTTGATGAATGATTGTTTGCATCAGTCAAAAGTAGAGGATTCTAAAAAGTGATTATAATAGCTAATGACTACAATGGTTTGAAAGTTATGGCCTTCCAAAGATGGGCTGACCAAAACTTCCAAAATAAATATCAAAGGTGTATTTGGCTAACTGTATATGTATTGTTAGGGTCTTTCGGCACTAGATTTTAAGTCTGAGTATCTAGAACCTTCTTGAGCGGCATAAAATTTCCTATTTAAGAAATGCCCAAAAATTGTCTAGGACAACTTTGGGTAATAGTTCATAGCTTTGTCTTGTAGATTACTATAATGAAGGTGCCCATGTGGGTTAGCATATTGTAATTTTGGATTCTATAATTCTGCATTTACAGAGATAATAAGAAGCCCATATTTTGTTCTCATAAATCATTATTATTTCTTTGTCTCTATTATGTATTTTTGGTATTAAGGGGAGCACCCTTCATCATTTTAGTACCCATTTATTAATTTAGTTATCAATTGTTAGAACCTCTTCGTGCTACCTTGTCAGAATAAATAATCTTGGTACACGAGAGAAGCCACTCCACTACCTACCTACATACCAATGCTCATCACATGATGAGTGCCCAAAGGAAATGCAAGTTCCCAACCCAAACCCCAAATAAACAATCCATCAACCAACTTATATTCAGGAGTCCAGGTCTCATAAGATCCCGTCAGACGCATGCACATGTGCTCGTGTGTTGGCACAACCAACTCCATATTGAAATAATCATGTAATAGCAATGAAAGGGTTGGATATAAGAAATGTAACAAATGAAATAAGTAAAAATCTCACTCATTCAATCTAATCTAATAGTATCAATTCAACATGAATCCCAATGAGGCAACAACATGCTAAATATCATGAAGTCACTCAATCGACCTAAATATAGAAGTATGGATTCTACATGAATCCCAATGATGCAAAGAAAAAATATGGTCAGATTGGAAACCTAATATACATTCCAAATACATGGCTAAGGTAAATGCCAAGAAATACTGAAGAAAAATAGGTGGTATGCAAAACAAGGTGATTTAAAAATAGCTCAAAATCAATGTTGTAAAAAATTGATGAAACTAAAACCCATTATCCAAATGGTTTCAAAACTCCCAAAAATCAAATAAAAATTGAGTTCTAAGCTTGTATGAAAAATGCCTAGCATAACAACTCAAAACTTCAAACTAAAACCCCCAAAAACACTAAAATGTTCCTACCCACCCAACTGCATAGAACTCACATACCAAAACAAAGGGGACAATAGTTCTTAGCCTCCAATAAATTTTCAATCGAAAACATGAAGTAAAACAAAGCCAAAAAAATTAAATGAGAAAGCTCTATCTCATAGCCAAGTGGGCAAAGTGGGTAAAGTCATAGTAAAATAAACAGGTTGCTAAATTAGATGAAACCATCAAGGAAGTGGAGAAATTATAACACAAATCCAATGAGACACTCCATGCTTGAATCTACCAAATGGATTGATTTCAACAAGCAAATAAAGGAATTCTCCAACAGGGTTTTTGAGGAAATTCCTCATTTCTCAAAAATATGAAAACAGAAAAGTGAATATAGAAACCCACTTTTGGCATTATGTAAGCACTTTATTAAGTGACTTATAAAATAGATTATTAATTCAATTAATAATCTATTTGTGTCATTTACCTAAATTAAATTAGGCAATTCTAATTGAATTGGAATTCACCTATGACAAATTCATTGGGAAAATAAAATAAACAAAATCCCTCTACGTCATTAAAATAATAGTTAATTTTTTTTTTTTTGTAACAACCTTTGGGTTTTACATGCATAGACATACTTACAGATCTAATCACATAATGCATTATGAATCTAAACTTACCAATTATTGAAGGGTTAAAATAACATAATAGAGATACATCCCCCATATAGGAATGATATTTTCTCAACATGAAAGGTTTGATCACTAACTCCATGTGCCATTGTAAGGGATATAGGTCTTGCATACTAAACAAACACAATCAAGTGTAGACGCACAATATATCATAGCCGAAGCAACAAGTACGTAAATTACGTAATTAAAGCATCAATTAATTTCATTAAAATAATCGCTTCAAATAATTTATTTGAACCATAATAAAAGTTTACTGTAAGAATGATATAAATCTCCGTAGCACAAATACATCAAGCATAAATCCGACAATATCCATCAATAATCCTAAACCATAATCTCATCAATTAGACATAAGCATAAATAACTAGTTAATGCAACAATAATCAAATCACCCCAAGGGTGTAGACCACTCGTGGTCTCAATCATGATCACTCATGAAACAAGATCGTCAAGGTAGCATCCATTAATATGACTTACCGATATCAAATGGGAGAGGCACTACACACAAAATTAAACAAGTGACTCAAAATATTGTCCAATTCAAATTGACAAGATTCTGAGAGGATATGTTTTTCTTTGATTATTTTTTCTTACTTGTGAAATTGTTGAATAGAACCAAAAAATTCTTAGGATAATCTTCCTATTAAATTTATTTTGATAAAGTGTATTATAGTATTCACTAGTCAATCATCCTTAAGAACCTATAAAATGGTTTGTCTTTGGTTGCAAATTGTACAAGTTAGTTAATGTTTTATTTGTTTATATTAGAGTAAAATAGGTTTTGAATGGGCCTTAAAACCTATTACAAAATAAGGATAAATGAATTAGGATAGTTCTAGGTGGAGACCAATAGCTCTGGCCAACAACAAACTAAAAGAAAACCAAAATTGATTGACAAATCCTAAAGGTTGTACTTGAGATTCTATAACACTTTTGTTGCCTCTACAGTTTTGTGAATAAATCCCTCATTAATATTTAAAATATCACATGGAAAATATTAGATTGTACAACATCGTGTTTATCATGGAGTCACATTCTAGTTAATGGGCTATGAATAGATCTTGTGTTTGTGTCATATTGATCTACAAACACATTCTTCCTTTTTCTTTTATAGTGAAAAAAATACAGGCTAGAGTTTCCCCCTTTTAACCCATTTAAGATGCATGACTTCTCATTCAATTTTTTGAGATAATTAGTGGTATTCTACACATTTGTTCTAATAAATTAAAACCACAACATCATTGATTGTGCCATACACCTTTATCATGGTCTCTTCATGAAGCCTGATCTTTTCCCTATGATTTATTTTCATAGTTTTTACATCCTTGGACACATCTTGGATATGAGATACTATTTGATATGAATTGTAAAAATTAGGATTTATGTTCAAATATTATAACCCCATGTCTATTTATTATTAAGGTAATTAACCCTATATCCTTGGCCACCACTAATATGTCCCCAATCTAGTTTGCAGAGTTCCTCTTTCTTGAATTCATGGGAGTACCCTTCTTAGTTTCAATATGGATTCATATGTTTAAAAATACATGCTCTATGGGTATGTTCTAGAATTGAGGATACCAACATGGTCCTTGGCTTCCTTATCCTTTTTCTTTTTGATTTTGACACTAGACTTCTCCAAATTTTTCTTGACATAAGGGATACCAAAATTTATTTTGTCTCCAAGCATATAATGAGACAAATTGGGGGATTTCTTCTTATTTTTACCCTTTGTTTACTTTGAAAATTGAGAATATTCCCCTCCTAAAATTTAGCATTCCTAGTAGAACTTAGGGTTTGAGAGTCTAGAACATACTCCTTTGAAGGTACACAATCAAATTCAATTCATTATTAGTTTCATATCCATACAGCCAATTAGGAGAAAAATCATCTTTTTTCTATGGTAGTTGGAATTATTAAGATCATGGAAAGCCTCTTCATTTGATAGGGCATCCTTAGGGACTTAAGAGAATCATAATAATGCTTATAGATATAGTGAGTGAAATTAATTTTTAATTTAGATTTGGGTGGATTAGGGTGAATAGACAAAGATTAGCATAGTCCATGATAAGAATAATGAGGCCTTCACAAAATACCAAGCAGTTGGGGTACTTCCTCTATGCACTCATTCCATTGAATAGAGATGAAAGATGACAAAAGGGTAGAGATAACCATCTATCATACCTAATATAATTCCAAATCATTAAATGATAGCTAAAAAGTATTGTAAATAAATAATCGATAGTGCATACCTCATTTTAACTTTCACAACCTCTTCCTTAATGGGTGTGATAGACATATAATCATATCCCTCCTTAGTACTCTACTTGACCCTCCCTTATTCACCTTCTTTGAAGAAGATATTAACTGCTTTATTAGAATTATTTTGATCCTTATAAAACCTCTTTCCCTCAACCATCATACCAATGATTTAAATAATGACGTCTATTGTAATTGAAATTCCACCTTATATGTAGTGCCTACCCCAAGTTTTCTTTTTGTTATATTGCCAAATTATTTTAGGCCAATTTTCATGGTTACATGATTTGATTATATTTATAGGTTTGGATTATATATTTGATGAGCTACTTTATACTCGAATATTTCATGTGTTCATGGTTATTCTTTTGATGATGTTTTGCATACTTCATATAGTGATTTTAGTTGCTTTCATGATGATAATTATGTGGATGACTTATATATGGTTACTTACTCCATACTTGCATGTGTATGGTGTACATGTATGTTTTATTTTATGTTTGACATATTTGATATAATTGAGGGAGGGAGCCATAGTCACCTACTAGTCGGGATCTACACAATTTATCACTCCCCACTATGGCCTGTTTAGTTTAGATATATATGCATATGTACATGTTTGACTGTTATGCAGATTGTAGGTACTTGACATTGACTTCCTTGAATTTCTAGGATGAGTGTGGCCTATTGTAGTATCTCAATGGTAAAAGAGTTTAAATCCTAAAAGTGAGCTAATTGTCCTAAAATATTGGACAAGTATATGATTTATTTACCTTTCTGAATTCATCAAAGTGACGAGAATTCAAGCCTATTAACCTTTGAGTTTGATTCCTACTTTGTCTTTTAGATGAGTTTTCTTATTGAGTTTGTGGATTTACTATGATTTTTAGATATAATTAAATCAACTAAAGAGATTATTAAATGATTTAATTAAACAAAAAAAATTAAAAAATCAATTTTATTATACTTAATTAATTAAAAAATTAATTAAATAGAAGAAATAAATTTAAAGATTTAGTTAAAAGACTAAATTTGGTGTAATTATATTGATTTAATTTAATAATAATAAATTTAGAAGCTGCATTTAAATAATGGACTTTAATTATTATTATTAGTTAAATTAATAAATATCTTTTCCAAAAGCATCTTTGTTATTAAAAATGAAGTGGGAATAATTTACATAAAATTTATTCAAGTTAAGGGAAAAAATCATGTACAAGGGAATTAAATAAATGAAAATAATAAAAAAATTATTTTAAGAAGAGGCCATTGCATGTTCGAAAATTGGAAACCCTAGGTAGAGTTAAACTCTTTATTAAGAGATTCAAGCTCATTCCTACACACACAAAGGTTTTGGGGAGAAAATTTTGGAATTGGAGCAAAAAGATTTTTGAAAGTTTTAGAGGGTTTGGATTTGCATGCTTTCATAGATTGTCTAAGATTTTAGTCATTGTTTTGAGGTAGGGTTTGAAAGCATTATATGTATTTGCATTTCATTCATGCATTATATATATATATGTATATGTATATGTATACATAGGATTGTTTACCATAGGCTTGGGAAGTGATGATTTTATGATGCTGCTATGTGATGTTGTTTTGTCACAATTATTTCATGTCCAAGCAATGTGCTATATTCAGATGTTTTTATAATGAGATCGAGTTCATTTTTGTAAGCTCATGTATTTTGATTTTCTTGGTGTAACTTATGAAGTTTTCAATCATATATATATTGGTTCTCTCCAATTGTTTGTATAGGAATGAGGTGGCTATTGTGATTTTCTTAATGTAACCTATAAAAATTTGACTAATTAAATCTATTGGGTCTTTCCAGATGCTTGTATAGGACTAAGGTGAATATTATGATTTTATGAGATATACCTTTTATGAGCTTAGGGTAGGTTATCTGTGTGTATACTAGAAAGTGGCTTGCAATGGAGGTCGAAGCCCTAAGGAGGCTACTTTGGTAACCCATTGTAATTTATATTAATAAGTGATAACATTTTGTCAAAAGGGTTAAAGTGAAATAACAAGAGTTAGTGTATTACCTCATCCATGCCTCTAGTGCTAGAACATGTTGTGATGGGAGTAGGGAGGATGCTTAGTTGTGACCTTGCCTTGTTAGTGTGCCTTGTTAGTAAGAAAGGATAAGGATGTCGCATAGAGTCACTAGAGAGCCAAAGTCCAGAGACATTGTCAGGGTCACCTTAGAGTTGGCACATGTGATGACACTTGCCCATATACATATTGGGTTTCCTATGTGTCTATGTCACCTCTCATGTTAGATGTTACTTGTGTACTTGATACCTTTGAGATAGATTTCTATCAGGATTCCTTGACCTAGATTCTTGTTATGACTTTTGGATTGTTATCCATTTGGGACATGGGATTATCTCCTTAGCATAGTGGGAGTGGGTCATTTAGGTTCCACGAGGTTGAGTGGTAGTGTTTCTTATACCATTAAGATCCAACGACTGGATGTCAATGTTGGATGTACCTTGTGTAGTTGTTCGATTCTTCTTGTCTTGTGATTATGTTCTATGGTCATATTATGGTATATTGTACTTTGATTATTTGAGATCCTATAGGATGTTGTATCTTATCATGATGTATGTTATTTTAGCATTTTATACTTAGTGAGATATGTAGAGGATGAGTATGCATTCTGGCTATGCAATGTGGCATCTTATGTGGTTGTATATTCTTTCATGTGATTTTGTACCTATGGTTATTCTATGACATGAACTTTGTTTACTTATTAGATTTAATCTTAATAAAACTTATGTGTGTGATTCAACATTATGGAACCCTTGAGATATGTAACTTTTATTGTATTGCTTATGTATGCATATTAGTTATTGCTTCTGTTATGTTATCTCTTGTTTGTATTAATCTTTAAAAAACTATTTAGCAAACTTAGTGACATTATAGGTTAATTTCTCTTGGGTTCCTTGGTGGGGCATTACATTACACACCCATAAAATTGCATCGTCCTACTCCTCTAGAAAAGAATATCAAGTAATACCACCCACTAAGAGCTTATCTTACACAATGTGATTATTTTTCTACTTTTTATAAAAGGTAGGATGGACCCTATTTTTGTCTTCACCTATATCTTCGTTGTAGAAGGAGTCCATATGAAGTTTGAGACCAATGGAAACTAAGGAACATGCATGGAAAAATGACTCATAAAGAAAGTGAAGGCAACACTATAAAATATCAAAATCCAATATATTTTAAATTAAATGACTTTCCTCTATATCCCATAATGGGATCTAGAAAACTCATCCTTCCCATTGGCATGGGATGAGTGTAATGAGACATTAGTAGAAAGAGTGTGGTCCTTTTAGCATAATTGTCTATCAGTAAAAAAAAGAGCTTTATAATTTTCATCGGATTTGGTCATATTTTCCCCACCACACTATATTAGGTTTCTTAACTCCAAGATTAGAAAAATAATTAGAAAGATTATTTTGATCAGTAAAGATATGAAATTATATTTAAAATTAAATAGTATCTCACTAGTATGATCCAATATATAAATGCAAAGTAAATAACCATAATAGTTAGTAAGTATTGGAAAAAATCCCCACCGTAGTAAAAATGGTGAAGGTAAAACATTATCAAGCCAAAGAATATATAAATCTATGCTTGTAAAATTAGACACAAATAATACATAACATCATAAAAAAATATGGTATCATTAAGATTCAAATTTGATCAGGTGAATAAGGCACATGCTTTGAAGATCTCACATTGTTAGGGTAAGGTACAAGGGAATAATGGAAAGAATTAAAATTATGAAATAATTTTGTTCATTTTGTTCATTATTTAGTCATATATGTAAATCCAGGTACCCTTATTCTATTCAATTGTATTTTTTTTACAGTAAACGTTTGTTTAAGGATTTCAATTTACTATTTATCTAAAATTTTAATAATTAAGCTTAAGTTTGTGTGTGTGTGTGCACGTGCATGTGTGCATGCACACACATTTTTACACTCGCATGCACATGTGTGGGTGGAGAGAGAGAGAGATAATCAATTACAAGGATAAAATATTCCAACAATTTTTTGAAAGGGAATATTATACTACTAATAATAGCTAAACCACTACGACTACAAATTAGATACTAAAAAAATGTGTAATAGTATTAAATTAACTAAAGTTGTTAAGTGTTTTCCTTATATTGTAAGTCACCTCTAGCATCTCTCCCCTATCATACCATATTTACTATGAGATTTTTAGGTTTATATTATGGCTTTAGCTAAGTTGTTGATATTGGAGCTGGAGTTGTGTTAGTCTAAAAATGGTTTTGACATTTGAGTGCCAACACACTTAACCACGTTTTACATCGAAGCCGAGTACACTATGTATGCCAAGCCATAACATGTGCTGAGTGATCTTCAGGTGTCGAGTGAAGATTAGGTGCCAATTGAGAATAGGTACCGAGCATGATATAAGTACTAAGCATTATTAAGGTGCCGAGTCTTAAAGGATGCCAACCAAGATAGGAACATATACAGAAGTTAAGTTACAATAGGTGCCGAGCATCAGGAAGCAATAAGTGCCGAGTAACTCAGAATCAACATATGAGTTTGAAACTTCACAAACTCAGATGTAAACCATTTACATAGCTGACATAAGAAAAATCTCGAAAGATTTAAATGATAAGATCAAAGCATTTATATTTCCTATGCAATATTCATGTAGCCAATAAGAAAAATGGAGAAGGCGTGCAACAAATAAGAGATGTGCAAGGAATAAGCAAAAATTAGTGATTAAATATGGATCATAGATCCATACCTAACCCTAAGTCTTCGAGTGCCTTTATCAAGAAGACAAAATTAGATTGAGTAGAGAGAGCATGAAAAAAAAGGTGTATAAGGAAGTCTAATATCAGAGAGAAGAGAATCAGATCACAAAGGATCAAGATTAGAGAGAGCAGATCAAGTGCCTGTATTCAGCAATCGAAGGATTATGAGCCATCAGGTTAATAATACCTAATACTCTTTAACTATTGTATTAGAAAGGAAATCCTATGATGATAGGTTAGCTTAGCAGCTATTTTATAGATCCTTTAACTAGGTGACTAAATCCTTTGACAGGGTGACACTTCATGTAAAGTGTTTGTAAATCCTTTAACCAGGTCACTATTGATATAGTGCAAAGCCTTTGACAAGGCAGGCCTTTAATAGGGTAGACCATCAGAAGTGGTTAAACATTATTACTGCACTGATTTTGTGGGTATCATCCCCACCCTAGTTTTACCTTCTTATTTTTGGAGGGTTTCTAGGTTACCAAATCTTAAGTGTTATGTGGTGATGCATATTTGTTTCTTATGATTTCTTACTACTTATATGCACGCATGTTCATTTAAAAAAATATGTTGTTAAAGATTTGAAATAGTTAAAAAGGCTAGTACTTTTGATTCACACCCCCCCCCTCTCAAAAGCATTCTTTCCAATAATTTATTCCAACAATTGGTATCAGAGCCTAGTTTCTCTCAAAAGAGAAGCCTAACAGCTTGGAGGAAACAATCTAAGGATGGAAGTTTTCAAACTTGGAAAGATAATTGAAAACCAAGTGATAGATGTGCATCTCGCTCTACAAAAGGTAGAGGAAACTAGAGTAGAATTAAGAAAATCTTTAAAAAGAAGAAAGGAGATAGCCATAGCTGAAAATGACATACACTACAAGGAAGTTGATACCACACAAGTGTTTTCCAATGGAGACACTAAAGAATTTGATGCAGCAATAGCAGAACTGATGGAGAAAAATAAAGCTCAAGAAAATGAGATAATATCTCTCAATATGGAACATGTATCACAGGCCATAATGTTATGTGAAATCACTGAACAAAAGAAAAGAGCAGTTGAGGACAGAGTCATGATGGAAGATGACAAAAGAAATCTTGCAAACAGACCGGAAGAAAAGAGTACTGAATTAACAAGGATCTCAAACATGCAGATGGATACACTTGCTCAAATGATGAGCCTTCATCATGAACTTAATATGAAAGATATTGAGATCTCTACTCTGAGGATGTAGAATGAACAATAACATAATGAACTGAGTAGAGAAAAGGAGATAGTAGAAAATCTCAACAAGTCAAGTGAAGCCATAAAGTACTTTGAACAGTTGCTGAAATTCCTAAGATCAACCCATGATAGGACTTGGATACAACAGTACTGAAGTTGGAGAATCATCAAAGAGTGTTGAGCAAAGAAGTGACAATGGTAAGGATTCTAAACCCACTTGTCATTACTGTAATAAAAAGGGACATACTGCTAATATTTGCAGGAGTAGAAGAATCAATCAGCCAAACACACATAAAAGCAAGAGTTATAGTCACAAGTGCAAAATACAAGGACATATGACACAAGACTATAGATCCAAAATCCCAAGAACACAAAGATTTGATGGACATTTTCATGACTGCAAGAAATATGGACATAGGGCATTTGAATGCAGATCAAAGCCCATGTGGACATCAAATCAACCAGCAAAAAGGAATGAAAGCCACTACCATTGGGATTATAACACCACGTATAGTTGTCACTATTGTCAGGAATATGGAAATACACCCCAGAATTGCATAAGAACACATTTAAAGGGAAACTATAAAAGATGGTTGAGCCAAACTACATATTTTAGTTGCTTGAAAACTGGTCATACTAGCAATAACTGTCCTACAAGATCCAAAGCACCAAATACTGAAGCCAATAAAGGAAAATAAAAGATTGATGTCATAAGAGGACAAATGAATAAGACTTGGAAGAAGAAAGATGGGTGCAATACATCAAGCAAAGGGATCACTTCACCTAATGGGTCAAGTGATCACACTTCATCAAACTAAGCATAAGGGAGATATATGGGACTGATATACAAAGAAGCACTAAAAAGAAGAATTAAGCATAAGATAAGATGCTCAGACTAAAATTCAAACAATGATGCCGAGTCGTCTATGAATGCCAAGTAAAACTACTTTGGATGCTGAGTTATCAGCAAAGTTAGTGTAGACACCTAAATTTGATTACACTGCTTTGGTAATTCTATTTAGTTATCTCTAAAGGCATCATTAATTAAATTCATATTTAATTATTCCTTTGCCATCCCCTAGCTGATTAATTTAATTAATCATCTATAGTCCTAATTGATAAATCAAATAACCTATTATTTATCAACTAATCCTATTCTTCTATCTAATTCCAAAACCCTCATTTATTAAATAAATCTATTTGATAAATAAAGCCATCAAATCTAATAACCCCTAAACTATCCTAAACCCCCTTTTTAGCCTAATCCACCCCATCCACCCATACTAACCAAGCTTAGCCACTAACTCACCCATCCTCATTGAATGCCATCCACTTGCGTATCTCTAACAAGCTTAGTCTAATCCTAGATCACCTCTAATCCCCCCCCTAACCTTGTCACATTCCCTAAGTAAGCTTAAGACTTTCCTAAGCCAAGAAAATTCAACAATCTCAACTCCCTCCAAAATATCCCAACCAGTAAGCTTTGAATGCTCTTACAAAGGCCATAAAGACTCTTACAAGCCCATTCATTTCTCTTACAAGCCATTATGAAGGGTCTTTATGAAGATATTATCCCTTGAGCCTCCTTTTTTGACTCATCCATCCCCTTGCCTCCATCCACTCACCCTGTGACATGTGTCACTCCCTAGTTGGTGCTAAACAAGCACAATCTATGTGCTCCCCTTTGAGTGCATCCTAGCCCTCCTTAAGCTTTCATCTGTCCTTGCATCTTAACCCTCCATCCCTCAAGCCCTTTGCCTATAAATTGAATCCCCTCAAAAGCCATTTCATCACAACCTTTAAGCCAAAGTTATAATTCTAGTTTGAGAAACAAAGCCTTTAAACCATACCCTTATAATGTCAAATTAAGAGCTCACAAGGCTACCGATTTGCTATTTACTCATCCCCACCATTGAAGCATAGAGAAAGTTTGAGCATACATACCAATCTTTTACTTAGACTCATCTCTAAATCAAGTGACAATCCTCATTGGGAGAGCCATTCTATGGCTCATATTCTCATTTGAGGGTTTCACTTTGTCTCTCATATATGTTATGATTTTTATGCTAGTTAATGCTTTTTTCTCTTAATAGATTAGTATTTCTTGCTAACATATTTCTCATATACAGTTAGTAGATGCCGAGTAAGCATAGCTGTCGAGTGGATGCCGAATTGAAAAAATTTTGGAAGCTGAGTGACAGGTGTAGGTACCAAAATGCATTAAATGTAAAAGTTTCTTCTGTGGTTTAAAAGTAAAATTTGATTCATTCTTGAGCCATTCAAACAAAGAGCAATTATTTTGAGCATGTCTGAGTGATTTTCAAGCTTTCAACTAGTGATTTGCAGCAATTCAGCATCTACCCAAGTGATCAAAGTATCTATCCATGTATTTCCTTCAATTGTCGAGTTTTACAGTTTGAAAAGTTTTGCTTTAAATTGTTGAAACTCTAGTTCAGATATAAATGGTGACAAGCTCAAAAATGACCCAAGAGAAAATGAGTCATGAAATACAACTTGTTAGCAACGAAGTTAAGCAACCTAAGTTTAGACCAATACCAGAGGTTGCATACAAAAACAATCCTGTTGGTGCCCTATCCACCATCCCTAAAAAAGTTGTTATGGTTCAGGATGTGCAAAAATGCTATAATTGTAAAATAGGAGCCATAGGAGATTTGGAAATCTTTAATTCCTATGACAAACTCTGTGATAATGGTATTCTGAAAGATGAGTTTTCTATCATAGAAAAGAAGGGTTTAACCAAAGCCCTAGTTTTTCCAATCGTATTAAAAAATGAGTGGATACGCATTATACTCAGCAGAATCCATGATGGATCATTCTAGTTAGAACAAGGGAAAGTCAAGATTACCAAGAAAATGGTTCATAGGGTTAGTGGCTTTCCAACCCTAGATCGGCCAAAGACCTTGAGAAGCAAATAGAAGGAAACAATTGAGAAGAACACGGGAGCAAAGTGGAACAACAGAGGCATGACTATAGACACCATAACTGTTCCCCTTTTACATTTTGCTGTAAGGATCATATCACATAAGTTTTACCAATCCAACAGGTTAAATAGTGTACCTTACATAACAGTAGACGTGGCACATAAACTTGTAAAGAGAGATCACACTTATGATCTTGCAGAGCTCATGTTGCAACAGATTAATGAAAATCTTGGAGCTATTAGAAAATCCAAGGGAGCATAGTGCAAATTTGGTTCAGTGTTGGTTTTTATGTTCTTATATATAATGAAGGAATTCCCTTCATTTGAAAAAGTTAACTGGAGTCAAAATAAAACCATTGTTGATCAAATTAATGATTTCATTGCACAAATGGGAGATAGCTTTGACGATCAAATTTCTATCTATTTTGAGGATTTCAAAAATGCAATGAAGAATAGAATGAGGATACCAGTCTCACTAGTAGAAAAGCATATAAATGACATACGTTTTCTTGTTGATATTGATTACACCTACATTCAAGCAGTCCTTCCAAGAACAAGATGGCTTAGACCATTAGGATATGAGCTTGATGTTGACCAAGCTTCTGTATCCATCACAACTTTACTAGTAGAGGAAATGGACAAATCTACCAAGGCATTTGGAACATATGACACTGTAAAATCAAGAGTTGTTACAGAACTCAACACAGCCTCAGTAGTAAAGAAAAAGGACAAGCTAGTAAAGCAGATAAAGAAGAAATTTGGTGTTGGAGAATCAAGTGTAATAGGTGAAGAAGAAGAGATTAGTGAAGGAGAAGAAGAAGGTGAGCCAGAACAAGAGCCACTTGGACTACCTCAAAGACAAGGAGAAGAAAAAGATGAGAGTGTCGAGGAAACCAAAACCAAGGAAGCACCCATTAGAGGCAGAGTCATTAAAAGGAAAACAAAGATCTCTCCTACTTCTCAGCCCCCACCAAAGAAAGCTACTATGAAAACACCAAAGAAGCCAACAACTAGAGCTAGAACAAGGGCCTCTACCAAGAAGGCTAAAGAGGAAGCCACAAAGAAGAAAAATACAAAGGTTGAGGAAGAGCCAAAGAAAAGGAAAAGATATGTGGCCCAACCTGATACTGTTGAAGAAGATCAGACTGAATAGGCAAGTCCTCCTAAATCTTCAATTGATATAGTATGTAAGAAGATTAGGAATGGAGACTTAAATGAAATGAAAAAGATATATTTCAATAAGTTTAGTAAAGAGGAAAAAAATAGCATAGAAGAATTAGTCTATGCATTTATGGAGCAGTTCAAGTATACACCTCTTGAACTAGATGGACAATTGCCAAAGGAGTTGTCTAAAACTATAGAAGATAGATAGCATTTCTACCTAATGATGGAGAAAGATATGAGGGAATCAACCCTAGCAAACTTACTGCCTGATTTGACAAAAGGATAGGTAACTCAAGTAGTCAAAAGGCATAAAAAAAGATTTACACCTAAATATAGTGCATTCTCCATCCTGCAAAACAAAATTGAAGAAGTTGTATAGAGAACAACAAGAGTATGGAAAAACTTGTACAAAACATTTGAAGATGTTCTTGAAGAAATATACAAAGAAGAAGTTGCTGCCAAACCTAAAGAAAGAAAGAAGAGGAGAGAAGAGAAAATAGAAGAAGAGGAAAAGGTTGAAGAAGAGGAAAATAAGAAAGAAAGAGAGGAGGAAAGAAAAGATGAAGACAAAGGAATTGATGAACAACAAAATGTGCAAGGCACACATCTTTCACCTCCTAGCTCTCCTCACTCACCTACCATACCTGCAGAAATCATAAAGATTAAGGATGTTGTTGATACTACATGTCAAAACATCATTCCATTAACTGTAGCAGATCTTACTAAGATCCTTGACCAAACAAATCTACAAGCACAATTGGGTACAAATCCCATATTGGTCAGTGTGGATAATCTTCAAAAGTTAGTAGATAAACTCAAAGAGGTCAAGGTGCCATCACAACAACCACCTCAAGTCATTCAAACTAGTGGGCTTACATTTCTACCACCTCTATCACCACCAATATTAGTCACTCAAACTCATCAGGAGCCAAGTGCAACAATAGAGGTAATCATAGGGACAACAGCTTAGACAATGAGTACACCTCCAGCAATAGTAACACAACAAGAAGAAGACGAGCAGGAAGAAGAGAAGAAGGAAGAAACCCAAAATAAAGAGGAGTCTGCAATACATACTTTGGTTGAATTACCAAAAACAACAACTCCCACCAAACCTAGTCATGAGCAGAGTACTGAAAAGATAACTTTACATGTTAGTACACCAAGTTCAAGTTCTACAAGGGTAGCCAGGACCATCCATTATGGTATTCCTAAGCTTGATGAAGAAATCAAAATACCCTATTACGATTCAAGTACTCTCAATGAGGAAAAGATGAATGAAATACAAAGTGCATTGGATAAGAGGAGGAGACAAGAGGCAATGAGAAAAGACTACAAATACAAGTAGGTAATGAACAGAATAAAAGATATATTCATGGATGCTTTTAGTCTTCATCCTCCAGATGCAAATAGGCCAATACTTGAGCAATTATCTAATATAGTTGACCAAGTAAATAATGAAGACCATGATACTAAAGTAAAACTAATGGAATGGTTAGAAAAGAAGTTTATAGGAAAAGTCAAGTAGAAGATAGCTAATAACATAATTTTGGGAAAGGTTGACCTAGCCAAGAAATTGGAATATATAAAAAGTGTATTAGGGAACATATTTTCCCTTTACAACAAATTGTGTGATTTTTCTAGGTTCACACATGAAATAAATCAAAAAATTTTGAATCTTGAGAGTAAATTAAAACTCTCTAGCATGAAACTACCCTCAGATCCTACACAAAGTGAAAAGCAATTTGCTCATACCTTACACACTCAGAGGGAATTAGCTGCATTATCAGTAGAAGAGGCCACTATCAAAGAAAAGTTGATGCAAATTCAAGCCTCCATTACACCTCACTTAGAAGTATTGCACAAGGAGCAAATGTATGCAGAAATAGTCTTGAAGAAGGATCCTAATATTTCTACACATGAAGGACTAGTTGATCTTGCAATCCAAAAAAGGTCATTGGATATTGCCTTAAATAACTAGGATGCAGCTCTCCAAATACTCCTTGAGGTAACAAGACATATTTGGCCAAACATGGCATTACTATTTAGGACCCTTTAACATAGTATCAAAAAGGGGGAGATAATACTCTAAGGGGGAGATGATATGTTGAAGATATATTAAAGAGAACATTAAGCATAATGGCACAAGAAATTCGCATGATCAACTCAGGGGGAGTTATAAGAGTTATAATAATTTTGAAGTATATATATTGTAAGTTACACATTTTTGATAAACCTCTGTATACATACCAAGTAGATCAGAAAGTGTACTCATAACATTAGATAAATATTGCTTAGTTAAGTGTTTTTGACACTCATGTCAAAGGGGGATATTGTTAGTCTAAAAATGGTTTTGACATTTGAGTGCGAACACACTTAACCACCTTTTACATTGAAGCCGAGTACACTATGTATGTCGAGCCACAACATGTGCCGAGTGATATTCAGATGTCGAGCAGTCTTTAGGTGCCGAGTGAAGATCAAGTGTTGAGTGAGTACAGGTTCCAAGCATGATCTAAGTATCGAGCATTATTCAGGTGTCGAGTCTTAAAGGATGCCGAGCAAGATAGGAACATATACAAAAGTCGAGTTATAGTAGGTGCCGAGCATCAGGAAGCAATAAGTGCCGAGTAACTTAGAATCAACATATGAGTTTGAAACTTCACAAACTTAGATGTAAACCATTTTCATAGCCAACATAAGATAAATCTCAAAAGATTTAAGTGATAAGATCAAATCATTTATATTTCCTATGCAATCTTCATGTAGCCAATAAGAAAAATGGAGAAGGCATGCAACCAATAAGAGATGTGCAAGGAATAAGACAAAATTGGAGATTAAATATGGATCGTAGATCCATACCTAACCCTAAGTCTTCAAGTGTCTTTATAAGGAAGATGAAATAAAATTGAGTAGAGAGAGCATGAAAAAAAAGGTGTATAAGGAAGTCTAATATTAGAGAGAAGAGAATCAGATCATAGAGGATCAAGATTAGAGAGAGCAATTCAAGTGCCTATATTTAGCAATCAAAGGATTGTGAGCCATCAGGTTTATAATACCTAATACTCTTTAACTATTGTATTAGAAAGGAAATCCTATGATGATAGGTTAACTTAGCAACTATTTTATAGATCCTTTAAGTAGGTAACTAAATCCTTTGACAGAGTGACACTTCATGTAAAGTGTTTGTAAATCCTTTAACCAAGTCACTATTGATACAGTTTAAATCCTTTGACAAGGCAAGCCTTTAACAGGGCAAACCATTAGAAGTGGTTAAACATTATTACTGCAATGATTTTGTGGGTATCATCGCCACCCCAATTTTACCTTCTTATTTTTGGAGGGTTTCTGGGTTACCAAATCTTAAGTGTTATGTGGTGATACATATTTGTTTCTTATGATTGCTTAATATTTATATGCATGCATGTTCATTTTCAAAAATATGTTGTTAAGGATTTGAAACAGTTAAAAAGGCTAGTACTTCTAATTCACCACCCCCCCCCCCCCCCCCACCTCAGAAGCATTCTTACAAATAATTTATTCCAATAGAGTTGTTGCTTCATATTCTCATGGCACTGCCTTTGAACAAACATCCTCGCAAGTTAATCTTGAAGGTATTTCATGAGGTATGTCTCCTAGTCTTGTGCTTCCTATTGAAAACTTTAATAAAGCTTATGATTAGCTTAAAAAATTTACCGTGATAGGCTATTTTATGGGAAGGATTCCTCCTAAAATCATGTTGCAAGAATGGGATTCCAAAGCTTGTTTACCTCATAGTATTTGCCTTGATGTTGTACAAATACTCACTAATGATTTTTTTCTATTTTTCTTTTCCAGCCAATCGCATGTTGACATTGTTCTTAGTAATGGCCCATGGTATGTCTATTCTTCCTTGTTGATTTTCCAACACTGGTCTTGAGACTTTACAATCTCTAATGGAAAAAGACTTTGTGTCCCTATGTGGGTTATGTTTCCCACTCTTCCCCTACCCTAGTAGTCGTTTGTTCCAACAATTTGCAGTCTATGGGAATGGGGGTTTATCTTGAGCTTGACCATATTTTTAATGCTATCCCCAAAGAAGGATTTGTATTGAGGTTGACCTTTTTCATGACCTAAAGGAAATTAATGAGATTCAAGTGGGTAGCAATACTTTCACCCATAAATTTTTGTATCTCGACCTACCTAGTACTTGCTACAAATGTCAATCAAATAATCACAATATTAAGGATTGTTCATTGGTGACCCCTCAGACAAAACCAATGATGAAGGATGGGAAGGTTGCAATGCCAAAGGAGAAATGAACTATTATAGTTTGCAAAGGAAAGAAACCATAAACTCCAAAGTTAAACAAGGTTAAATGATTCTTCTATTCCTACGAAGAGCATTGCTTCTCAACCTACAACCATCTCAAAATCTAACCAACAGGGATAGTGAAGGTAAAACATTATCAAGCCAAAGAATATATAAATCTATGCTTGTAAAAGTAGACACAAATGATACATCACATCATAAACAAATATGGTATCATTAAGATTCAAATTTGATCAAGTAAATAAGATACATACTTTCAAGGTCTGACATTGTTAAGGTAACGTAAGAGGGAATAATAGAAAGAATTAAAATCATAAAATGATTTGTTCATTATTTCATCAAATATGTGAAATCCAAGTACCCTTATTCTCTTTAATTAATTTTTTGATAGTAAAAGTTTGATTAACACTTGTAATTTACTATTTATCTAAAATTTTAGTACTGTGTGTGTGTGCGCGCGTGCGCACATGCACACATGTGCATGCATGTGTGGGTATAGAGAACGAGAGAGAACCGAATATAAGGATAAAATATTCCAAAAAGTTTTTGATAGGGAATATCATACAATTAATAATAGCTAAACCACTAGGACTACAAATTAAATATAACGAAAATTGAAATAGTATTAAATTCACTAAAGTTTTCATCAAGAAAAGATTTTAAGAAAAGTCCTTAACTTGCTGAATTTTTTTCATGAACTTAACATTCTTTTTGGAGGTGACCTCAATATGTTTCTCACATTTATTGTCTTTTCATTTCTTACATGTATTAAATTGGTCAAATTAAATCAATATAAAATATTTATCTTGTAGATTTTTGTAGAAGATGATTTAATTAAATAATTTTTAATTATTAGAAAAGAAGAAATATTCAACTACAGAAATGGGAACTTTGTTTAATAAAATTAAAATGAACACATCTTCTAAGAAATAAAAAATATAATATATAGTTTCAAAACAAATAGTGGCCATAAGATCTTCTAGGGTTAATATTTTCCTTGTACTGTAAGTTATCTCTAGAATCTCTCCTATGTCATACTGCACTGATTGTAAAAAAATTAGGTTTATATGATGACTTTGGCCAACTTTAGCTCAATTATTGATACAAGAGCTAGAGTTGTTGCTTTACATTCTCATGGCACTGCCTCTGAACAAACATCCTCGCAAGTTAATCCCAAAGGTTTTTCATGAGATATGTCTCCTAGTGTTGTGCTCCATGTTGAAGACTTTGATAAAGCTTGTGATTAGCTTGAAACATTTACCTTGATATGCTATTTTGTGGGAAGGATTCCTCCTAACAGCATGTTGCAAGAATGGGTTTCCAAAACTTGTTCACCTCATGGTATTCACGTTGAGGTTGTACAAAGCCTCACATATGATTTTTTTATTGATCTTAGATTGGTTTTGACAAATGATTGTCTATACACTTAATTCATTTATAAGTCATGTACTTAGTTCATGCTGAACAAGTAAAGAATGCTAAGCATAATATGTCAGATAGTGCATGTCAAGTCACTAGAGTTCCCAGAAATAGAATGTGCTAAGTGATTCAAGTGTCAAGTAACTAGTAAGTACTGAGTCACTCAAGTGCCAAGAAAATAGCATGTGCTAAATTATTCAGATCCAGTGTTGACTCTTGATTTAATAGTTTTGGAAATAACCAAGAAACCAGACAAATACACCTAAGGTTAGAAAATTCCTATGATGGGTGCACTTGACTGCAATCTTGGGCCAGCTATAAGGATAAATCCTTCTTCTTCTTCAAGCTCTATTAGACCTAGGTGGGTGGACCTCAGATTCTTTATATGGTATTAGTGTAAAGGCATACAACTGAATCTGGAAAAATAGATAAAATCCCTTAATCTTCTAAGTTTATGCAAGCATTCATGGATGAAATGGTTGATAACAGAGCACATGAACTAGATAAAGTAAGTGAGGGATTATTCTTTTAACTCTTAAACACAAAATGAAAGATATTCGATTAGGATTTGAAATCATAACCCGAGTATGCAACAACAGAAAACATGTATCCCTCAAGCTGACCAGTCCCTTATCCATTGGGCATCAACTAAACCTTAACATATAGATGGACACCTAAAATATACTGATATATTTAGGCATATGATCTATCTACTTGACTTGCAAATAGACATCAGTATTCATCAAACTCTCATGCTTATGAAAATATCCTCCTAATGTGACCCACAATCCTATCAGCATAAACAAGCATTTACTTGGATCCTTGATCCAATAGAAAATCTATTCTGATATAAAAATTTATTGCAACTGAGTCTAAGCTCTTTGTTCTCAAACACAGAAGATTGCAAGTAACAAAAGTAGGAGACAAGAATCAGAATGAAACTAAGAAGGTGAAATTCTTTGTATTAATTTCATTGAAAACAATACATCATTAACATATCAAGACTTAGAAAATGCACAGGGAATGACTATGTAATATAAAATGCATCAAAAGGAATACAGTATGCTATTCATAATAGAATCAGACTAAGAAAATGGTATCACAACTCAAAAAATTGGAGCCAACCTTGTGGTCTCACAAATTTTTTAAAAATTGGAACCTCTACAATGAGCAAAAGAAGGAGAGATATAGGAGAAGACCCTTTGCAACATTGCTTCCATATTTGGAAAACCATAATTGTCCTTTAATGAAGAGTTATTAAGATTCCTAAAATCAACACATAACCTTATATCCCCATTCTTCTTTCTTACTGGTACCGGATTTGATACCCAAGAAGAATGTCTTATAGGGTTAATGATTTCAGCATCTCTTAACTTAATCAGTTCTTCCTGCATTTTGGGAGCCAGGGTTGGGTTTATTGGCCTTTTCTTTTGTCTGAAAGGCTTAGCATCTGATTTCAAAGGGATTTCATGTTGAAATAGATCTTCCCTATAGGCCTTTAGGTCATCATATGACCATGCAAACACATGTCTATACTTTCTTAGCAGGCCTATCAAACCTTGTCTTATCTTAGGAGATAATTTTTTACCAATATACACCTTCTTAGGGGTTTCTTTAGTTCCCAAATTTATCTCCTCTAGATCCTTAGCATTATATTCACTAGTATCCACTTGAGATCTATCATGATTGTCAAAGATAGTTTCCAGGACAACTAAACCTTTTGGAATTTTATTTGTTTTCAATTGCACAACTTCTTGTCCAAAAACAATGTCTCTTCCATCTATGTTTTCTACATATGCTACACAATCAATTTCTTGCCCTGATAACATATACTCACAATTCAAAAACCTTAAAATATCTTTATCATCCTCAAAAACTTGCCAATTTTGGACATTATCAAAAATAGAGGGTCTGATCTGGGTTTCAATTTTAGATATACCAACAAATGTAACATCATCAGGTTTTATGGCTATATTTTCTAGTAGATCAACCATCTTATTGTTAGATCTATCCTTCCAAATGATCCCAAATGCATCAAAGCACTCAATCATATCCCATACCACATTTCTATATTGTTTTAGCCTTTTATTCTTTGACACATAAATATTTCTCACCTGAGATACAACTAACTCAGAGTCCCCTATCACATGCAAACACTTTATCCCATGCTTATGAGCTAGTCTAAGTCCTAACAAAAAAGCCTCATATTTTGCTATACTATTAGTACAGGTGAAATTCAATGTGAAAGAAAATTTGTAGGTTACCCCAATAGGAGAGATTAAAAAAATACCTACACTTGCTCCATCTTTGTAATAAGCATTGTCAAAGAACATGGCCCATAAGTCACCTTTATCTATCTTTGTAGCAACCTCCATCTCTATCTGAGATCTTTGCTTGTTTTTCTTCAGAGTTAAAACATCATCTCTAAATGCATTAACATCTGTATCCACAAAATTTGTCATATCATCTTCAACTTCCTCTACTATCATATATATGCTTTTTGGCTCTCTTTTGATCTTCACAAAATTTCCATCAATATTAAAAGTAGAAAATGATAAGTCACATTGTAAACTTCCTCCCATGGCAGCACTCCATTTTCTAGATAATAACATGCCATGTTGAGGAGGTATATCAACAACCAATACACTCATAGTGAGTTCTTTGTTGGGACAGGCTGTCAATCTATAGGGTAGGGCATTAATAGTGCCTATTACTACAACTTCCCTCTTATCCATGGCACACCATCTTCCTTGAGTAGTGTCTACCTTCAGACCTAATCCTTTCATTATTTCAAAAGGCATAACAGTACTAGAAGCACCAAAGTCAATCATACAATTCTTCAATGTCTTACAATTCACCAAAATGCTTAAGAAAAATGGCTCAACATTTCCCAGGTACTTATTAACAGAGTTATCTAAAAAAATTTGAGGAATGCAAGACACAACCACTTTAGTATCATGTTCCTTCATCTTTTTCTTCTTTATTTCCTTAGGAACATGATTTTCATTATACTCCTAATTTATTTTTATCTTAGTGTTCCCCAACTATCCTATGGCTTTATCTCAGTGCTCTAGAACTTTTAGTAATTTAGACAAAGGAACCTTAATATTAATTTGAGACAAAATAGTAAAAATATCTATAGTAGAATTTGAAAGGTTATCATTATTCACATTCCCTTTCTCATCATGTTTATGCAAAGTTTTCAACAGATTATGATCACTTTTATCTTGATCAATGACATTTTGTGATACCTTTCCATCCTTTTTCTTGGAGATGTTATTTGAGCACTTTGTACTCTCTGGGTTGCCCCCTTTCCTTGGTTCCCATTTTTTATTTGCAAACTTACCCTTCATAGTAGGGGACTCTTTAGGTTTCACAATTTCCCCTTTCTTATGGTCTGTCCCCTTTATAAAAATACTAGCCACTTTATTTCCCTCACTTCCTTGAACCATACTTCTAGTCTAAACTTGAGCCACCATATTTGTAGTGATTTGGTTGATTTCTTCCCCAGAGGGCTTTTTCAGGGTCACTTCTTCCTTTGAACCTACCATGTTACACACATTATCCTCAACACCACTTTCATCATAAAATATTTGCTGCTGATTGACACCATGAAAATATCTCTGATCATTTACATCTCTGTCACAACCTTCATTGTCAGAAAAATGTGAATAAAACATGTTACATCCTACATCATCATTGGTTTCCTCTTGTTCCTGACATTCTTCCACTATGTTGTGATTTCCAGAAAAAGACCAAGCTACTGCACAATATTTAGGGGCATGAGGTAGTTGACAAGCATAACACCATGTAGGTTTAGCAATGAATTCAGGATCATCTACCAAATTTATAGAGTTTTTGGATAAAGGATCAGGGGTCACTTTGTTATTAGTATTCTTGGGGGGAGGAGCATTGGGCTGACCATCCTTCCAGGTAGTACCATAAGGGAAATTCTACAATCTATTTTGTCTATTGAAATTTGATTGGTAAGGGACCCTATTTTCAGTGGAGTTAATATCATTCTTTACCTGAGGAAGATTCAGACCTTTTATAGCATTTAAAATTTGACTCATTTCACTAGACTCTTGCTTTTTTCCTCTAGTAACCTTTTGTTCTTCCCTTTTATTTCCCTTATTCCCAAACAACCTAGGGTCATCTCTTTTGCTTTCTAATCTCCCTAAAATCCTTAGTTATTTTCTATGTTAATAGCAATTCTGAAAGCATCTCTTAAAGTCCTAGGCTCCTTGTCCCTAAGCTGGTATGCCATTTTACCATCAAAAGCATTTAGATAAGTAATAAAACATACCTTGTCATCAATTTGCATGGCTTGCATCAGCTTGTACATCCTTTTCTGGAATCTAGTGTTAAATTCAGTGACAGATTCATTAGGCAACCTCTTAATATTATTGAATTCACTTAGAATATAACTCCGATTTTTCTTATCACCATATTATTCTTTGAAACAATACTCAATATCCTTCCAATCAACAATAGATAATTCAGGGAGCCTCTTGAACCATTCTCTAGCATCTTCAGTTAGTGATTGAACAAACAACTTCATAATGACATCTTCAGCCTCAACCTCATAATCACTCATCATATCAAGAAAACTCCTCAAATGGTCCTCACAAGAGATAACATTATTTCTATCAAATCTAGGCAATCTTTTTCTCATTTCTTGTGGTATAGAATTAGGAAAACCAGGAATATCATCAAAACATATCTGCCTATATCCTTCTAAATGGATAGGTCTTCTTTGCAAATCAATCCTAGGATGGGAAGGAACATTTCTTTTGACATTATCATTAGCATTGCTAGTACTAGCATCACCATGAGATTTATTTAGATCTACCCTCTATGAAATAGAAGATAAAAGAGGAAAAGGTACCTAAGGAGTATCTTGATCTACCTTATCACATCCACCATCTACATTACCCTTAGGCATAGCCGCATATTGCTTCTTAGCATTTTCTAGGAACTTAATCTTATTTTTCATCTTAGCTATAGCGGCCTCATTTTCTAAAATCTCTAATTTCTTAGCTAAGGCATCTCTCTCTTTTCTTTTCTTTTCTAACTCAACGTTGGACAGTGACAGAGAATCATGAATTTGGACAACTTGTACTACATTGATCCTAATACCAGCTTCCTTCTATTTTCCTTTGTCCTTAGCCCCTACAACTGGTTCCACACTTTTTACTCTATTGTTATCAACTTCTAGAGCAGGGTAGTTCTTGATTTGCTGTACTAAAGGTCCCTTTAAATTCATTTTTTGAGTTTCCAGCAATTTTTTCTCTTGCCTCCTAAGTTGTTCAACTTGTCCTACAATCTCAGGCTACCAGGTAGTATATGCTATCTCATTTTTTTTCTCCAGAGCAACAATTCTCCTCAATAATTCATGTTTTTCTTCATAATTCTTCGTAATCATTTCTTCCCTCTCCTTTTGAAATATCCTATTAATAACTTCTTGCTCAGCAAGCTGTGCTCTCAATATTTCATTCTCATCAGGATCAGGGATAGTGAATTCAGACCTAGATGTTTTCTCATCATTAAAACTTTCAGGTTCTAAGTGCCTAGGTCTGATCCTTTTAGGGGAATAATCTAACATGAAATGGTTTGTGCTACGCTGGAAGAGATTGTTGCTAGTCCTACCCTCCAAACTAAATACAGGTGGTTGCACAACCTTTTCCTGACATATCATTTTAGCGGTATTATAGAAATCATCATCAGAAAAAGTTGGATGAGATCTCGAACCTTTGGAGAGAGGCACAGTTTCAATAGCGGAATGGTGAGCATTATTTTTACCTATTGCTTGGTCCTGTGAATAACTCCCCTTTTGTATCTGGTTTCCCTTCACAACCCAATTCTGTCTTCCTTTAGGAGGGAGATCAGTTTGGAGTTTGATGGACGGATTTTTCCTAACATTTGCTTGTGTATTTCTGTTATTCTCCATAATTTGGGACAACAATCTTCTTAATCTTGACACTGGTTAAAACCTTTTGAGTCGCCACCCACTCTATCAAAATGGGAAAAGAACTAAATAAATGATAAATCCTTTAGTAAGATTTTTGGGTAAAATATATACTACTTCCAACTCCACGGAAAATTTTAGCATAAAAATCTGCAACTCTACCCAAAGGGACACAAATCTCTAATAATTCACTACTTTTGACAATACTAAGTGTGATTCCCCAACAGAGTCGCCATTTTGTTGGCTCCTGATTTAATAGTTTTGGAAATAACCAAGAAACTAGACCAATACACCTAAGGTTAGCAAATTCCTATGGTGGGTGCACTTGACTGCAGTCTTGGGCTAGCTATAAGGATAAATCCTTCTTCTTCTTTATGCTCTGTTAGACCTAGGTGGTTGGACCTCATATTCTTTATATGGTACCAGTGTAAAGGCATACAACTAAATCTAGAAAAACAGATAAAATCCCTTAATCTTTTTAGTTTATGCAAGCATTCATGGATGAAATAGCTAATAACAGAGCACATGAACTAGATAAACTAAGTGAGGGATTACTCTTTTAACTCTTAAACACAAAATGAAAGATATTCGATTAGATTTGATATCTTAGCATAACTCGGGTATGCAACAACATAAAACATGTATCCCTCAAGCTGACCAATTCCTTATCCATTGGGCATCAACTAAACCTTAACATGCAAATGGACACCTAAAATATACTCATATATTCAGGCATATGATCTATCTACTTGACTTGCAAATAGACATCATTATTCATCAAACTCTCATGCTTATGAAAATATCCTCCTAATGTGACCCACAATCCTATCAGCATAAACAAGCATTTACTTGGATCCTTGATCCAATAGCAAATCTATTCTGATATACACCTTTATTACAACTGAGTCTAAGCTCTTTGTTCTTAAACACAAAAAGACTGCAAGTAACAGAAGTAGGAGACAATAATTAGAATGAAACTAAGAAGGTGAAATTCTTTGTATTAATTTCATTGAAAAAAATACATCATTAGCATATCAAGACTCAGAAAATGCATAGGGAATGACTATGCAATATAAAATGCATCAAAAGGAATATAGTATGCTATTCATAACAGAATCAGACTAAGAAAATGGTATCACAACTCAAAAAACTGGTGCCAACCTTGTGGTCTCACAAATTTTTAAAAAATTGGAACCTCTACAATGAGCAGAAGAAGGAGAGATATAGGAGAAGATATCTCAAGAAATGCAAGATATCTCAGGAAATGCAAGCTAAATTTGACATCTGTCCCACTGAGAATGTCTTCAATCTGGAGTTGCTGAAACTGATCATCCTTCATCTACCTGCACTTGAAAAACTATAAATGATGCCAAAATATCTGATATAATTCCACATAAAATATGCAAATATCTCTTTGAAGAAGATATCAGAATCATCAAATTGTACTAAGGTCTCAAAAAGATCTGATCTCAACATGTCAAGTTGCATCTGTCAGCAAAAACAAGTTGCTATGCTACCAAAAACCATAACTGCTCCAACTACATTTAACAACCATCTAATCAACTTGAAATTTGTTGGAGAAGTCATAGAATGATGAAAAATCTCTATATTTGGTTGCAATTTCATCTACAACATTAAATTTTCACATCTCACCATGAAGACCTTGAAATTAGAAAAGCTCCTGTAGCTGCCACTAGCTGATACTTGTACAAAAACTGACTGCAGAAATGGAGAGTTCATCTTCTCCTGGTTTTGACGGTATATAACATTGTATTTTTCAGACAAAAATTGCCCCCCTAAGAGCATTCTGAAAATCTGCTTCCGGGGTAGAATAGAACCATTAAAATTGAAAAATTTAAAATGCCACATAGTATCAACTATATAAAACTTTAAAATTAATTCAAATATTTCCATTTTAATCTCTGGGCGTTGAAATTAATTTTGAAGGTTTGATTTTAAAATCAATTTTCTTCTTTTCCTTGTTTCTCTCCTTTCCACGTGTCAACCCTTCATTCACTAAGCAGACCCCTTTATGTTTCATAACATCTTTCATCCTCATTTTCGTAGCATTGGGCTACTTTAGAAATTATCTTATGATCCTAAAAAGACATCGTAGCATCGGGCCATTTTTGAGAGCACCTCCCAACCCTACGACGAGATGAAAATTGCAGTATCGGTGGGCTAAACATTTTGTTTTGCCATCCTACAACACGGGCCTGGTGATATTATCACATCACTTTCCGTTTAGGCACCCAATCATGCGATAGAATTGTGACATCGCGTGGCATGGAGAATTTTTTCCCGATCATACGACAGAGTCCTAGGATCGGGGACCTTTTCATTTTGTTCCACGATATGGCGACAGCATCGAAAGATAACGCAGGTTTGAAAAATCAAAACCCGACCATACAACATTATTGTAGAGTTGGGGCTTTGCAAAATTTGCCTTGCAACCACACGAGAAGATGGTCAAATCGTGTTGAACTTGCAACAAACAACAAGCGGGCCCCTTCTATGAATGTTGAAAAATTATTATATCCTTCCTGCTCCAAGGGACCATTCTTGCATGAGCTGCCTCATAATTCCAACCTGCAGATTTATCAAGCGCGGGATGCTCTCTTTTCATACGCTGGGTCCATGTATGCTTCATTTGTTCTTTATATGCATGTGGAGTTTGAAATTAATCTACTGTAGCTTCTTTGATTGGCTCCCCTAATGTGCCTACTCCCATTATATGCTCTGGATATTGGAGCTTTTCTTTGCCTCATTTCACTGCCCCTCTATGGATGTCAAACTAAAAGAAAATCCCCCTCTATATACATTGGAACATCTTCTGCTACGGCTTCCACTTTGGGAATCATCCTCCATTATTGCATGGGGGTTTGATCTGTTTAGTAGGGACTAGCAATAGAATTTTATTGCTTAGTATACTTAGATTCACTTCTTTCATCAAGATGAATGTTCTTATGGTATGGACAGTTTGAATTTTATGGTGGGGTTCTTCTCATTATGCAACTTTCATTCATCCTCACAACTCACAATGATTTAATGCACATCTCTTAAAAAATCCCTGAGTCATACTTAGCTCAACTGCTGTTCAAATACATCTGATCTTGAAAAGTCATTTGGAAGAAAAGATAATGTGTACATAGTGAACTTTGTAACCATTAGAAAATGTCATACTTTCCTTTTCAAAAACTTCAACTTGCACACACACTTCATTAATCAGGTGGAATTAGTCAAACCCCAAAGTGGGTCCAGCTAAAAAAATTTTGTTGCTAAACAACTGACATGGCAAACTGATCTATCGACCTCCTCAAATTGGCTGGAAACCAAATTGATCACTAAATCAAAACTTGAAAACTTAATTCAATTATTTCCACACCACTGTGGAAACTTTGTCAGGAGGCCTGTTGCCTACCTTTAAAAGCTGATTCAAACATCTGACAGAGCTTTGAAACTTTGAATATATCATCTCTCTAACATGTTCAAAAGGACTGCAAAATCTCGTCGCATGATGACATTAGTGTCAAAAGATATTGACCACCAAATATGCCAATTTAAAATTACTTGCAATTAAAATGTCAAAAAATTAGAAATTGTGTTTGGTAATGGCCTAGAAAATTGGGCAAATGGGCACATGAGGATCTAAAAAATGGGGCACGCGTACTTTTTCATGAGGAGAGTAGGATTCTATGATTTGGGCTCATGAAAAATCACCAGAAAAATTTGGCAAGCATCTAAAGTTGGCTACTTGGATTAACAGGACAAGAAAATCTGACAAAATAACAATTTTTACAAATGGATTGACCTTGGAAAAGTGTGAAGACGTATTCATCGGGACTTGAGAACTGAAAAAATTATAGTATTTTCAATGGAAAATACAAGAGAACAAACCATTTGTTCCTACCAATCATAAGCACGAAGATATGACATCTCAAACAGGGCTCTTGGTCAATTTGCACTTTTGCATACCAGTGAAACTTTGAAAATTGCAAATGGAATTGCATTTGAAAGCTGATCAAACAAATTTATCATAAGCTCAAAACTAGAACATAGAAATTTTTTGACCCCTAGAATATGATGCAAAAGGAATTTTCTCACTTGGGTCAACTAGTGAAAAGTTATAGTCTGTCAAACAGGGCTACCTGGAATTATTAACAGACTGCAAATTTATAGCAGAGATAACTGACCAACTTTGAGGGGTTCGAAACCTTGTCAAAAGGATTCAAAATGACTTGAAACTTGAAACATAGGTTCATTGATATGTTTACTAAATGTTCTCAAAGTGGTGATTCATCAAACATAACTGGGTAAAAGATACTCAAATGCAAACATGGCTCTATGTCGCTGTTTGACACTTAGGCAGAAAATGCAGAACTGACATTAGCTCAAAATGTGACTTCACCGAATGGTTCAAAATATCAATCTATCCTTATGCAAGACATATGCAGGATGAATGAAGGATGTTAGAAACATAAAACACCATTAGGCATGAATTCAACAACTGGGGACAGAAAGCGTTCATAGCGACTGAAAGCAACTCAAAATTTTGAATAGGTGCTCAAAATGTAAAAGCAATTTTGAGCACCAAAATTCTGAGTGATCAATGGATGTCGAGTCATTCAGAAGCTGAGTTACAACATTGAAGTTGTAGTTTATGCCAAGCATCAGGCACTTCAAATGCAAAGTTAGTTTTGACATAGTTGTTTGTAATGCCACAACCTTCTATGTAAACCATTTTTGAGTCGACTTAAGATTTGTTTTATGATCTTACATGATAAGAATGAATCTTTATTGTGAATCCCTATGCAATACATGCATCCAATCAGAAAAAGGGAAGGATTAAGCAGAAATATGGGTGAATTAAAATCATTGATTCATACCTAACCCTAAGTTACCTAGGTGTTCTTAAGGAGGAAAAACCATAAACTTTCTATGTGTGGAAGTAGAAAAGAGAGAAGTTTGCATGTGCAAATAGATCATTCATGGTAAATAAGGAGTTGTGATTTGAAATACATTGCAGGATCATTTAGAGGAGAATAGAGGAAATGAATTAGAAGACAATAGAGATACATCTGATCAGAAAGGATCAAGTATAGATTAGGAAAGTGGTGATCTATCATCAAGAAACATAGTGCTAACCAACAGATCATTGTTGAGACACTCTAATCGGTGAATCAGTTAAATTCTCATAATAAAGTAGTCTTACCAAGCTATTGTAAATCCTTTAACATGGTGCTTACTGCATTTTAAGTTGAAACCCTCTAATTAGACACACTTCTAACAGGGTATAGAAATCCTTTAACAGGGTGAGACCTAACATTCTTTGTAAGCCTTTAATAGGCCAAACCTTTCACAAGGTAGATCATGTTTCATGATCAAAACATTGTAATCTTCATTGGATACACTTTTTTACTACAATAGTGGAGATTTGTGGGTGTCATCCCCACCCCTATTTTACCTTCTCCTTGGAGGGTTTCTCAGTAATCATATCTTGTGTCATACATTTGTGTGAATATTTACTTATTTACATGCTTTAGATGTATATGCTTGATTTGGTATTTCAATTTACTTATTGAATTATGAGATGGACGCAAGGTGAATGATTTTAACATTAAAAGTTTTAAGTGCTGATTCACCCCCCCTCAAGAATACTTTCCTTATTGTATTTCCTAAAAAAGGTTCTATTTCACTTTTCTAAGCCATTGCATGTTGACACCATTCTTAGTAATTGACCATGGTATGTTTATTCTTCCTTGTTCATTTTCCAATGCTGGTCTTCATACTTTATAGTCTCTAATGGAAAAAAATTGTGTCCCTATGTGGGTTAACTTTCCTGGTCTTCCCTTACCCTACCAATAATTTGTTCAAACCATTGTGCAATCTATGGGAAAGGGGGTTTATCATGAACTTGATTTTTTTTTTTTTATGTTTATCCCCAAAAAAGGGTTTCCATTGAGGTCAACCTTTTTCATTCCCTAAAGGATATTAAAGAGATTCAGGTGGGTAGCAATACCTTTACCCATAAATTTTTGTATCTCAACCTACCTAGTACTTGCTACCAATGTTAATTAGCTAATCACAATATTAAGGATTGTTCATTGGTTTCCCCTTAGAAAAAACCAACCATGAAGAATGGGAAGGATGTAGGATCTCAACATGTTGATACAACCAAGAAGGGGAAATGGGCTATTGTAGTTTGCAACTATGAAGAGTGTTGCTTCTTACCCTATAGCCATTTTAAAGCTTCACCAAAATAGATAGTGAAGGTAAGACATTATCAATCCAAAGAATATATAAATCTATGCTTTTAAAAGTAGACACAAATAATACTTAACATCATAAACAAATATGGTATCATTAAGATTCATATTTGATCATGTCAATAAGGCACATACTTGAAGGTCTCACATTGTTAATTAAGGTAACAAGGAATAATGGAAATAATTCAAATCATGGTTTTGTTCATTATTTCATCATATATGTGAAATCGAAGTACCCTTATTCTCTTGAATTAATTTTTTGATAGCAAAAGTTTGATTAATGATTCCAGTTTACTATTTATCTAAAATTTCAATAATCAAGCTTCTCTCTCTCTTTATCTATCTCTAGGTGTGTGTGTGCACATATTCACACTCACATGCATGCATGTGTGGGTGGAGAGAGGAGAGAGAATAAATTACAAGGATAAAATATTCAAACAAGTTTTTGAAATGGAATATTATACAACTAATAATAGCTAAACTGCTAGGACTACAAGTTAAATACCAAAAACATGTGCAATAATATTAAATTCACTAAAGTTTTCATCAAGCTAAGATCTAAAAAAAGTCCTTAAGTTGCTGAATTTTGTCCATGAACATAACATTCTTCTTGGAGGTGACCTCAATATTTTTCTCACATTTATTATCTTTTCCTTTTTTACATGTATTAAATTGGTCAAATTTAATCAATATAAAATATTTATTTTGTAAATTTTTTTAGAAGATGATATAATAAACTGTTTTTTAATTATTAGAAAAGAATGAATAATAAAATAAGGAAATGAGAGTAGTGTAATAACATTAAAATTAACACAACTTCTAAGAAGCAAAAAGTATAATACATAGTTTCAAGACAAATAGTGTCCATAAGCTTTGCTAGGGTTAAGTGGTTTCCTTGTACTATAAGTTACCCCTAGCATCTCTTCCCTATAATACCACATTTATTGTGATATTTTTAGGTTTATATCATGGATTTGGCCAACTTTAGCTCATTTGTTTATATTGGAGCTAGAGTTGTTGCTTCATAGTCTCATGACACTATATCTAAACAAGCATCCTCACAAGTTCCTCTTGAAGGTTTTTCATGAGGTATGTCTCCTAGTCTAACACAAGGAGAAAAAAGAAATAACGAGGGCCAAGGTCACACCTAGCTATCCAAATCCACCCTACAAGAGGTGACATAGCAAAAAACACAACACAAATACAACACTAAGGAGAGAGAACAATATATCTTTATTAATTCTTCAAGTAAACAACATACATGCCTAGCTATAAGGCCTTCTAGGTTATGGTCAAAACATATTGCAATCCTTAAATTCTCACTTTCAAGCACATATCTTCTTTTAGCAATCTGACCTCCAGCTTTCCTCCTTATCCCTTAACTGCCTCTAAAACCTAACCTTAGAATTCCTTAACTACTTTTGGAAAACAAGTTACAAAAGATTCTAGAACATAGAAAGGCCACAAGTCAGCTCTTTAGAAATATTAGCTACCTAATAGAAATTAAATGCAAGCAAAGTTAGCCCAAAATGGAACCAGACACAGACAACTCAGCAAATGAAAGCTGGCACTCAGCATCCACACAAGCTCGGTATCCAAAGGAATCACTTGACAAAAACTACAAAATCAACATCCTCTTATACTTGGAAACAAAATAAAATCACTTGGTAACCAAAGGTGCTCAACAACTAAAGGATTCATTCAACATCCAAAGAATTCACTTAGATACCAAAGGAACTTGATAGCAACTAAGAATGACTCAGCATCTAAAGAGTTCACTCGATAACCAAAGGAACTTGGTAGCAGCTAAGAACTCAGTAGTCACTGACATAAAGAGCAAAAGTGCAAGATTGCAAGGAAACCTAGGATGCTTCTGCATCAGACAACTAGTGTTGGAAGAAATGATTCTCCTGAATCATGCAAGGGTTAGAACCTGAGTTGAATCCAGTTCAAATTGAGAAATCCATGTAGCATCTATAATAGGTCTATTCCTCCATTTTACCAAATACTCATAGTAATCTTTTCCTTTTGTGCTCTTATAAATTCTTTGACTCAATATCTAGTCAAATTCTTCAATCTGTTTCTTGGGATAATCATCAGGTACAAAAACTTCATCATCTGACTCATGATACTTTTATAAGTCACCAACATTGAATATAGGAGATATATCCATGTCATTAGGTAACTCAATTTCATAAGCATTACCATTGTCAAACTTTTTCAAGATCTTGCAAGGTCCAAATTTCTTCATCTTCAACTTATTGTATGTTCCAACTAGGAATATTTCTCTCTTTAAATAAACCATTACCTCATCACCAACTTCAAAATCATGATGTCTTCTAGACTTATCAGCATTCTCTTTATATTTTTAATTACTTTGTTCCAACCTCAACTTCACTTTTCTTATGTAAAGACTTCATGAAATCAGAAAATGCTTCCCTTGCAACACTTCTCTTGTCTTCACCAACAACATCCCTCAAATTTGACACTCCTTTAGGTTGCATTCCAGTAACCATCTCAAAAGGTTTCTTCCCTAAACTCCTATTCATAGAAATATTATATGAAAACTAAGCTTCTGCCAATACCATCTCCCAATTACTTGGCTTGTCTCTAGCTAAACATCTTAGCAAATTACCCAAGCTTCTATTCACAACCTCTATTTGTCCATCAGTCTATGGATGGAATGTAGAACTAAAATTCAACTTAGTACTAGTCTTCTTCCATATAGTTTTCCAAAAGTAACTAACAAACTTACTGTCTCTATTAGAAATAATACTTCTTGGTAATCCATGCAATCTCACAATCTCTTTAAAGAAAAGTTCAGCAACATGCTTAGCATATGATTTCTTCTTACATGGTATAAAATGAGCCATCTTAGAAATTTTTTCCACTACAACAAATATGGAATCATACCCTTTCACTATTTTAGGTAATCCAAGAACAAAATACATACTGATGTCACTCCAAGGTTTCTCAGGAACAGTAATAGGTGTATACAAACTAGCATTCTGACTTACTCCTTTTGTAGTTTGACAAAATCCCCAACTCTTCACAAATTTTTGAACATCCTTATACATTTTTGGCCAATAATATTTCTCTGTTAGCAAACTCAATGTCTTATCAATCCCAAAATGTCCAGCCAATCCACTACTATGCTTTTCTTTAATTAGATTCAACATTATAGAAGTTTTAGGAATACACAACTGAATGCCTTTGAACAACATACCTTCTTGAATGAAATAATCATCATACTTACTTATGTGATCTGTTAGATTTTCTGCTCTACACTCTCTCCATGCCTAAAAAAAATCAAGATCAACATCATAGAAATCTTTCATCTCATCAAAACCAAGAACTTCAACCTTCATTTTAGTTAGCAAAGAACATCTTCTACTTAATGCATCAACAACTCTATGATTAACTTCACTCTTATTCTTAAAACAAATGTAAAACTCTGCAAGTACTGAACCCAATTCATATATCTCCAATTCAATTTATGTTGACTTCCCAAGTATTGTAAAGCTTTAAGATCAGTATACAACACAAACTCCTTAGGAATCAAATAATGTCTCCACTTCTTTAATGCTTGGACAATAGCATAAAATTCTTGGTCATACATAGAATACTTCCTTTCAGCATCATTCAACTTCTCATTAAAGAAAGCAACAGGTTTACCTTCTTGACTTAATACATCTCTAATTGCATTACCACTTGTATCACATTTAACTTGAAATATTTTGTTTAAATCAGGTAAATCCAATATAGGTAATTCAATAACCTTTTGTTTCAAAGTCTCAAAACTCTTATCAGCTCCATGTGTCCACTTGAATTCCTTTTTATCTCCCCTCATTGTCTCAGTCATAGAATTAAAAACAACACTAAAATTCCTTATAAACTTCCTCTAAAATTCCATATAAAATTCAGTCATAGCTTTAACCTTCTCAAGATTCATCTTCAATCCATCAGCTGAAATCACAAATCCCAAATACACAATCTCCTCTTGCATAAAAGAACACTTTTTCAGATTAATCAACAACTGTTCCTCATTCAACCTCTACAATACTTGTCTCATATGCTCAAGATTTTCTTCCTTAGTCTTACTAAATATCAAAATATCATCCAAATAAACAATCACAAACTTACCCAAGAATCTATTTAGAACTTCATTCATCAACTACATGAAAGTACTAGCTGCATTAGTTAAACCATAAGGCATAACCAACCATTCATACAAACTATCTTTTATCTTGAAAGTGGTCTTCCATTCATCACCTTCTTTGATTTTGATATGATGATAGCCATGCTTCAAATCAATCTTGGTAAAATACTTTGCTCCACTCAAACAATCCATTATGTTATCCATGCTCGGCATAGAGAACCTATATTTTACTGTTATCTTGTTAATAGCTCTGGAATCAGTACACATTCTCCATTCTCCATTATTTTTAGGTGCTAATATAATAGGTACAACACATGGGCTCAAAATTTCTCTGATCAAACCTTTATGTAACAACTCATGCACTTGTCTATTAAGTTCTTCATTCTCTGTAGGTGTCAATCTATATGGTGCTTTATTTGGAAAGCTAGCTCTAGGAATCAGATCCATACAATGACTTATACTTCTCATTGGCAGTAAACCATCAGGAATATCCTCAACAACATTATCCTTATACTCATTCAACAATTGTGTAATTTATATCGATACTCAACTATCACTATTTGCTATCACTCGGTCATTACCAACTTTTGTTTCTCAGTCATTACTACCAACACTCGATCCTCTAGGAACTATGGAAAAACAGACTTGATTCTTCTTCACTTCCTTTTCAAAATGCTTTCCATTAACCATGCAAATTTTTATTGCAGTACAACTGACCTCTTCTGGACTCTCAATCAAAGGTAGCATGTTTCTTCCCATTTACCCAAAGAGTATATTGATTCAATCTTCCATCATGTACAAAATATCTATCATATTGCCAAGGTCTACCCAACAAAATATGACAACAATCCATAGGCATAATATCGCACAACACTTCATCAAAGTAATGTCCAATTTTGAACTTCACAAGGCATTTCTCACTTACCAATATCTTATGCTCATCTTTGATCCATGAAACATGATAAGGTTTGGGATGTTTCAGCCTTTGCAACTACAATTTTGCAACTAGCTCTTTTGATGCCAATTTTTTTGAACTTCCACTATCAATGATCACCTTGCAACATTTTCCATTCATCTTACATTTTGTCTTGAAAAGACTTCTTCTAAGGACAGGTTCCTCATCACTTCCCTTATTACATAAGGTTTTTCTTACCATCAAATTTTCTCTAGCCTCAGGTCCACTTAGTGAACCCTCATCATCTCCTTGAATCATAGCATTTCTATTACCTTGCCCACTTTCAAAGGATCTACATTCAAAAGATCTATGTTCCTCTTTACCACATTTGAAACAATTACCATGAAATCCACCTCTAGAATAAGAATTACCTCTTCCTTAGTAAGAATTAATACCTCCTCGGTAAGAATTACCATTTTTCCATTCAGTCTTGTCTGTGTCATTATTCTTCCAGTTAGATTTGCCTATATCTTGTACAAAATTGTTAGATTTTCCACCTTCTCCATAGGATCTACCTTTGCCTCTCTGGAATCTACCACCTCTACCTCTTTGTCTTTTTTCATGCTTCTTTGCTAAGATCTCCTCAACTTTCAAGGCATATTGATATGCTTCTTCAACACTTTCTAACTTCACAAAACTTATTTTATCTTGAGTTCCAGATCTCAATCCATTTATGTATCTTGCAATTTTCTCAACATCATATTCCACATGTCTAGATTTGATGTCTAATCTATAGAATTCCTCAGTACACTCCTTCACACTCATTTCTCTTTGTTTCAAATTTTGAATCTTTCTCAACAAGCTAAATGAGCAAGAAGGAATTTGTTCTTTACCTTGATCACCATATTTGGCCAAGTTTTGATCTTCTCCTCTCCTCTCCTTTGTCTATCAGTTTGTAAATTTTCCCACTGTAGTGATGCATAACCCTTCAATCTAGTGATTGCAATCTTCATCTTTCTATTATTCAGAGTATTTTCATACTCAAAGAACTTCTCCATATCTAAGATCCAGTCCAACACAACATTTGTATCCAATTTTTCATCATAAGGAACAACTTCTACAGTAGGCTTTGAATTTTCCCTAGACAACACTCACAATAATCTTTCCTCATCTTGATCTTCTTCAGGTTCTAGATTATGGTTTCGTGTTGCTACTTCATCATCACTCATATCATCAAGATGTGCTCCTCTCCTCTGGGCTGTCTCCACAACATCTAATTTGGCTATAATTTGTCTCAATTAATCCGGTATAGCATCATCAAAGTTTCTTCTACCATGAACCATCTTTACAAATCAAGTTCTTGCAAGATCATAACCCTCTACAAGTTATAGGTCAAATTTATAGATTTTCCACCCTACAAGTAGATCCAAATCAGGGTTTTACATGATCTATTCTCCACAAGGATGAACCTCAAGCTTTAATACCACCTGACACAAGGAGAAAAAAGAAATAACGAGGGCTAAGGGCACACCCAACTATCCAAATCCATCCTACAAGAGTTAACACAGTGGAAAAAACAATACAAATACAACACCAAGGATAGAGAACAAGATATCTTTATTGATTCTTCAAGTAAACAATATACATGCCTAGCTATAAGGCCTTCTGGGTTATGAGCAAAACAAATTACAATCTTCAAATTCTCACTTTCAAGCACATATCTTCTTTTAGCAATCTGACCTCCAGCTTTCCTCCATATCCTTTAATTGCCTCTAAAAACTAACCTTAGACTTCCTTAAACATAGAAAGGCCACAAGTCAACTCTTTACAAATATTAGCTACCTAACAAAAATTAAATTCAAGTAGAGTCAGCCGAAACTAGAACCAGACATAGACAATTTGAGAAATGAAAATTGGCACCCGACATCCAAAGGAATCACCCAGTAGCAACTATGAACTTGACATCCTCCAACACTCAGCAAGCAAATAAAATCACTTGGTAACCAAAGGCACTCAGCAACTAAAGGATTCACTCGGCATCCAATGAATTCACTCAACAATTAAAGAAACTTGGCAGCAACTAAGAATGACTTGACATCTAAAGAGTTCACTTGACAACCAAAGGAACTCTGTTGTAACTAAGAACTCAGTAGTCACTGGCAAAAAGAGAAAAAGTGTAGGATTGCAAGGAAACCTAGGATGCTTCTGCATCATAGTATAGTGCTTCTTACTGAAAACTTTGATAAAGCTCATAATTAGCTTGAAAAATTTACCTTGATAGGTTATTTTGTGGGAAGGATTCCTCCTAAATTCATGTTGCAAGAATGGGTTTGCAAAGCTTGTTCGCCTCATGGTATTTGCCTTGATGTTGTGCAAAGCCTCACTAATAGTTTTTTTTCTATTCATCTTTTCCAACCCATTGCATGTTGACACCATTCTTAGTAATGGGCCATGATATTTTAGTTCTTTCTTGTTGATTTTTCAATGCTAGTCTTGAGAATTTACAGTCTCTAATGGAAAAAAAACTATGTCTAGGTATGTGGGTTAAGTTTCCTAGTCTTCCCTTTCCCTACTAGTCATTTGCTGAAACCATTGTGTAGTCTATGAGAAAGAGGGTTTATCTTAAACTTGACCATTTTTTTAATTCTCATCCCAAAAGAAGAGTTTTTATCGATGCCAACCTTTTGTGTGACCTAAAGGAAATTAATGAGATTCAGGTGGGTAGCAATACTTTCACCTGGAAGTTTTTGTATCTCGACTTGCCTAGTACTTGCTACCGATGCCAATCAACTAATTATAATATTAAGGATTTTTTGTTGGTTACCCCTTTGATAAAATCAACCGTGAAGGATGCAAGATCTTGGGATGTTGATGTGGCCAAGAAGGAGAAATGGACTATTGCCCCTTGCAAAGGAAAAAATCCTTTAGCTCCCAAGTTAATTATTGTTCTAGTTCTTCTAATTCCTATGAAGACCATTGCTTCTCAGTCTAAAACCATTTCAAAATATGACTAATAATGGGTTTTAGAACCCTATACAACCCCTATTATGGGGAAAGATTCTTTTTCCATTATATTTGAGGCCTCCTTTTTGCACACTTCTTTAGAAGCGTACTATATTATCAAATCTACCTCTCTAGGACACTCTTATAGTATTTCCAAGTGAATAGAGGCTACAAATGGTGTTTGTGGTAAGTGTAGGCTTGTTGGTGGTAAGTATGCTTCCATCAAATTCACTTCCATTATTCCTTTTTTACCTAATAGTTTCTCCTCCTTGGAAGGTGAGGATGATATGAAAGTTTTTTCATAATGAAATTCCTCTCATCGAATGTTCAAGTCCTCATTGACTTCCATACAAATTATTTTGTTTGTGATACTTGTTAGATAATTGGTAATTTGGATGTACTTTGCCTCCAATTGGTCAAAGTTGCATGATTTTTAGTCAACACAGCCTGTCATGTGATTTGGTCTACTAGTTCTATATATTATTCCTAGCATAAAGCTATCCAATGTGGTCTAGCTTTTCTTCTCTCACCTTATTGATACTCTACAGTTGCTAATTGTGATTTTGACCCCATGAAGAGATTGGTCTAAATTTGTTTGTTTGTTAAAAATAATTCCTTTTGGAAAATATTTTTAATGTTTATGCCCCCAATGATGTTGTTGAGTGATCATGTCTTTGGCATTGGCTTGTTGATCACCTACCACCTACCACCTTGATCTTTTGTTAGGACATCAACATGTTTAAGGAGGCTTTAGATAAAGATGAGATTATTGTTGGAAAATTACTATTGGAATAATTGTTTTTTTTTCATTAACATCAAATCTATTGATGAGACATAATGCTACCTAATCTAAATGTCATATCTATTTGATCGATGAAGATGATTTGAGAAATTTCTCATAACAATAGGACCTAGTGGAAAGGTTGAGTTATGAAAAGGAAGCTACAATAGAAATTTGATTAGTTAAACTTTGATAAGAAAAAGTGATTGTTTATATCAAGAATGTAAAGCTAGGTCAAGTAATAGAGTAAAAGATTAAGGAATATCAAGTGATGCTGGTCTCAACCGAGCCACAGTAAGTGGTAAGAAAATATAGTGTTGATCGAGCATCAGTATCGACTGAGAAAGATAGTTGATGTCGAGTCAAATAATTTACAACAACCAAGTGATTAAGAGATGACCAAGTGAATGAACTCAATGATTTTTGAGTAACAATGTTGAGAATGAATTTGAGAAAATTGTGATTCCTAGCCAACTTAGTTGATTTCTTGGACGATGTAAATTGTGTTGAAGATAAAATTGATGAGTTTGATTAGTAAATTCAAGGTGAGGAATAGGTAAATACCTAATAGATAGATTCTAGAAAAGTTTCTAGAGGATTATCAAGAAGGTGGACAAATACAATGAATCATGTTGAGCCTAATCATAAACCCTAAGATCTATGGTGATCATGGAAAATGGAAAGGAAAGAATTACCTATTTAAAGAGGTATAGAGAAAAATGTAAGTAGTGATGAAGAGAGAGGTGCATACAGATAAAGGTGAATCAAAGATGCACAAGTGTGTGAGAGTGAATGCGAAGCTAAACGAGATTGCTTGTGTAGAAGTTGCTGATATTGAAGTGAATCTGAGTAGATGGCTTAATTTTTTTGAAAAGAGAAGATTGATTGCTTGAAGGGTTGTCAAGTGAATCAATAGCAGAGATGACAATGGGGATCTTATCACTGAATCAACACATGAACCAAATAGTGATGTAAACTTGAAAAGTAAGTTGTAATCATATAGATCTAAACCTATTTTTTCTTTCTAATCATTATAAACATTTTTTTTATTGAAATCCTTTTAATAGAGGATGATGTAATAGTCATTTGAAAGACTTAACAGTTTATGTAAATTCTTTTACAATGTGACATTCCAAATGGAATGATCAAATTCCTCTGACAAGGCCACTCATAATAGGATGAATAAATTCTCTAATCAGGTTATATTTAAGAGCATGTATTGTAAACCTTTAATAGTTTTGGCTCCCAATAGAGCTCACTTTGAAAGAGTGAAAAAGTGGTGACATGTTACTAGTGGTTTTTCCCAAATTGGGTTTTGACATAAAATCCTATTGTTAAACTTGTGTTGAATAATTTATATGTTTTACATTTGATAAAGTTTACATTCAGCAAAGCATGTTATGTTTGGGATAGTAATCTTGTTTTTCTGTATAGTAGAGACTGAGCAACAATAGGATAAGTAGAACAATGAATGTTTTATGTTTAATTATTCAAATGGTACTTATGGACCTTGAGTAACTAATTCACCCCCCCTCTCAGTTATTCTAAATATTCCTAACAATTGGTATCATAGTGGAATGCTTACAGAGAAAATTTTGAAGGTACTTAAAGCCAATGATCATGAATCACAAAAGAGATGTACCAAAGATGAACAATGAGAACTTTCCTACATGGAAAACCTTTATGAGATTGCATATATCCAATATCAGTGATGTTGCTATCAACTTTGTGGACAATGAGTATGTAAAGGTAACAACCAATCCTCTAACAAATGACCAACTGAAGCAAAAGAAAAAACACAATCAATCAATGTTGGAGATTGCCTCAGCCCTAAGCTATGCCGAGATTGATGACTTAAGGGCCCATTTTTTTGGAGGCATAGGAATAGAGAATAGGAATGCATATTGGGAATAGGAATGGCTATTCCAATAGCAACTATTTTTTGGAATGGGTATAAGCTCATTCTAGAGGAAAAAATGATAATATGTATTCCTATTCCCTATTCTAATTGATGAACCAAATGGGAAATAGAAAACATATTCCAAGTTTTCTATTCCTATTCTAGCAACCAATGGGCCCTATAAGATTGTTATAGTGAAAAGAGGATGTGGGACAACTTTAAAACCATATATAGAGGTGATGACAATGTCTTGAGGGCCAAATTATAGAGCTTGAGAGGTAAATTTGATGACATGTGAATGATGAAAGGTGAGAACATAGTGCAATACTGCACAAGAGTCAAAGAAGTTGTTAATGTCATTCATGGTGCAAAAGGAGAAATCAAAGTTGAAAAAATAATAAGCAAGGTATTAAGGACTCTACTTGTTATATAATCCATCAGCGTGTCTACAATTCAAGAATTGAGATTCACGCAAGGTAACACTTTGACCTTGGAAGGTGTAATGGGTAGAATCACTACTTTTAAGATGTCTAACTTTGATAACTATGCACCTACTACTATTGAATATTTTTCCTTTAAGTCACAACTGATTCTTAGCAAAAGGAAAGGAAAACATGTGTATAGTTAAAGTGACAATTCTAACAATGAGATTTATGAACTTGAAGCCCTTACTAAAAAATGATTTGGAAGAGGAAAAGATAAATACCGAGGTAAACTACCTATTATTTATTTCTCATGCAACAAAGTAGGTCATATTATTGCTAGGTGTCCTCGCAAAGAGGATAAGGATGAAAGGAAGGAAAGAAAGTACAAAGGAAGAAGAGACGACAAAGACTAGAAGAGAACCAAAGATGACAAAGGTAAGAAATCTTGTTATATTTATAAAGAAGAAACTAACAATGAATCTAAAGGTAATGATGATGAAGTTGTCTATGTTGCTATGAAAGAAGATTCTAATAAAGATGATAAAATTGCATTAATCTCATATGTAAACAAAAGTGATAGATGAATAATTGCTAGTGGATGCTCTAATCATATGACTAGTGATAATGATAAATATGAGGATATTGGTCCATACAAAGGTGGATTTTTTAAATTTGGAAATGGCATCCCATGTGTTGTAAAAGGTAAAGGTACTATTCAACTAATTGATAAGATAAAATGTGACAATGTTTACTAGGTTAAAGTGTTTAACTATAATATGTTGAGTGTTTCACAACTAATAAGATAAGGTTATAGAGTTGAATTCTATAATAGGAAGGCCAAGCTACATGATGTTGATGGTGAGATGATTGGGAGTGGTGATCAGACAAGAGGTAACTTATCCTATTTAGATTTATCTAATGAGACATGTTTGTTTGCACAACAAGAAGATGTTTGGTTATGGCACAAGAGGTTATGTCATGTGAACTTTGAAAATTTGGTGAATATCAATAAAATGAAGAAGCCTGGCAATGCTATGTGTAAACAATGTCAATTGGGAAAAATGACCAAGTCTAGTTTTAAGAGAAAAACATACACTTCTAGTGATATTTTGTAATTGGTTCATACTAACTTATGTGGACCTATTGATGTTTAAATCTATTGTGGAGATATGTATTTCATTAAATTTGTTGATGATTACTCTAGGATGATGACTATGATGTTCCTTAAAGCTAAATATGATGCTTTTTAGTTATTCAAGTGGTATTTACCTAGAGTTGGAAAGAAACAGGGAAGAATATGAAGTGATTGAAGTCTGATAGAGGTGTTGAATTCATTTCAAATGAGTTCAAAACATTCTACAATGATAGAGGAATTAAAAGACAAATGTCATCACCAAGGAATCCTGCTCAGAATCAAATAGCTAAAAGGAGAATCAAATCAATAATAGATTGTGCAAGAACATTGATGATGGATAAAAGTATTGGAGAGAAGTTGTTCTTATTGCTGTTTATACCCCGTATAGAGTACAAGTCAAGAAAGGAAAAAATGCTAGACCTTTTGAACTATGGTATGGATATTCTTCTAATGTCAAATATTTGAAAATATTTGGAAGTAAATGTTGTATAATTAAAGATAATAGGAATGGAAATATTTATTTAAGGAGTGATGAAAGTATATTCCTAGGATATTCCACCAAGAGTAAATCTTACAAGTGTTTGAACTCTAACACTAAAAAAGTTTTGGAAAGTGCAAATGTGAAAATTGATGAGTTTTAAAAAAGAAGTGACATTACATGCAATAAAAAATTTGAAGATTATGGTACATTCATATATGTGGATGATGATGCTCCCAACACTCCAAATGACCAAGAAAATCAAGATACATTTTCCTAGTAGAAAGGAAATGATGTAGTGCAAAAAATTTCCAAGCAATAGATAGTGAGTGCCAAACAATAGACTAAAGATGTCGAGTAATAGACAAGCGACCATTAGATAGAAAATGTCAAGTATATAGAAACTAGACCAAAACCTAAACAAGAAAGAGAAAATGAGCTTGAGATTATTTTCCAAGATGAACATGTAGAAGAAGAGAGAAGGAAATGTTGATATTTGATTGAAAAGGTCATTGTTGAGAAAGATGATTGGAAGAATCAGATTGTTGAAGAAGACTATGTGTTTCAATCATTTTTTTGTCACTAATGTCAAACCTACTATTTGCTGGTAAGACAATTTCTTATAAGATTCAAGTACTATCACTTAGTTGATTGATGAAGAGGATTTGATCAATAAGATGTAACAAAAGCACCTATAGGAAAGGTTGAGTTATGATTATGCAATGAAGTACAAAGATTAGTTAAGACAATGATGACATGATGTATTCATAATTTACTTAAGGTTACAAAGGCTGGTTACACTTAGAAAGTTTAGAAGAACAAGTTACACACAATTTTTCTTCCAAGCTTGATCGAGTGGATAATAGGTGCCAAGTAAAGTTAGTAAAAGTTGAGCATAAAATTAGTTGGAGCCAAGTAAACTTTAGTTGATGCCAAGCAATGCAGTATATGTCGAGCATGAGAAGGTTGATAATGTTATGTTGCTGCATTATTTAAAAGATTGAATATTCGATGAATTTAAGCTGACAAGTTTATTTTCTTGAATTTAGTGAACTAGGTGGAAGATAAGGTTGATGAGCTGGTGGCACAAAATTTGAGGTAAAATATTTTTTGGTAAATTCAAATGGATTCTAGAAAGAGTTTCTAGAAGAGATATGAGATATGGGGTAGATACATTGTATCCTATCTAATCCATCTAAACCCTAAAATTCGAAGATGGAAAATGAGCATAAAAAATCTTAATTTCCTACTTATAGGAATGTCTAGTCATGAAAAAAGTTACCATGTACGAGAACCTAAGGGAGACAAGGAGTCAAGGGTTTTGCTTCATCAAGTGACCTAAGAAAAGAGTATGCAATGGCATGGTAAGAAAGAAGGCTTGAGGAGATGAATGCTTGAAGGGTGAACAAGCTATTAGAGATACAAAGTATGAAGGCCAAGTAGAATTGAGGACCAAATAGAGATCTGTAATATGCAAGAGAAGTTGTAAATTGTATATGATCAAAGCTCTACTGTTACTCTTTAACAAATGTATTAGTCTAGGGTAAATCCTTTAGATGAATGTTGACCTAACAGTCATTTGTAAATCCTTTAACTAGGTGGCATTCCAAGTGAATGGCCTAAAGTCCTCTAACAAGCCTCACTTTTGGCAGGGTGATTGAAATCCCTTAACTAGGTCACATTTAACAGTGTGTATTGTGACCTTTAACAGGGTTGGCCTTTCATAGGACATCACTTTAGAATAAAGAAAAGGAGTAGCATGTTACTAGTGGTTTTTCTCAAATTTGGTTTCCACTTAAATCATTGTGTCAAATTTGTTGATGAATCTATTATGTTTCATGCTTTACATCTTTGCAAGTTGATTTAATAAATTCCTACAAGTTTTAGTGATTGCATTTAATCTTATTGATGCATGCATGAGTGTGAATGTTTTATGGGTTCACTAAGCAATGAAAAGTTTTATTTATACATCTAGACCCTGAATAACCAATTCACCCCACCTCCCCCCTCTTAGTTATTCTAAAGTATTTCAACAATTGCTATCAGAGTGATCTGCTTAAGAGAACTAGTTTGAAGTTACTAGAAGCACAAAGATCAAGATGTCTAAAAGAGAAGTACCCAAGCTCAATAGAGATAACTTTCCTGCATGGAAATTTTTGATGAAGTTGCACCTTAGTGGACTTGGAGATCATGCACAATCTACCATTTTTGTGGAACATGTTGATCCAGCTAGGTCCTAACTACTGAACATATGAAGAAAAAGAAAGAACACAATCAAGTGATGCTAGAGATTGCCTCTACCCTAAGCTATACTGAATTTGATGATATCAAAGGTCTTGATAGTGCAAATAAATGTGGGATGCCCTAGCCACCATCTATGGGGGAGATAAAAATGTTCAGAGAGCCAAATTTGAGAGTCTCAAATGTAAGTTTGGTGATATGAGAATGGAAGAAGGTGAGAATATTGCTCAATATTTTGCTAGAATAAAAGATGTTGTTAGTGCAATAAGAGGAGCTACTAGTCAGATAGATGATGATATTGTGCTAAGCAAAGTCTTGAGAACAATACTGCCTATTTGTTCTATTAGAGTTTCTTCAATTCAAGAACTGAGATGTGTTCTAGGAAATAATCTAACCCTTGAAGGTTTGGTAGGTATACTCACTGATTTTTAGCTATCTAACTTTGATAATTACAAACCTGAGAATCTTGAATCTATTTTCAAAGCTAAGTTGTTATTAAAATATTTTGATGAGGTGAAATAAAATGAGAAAAGAAAGATAAAATATGTGTCTAGTGATAGTGATACAGATGAGGAAGATGTTGGACAACTGGAAGCACTACTAGCAAAAAGATTCCACAGAGGTAAAGGAAAGTTCAAAGGTAAGTTACCCATGATTTGTTTCAATTGTAATGAGGTTGGTCATGTACACAGAAGAAGAACTACAGAGGTAGTGACAAGGATAAGATCAAAAGAGAAGATGATAGCAAAGATTACAAATATAAAGGCAAGAAGTCATGCTACATTGCTGAAGAAGAAACAAGGGATGATTCCGATGAACATGGTGATGAGGTGGTGTATGTTGCAATGAAGCACAAATCTAATGAATATGAGATAACTGTACTTGTGACTTGTGTGAACAAAAATGATAGATGGATCATCGATAATGGATGCTCGCATCATATGACTAAAGACAAAAGTAAGTTCATTACGCTAAATTTTTATGATGGAAATAGTATAAGATTAGGTAATGATGCACCATATTTGATAAAAGAAAAAGTTTCTATCAAACTCACAGATAAGATTTCATTTGACAATGCTTACTATGTTGAATGACTAAACTATGACTTGTTGAGTGTGTCACAACTGAATAATTTGGGATGGAAGGTTGAATCTGAAAACAAGATTTCCAAGATATATGATACAAATGGTAAATTGATTGGAAAAGGTGATCAAAATAGAACTAATATATTTTATCTTGCTATAGAGGATGCTACTTATCTTATTGTAAAATTTGAAGATTTATGGTTATGGCACAAGAGGTTAAGTCATGTTAACTTTGATACCTTGGTTAGTATTAGTAACATGAAAAAAGTTAGAGGTTTGCCAAAGTTGAAGAAGCCTAACAATGTAATGTGCAAACAATGTCAGTTAGGCAAAGTGACAAAGTCAAGTTTTAAGAGTAAAAATTATACCTCTAAAGGAATACTAGAGATTGTTCATACTGACTTGTGTGGACTGATTGAAGTACAAAGTTGCAAGGGAGATAAGTATATAATGCTATTTGTTGATGATTACTTCAGGATGATGATAGTTATGTTATTGAAACAAAAATCTGATGCTTTTCAAATGTTTAAGTGGTACTTGGCAAGAGTTGATAAGGAAACAGGGAGAATTTTGAAGTATTTGAGATATGACAAAGGAGGAGAATTCACATCAAAAGGATTTGAGATGTTCTATAATGATAGAGGAATCAAAAGATATACATCTACCCCTAGAACACCTCCATAAAATGGAATAGCTAAAAGGAGAAATAGATCTATAATGGAGTATGCTTGAACACTCATGATGGAGAAGCATGTTTCTTTGAAATATAGGAGAGAAGTTGTAAGAAAAACTATCTATACCTTGAACAATGTGCAAATCAAGAAAGGTGCTCATTCAACACCTTTTGAACTATGGTATCGATACTTACCCAATTTAAAATACTTTAGGGTATTTGGAAGCAAATGTCACATTTTTAAAGATGTTAGGAATGGCAAGCTTGATGCAAAAAGTGAAGAAGGTATATTCCTGGGATATTCCACAAGAATTAAAGCTTATAAGTGTTTGAATACTAACAATAATAGAATTGTATAAAGTGCAAATGTGAACTTTGATGAATATGCAGAAGTTCATGGGGTTGATGAGCTAGTGGCATAGAATTTGAGGTAAACCATTTTTAGGTGAACTCAAATGGATTCGAGAAGAGATATGAGATATGGGGTAGATACATTGTATCCTACCTAATCCATCTAAACTCTAAAATTGGAAGATGGAAAATGAGTGTGAAAAATCTTAATTTCCTACTTATAGGAATGTCTGGTCATGAAGCAAAGTTGTCATATGAGAGAATATAAGGGAGACAATAAGTTAAGGGTTTTGCTTCATCAAGTTACCTAAGAGAAGAGTCTACAATGGCATGCTAAGCAAGAAGGCTTAAGGAGATGGATGCTTGAATCAAAGCTACAAAGTATGAAGGCCAAGAAAAATTAAGGATTGAATAGAGATCTATAATTTGCAAAAGAAGTTGTAAGTTGTATACGATCAAAGCTCTACTGTTACTCTCTAACAATTGTATTAGTCTAGAGTAAATCATTTGGATTAAGGTTGAAAAAATAGTCATTTTTAAATCCTTTAACTAGGTGGCATTCCAAGTGAATGACATAAAGTCCTCTAACAAGGCTTACTTCTACAAGGTGATTGAAATCTTTTAACCGGGTCACATTTAACAGTATGTATGATAACCTTTAATAGGGTTGGCCTTTCACAGGGCATCACTTTAGAAGAGTGATAATAAGTAGAATGTTACTAATGGTTTTTCCCAAATTGGGTTTCCATGTAAATCATTGTGTCAAGTGTGTTGATGAATCTATTTTATTTCATGCTTTACATTTCTGCAAGTTGATTTGATAATAACCTACAAGTTCTAGTGATTGCATGATCTTATGGATGCATACATGAGTATGAATTCTTTATGGGTTCATTAAGCTATGAAAATTTTATTTATACATTTGGACATAACTGATTCATCCCCCTCTCAATTATTCTAAAGTTTTCCAACAAGAAACTACCTATGCTAACAAAGATTGTAAGAAGGCATCACAGACCTGACCAAATCATTGGTGATGTTGAATCGAGTATTATGACAAGGAAAAGACTCAAAGATTATACATGATTACTTTTTGAATTTGAGCCTAAATCAGTAAAAGATGCTTTAGAAAATGAAGATTGGATTCAAGCTATGAATGAGGAAATATAACAGATTGAGAAGAATAATACTTGGACCCTACTGCTAGGACCTAAACATAAAAATGTTATTGGAATGAAATGGGTTCTTAGGAAAAAAATCAATGAAAATGGTGAAGTAACAAGAAATAACAAAAGATTAGTATGCAAAGATATGCTTGAGAAGGAGGAGTTGATAATGGAGAATTTTTTTATCCTATGGCAAGACTTGAAGGAGTTAGATGTTTGCTTGCATATTTAGCGTAAAATAATTGCAAGGTATATCAAATGGATGTTAAATTTACATTTTTGAATGGTATACTTGAGGAAGATGTGTGTATTGAACAACCTAAAGGATTTGTGGATCCAAACAAGAAGAACATGGTATGTAAACTGTAACAAAGCCCTTTATAGATTGAAACAAGCCCTAAGAACAGGTTATGAAAGACTACATAATTTTTTGTTGAAGATTGGTTTTGAAAGGAAAAATGATAAAACTAAACTATATTTGAAGAATGGTAAGAACAATGAAGTACTTCTATCTAAAATATTTGGTGATGATATTAAATTTGGAGGAAGAGAAGCATTGTGGAAATTATTTGTTGATGAAATGAAGAAGAAATTTGAAATGTCTATGTTTGGTGAAATCAAATTCTTTGTTAGATTATAAGTATGTCAAATGTAGTTTAGTATTTTCATTACATAATCCAAATACATCAAGGAGATACTAAAGACTTTTGGAATGGAAGACTCAAGACTAGTGAGCACACCTATGTCTACAAGACATAAGCTATCTAAGAATGATAAATCTAATGATATAAACAAAACATTATATAAACCCATGATTAGAAAATTGTAATATGTTGTTCATGTTAGACTAGATATTGCATTAGCAGTTGGGATACTTGCTAGATTTTCAAAAAATCCTAAGGACAATGACATGATTGTAGTGAAAATTATAATGAGATATGTAAAAGGTACATAAGACTACGAATTATATTACAAGAGAAGTGATAGATTTGAACTTAAGGTATTCACTGACTCTGATTGTGTAAGAAATATTGATGACATAAAAAAGCACCAGTGGAAGTGCATTCTTTCTAGGAAAGAGATTGGTGTCATGTACAAGCAAGAAACAAAATTGTATTTCCCAATCAATAGTTGAAGCTGAGTATGTGGCAGTTGTAATGAACCATTGAAATATTATGTGGATAAAGTAAATACCAAAAGGTCGAAAGAAGAAATTATAGATCTAGTATTTATCTATTGTGATAGCACAAGTGCTATTAATATTTCAAAGAATCCAATGATGCATACTAAGAAAAAACACATTGCTATCAAGTATCACTACTTGAGGGAACTAGTTCAAGACAAAGAAGTGAAGTTAGAATATGTGCACACCAAAGAACAAATTGTTGACATATTCACTAAAGACTTGCCTAAAGATGCTCATGAATATCTTAGAGGTAAATTAGGGGTGATTCCCCTCAACATAGATACTTAAGAAGACAAGGTGCATTACATCAAATGTGCTTGTTAGAATATCTTACACGTTGATGCAAAACAACTCTACTTTGGGAAATGCCTAAGGTAGATAGTCAAGTACAACATAGTAGATTAGTCATACACCGATGACAAAAATCAGCCAAATATGAAAAATCTACATAACTTAGATGTATGGAGAGATTGAAGCTATGAAAGCTAAGTTTCTTTGGAATTTTTGTCAAAGATGGAGAATATACAAAGAGATCATATGAAGAGGGAGAATATGAATAGAGAGAGATCTATTATTTCAGAGGAAGAAAATCTATAAAGAGAATAAGAATGAAACAAAGGATATTGATCACTTACGATAGTGAAATCTTTTGGATTTTATAGTAACAAAGTTAGATACATTGATATATTGAGTTGTTGCCATTATTGAGATATTTCCATCAATGCCAAAGAGGGAGATTGTTGGAAACTTACAATTGGAACAATTATTGTTTTGTCATTGATGTCAAATCTATTGATGAGACATATTGATACGTAATCTAAATGTCATATGTATTTTATTGATGAAGAGTATTTGAGAAAATTCTCATAAAAATAGCACCTAGAGGAAAGATTGAGTTTTGGAAATGAAGCTACAATGGACATTTGATTAGTTAGACTTAAATAAGACAAAGTGATTTATATCAAGAATGTAAAGCTAAGCTAAGAAATAGAGTAAAAGATTAACAAATGTTGAGTGATGTTGTTATCAATTGAGCCACAGTAAATGTTAAGAATATCTAGTATTGATCGAGCATTAGTATTGATCGAGAAAGGTATTTGATGTCAATTTAAAAGTTTTATAGTGACTGAGTATCAGAACTTAGTCGTTGTTGAGTAACAATGTTGATAATGAATTTAAGAAAATCATGATTCCTAGCTAACTCAGTTGATTTCTTAGGAGATGTAAACCATATTGAAGATAAGATTGATGAGCTGCATCATTAAATTCAAGGTGAGGATTAGGTAAATACCTAATAGATAGATTCCAGAGAAGTTTCTAGAGGATTATCAAGAAGGTAGATAGAAAAACTAAATCATGTTGAGCTTGATCATCAACCCTAAGATCTACAGTAATCATGGAAAATGAAAAATAAAGAAGTACTTATTTAAAGATGTATAGAGCCAAACTTAAGCAGTGATAGAGAGAGAGATGCACACACATAGAAAGGTGAATCATATAGATCTACACCTATTTTTTCTTTCTAATCCTTGTAAACAATTTGTATTGAAATTCTTTTAGTAGAAGTTGACCTAGAAGTCATTTGAATGAATTAATCATCTATGTAAATTTTTTAGCAAAGTGACATTCTAAATGGAATGATCAAAGTCCTATAACAAGGCCACTCCTAATAGGGTGATTAAATCTACAAACTAGGTCACATTTAATAGTGTATTGCAAACCTTTATTAGGGTTGGTTCCTAAAAAAGTTCACTTCAAAAGAGTGAAAAAGTGGTGACATGTTGTTGGTGCTTTTCCCAAAAGTGGGTTTTGATATAAAATCCTAGTGTCAAACTTGTGTTGAATGCTTAATATGTTTGACATTTGATAAAGTTTGTATTCAGTAAAGTATGTTATGTTTGGGACAATAATTTTGTTTATCACTACAGTAGAGACTGAGCAACAATAGGATAAGCAAAATAGTGAATGGTTTATGTTTAATTTTTCATATGGTACTTATGGACCTTGAGTAGATGATTCACTACCCTTTTATTCTAAACATTCCTAAAAATTGTGCCTTTTTCCTAGGCAAATTAAGAGTGGGAAACCTGACAGTATATGCTCAATAAATTGGGTTTTTTTAAATCCCAATATAAATTGTCATTAATTTGATATGCTGTGGCATACTTGGTGTAATTTTAGAGCTATTTTTGATAGAGTATTAAAGAGGCTTGATCATGCTATGATTTTGGATCAATATTTTTTCTCCTTTTTGAAGGAAATTTTTTTACCTATCACTTGCTTGGTCAATCTTACATTGTTAGACCATTGTGTCATCACTTTTTCTATTTTATAGAAAATGCCTTAGAAGCATCCTCCCAAGACTCAACTCTACCTCAACACATCATTTTTGCACCATCAATCTACATTGGCCATATCCAACACATTTAGAATTTAGAAGCCTAGCTCGGATTCATTTCTAGGTGGATTTAGTGATGGAATGATGCAATGACTTGTATTGCAAGGTTTCTATGCATTTATTTGAGATACAACTTGTAATTTACCAAAAAATATCTTACAATACTTCTATTAAGGATCTCATTGTTAGACCTAGAGTCTTGCTGGTGAATTTTTTTGATACATTTCTCCAAATCTATCTTTCTTAGGCATGATATTAGAAGTAGATTTCTGATAAGTACAATGCTAGAGGTTCTTAAATCAAGGATCATTTTTATTTTCTTAAGGTTGCACACCAAGCCTCGAAATATTTTTTTCAAGCCCTTAGAGCCTATTATACCTTTGTTGGGATTCAGAGGATCAAAGAGGGTCAAGATATTCTTACTAAATTTCTTGACATTCTTCATGCATTCGTCCACCATTATGAGAAGGTGTTCACCTCACAAAGAAATTTTCCTTCCAGACATCAAGCCTTGCAAGATTAGTTAGTTTTTGTCATTTCCATCCTTGAACCTAAGAATAGGGTATTTTGTGATCAAAAGCTCACTCTATAGGTCATTAATGAGGTTTTTTTTCTCCATAGATGATGACAAAGCCTTGGTTTTGATGACTTCCCATATGAATTTTACAATGCTATGTGGGATCTTATTGGCCCTAACCTACATAACGGTTATTTGGAGGCTTACCACATTAAATAGTTGGGAGATCTCATCAGTAGAGGAAACATCAAATTCATATCAAAAGTAGGAGATCCTAAAGATATTTTTAATTGGATACATATAACCTTTCTCAATATTTCTTACAAGATCATTTTTAAGGCCTTAGCTCTCAAGATTTTTAACATCCTACCTTCTTTGATCTATCTTGAACAGACTAGTTTTATCAAATCCTACTACAACCTTGGTAATATTATTTTTATTTGGAAAGGTATGGAATGGGATAGAAATCCAAGAAGTTGTCTATTTTTCTCAAAATGGATGTTGCTAAAGCCTACAACCACATTGAATTTCCTTTTATTCTTGTTATGCTAAAATATCTTAGCTTTGGCCCTACTTTTATTTTATTTTTTCAGATGTTTTTTGGTGATGCCTCTACTTAGTTTAACATCCATGGCAGGAAATAAAAATATTGTCTTTCAAGTTTATTTGCTCTCGGTGTCCCTTGGCTCCTTCTCTGTATGGCATTATTGAAGAAGGGTTTGGGTACATACTTGTTAATGCTATCTCAGCTTATTTTGTTAGAGGAATTTACTTCTCCAAGTCACCTACGCAATTGGTTAATGGATTTTTTTTGAATGATTCATTCATTTTTCTTATTAAAGATGATGATAATGTGAAGGAATATCTCTAGTACCTAAAAACCTTTTGTCTTGGTTTTGGGTCAGTTGTTTGGTGGCACAAAACCCTTATTTACTATCAGTCTTTCCTTTCAGATCCTCTCTATCTTTCTCGGTTTGGCTAGAAATGGATTAAGCATGGTGAAATCTTCAAATTTCTTCGCATTCCTTTCACCTTCTAGGATAATCTAATGGATCTCTAGAAGGTGGTTCTTGCTCAGATTCTTGAATATTGGATCACTAAGTCACTTTTTCTATTGGTAAATTCTAGATTTTCTCCAATGTCCTTACTACAACCCATGTATATTCTTCTTTTTGTTGCTTTCCCAAGGACTCTAGAGCCTTCAATCTCTTATCCACCCAAAAGAAATGTTTGGATTTGTGTTCCAAATGAGTCATTGGTGATCTGACTAGCAATGCAGCTTGGAAAATTCTCCTTCATCATTGTATATATTTTGGTTTTCTAGTGCATAGGCTAGCTTGGAAGGGGATTAGCTTTTGAAACCTTCTAGTTATGAAAGAAAAAATTAAGATCTAAGGTACTTTTATTTCTAAAAGTATCTAGAGAGCTTAGCTATCAAAACCTACATTCACTAGGATGGGATTAATTTTTGTAATGGGGCTTCTATGAATAAATAGAGAAATTAGTGGTCTCCTATTTTTATGTGCAAGGATTTTCTCTTGTGAAGCTTTTTGGGGCTAGTTCTTTGTGTTTTCACAAATGTGGCATTCAAACTCTCCTGAATATATTTTTGAGAGCTATCACAAGCCTTCATTACTAGGATGATATGTAGGTCTAGTTTTATTTGTCTCATCCATATTAATAGACTTTTGACTTAATGATCTCAGCCTTACCTCCACATTTGATTTATAACCTAGGTATTGCTTCTGTTAAGCCTTGATGGAAAGATTAGATATGATACCCATGTAACCTTCTCTCTAGTTACAAACAAAAGCTAATTTATAATTGGTTAGTTCCTTATTTTCCTATGGTTTCCATTCTTAATCAATGCTATCAGTAAAATTCTTCTCTAAGAGCTTGGCATCTTACGTTCCTTGTGTGGTTTTCTACAATGGAACCTAAAATTTCCCATTATTCTTTATGTTTCCTATTTCAAGGTTTTCTTATGGGTTCTAAACTTAGGAATATGGGGATTCCTAATCCATGATGCCATTTTCATAAACAACAAGGAACTTTCATGCACATCTTTTGGTTATGCCAGAGAGCTTGAAGCATTTCTTGAGCTAGATACAAGAGTTATAGGCCTAAATAATTTACTTGGAATATTGGTTTACTGGAGAACCTGACCAAGATTCCTTAAAAATACTCTCAAGTTGGGCATAATTTTAGGATGGAGATCCTTTTCACTATTTGGAAAGATAGAAATATTGGCATTTTCAATCAAGCTAATGTGGATACTTATGTTTCTAGGTACACTTAAGGATAAATGTATAATAATGTTATGCTACATATTTAAGTATAAGATACTAAATTTTCATGAGAAATGGCCCACCCTCAAGAGTTTCTTGAGTTTTCGAGAAATGCCCCATGTACGATGGTGTAGGTGCCACCAGTTGCTTCCTGTATTGACCACACTACACCTTCACATGGAGTCCACCATGACTGCAACTCCTCTACACACTGCTCATATCCCCTATTGTCCCAAGTTCCTTGCCACTCTTGAAGTTGGTGGGGGGATGGGCAACATCATCAATGTGCCTCTCCTCGGAATGGGTTTGGTTGGTCCCCTATGGCTACTCCTACTACTCCTCCTTCTTCTACTTTTTGGTGGCCCTCCACCACCAATAATAAATGGTTTCCTTGACCAACAATTTCAATTCCACCCTCTAGGAGGGAAGAAGAAGATAAAGATGATAAGTGGTCTCTCCCTGACCCACCTCCAAATCCCACTGATAACTAGGGTTGTGATGATAAGCATGATCCTATTCCTTTGACTTACACTTCTCTTGCAACCTTAGGAATGTCAAAACTATTTTTTTTAATGAATAGTTGATAGTTATGCATTTCTAGCCTTGGTGTTGAGTGAATCTCATAGGATGAACATGTCTTTGTCAACCCATTTTATTTATGAATATGTAACTTTATATTAGAAAGGGACTATTTATAAAAAAATAGTGGTGTATTAAAACAAGCTAGATATATTGTGGTCCAATACTTGTAGACCATTGTACCAAAAGAAATGACTTACAAACTCAATCTTCTCTTGAGGTGTCAAAGAAAACATAAACCCACATTACAACCCAAAACAACCTTTTGAAGGAAAGTATCGATAAAGAACATTTTTATTGCCAAAGACTATTGTGGCCAAAGAGTCAAGTAGTCCTCAATGTCACAAGTCACTGAGCCATGTGACCTCTTCTTTGAAGGCACAACTCTTTCATTTAGTTTATTTGATGAAATTATTGAAGTCATTTTAGACTAAGACCAAAATAATCGTCCTTTACCTTCTCAAACACATCACATATAAAGGGATGGGCCATAGAGTCATTTTGGGGTTTTGGAAAGAGATGTGTCTTGTCAACTTTATTGGCATAGATGATGTTTGTGCTTCTTTTCTATATGATTCTTGGATTAATGTGGCTAAACTAGGTACCTTAAATTTTTCAATTAGGTTTTTTATTGGGAAGGTACAACTAAAAATATCTTATTTAGCTTTTTTTTACATTAAGGTCAAGTTTGTTTATTAGTGACTCACACTTAGTCAATTGGTTAAGTTGCTACTAAGCTTATCCTCCAATTTGTAGTGCTAACTGAGTGCTATAGTTACTCCTGAGTAATATAATTGTTATTGAGTTCTATAATTGCTACCAAGTTTTAGAATCTACATTCAGTTCACATCGAGCAATAACTACCAAGTTGATCAATGACAATGCTTCACAATGTCAACCAAGTTGCATAGTGTCAACCATGTTCTCTAGTGTCAACTGATCTCACAATGTCACTAATGTGAATCTAGTGTTAATTGAGCGAAGGAGTGTCAAACAAGTGATTCAATTTATATCGAGGTCATAGTATTAGTATTGACCAAGCATGTTGATTGAGTCACACAAGTGTTGACCAAGTTCAAGCTACTTGGAATTGATGAGTATGAACTGAGCTTTTATGTCTACTAAGTGCATGATAATGTTGAGTGTTGACAATGGTTGTCGAGTATTAGAACCTCACCAAGTTTTTCTTTAGAACCTGAGTGCTAACAGTTGGGCCAACTTTGTGATCTTAATGGTAATCTATGTTGTAGCTGATTTTGATGATTTGTGATTTGGATTGATATATAAGTAATGAATTGTATCATATACAAAGAAATAAGAAAGTAAGTATGATGCAAATATAATGAGTAGAAGTGCACATTGAGAAGGCTACAAGAAGTATAAGGGACAACAAAGATTTATCTATCACAACAAGGTGATCTTCACATTATAAAGGAATCTCAACCAGAAAATCTAGGTTGTAGATCAAAGATCAGCCATTGGTTCATCCTAATAGGTGTATCAACTAAATCCTTTAATAGGGTAGACTTAACAATATTTATAAAATCTCTTTACTGAGTGCATACTTCATTGTATGATTTTTAAATCCTTTAACAAAGTGGATCTATTAGTCCTTATTGCTCCTAACAGGGAAGATCATTAGAAGTGATCAATTGTAAGCCCTAACTGGCCAACTTTATATTATAGTACTAAAGCTTGTGGGTATCATTCCCACCCTAGTTTTACTTTCTATGTGGAAGGTTTCTTGGTCACCATATCTTGTGTCAAAGTAGTATGAATGTTTTACTACTTGCATTCTTTCATGGATGCAATTAAATTAGAATATTATATGAAGGATTAATTAGTGAAATAAGTTGAAGTTTTATTGGTTCCTAATTCACCCTCCCCTCTTAGTAACCTAGCCTATCCTATAGTTCTAAAAATTAGTATCAAAGCTTTGTGGTTCTTTGAGAAGAAGTTTAATAGCTTGAGCAAAGATTAGAGGTAATGGAGGTATACAGGCTAGATAAGGTTATTGACAATGAAAAGTTGGATCTTGAATTAGCTATTGGGAAACTAAATAAAGCAAAGGAGAAACTCTCTCAATCATTGAAAAGAAGAAAATATCTTGTAGTAAAAATGAATGACAATCTCTACATTAAATAAAGAATTGAAGATATCTATCAAGAAAGAAATTTAGATTAAGTTGATGAAGCAATCAAAGACCTATTAGAAAAGAATTCCAATCTTCAAGAAGAAGTTAGAAAGCTAAAAAGAGAACAAGAAATCCAGTCGGTGAGATTATGTGAAGTCATGGAAGAAAAATCCAAAAGCCAAAGAAGAGATAGAAGGAAAGAACAATGAAATTCAACATCTATTCCTTTAGTAGAAATAATTGATTGATCAACTCACTAATACAAATGAAGAAATCATGAATCTAAGATCTAAGAATGAAAGACTACAGAATAATCTAAATACTAAAAAGAAAACCATTGAAAGAATTTTGAAATCTCAAGAAAGCATGAATCAGTTGAATGAGAAAAGTTAGTATAGACACAAAGGAAAAGTAGGAATAAGATACACAAAAGAAGGTAAATAATCCAAGCAAGGAGCTCAAAAGAATCAAAGGCCTACTTACAACAATTGTGGTAAGTTAGGTCATACATTAAAAAAATGTTGGAGTAAGGGTAAAGCAAAATTCAATGGAAAGTGTTACAATTGAAATAAGCATGGTCATAGAGTAAGTGAATGCAAGTAGAAACCTAAGTTTGAAGATAAATGTCACAAGTGCAAGAAACAAGGACAAAAATCTTCTAAATGAAAAACCAATATATTGAATCTAGCAGAATAGATTGTAAAAGAAAAATTTGGATGGGACTACAACACATGGTGTAGATGTCACTACTGTGGAGAATTTGGGGTGCACATTGGAGAAAATTGAGTGAAACATCACATGAGGAAAAGCGACACCACTAGAAGATGTTTATTTTGTAAAGAACTTGGACACCTTTCCAAGAACTATATGAACATTGAAAAAATTTAAGATGAAAAGAATGCCAAAGCTCATAATATCAAAAAGTAGAAGAAGAAGCAATGAATGCCAAAATCTTCTAACAATGCAAGTCCAAGTCATGAAGCACATGTCACTCAAGATTTGGATGACTCAAGCATCTCAACTTGAATTCCTATGAGGATAACTGGAACTAAGACTCTAAAGAAGACATCTCACATCAGTTCAATCTATAAAGAAGAAGAGATCCATATCAACATTCAAGAAGCAAAGGGATCACTGAGTGATTATAAAAATTCAAGACCTTACCGTGTTAGGTCAGGTCGCAAGACTCTCTTGAGAAAGGTTAGGATACAGTGAAAGTTTATGTGGACACTGAGTAATGATGAGTTCACCAAGCTATAAATGAATCTACCAAGCATTAAGGTTTAACTGAGTGGAATAAAGTCTATCACTGAATGATGAATGCACAAAGCATTTATGGTATTTGAGAAGTGCAAATTTGTTAAAAGGAAGGAAATTAGATTCAGTTTTCACTATGAATTTTTGAGAGTTATTTCCAAAAGGTGATTTATGTGCTTCCAAGCAATATCTCTATTTATTGCTGAAGATTTTTCATGTTTTCATAAACCCTACCAAGCATGGCATCTTCCAACAAAAAAAATAGGAAAATATTTGAGATGTTGGTTTGAGGAGTTGATTGGAAGGCACTAGACTTCAAATTGAGTTTGGTAATTGCAGAAGCACTTGACCGAACTGTAGCTCAATCGCTGATTCCATCCAAGGTATTACTCATTAATGATATTCATTCACAGTTTTATTTTTTGATAGAAGAACTTAGAACCCTAGAGATGGATTAGACTCTAGAAATGTTATGTGTGAATGGTGTGTTGAACCCCAAGCATCAACATTTGGAGACCAAGGTTTTAACACACATTCTACATATGCCTCAAGACTTTTAGATAAAATAGATAAGGTTTATCCTCAATTGTGTACATAGTGGAAAATTATGGTTGGATCAGCCTATTCAAATCACAAAGAAAATTATTCATAGAATCACAGGGCTCCCAATATTGAACAAAGCCAAGACTACCAAAACCCTAAGTTAGGTAGAACTGGAAAATAAGACTCTTGCCGAGTGGGAAGGAAGAGGAATAAGATAAAAAATGTCATAGAAATGAAACTAAAATTTGGAATACATGTGATCTCTCATAAGATCTATAGCTCCAGTTGTCTCATCAATGTGTTGTGCGAGGTAATTGATCTGGCTCTCAAGATAGTGAAGAACAACCTATCCTTCCACTTTCCCAAATTAATGTTGAATCAATTCAGCAAGAACATACAGAGAATCAGATCTTCTAAAAACAATCCATGTAAGTTTGGTTCACTCTTAACTTTTTAATTCTTCTATGTGCAAAAATTCTTCCCTTCAAAAGGTTCAGTCAAATGGAGAAAAGATGTACCAATTTTGTATTAGATTAATGAATATATAGTAGAGATGGGTGAAAACTTTGTTAGTATCATGGAAAACTATTTTGGTTCATTAAGGAAAAGATGAATAACATATATAGAATACAAAAGAAACTTGTATAAGACTACAAAGATGATATTTTTTTCATGGTAGACCGTAACAAAGTGTACATTCATGTAGTCAAACCTAGAGTCGTGTGGGTTAAGCCTCTAAACTATAAGGTTAACATTGATGACACCAAGGGTATCATTGAGGCACTACTAAATAAACCTATGAATCCCAAGGCCACATATTTTGGTTCTTATGAAGAAGAAAAGGCAATGATGAAACTTGAAATTAAGCTTCCTCAAGCAGTTAACAAAGGAAAGAAGAGGATAGAAAAAATAAGGAAAACAAGTTCTACTCTCTTGTTGACTAAAGGAAAAGGAGATGATGTAGAAGAAGATGATGTAGAGGATGAAGTAGAAGAAACAAAGTTTAAGGAAGAAGAGCCTATAAGGAAGAAAGGTAAGGTTATCATAACCAAACCTACTAAGTTATCCACTATAGTATACAAGAAGGACATCAATATCAAGGAAAAAGTTGAAGTTAGGTGAGGAGGATGCGAAGGAAATTATTTTCAAAAATCCTCCACTTACATTTCAAGAAAAATTAAAGGAAATAGAAAGTGGAGCTGGAATGAAAAAATTCAAATCTCTCAGATATGAGAATAGGAATGTAGATGAGAAAAAGTAGGTTGAAGACATGATGGTGTCAAAATTGGGTTAAAGGAAATACTCTCCTGATCAACTTGAAAAACAAATTCCCAGTGAGCTTATGTAAGAAATCAAGTCTAGATGAGAGCATACCAAGAAGACTACAAAAGATATATGAATAGACTCTGAGGCAACTCATGTTGAGTCTTAGTGACAAGGAGTTGAAAGAATCCATGAAGAAAATGAGGAAAATATCACTCTTAAATTCAACACGTGCATGATATTGGTAAATGACATTGAACATGTGGTGAAGACAACTATAACTACATGGAAAAGTATTTACAAACTTCATTAACTGGGTTATTTTATTGTTCATTTTAGTGACAAAGATGATGTAGATGTCAAGGAAGATGATGAAAATGATGATGAAGAAGATGTAGAGACAAAATATGTAAATCTGGGTGATGAGGAGAAAGAATAGGAAGCTACAGAGGAGAATCTCCCTAAGATTCAAAGTATTGAGGAAACTGACCCAAAAAAGATTGTAGCAGTAGTAATGGCCTTATTCCTCCATTCTTTGAGACAAAATTTAATTCCATAAATCTCTGAGAAAGCTTCTATTGAGTTGGTTGTTGTAATAACTACAACTTCAAGCACTCAACCAATCTTTGCACATATTCAATTGAGTATCCTATTGACTGAAGCGATCAACACTTCATCTATTGAGCAACAAGTGCTACCATCATTAGATCTGGCTATACAACAACAAGTATATCTATTATTAGTGCCATATCTACTTTTTTGTCTAGTCCCTCTATTTCTACTATTATTAAATTCCAAATTAGTTAGTAGCAAGTACAAGGACAGTTGAGAACAAGTCTCAATCGAGTACTAAAGTTCAAATAAGGTTAAAGGTAAAGAAGAAGACAATGATCTAGATGAGGATATATTGATCCCAAATTGGGATATCTCTACTTTGCATCCTAATAAAATGAACATCAAGGGAGAATTATTGCAAAAGAGAGCTAAGCAACAAAAGATTAGAGAAGAGAAAAGAAGAGAAAACCAAGTGCTTGAAGATGTAAAGAACATATTTGTAGATGCACTAAGTATTGAGATTGATATTTCACAACCTATTTTGAGTCAATTATTAGAAGTTATCCAAAAATTCAATGAAGATCTAAATGGAAAAGATAAGTTTCTATAAAGAATAGAGACAAAGTTTGAGAACAAGGTATTGGAACAAGTGGCACATAAAATTGCAATCAATCAAGTAGAATTGTCTACTAGTCTCAATTCATTGGAGACATCTTCAAATAATGTAACTTCATTATTTAGTAAGTTGTATGGTACATCTATATTTACCCAGGTAATCAAAGAAATATTATCTAAGATAGATGAAGACTTGAAGGAAAGTGTGCACCAGTTGTCACTTGACCCAAACTATAGTTTTCCTCACTATTCAAAGATTAGATATCTGACAAATTTGCAAGCATAATTATTAAGGGAAGAAGCCAAGATCAAGGCCACACTTTTATATATCCAAGGTATGATTCTTCCAAACATAGATGCATTGTAGAAGCACATTGCACATGCCAAGACACTCATCCATGCCAATAACTTCTCCATAGCTGATCACATGATTGAGTTATCAAAAAAAGTACAAATTGCATTATATGAAAGCAAGGTGTTACAAAAAAATTGTGACAAGAAAATGAGAATAATTTTGAAGGTACATTTTGATTTCTTGTCACATTTTGGTATTACCATGTAGTATACACCTTAGGCATTTATGTCAAAAAGGGAGAGAAGTATAATATAAGATGTATGTATATATAAAGAGTATTTGGGAGAAGTATAATATATATGTGATATATGTATGGGGGAGTAGCATAGTACTATACAAATACATGTACAAATAAACAAAAAACATCTTTTACAAAAGAAATTTTGAAAAATCTCAAAAATAGAGTATGTTACTAAGTTGAAGACATAGGATGGACATAAAAGAATGTTTTGACCTGAAAACTTTGAGCATTTAGTTTTGGATTGATAAGTCTTTTTGTCACTAATGCAAAAGGGGGAGATTTTTGACATTGAGGTCAAATTCGTTTATTAGTGACTCACACTTAGTCAATTGGTTAAGTTGCTACGAAGCTTATCCTTCAATTTGCAATGTTAACTGAGTGCTAGAGTTATTGTTGAGTAATATAGTTGATACTGAGTTATACAATTTCTACCAAGTTTCAAAATCTACATTTAGTTCACATCAAGCAGTATCTACCAAGTTGATCAGTGATAGTGCTAATTGAGCTTCACAATATTAATTGAGTTGTACAGTGTCAATTCTGTTCTTTAGTGTCTATTGAGCTCGTAGTGTCAGTGATGTGAATCTAGTGTTGACTGAGCCAAGGAGTGTCAGCCAAGTGATTTAGTTTATACTGAGATCCTAGTGTTAGTGTTGAGAACACCATGGGGTGTCAGCCAAGTGATTTAGTTTATATGTTGAGTTTCATAATGTTCACCAAGTCACACAAGTGTTGATTGAGTTCAAGCTACTTGGAAGTGATTAGTATGAACTGAGCTTCTACATCCACCAAGTGCATGATGATGTCGAGTGTTAAAAATGGTTGCTAAGTATCAGAACCTCACCAAGTTTGTCTTCAAAACCTAAGTTCTAGTAGTTGCACCAACTTTGTGATCTTAATGGTAATCTATGTTGTAGCTGACCTTGATGATTTTTTATTTGCATTGATATATAAGTAATGAATTGTATCATATCCAAAGAAGTAAGAAAGTAAGTATGATGTGAATATAATGAAAATAAGCGCAAATTGAGAAGGCTACAAGTAGTATAAGGGAAAATAAAGATTTATCTATCACAACAAGGTGATCTTCACATTTCAAGGGAATTTCAACTAGCAAATTAGAGTTGCTGATTAGAGATCAGCCACTCTAGTTCATCCTAATAGGTGTATTAGCTAAATCATTTAACATGATAGACTTAACAATATTTGTAAAATCTCTTTATCGGGTGCATACTTCATTGTATGTTTTGTAAATCCTTTAAAAAAGTGCACCTAGTAGTCCTTATTGCTCCTGACAAGGCAGATCATCAAAAGTGATCAATTGTAAGCCTTAATTGGCCAACTGTAGTACTAAAGCTTGTGGGTAATATCCCTACCCCAGTTTTGTTTTCTATTTGGAAGGTTTTTGGGTCTCCATATCTTGTGTCAAAGTGTTATAAATATTTTACTACTTTCATTCTTTGATCCATGCAAGTAGATTAGAATATTATATGAATGCTTAATTGGCAAAATAAGTTGAAGCTTTATTGGTTCTTGATTCAACCCTCCCCTCTCAGTAACCTAGTCTATCCTATATTTTCAACATTTTGAATTCTTAATTTGGTTATTAATTTTTTTTTGCAACATGTTGTGTGTCAATTAGGGAAGGTTCTCTCACGTAATCTCTACCAAAAATTGTATGTCAATTGGGTAACATGCTCTTTTGTAAGTAGAATTTATATAAATATGTAGTTTGCATGCATATGCTAGAGTTTTATTTGAAATGAATTTGACTTGATTTCTTTTAAATTCAATCAGGAAAGTTGGCTAGGATTTTAAATTTAATCAGTAAATCACCTACCTTAGAAAAGTTCATGGATACCTCTACTATCTTTTAGAGGGTCACCTCATCCATCCATCTTTTTCTTTTTAGAAAAAAATGGTGATGTAGCAATAAAATTATCCCAAAAAAATCCAAAAGAAATTTGAACTTTGCTTAGACTTTTATCCCCTAATCCTAATTCCAAAACAAAAAGAAAGGTTACCAGAGCATATTAGGTATCCAATATATCAAGTACTCAAAACGTGCACATAGATTTTTAAAAAAATGTGAATACTTATTTTGTCATTTTCTCTCAACATTAACAACCTCTACTATCAGGTATCCACTTCTAAATTGGGTATACAAAAATTCCTTTCCATTTTGTCACCAAAGACAAGCAAGTTCAATTTTATTGTTTTTAAATTGATTTAGTTTTTGTTTTTTTAAATTTAGGGTTTTGTAATGAAAATGGAACTTTTTAAGTTTGATTTATAAATTGTTCATTCAAATTGTAATTATATGTTGATTTCCATTATAAATAAGCATGGTAGACCCTAACCAACCTCTAAAAAATCCCCCCACTAAATGATGACACTCAAAACAATCTAGAATCACCATTACCCTTTAAAAAACCTCCCTAAATTCAAGGCCTATTTGGAGAAAATCTAAATCAATTGAGGGTTTTGGAACAAACATATTACACTATTCCTAGTTTATCTCCCATGGTAGATTCCTTTAATACTATTGTGGCTAATAATTAGACCCTTACTGAGAAGCATGATGCAACTCCTTGGTGGAATAATGAGATGCACTACCAGTTTGATGATGATTATGATTATGATGGGGTTAAGGCCCTTAATATTAGTTAAAAAGAATTAATGGACCTATTTTGTGATACCAAAATTGGTATACAATTTTACCCTAGAAAACCAAAATTGTTAATTAAATAGTGCATTAATGAGGCCATCAAAAGTCATTTCTAGGATCACTGATGGATGATTTTTGAAAAAACAAAACACAAAAAATTTAGGATGCCCATATATTTCTTGAGAAAATTATATGCTTATTTTTTCAAAGGGACTAAAGTTAATTATTGGAGCATGAAGTTGAATATGGGCTTAGGAGGTGAAGCTGCATAGGATAGACCTAGGGAAAAGTAGAAGAAAGCCACCACATTTGTCACCCTTGATATCCTTGTCCCTCCTTCAGTCTAGTATCCTAATGTCATTGTTACAGCTAATGAGACATCTATTAGAGCCATTCATCATTTTAGCAGTCTACTAGTCACCCAAACTAGGTCATTCTTGCCTCCTCATGTTGATGAGGTTCATGCTAGTGCATCTAGAAGTTCCTCACATGTTTGTTTGATGCATACTTGCATTATGAGTAAGAGTCTTTGTCTAGGTCCCATTACTGATTTTGAGTTTCAGTTTAAGGTTGGGGATGATGACATAAAATATATGGATGCAAAGACAACCACAACTCCTATAAGAGATGAGTAGGGCCGGGTAGAAACATGGATTCCTTCTATTACAGTAAGTCCATAAATTTGACTTGTCATAGCATTATTAATTTAAAATAAATATTTATATTAAAAATAACTATAACTTCATACTTATGTACATTATGTGATTCATTTATGTCTAGCTGATGACAAAGAAGGAGATGAGAGGTTTGGATGTTGTCACACTTTTGGCCATTTCATTTGGCCTTGTGACCTCTACGATATGTATTATTTGATAACTCATTAATTTCTTGTTTGATATTGTATTTTACATGATTTCTCATCTTTTTTTTCTCTTGCAGGTTTCACTTGTTAGTGGGGGACAATGTGAGGGGTTTGCATGATAGGGAGAATAAGGATGAACCAATCATAGGTTCGTGCTTCTTATCTACTTTTGAGACTTAAGGTGTCTTGCTAGATCACTACGGGGACTTATAGGATCCTTTTTAAGCAAAGATTCCCCAATCCTAAACCCTATTTCACTATCTTGATCAAAATTTACTTCTTGTTATCTGCCAAGCTCCCATTCTCGATGGAGAGTGTACAAGGTCTTCCAACTAAACTACATCTTTTTGACCATTCTACATATCCAACTTATAGGATCATGGAGGAGATACAAAACCCTGCAATGTAATTTTTGTATTTCAAAACAACTCTGTGTGGTTAGGCTTCCTACCAATTTCACCCTTTTCCCTCAAAATAGGGCTACAAAGAAGAGCCCCAATTAGCCCTATTTCTCCTACAAAATAAGGATTTTCTCCAATTTTCTCCACTAACCAATGAAAATGGCCTTCATGGACCTCTATTCATATTGTGAGTACTTTGAGATTTTCTAGCTTTTAGACCCTAGAATGGTTGTACAGTACCTATGCTAAATTTGAGGGTTTACAAGACTGACTTATTATTTTGATATGTTAGGTGTCTAAATGGATTGGCCACACCTTCTTGTTCCACCCAATTTATCTCCTCTCACTCCCCTTCAACCTCCATGTACACTCTCTAAGAAATCTCCATAGTTCTACATATAACAAGCTCTATTATCTAATTCTTCCCTAGCTAGGCATGCTCTGGCGCGCCTAGGGCGAGAGATTTAAAATGCCTTCCTTTCTTTTGAGGGTCCATGTTTTTGCCAATGTGAAGTAAATTATTTACATTCACTATCTCCAAGAGTTCATACAATTCCTATGGTGGGATAGTGAGTTACACCATTTCCAATACAAATTGTTCGGAAGAGGACAACAGACTAGATAGAAAGGAAAGATTTTTAAAACTATGAAACAAAGTACAATAAAAAAAACTTTCCAAAAAAAAAGGTATCCTAATTAATCCTATCTACCATGCCAATAGGTACAATACACAAAAAAAATGTTCAAAAGCCTTCTAAACTCAGATTTTCAGTCTTCTTACAAGTAAATTTCATGCTACAACATGTTGTTCATACAATAACATGCAACTACTGACCGCTTTAGGGTTTGAAAAGCTTAAATATATCCTGCTAGGTCTTCCTCCTTCATGCTTGGGGTTTCCATTAGATTCCTTGGTGTTTAAAAGGGCAATCAACATTTTTCTTGCAAAATTGCAATATTTCTTGCTTAGCAAGTTTTTTCAATTTTTCTTATTTGCAATTTGTGACAACTCCTACCTGTTGACTTAGTTATCCCTTCATATTTCCATGCTAGGGACCCTTCCCTAGGCTAGAGGCCTAATCAATATATTTCCTAGAACTCTATGGCAAGGAATCCCTTGATTCTAAGGTCATTTATTGACTCTTGTAAGGACAATTTAAGACTTTCTATACCCTAGCTAACACATCTAGGTCCATTAACCCTTATTCTACTTACAAAAGCTCTCTTGGAGCATAAAAAAAAAAGAAAAAGAAATGGTGAGGGCCCTATGTTTCAAGGTTCCCCTGCACCATACTCCCCACCAAAGAAGCTAAGTCCCCTCTAGAGACAAAAGGTGGAGATCTATACCCTGAAGCTTAAACTAATTCTTAGGGATCCATGTCTGGTCTTGGTATGAATCCAAGAATCCAATATCCTCTTTTCTTGAAGCTTTGGTTTACGAGGTGAAGCTATTGTTTGAGCATCCTTCTAAGCTTCCTCCACATGCTGATCCACCTCAGTAAGAGGCCCTTTATATCTGACTAAGTTTGCTACATTGAAAATGGGAGAAATAGCTAGATCATCTAGCAGCCCAACCTTATAAGAATTGTTCCCATACTTGGCTAGTATAGGACATGGCCCAATTATTCTCATTTGCAACTTTTTTGAGATTTCCTTGTCCATTCTTACTTTTTTAAGGTGAACCATGACCAAGTCCCCTACACCAAACTAAACTTCTCTCTTCTTGAGGTTAGCTTTGTCCTTGATCTTCTTGGTGTTATCAATGAGGGACTATTTTACTTGCTCATGCACTTCTTTCATAGATTGACTAAAATATTCAGCATAACCACTGTTAGGTACTTGACCATCTAGCTTTCTCAATTCACATACACCCCTAGGATCTATCCCATATACAATCTCAAAGAGACTCTTTCCTGTAGTTCTATTAATTCTATCATTATAAGAAAACTCTACTTGATAAAGGACCAAATCCCATGTCAAATCATACACCTTGAATAAGCATCTTAACAAGTTTCTAGGTGTCCTATTGACCACTTCAATCTAATCATCAGTTTGAGGATGGTAACCTGAACTAAAAGAGAGATTTGTACCTAGTCATTGCTACAAGGACCTCCAAAAATGTCCCATAAATTTTCTATCCTTGTCAAATACAATGCTAGTTGAAAAACCATGAATCCTCAAAACTTCCGTAAAAAACAAGTAAGCAATATGACTTGCATCATTAGTGACCTTGCATGGAATAAAATGACTCATTTTTCTAAATCTATCCACTACTACATAGATTCTATCAAAACCACTCTTTGTTCTAGGTAAACCAACCACAAAATCTATACATACACATTCCCATGGTCTACTTGGTATTGGGAGAGGTTGATAAAGTCTTGGATTTGTAGAAGTCCCCTTTTCTCTTTGACATATGATGTATTGCTCAACATAATCTCTAACATCTCTTTGCATTTTAGGCCAATAGTAGTACCTTTGAACCAATTCCAAGATCTTATTCAAGCCAAAATGGCCACTCAAACTTTCGTTATGTTTTTCTTGGATGAGATTGTCCCTCATGGAACCCTTTGCAACATATAGCTGCCCACCTTTGAAGAGTAATCCGTTGTGTAATGCATAGTATGCAAACTCACCATCAAAGTGATTTAGGTGTTCTTGACACACCTTGTATGCTATTGCAAAATCTCAATCATTTTGGTAGACTTATTTGAAATTGTGCAACCCTATGCTCCTTACTTGGATTTCTTGGACAGTGAGCAACCTTCTACTCAAAGCATTATCTACCTTATTGAGCTGCCCCTTCTTGTGCTTTATGGTGAAGGTATATGATTGTAAATACTCTACCCACTTGACATATCTATGGCTTCATTTTTTTTTGGGTGTTAAGAAAGCTCAAAGCTTGATTATTAGTGAACACTACAAAATCCTTCAGCAAGAGATAATGCCTCCATTTTCTAAGGGATTGAACAAGTGCATAAAGCTCCAAGTCATAAGAAGAGTACTTTTGTTTTGCCTCATTTGTCTTTTCACTAAAGAAAGCCACCGGTCTATTACTTTGGCTTAAGACTCCTTCCACTTCTATATTATTAGCATCACATTCTACAACAAAAGGTTCATTAAAAGTAGGTAACCTTAGGATAGGCTTAGTAGCTACCTCTTTGTTCAATGTTTCAAATCCCTTTTTTTCTATTGGTGTCCACAAAAATTTGGTCTTTATTCCACCCTCAATAGTATCCATCATGGGAGCACATATCCTATTGAAGTTTCTGATGAACTTTCTATAGTACTAAGCTAGGGCATGGAAGATCCTCACTTCATTGGAATTTTTAGGAGTTGGCCAACTCAATATTGCTAAAACTTTGTCTTAACCCATTTTTATATCTCCTTATGATAGAACAAAGCCTAAATAGACTAGTTCTTGCTTAATGAAATCACACTTGTCTATATTGATGGTTAGGTGTTCTTTTTTCAACTTAGCCAATACAATTCTATTACACTCTAAGTGTTCCTCTTTATTCATGCTGAATATCAGTATATCATCTAAACAGACTACCACAAACTTACTTGTGAATTCTTTCAACACCTCATTTATGAGCCTCATGAATGTACTTGGAGTATTGGAAGGGCCAAATGGAATAACTAGCCATTCATAGAGTCCTTTGGTGGTTTTAAAAGTTGTCATCCATTCAGCTCCCTCTTTCATTCTAATATAATGATTGTACATAGAATATTCACATATTCATGAAACCTTAATGCAGAGTGCAGATAAAATGAAAATGAACTAGACTAAACCAAGAAATCAATGTCAAAATGCAAACTCTACGAATGTCCCATGTTTCTCTAGCTACAACTACTAAGAATGCTCTCAGAACAACATCTTAGTGATAGTTCTAGAATGAGAAATATGCTTAAAATGCAGATCTATCAATATGTATGCAAGATCTAAGATGAAAATGTAGATTACATGTGAATAAAAACTCTTAGAATACTATCAAAATGAACATGCAATGAGCTAAACATGTGATAAGATGATAATAAATAACATGAAAACAAAGCTAAAATGCTATCAAAATAACATAAATTTGCTAGAATAACAATGCTAATATGCTAAAGATGAAAATTCTAAATATGCATATAATGTAGATGCCTAAAACTTTGGTCCCTTTACTCTTGAATTCTCCTTCTATTTATAGGATTTTAGAAGTGGTTGGGGTAAGAATTTAGGTTTTACCTTTAACTGGTGGATAGAAGTGAAATTGAAAATATCTCATAAGAGATAAGAGGAGGAGCCCAAAAGTCTTGATTTGAGGCTAAATGTGGATTTCTTTTCAACTAAATTGTCTCATAAGAGACAAGAGGAGGAGCCCAAAAGTCTTGATTTGAGGCTAAATGTGGATATTTATCAATTCTTTATAATATAAAAGAAGTATTTTCATTTTGTGATAATAAATGGATTTATTGATTTAATAAAAGTTCCATTTATTTTCAAAAGTTTGTCTTTTTGCCTCTCCCTTTTGAATTTTATTTTATGATTTTGAATTATTTTTCTCCTCTTTTGAAGTTGATTTAGGTCTTATTAATTTGATAGATGATTTAATTGATTAATGACCTAATGTAATCCTTAATTTGAAAGTTTTTTGTTTTCCTCTAATTTCCTCCTTAATGTCTTGATTGATCAAAATTACGTAATTTAGGTATTTGCCATTTTTTGGGTGTTTACAAATGCTCCTCTTTGAGCTAATATGTGAAGCATTATAGTTCAAAGACTATCCTAATTCTCTAATTTTAGGTCAAATTTTGATGATTGAATGTTTGATCGATGATGTTTTGATGTTTTGAGGTTGATATGATGTATGATTGTCATTAACTTGATGTCTGAGTGTCACTAATTTTGCTGGTTCAATATTTTGATACTGAAATGTTTTGCTTGGATGCCCTGGTTTTGTTTGATTCAATGTTTAAAATTTTGACTAGGGTTGATATTTGAAAATTTTTATGCCCTAGGGTAGAACATTTTTGATATTTGAAATTTTTTGATGCCCCGGTATACTACCTTATTGTTAAGCACCATTGGTGAGATCCATGATGATTTATGTGCCAACCGTGTGTTGACAAGAGACCCAAGATGAAAATAAAAACTAAATGAATGCAACTGTAACTTTTATTGTAAAGAGATGCAAACTAACTATCATCATAGAACATTTAATAAAAAAGTGACCAAGTATAACCACCACTAGCTTAGCTATGGTGATATGAATACTATGTCATGTTGAGAAGTACCACCAATCACAAATAATTTACATGAAAAGTATGATAATTTATTGACAAAAAAATGTTATAGCCATAGTAAATAGAAATAGGTATGCAAACAATCAAATGTCAGATAAAGTCCTCACTTGAGATATCATACAAAATTGGTCAAGGTACACATGGCTTTCCAAACAAGAGGAGGAACTTACAAGTGGACACCAATAATGCATGAAATTAGAGAATCATGAGAATTGAACAATGAAAAATCAAAGGCAAATAAAGTATCATGACTTCATCCTAGTACCTCTATTCAAGTACATCATTAAGGTACTAGAAGTGCATAACAATACAAAAAACTAGTAATTGTAGACCAATAGTGTTGACAGTTGTGTGTAGTAGTTTAAAATTCATTCAAAGCATAGATAAAGTGATTGTAATGGTTGGGCAAAAAATTATGAGATGTGTCAATGGAAATTGGTAGCATAATGCATAGAGTGTGTGTTGGTAGAGAAGGTTGGTAGAAATTTTTTGGAGGTAACTATGGTGTGGGAATGGTAAAAGTGCACTTGGTATGAGTGTGGCAGGAAGTGAATGCATGGTAAGGTCATTAAAGAGTGAGTCCAGGTGAGTGGTGGCCATAAATATTTGGATAGCATGGGAATGGAATGAAGCAAGGTGAAGAGTAAAATGTAGTCGTTAGAGTGATTGAGAAGTCTAAGGTAGTGTGTACGTGAAAGCATGTCAGGCTCACTAGATTAGTCATAGTAGGAGGGTGATGCTAGCTAGGGAAGGTGGATTAGACAAGGGGAAAGAGAAAAGCACATTTATCAAACCTCTAAGGAGCTAGTGTACTAGCCTAAACTACAAAGTGAATCATGTCAGGTAGGACAAAGATTGGCACAACCTGAAGATGTGGGAATAAGGGTAGAAGAAATAAAGTCATCAGTGTTAATGATGTTGTCAAGGACTATAGCACAATAGCCATTTCACATGGTAATGGATGACAATGAGCCGATGATGCAGGTAGAGAATACTCTGCCTGAGATGACAAAGAGTATGTCTAAAGTAGAGGAGGAGGTAGGGGAGATAAAAATCTCCTAAAAAATCCATGGAAAAAGCTCCAAGGAGTGTGGGAGATATTAGTATGGGTGAGGAGACGAGTGGAAGATATTAGTGTGGGTGCCATTTTGTACATGGAATATTTGCATATTCATGAAACCTTAATGTAGAATGTAGATAAAATGAAAATGAGCTAGACTAAACCCAATAAATCATTGTCAAAATGAAAACTCTACGAATGTCTCATGTTTCTCTAACTACAATTGCTAAGAATGCTCTCAGACAAGCATCTCAATTCTAGAATGAGAAGTATGCTTAAAATGGAGATGTATTATTATGTATGCAAGATCTAAGATGAAAATGCAGATAACATGTGAATAACAACTCTTATAATACTATCAAAATGAATATGTAATGAGCTAAACATGTGTAAAGATGATACTAAATAACATGAAAACAAAGCTAAAATGCTATCAAAATGACATAAACTTGCTAGAATAAAAATACTAATATGCTCAATATGAAAATTCTAAATATGCCTATAATGTAGATGCCTACAACTTAGGTCCCTTTGCTCTTGAATTTTCCTTCTATTTATAGGATTTTAGAAGGGGTTGGGGTAAGAATTTGGGTTTTACCTTTAACTAGTGGATAGAAGTGAATTGAAAATGTCTCATAAGAGACAAGAGGAGGAGCCCAAAAGTCTTGATTTGAGGATAAAAGTGGGTTTTATTTCAACTAAAATGTCTCATAAGAGACAAGAGGAGTCAAAAAGTCTTGGTTTGAGGCTAAATGTGGGTTTTATTTCAACTAAAATGTCTCATAAAAGACAAGAGGAGGAGCCAAAAATTCTTGATTTGAGGCTAAATGTGGATTTCTTTTCAACTAAACTGTCTCATAAGAGACAAGAGGAGGAGCCCAAAAGTCTTGATTTGAGGCTAAATGTGGATTTTTCTCAATTATTTATAATATAAAAGAAAGATTTTCATTTTGTGAGGATAATTAGATTTATTGACTTAATAAAAGTTCCATTTATTTTCAAAAGTTTTTCTTTTTCCCTGTCCCTTTTGAATTTCATTTTATGAATTTGAATTGTTTTTCTCCTCTATTGAAGTTGATTTAGGTCTTATTAATTTGATAGATGATTCAATCAATTAATGACCTGATGTAATCCTTAATTTGAAAGTTTGTTGTTTTCCTCTAATTTCCTCCTTAATTTGCATTGATTGATCAAAATTGTGTAATTCAAGTCTTTGCCAATTTTTGGGTGCCTACAATGATAACCACTTTTAAGGTCTATCTTGGTATATACTTAGCCCCTCCTAAGAAATCCATTAAGTCCTCAATCCTAGGTATGGGAAACATATACCAGATTGTGATCTTGTTTATGGCTCTAGAATCTATGCATAATCTCCATGTTCCTCCTTTCTTTGGTGCCAGAATAGTAGGCATGACACATGGGCTGATGCTCTTCCTTATCAACCCTTGATCCATCATCTCTTGTACTTGCTTTATAACTTTCCTATTCTATTTAGAAGTTAGCTTGTAAGGTGCCTTGTTTGGAAGAGATGTTCTTGGACCTAAGTCTATTTGATGGTTGATTGTTCTTTTAGGTGGTAGTACTACTAGTGTCCCATCTAATATAATGTCCTTGAATTCATCTAAAATCTATTGCACCTCATGAGGTATGTCCTCCTTTTTAGCCTCTCTTTCTTCCTTAGGTTTCACCACAATAGCATAACCCACTCCCTCTTCTTTGTCAAGAGTTTTCATGAACTCTTTCCCCTTCAAAAAAAACACATTAGGTCCACTTCCTTGATTATCAGATTCAAGTAATGACTAAATTTTATGACTCACCCCATCCTTCTTGAATGTGTATGAGTTGATCTCACCATTGTGTATGGCTTTCCTATCAAATTCCCATGGTCTAGTTAATAAAAGGCGACAAGAATCCATGGGCAAAACATCACATAAAATCTTGTCTTTCTATCCTCCTATGGTGAACTCAATCTATGCTTGCTCATTCACAAAATCATGTTGCTCCTTGTTTAACCAAGTGATCTTGTAGGGAGTGCTATGAGGTATTTTAGGAATCTTGAGTTTAGCTAAGGCTTACTCTAAAATTATGTTATTAGTAGACACTAAGTCTATGATAAATTTAATAACCTTTCCCATAATATTACATCTCACCCTAAATAGTGATCTTCTTTGGTTGGGCTCTCCTTTGACTAGTTTTTTAATAAGGATCCTCTTTATCATCAAGTTCTCCCCACTTTCAGAATCCAATTGGATATCAAGTGACTTCACACTTAAAGCATCTTCATGAATGTATGCTATCTTCTCTTCTCCTTATCATGCGAATCCCTTTTCAGGACACCTATAGGTAGGGTACCCAAGTTTTTGACAATGGAAACACTTCATTATAGCAAAATAGGATGGTCCCCTTCCTCCTAGTGATCTACCTTGGCCTCTACCTCTACTTGAACCACCTCTTTGACTAGTTTCTCCACTTTTTTTAGTCATCTTGGACTCGCCTTGGGATCTACCTCCATTTCTTGTACCTCCATAGCTTCCCCTATGTCCTCTACCATCTCTACCTCTTCCTCTATTCTTTGAGGTATAGTCTTTCTTTATTTTTCCTTCCTCTTCCACCATGAGAGCCATTTGATAGCACTAATGGACTATTTTAGGAGTAACAAAACTCATGTCTTGTTGGATAGACCACTTGAGTCCATTCAAATATCTTGCAAACTCGATGCTTTCATCTTCTACCACCTTGGATCTTAAGCAAAATTTTTGGAACTCTTCAGTGTAAGAGTGCACATCTATATCTTTTTGCCTAAGATTTTGTTTTCTTCAATGCAACTATATTTCATAATCCTCAGGAATGTAAGTTTGTTTGATTTTAGCCACCATTCCTTTCCAAGTAGCAATGGTACCTTTCCCTTCTTTTTCCCTCTTTGTTTGAACAAACTTCCACCATGTTAGAGCAATACCTCTTAACCTTGATTTTGCCACCTTGACTTTTTGAGCATCAGAGACACCATCACATTCAAAATGGTTCTCCAATCCTTCAATCCATTCCATGATGAGGTCTAGATCCATCTTACCACTAAATTAAGGAATGCCTTCCAAGGTTTACTATTTATTACTTTTAGTGCCTTCAAGAAAGGCTCTTATGGTATAATAGGGTCTAGTGTTGGGGCTTCTTCCTCCAACTCAGTCTCTTTCTCTTTGGCTTCCTTCTCTTATTTCTACTCCGTCTTTTCCTCGACGTTATCTGCTATGTCTTGGACCTCACCAAACAACTATTCAAGTTGTGCCAATCTTTCTCTCAAAGACCTATTGCCTTCCTCTTGCTTTTCTACTTTCTTCTCTTTTTCTTTTACTTTCTTGGCCAATTCAACATTGTTCACCATTGTGCTAGAACCACTAGATTCAGTAGGTGATAGCATTTACCTTTCTTTGCACTTGGTTTTTCCCACACCTTTTGTAGGCTCTAATACCACTTGATAGCGAGAATAGAGATGAACCAATCACAGGCTCATGCTTCTTTTCTACTTTTGAGACTTAAGGTGTCTTGCTAGATCATCACATGGACTTATAGGATACTTCTAAAGAAAAGAAACCCCAATCCTAAACCCTATTCCTCCATCTTGATCAAACTTGACCTCTTGTTATCTTCCAGACTTCCATTCTAGATGGAGAGCGTATAAGGTCTTCCAACTAAACTAGGTCTTTTTGACCATTCTAGATATCCAACATATAGGATCATGGAGAAGACACAAAACTTTGCAATGCACTCCTTTGGTATTTCAAAAAAACTCTTTGTGATTAGGCTTCCTACCAATTTCACCCTTTTCCTCAAAGTAGGGCTACAAAGAAGAGCCCCAACTAGCCCTATTTATCCTACAAAATAGGGATTTTCTCCAATTTTCTCCACTAACCAATCCAAACAGCCTTCATGGAACTCTATTCATATTGTGAGTACTTTGAGATTTTCTAGGTTTTAGACCCTAGAATGGTTGTACAATACCTATGCTAAATTTGAGGGTTTTTGAGGGTTTACAACACCAAATTTTTGTTTGGCTTTGTTAGGTGTCTAAATTGATTGGTCACACCTTATCCTTCTACCTAATGGATCTCCTCTCACTCCCCTTCAACCTCAATGTACACTTTGAAAGAAATCTCCACAATCCTGCATACAATAAGCTTTGTTATCTAATTCTTCCCTAGTTGGGCATGCTCTAGGTTGCCTAGGGTAAGAGCTTAAAAATGCCTCCCATGATTTTGAGGGCCCCTAATTTTGCAAATGTGAAGTAAATTATGTACACTCACTATCCCCAAGAGTCTATAGAAGTCTTATGGTGGGATAGTGTGTTACACCTTTTCCAATAGAAACTATCTGGAAGAGAACACTAGATTGGCTTTAAGCAAAGATTTCTAAAACTATGAAACAAAGTACAATCAAAACAAACTTTTTGAAACAAAAGTTTCTTAATTAATCCTATCTACCATGCCAATAGGTATGATACACAAGAAAAATGTTCCAAAACCTTCCAAACTCAGACTTTCAATCTTTTTACAAGCAAATCTCATGCTACAACATGTTGTTCGTACAATAACTTGTAACTACTAACCACTTTAGGGTTTGGGAATCTTAAATATGTCCTCCTAGGTGTTCCTCCTTCATGGTTAGGGTTTCCATTAGCCTCCTTGGTGTTTAAAAGGAAAATCAACATTTTCCTTGCAAAATTGCAAAATTTCTTGCTTAGCAATTTTTTTTCAATTTTTCTTATTTGCAATTTGTGATAACTCCTACTTGTTGACTTGGCTATCCCTTCATATTTCCATGCTAGGGACCCTTCCCTAGGCTAGAGGCCTGATAACTAGATTTCTTATAACTCTATGGCAAATAATGCCTTGATTCTAAGGTCATTTACTGAGTCTTCTAAGGATAGTTTGAGACTTGCTATACCCTAGCAAACACACCTAGGTCCATTGACCCTTAGTACTTGCGAAAGCTCTCTTGGAGCACCACACAACTAAATTGAAATGGTGAGGGCCCTATGTTTCAAGGTGCCCCTGCACGATTGCACCACCCACCATTGAGAAGGGGAAGGTAATTATATGTTTTAAAGTCATTAAATGCAAATATAGTTATATATGTACTTTTTAGTTGTTTGTACTAATAAAATGTTATTGTATTGTTTATTTTATAGCTGGTTGTCTATGATGATGCACATACCTATATTCACAATCACAAACTATTGGACATTTCAATTTGCAGCGAGAGCCCTATAATGTGTATATTTATTAATATTTGTTACTTATCTTAATGCTTTTTGAATATAAAGAAATTATTGTCATCATTGTAAAAACTATATTCTTAACTATTGTAGGAAACACGTGATGTGATAGAGGGGGATCAATAGGGTTTTGTATCTTTGCTCACTTAGCCAATATTTGACAATCAGAGATAGCTTGAGGTAAATTATAATTTGAGTTCTTGATTATGTTATCATTAATAACATTATATTTTTAGTATTAGATCAATTTGGAAACCATACAAAAATGTTTAGGTTAGACTTAGTGAGGTGCATGCTTTGTCAATGATATATGGGAGGACTCTTGAGCAATAGAGGAAGGCATGGAGAGAGGTGCCTTCATTATTGATCAATATGAATTTGAATACATTTATATTTTATATGTACAAATTATTTAATTAACTAGTATAACTTGGATTTTTTTTTTTGGTTCATATAGGAGCTAAAGAGTTTAGAGAGTGCATCAAAGAGGCTCCATTTTGATGATCCTCCTATAGCCTAGGATATAGTAGTTTTTTATGGATTCCTTAGGCACATTTTTAGATAGCATATGCCATATTTTATGCATAAACCTTTATTTCATAGACATATTTTGATGGCATGCACCATATTTTGTATATGGATGTATATTTTGACATACATTTGAATTGAATTTATGTATGATTATATATTATATCATTATGAATTGTTTTACATGTTTATTTGTATAGTGTTTGGAATCTTGTTAATTGAACTTTTGTTCATTGGATTCTTGTTTATGGTTTATGAAATCTTATTCATTGTAGTCTTGTTCATTAAAATCTTTTTCATGGTTTATGAAATCAATATCACACTAACAAAAAAAAATTGAGCTCCTCCAAAGATTTAAGCAACCCAATAATCAAAATTCCTCCTTAGGAAAATATAGCCAAAAGCAAAGACAAGCCCTTTAAATTTTTCAACATTGAACTAACCACAAACAAAAAAAAAAAAAAAAAAAACAACAATGACTTTGAGTTATAACTCACAAAGATCATTTCTCAAATGTTCTTAATGCACCTTGTTGGAACTTTGATGTGTGGAGTTTACAAAATTTCTAGTGATGAATAGATGCCATGATGAATGGTTCAAAAGTTGCACATTGGTGCAACAATTCACTAAGAAACACTATGAGGTTTGGCATCAACTGAGATCACTATGCTAATTTTAAACAAAATTGAATATCATGGTCCTTTAACATTTGATAGTTCTTCAATATGCCTCATGAGTTTTGAGTTACAAGCATTAAAAGAACACAACCCAAACGTGCTTAGGCCACCTTGGAGATGCTTTGATTCAGGGTGCTAGAAAACATTCTAGGCTCTCTATGGTCAAAATAGTGGTGTCACTATGGTTCATTCTTCCATCCAAATCTAATGGTGCTGATGAAATGATGTCATGATGAATGGTACAAAAATTGTGCATTGGTGAACTAATTTACTGAGGAACACTATGAGGTTTGGCATCCACCAAGATCTATGTGTCAATTTCAAACAAAATTGAATATCCCAAAGTAGTGAGAGGTTATTGTGGGCATCAATATCAAAAATGTTACCATCTTACATTCCTTGATAGGCCTCATGAGTTCCATGTTACAAGCATCGAAAGATCTTAACCCAAATGTGCTTAGGGCACCTTGGAGATGTTCTAGTTTCAGGTGCTTGCAAATTTTCTAAACTCTTTGTGGTCAAATTGATGTCAATATGGTTCCCCTAGAAATCTAGAGCTAACAATGTTGACAAAATATGCCTCGATAAATAGTTCAAAAGTTGTGCACTAGTGCACGAATTCACTAAGGAACATTGGGAGGTTTGGTATTGACTAAAATCACTATGCAAATTTCAAACAAAATTGATTCTCATAGAATTGAGAGAGGTTATTGTGGGCATCAATATCATGGTCCTTTAGCATCTAACATTATTCAGTGGGACTCACAAGGTATGAGTTACAAGTGTCGAAAGATCACAACCCAAATGTGCTTAGGGCACCTTCGAGACACCCCAGTTTAGCATGGTCATGAACATTCTAGGCTCTTTGTTGTCAAAATAGTGGTGTCAGTATGGTTCACCCAAACATCCAAAGCTAAGGATGCTGATGAAATGATGCCATGGTGAATAGTTCAAAAGCTACACACAAGTGCACCAATTCACTAAGGAACACTATGAGGTTTGGCAACAATCGAGATCACTATGCCAATTTCCAAAAAATAGAATCTTGTAAAACTAAGAGAGGTTATTTTGGGAATTTATATCATGGTCTATTACCATCTAAAATTTCTTTAATAGGCTTCACAAGTTTCAACTTACAAGGGTTAGAGGATTGCAATCCAAACATGCTTAAGGCACGTTGGAGACGCTCTAGTTCGAGGTGCTTGCAAACATTCTAGTCTCTCTGTGGTCAATGTAGTGGTCTCATTGGGGTTCACCTAGCATCTAAAGATAATAAGTCCAATAAAATTATGTCACGATGAATGATTTGAAAGTTGCGCACCGATGCACCAATTCATTGTAAAACATTGTAAGGTTAGGCATCAAGTGAGATCATTGTGCCAATTTCAAAGAAAATTGAATTTTTTAGAACTGAGAGAGGTTATTGTAAACATAGATATTAGGGTCCTTTAGCATCTAACAATTATTTAATACAACTTATGAGTTTTGAGTTACAATCGTCAAAAGATTGCAGCCCAAACGTGCTTAAGACACCTTGGAGATGCTTTGGTTTGGGGTGCTCGTGAACATTCTAGGCTCTCCATCGCCAAAATAGTGGTGTCCCTAGGGTTAACCTAACCATCTAGAGCTAATGACATCAATGAAATGATTCCATGTTGAAAAGTTCCAAAGTTGCATACTGGTGCACCAATTCACTGAGGAACACTTTGAGGTTTTGCATTAACTAAGATTGTTGTTCTAATTTCAAATAAAATTGAATCTCATAGAATTGAGAGAGGTTATTGTGGGAATCAATATCATAGTCCTTTATCATCTAATAGTTCTTCAATAGTCCTAATGAGTTTTGATTTATAAGATTCAAAAGATTGTAGCCCAAATGTAGTTAGGGCACCTTGGAGATGCTTTGGTTCAGGGTGCTCACAAACATTCTAGGCTCTTCATGATCAAAATAGTAGTGCCATTAGGGTTCACTCAAACATTGTGAACATGATAAATATTTATTATATGAACTAAAAAATATGACTTTTATACTCCCTCCATTTTGTTTAATGACCATGACTACTTTGACCAATATAGACTAATAGGCTAAATGATTACATAGACATCCACAAGAATTTACAATTAATCTATTTAATATGAATACACAAATTTGTGAACCTTATGAAAAGATATAATAAATCAATGAGTTCATATTTCCAATATTTCAAGTGTTTCATCATAATTACTATTGAAATGACATAAATATGAATATATCTTTGTCGTACAAGGTTATGCACATGCAACAAAAGGTAGGAAATGTACATCCTTGTGCATACTAAATTCCTTGTGTATATCATTGACATAACCATATTATATGTACACAATTACCAAAAATCCTAGAGACTAAACTATCATAGAATTTGTCTTTGTTTCACTACTTAAAATTGTTTGTATCTTTATGCATTGTTACTGTTGAGGATGCCTACAATTCAATATTGTAGTAAATGTTAGTATTATAGGAATTTAGTATTAAGTACAAGTATAGGAATATAATTATCACATGAAACTAAATTTAAAGCATATTATGAACATATATAACCTTTTTTTGAGTTAGTATACCTAGTGAAGTGCTCTTAAAGGGTCATCTCTTTGATTGACGGTCTCCAATAAGGCTCCATGATCAACATTACTAATAGTAAGATGTTCTTTTACTTTTTGTCTTCCTTGATGCTTTAAAAACTTCACAATTTTGGCTATAATAAGATGTGAATATATGAGAATTGTTTTTTGCTTCTCATAGTCTTTGAATATAAGAATTCCATTTTTTCTAAGCATGTATGTCTGCAACAATGTTCCGACAATAGCAACTGAACCAGTAGGATATGTGAATCCATCATCTATAATCAGTTGTGACTAATTTTGTTTACCTCTTTTTGGGCATTTTTTTTGCATGAGGTCAATGTTAGGAATCCATAGTGTAATTCCTCTCTTGAAAAGAAAATCTTTTTAAGGATCCACTCCAAGGTTCAATGTTTGTCTTGCAACGTACCAAAATTTTCTCAGTAGAAGATAAATGTGAATGTCCACGAGGAGGCCTTTGCTGGTTCCAAAAACTCTTTTACCTTGGAATCAAATAAAATCTATTCACTGTCTCAAAAATATCACACCAAAAGAATAATATTTTCTATTTTCTATTTTTCAATGAATGCAACTCTAACAATGCAGCTAAAATGAGGTCCTAATCTAATGGGGGGGGGGGGGTGGTTAGCAAAGCAAATAATGAAATTGAAAGAAAATAACATGAAATCAAATAACTTGAAAGTGAAATTCCTAAACGGACATAAGCTACAGAACACACCATGCTGCGAGTTAAACCTTCAAAGAAATTGGTAGGAAACCAATAAAAATAAGAGCAACGCTTCCTAGAATCCATTGATGCAATCGTCAGTGAGAATCTTTAACAAATCGAATGATGTTTCACTCTTCATCAAATTGCAAGGCTACAAAAAGAGCACTCATACGAGACAAAAAGCTATGTAGACACAATCGGGTGATCTCTTCTCAAGCTCGTTGTGTTAACAAAATTCATATATATGTAGCAAACACCAAAACTAAAATATCGTACAACCAGAAACAATGTAATAAACCTTTGGCTCAATCACAATCTCATGAATAAATCTACAAAACAATGACACATTCAGGCAAGAATAACTACACTCTGAATGCTAGCACCAAAAGCATAATTTTATTGCATAATAACGACGACCCTTTTTACATTTTACAATGGGGTGTTTATAAGAAATCATCTCCTCAATTTGTGTTGAGAGTGAGAGATATCTTAATGCAATAAAATGCTCTTAAAACATTTAAACAAATTAAATATATACAAACTAACAATCTAACTAGTGCTTAAAGGGACTCCATCCATATTTTATTCATTAATTGGATGCATGAGCCCTTTACATGTCGAAAACAATGAAATCATGAGAGAGAAAGTAGGAGGAAGCCATCAGTTGAAGTAGAAGTGCATGGAGACACCAAAAATAGAAGCTAGCCCTTCACTTGATGTGTGTCAGTGTTAAACTTGCCCTCAGAATGTGCTCCAAATGCATGGAAAGTGATTTTTTTGGAATTGGTAGTCAACAGTCAGTGCACCTCTAAATTGCGGAGCTACATGAAAATGCAGAGTTGTGGATCTGTAGACCTACGGATCTACAGAGCTGCGGACCTCAATTCACCAAAAAATCAAAGTTCTCAATTTTGAAAATAGTTTATGGGTTTTGCTCAAATGAGGTTTTAGATCACTTTTTGTATATGCTCCATGCCCCTTTCTGATGATTTACACCCTCTTTATAGCCAATTACTTTCGTAAACTTGCACTCCCTCTGCTTCTTCAATCGAAAATCTCAAGGCACCTATATTGAATCTGTTCCCTAATAGCTGCATAAGATAAGGAACCTAATTTGCTTTATGTGTCCAACTCTGTATCTTTGACCTGTGTCTTCTCTCCACCTGTCCAATCCTTCCCGGCAAGAAACCATGTGATCCAGATTATCCAAGATGATCAAATGTTTGCAACTTTTTCATATTTTTCACAAATTTTCTAGGCATTTTTAAATGACCTTTTTGGAGGTCTTCTACTCAAAATTTCAAGTTGAAACTTACATCGGTCCCTAAAATTGGGCAGTTGAAGGCTCACTATTTTAGGGATTGGAATTAGATCTTCAATTCTTCTTTCCAATGGTGTAAGCACTTCTGAATTTCGAGGCCCGAGTTAAAAGTTATGATCTCGACAAGTTGAGGATGCAATTTTTACCTACAAAAGAAGCAAACATTAGTCCATAGAGTGAACAATGAATAGCAAAAATGATAGCTACTCAAACAAAACTGGAGGTGAATCTTGAAATCTAGCTATGTTTGAAATTCTGAAGCCCCAAAATTTAGTTAAGTCTGGATTCCTTAAGCCCTGAAATTTGGCTAACTCTAGATTTCTGAAGACTTGAAATTTCTTAGAATCTTTACCTTATCTCCGGGAGGTCTGAAACCTATCTCAAAAGATTCGTCACATATATTAAAATATATCTCAAGTATAAGGAATTAAATATATCTTAAGTATAAGGAATTAAATGTACAATTTAATTGCTTATACTTAAGATATATTTTAAAATATTTAATTCCTTATACTTAAACGATATATTTTAAACCCCTCTCATTGGCTATTCAAGCAAAATTGGAGGTGAAAAAATAGCTTGGCAAGGGCACATGGTCCTTGGTAGCGTGGCGGTGCGAATGCGCACAAGGCACCTTGATCATGTGCGCGGCACTGCCTTTTTGTGGCGCGTGTGCAGCCCTTTGGTGGTGCTCACACACTCTGCCTTGGTGGCATGTGCGCAGCTCTCTGGAGGTGTGCGGTGCCCTTGGCTGCGCGCGCGACCCTCTGGTGGTGCGCATGCTACCTTGGAGGCACGCGCTTCGTCTTGGCAGCACGCGCGACCCTCTGTTGTGGTGCGCGAGCGCGCTTGGGGCATGTAGAATGGCCAAGGGCAGCGCACACGCTACCTTGGAGGCACGCACTCCGTCTTGGCAGCATGCGCGGCCCTCTGTTGTGGTATGCAAGCGCGCTTGGGGCGCGTAGCCCTTGGTGGCGCACGCGTGCCCTCAGCAGCGTGCTTGATTTTTTATTTTTATTTATTTTTATTTTTATTTTTTTAGTTTTATTATTTTTTTTGTTATTTTTAAATTTTTTTAAAATTTTATTTTATTTTATTTTATTTTTTTTGTGATTTTTTCAATTTTTTATTTTTTTTGTTATTTTTTCAATTTTTAATTTTTAATTTTTTTTGTGTTTTTTGGACTCAACTTTTAAACAAAAATTCTTCTCCTGACTCTCGAATTTTGAGTCCGGGAGTCAAAAAAAGTAGGGGGTCCCCATTCCTAGTGAGGAATGGGGCGTGTGTTGTGGACACCACAACACCTCTTACACAATGTGCTAATAAATAATCTAATTTATCACCATTCCCTTGTAATACAAAGACCTATCTTGGCTGAAGATGATTTGATAGATGGTTATCGTCAACAAAACTGTCAATGTCATCATTTTTTTATAGAAGTCATGATAGATAATGTGGAGCCCATGTATCCACCCACTCACTTGACTCACAATGATCCCAACCACAGTGAAAACAACTAGGACAAAAGAAAGCTAGTTGTTGTGTCCAAATGGTACATATACTACAATTAGAGATGCAAAATGAATGCATCTTTGAAAAATCTCTGACTATAGAACAATCCAATCTATCACCTAAGGGTCCCTCCTCAACCAACCAAAAGTATCTATAGACTACTGAATGAAGATTTCCCTTTGTGATGGTGTAGATGTACACCAATCAACTATGGTACAAGCATCAAGAAGTTCTGCTGCTGAAATCTTCATTTGCTACTTCACTAGAGCTCTCTTCACACATGCGCCTAATCCATCATCCTCCCCTTTTCCATGTCAAAACTCAAAAAAGCTCCAAATATGAAGTACAACCATATTTACAACCAATAAAACATGCAAGCATTCTTCAATTGACCTGTACAATTATTTGACCAATTGAGATGTCTATCCATAGAAACATCATGTTCTTGCAAGAACTCAAAATAATTCCCAAGATAATGTTGGAAAAACTCTTGAGAGTGAGATCTATCATCGCTCATATAAAAATGGTACTCTCAAAATATCCCCCTATTATTTTTCGCACTATCAAGGGAATGTGTATATGTTATGTGGAAAAAAATAGCAATATGAATGGAATGTAATATTTAGATTATATCTCATTTTGGGGTTGTAATGTATAGTCATGTGCAAAATCAATAATTGATATAATAATGCCAGTGGGGATAGTGTCCTTACACATTCTAAATTGTTGATCCAACCATTAAGAACTATTATTATGCCTTGCATACCTATAAAAAGATTTTTTTAAAATATAAAACAAAACCAACTCACATCTAGAGCCTTGACCTCCATTCTTCAATGTGTATTTCACTATTTCATAAACCTTGTTTGAAACTAATGCCTTTCCAATATCTTCTTCACACCCCTCATTCAAACATGTCAAGAAAAATTGAAAAATTGCTACATTGTAAGCACTTCTCATTTTAGCAATCATTTCTATAAAAGAAACAACCATCATCTGTAGGACATAAGAATTGATCTAGTAATGATCTTGATGATTTTGGAAGGTAAGTAGAACCACTAATTTACAAATTTTTATTAATATGCAAAGCAAAATAGATGTAGCATAATACATCATGGTGCATAGAAAACTCTACATGATATTTGTAACAATATGTACTTCAAATCTTAAGAGGCACAAAATAAAAAGGGCTTCATTGATTCAAAAGCCCGTTGTGATAGATGCAATATTGGATTAATCTCACAAAGCTATTTGAACCAAATTTTTTGACTTACTTCCAAATGATGTTTTTGATGTAGGGTGTGGTCTTTATTTCGAATTCTTAACTTGAAAACATCCTTCACATTTGGTAACACTCTTGAGCTAGAGTGCCAAAATTATGCAATTTTTTCCTTCACACTCTCTATTTGTTTCTTACCAGAATGTGGAAGTCTCCACAATAAGGCCATGCATCAGTTTGAAGAGGATCGTCAAGTCTCTCTCTTCTTTGGAGTTCTCTACTAAAAGTCATACGAATTATGTTTAAGTCAACACAAGTTTGTATAATAAATCCCGCTTTTCTCAAATATCAAGAAAGTTTTAAAAACCTTACAAGCATATGTCTTGTTATTTTCCCTTCTCTTTTTTCCTATGCTATTGAGAGCACTGAAAAGATTCTTCACAATAATGCATTTCTCTCTGTATGCACCCTAAAATGGTCACCTAGACTATGGGCCCCAATTCTACAATTTATCAATTTCTTGAATCAATTTTTATCAATTTCCTAAATCAATGCATCACAATATTTTATTGAATCAATTCAAATCATTTTCCTTGATCAAATTGCAATTAATTTAATTATTTGAAAATATTTCCTATTTTTTGATCATTTCATCAATAATCCTATTTAATTAAAAGAAAACATCCTTTTAAATAAATAAAATAATCTTATTTAATTAAAATAAAATCTCTCTTTTTATTAAATAGCTTTATCTTATTTAATTAAAAGAAAACATCATTTTAAATAAATAAAATAATCTTATTTAATTAAAAAAAATCTCTCTTTTAATTAAATAGTTTTATCTTATTTAATTAAAATCTTGCTTTAAATTAAAATATCTTATCTTATTTCATTCAAAGAAAACCCCTCTTTTAATTAAATAAATAAATCTCCACTTAAAACTCTCTTTTTTATAAGAAAAGCAAATAAATCAAATAAAGGTTCCCATTTTTTGTACATATCTCTAAGTGGTGAGCTTTTTCCTCTTACTTGTCTTTTTAGGGATTTATTCCACATTGCCCTTGTGAGAAGCTTCCCACCTCCACAGTTTTTATTATAAGGAGCCCTCTTGTTCTCATTGGGATAGAGATGTTAGTTGCTATAGTATTGTTATGTTGTAGGTTTGGAGAGCAATTTTGGAGGAGTGTGAGCCTTAGGGTTTGGACATTAGAGCTTCATTGCAACTTCTCTCTTCTTTTCTTCTTCTCTCATGCTTCTATGGATTTCATCATCATGCTTCATTCTTACATTTTCAAATTATCTTAGAGTCATATTTGCTTCATAGATTAATCTTGCATTGTTATTTCTTTGCATAGATTAGATTTCCTTTCTTTCATTGCTTTGCACTATTATCATTTAGATTAGCTTGCATCTCCATTTGCATGCATATTTTGATCTTTCAATCTCTTATTTTATGGTGTACTTGCATGGGCACAAACTAGGTCAAACTAAGGACCTCCATTACAAACCCTTGCACTCCATGAACAAAGAGCTATGAATCGCCATTTGAGTTCTCATTCTTGAGCAATCTTGGATATAATGATTCATAGAAGTGTGTCAACATTTTAGCACACAGTCTCTATTTTTTTCATTTGAGTTTTCAATTTTGATAGCATATGTCTTAATTTTTGCATCTTTAATAAATGCACAAAAGATGACATCTCTCCACCAATGTCTTTTTGCCAAAAAACTATTCATATAGTCTTGAAGCCCCCAACCAAACCATTCTATGTGATCTCTTCCAATGTTCTTGCCTCATCAATCTCTACTAACCACTTCAATTTTCTAGCAGGTTAAGGGTCAAATTATTTTCTCCCTTCATTATAAGGAACCTCATTTCAATTATAATAAGGAGGAGTGTAAGGTTCATTTGCAACATTATCACTATCATTCTCAATTGTTATATTTTCCCATTCAAGCTCTATAATTTCCTCTTTGATTAATACATTGTCATTCATGACATTAACTTGATTCATATTATCAAATTCAATATCATCTTCATTGGAAAACACTATTACAGGTTCAACCTTGTTAACATTTAACATACCTTGTCTCTTTTTATGATTGGTTTCCTTATCTTTTTCCCTATATTCTCTAATTCCTTCATTCATCACCTTCCTCCTTTCTTTGGAATTTTGTGTACTACTACTCCCCATAGTGTTAGCAATTTTAGGACACCTAATAAACTAATTCAATCAATTTCCAAAAGTATGGGCACCAAAATTTGTCTTTTCCCTGCAAAACTCTAAAAACTTGTAAAAAAAGCATTTGTATTTTTACATGTCTTAGATAAGGGAACCACAGTCACATTTTTAAAAAATTCCACGAGTAAACTATCAGGTATCTAATATATCACATACCTGATATCTCTTGCCTAAATATATAAAGAAATCAAATGGAAAATGGAGACCTGGGATTGAAAGTTGAGGAAGGGTCCTCATTATCCCCTCCATGATCCAAGTAAGGTGTTATATCTATTACAAATCACATTTTTGTTCAAGTTTGTTATAATATGCTTGTAATATAAGATGAGTAACTGAGAGGGGAGGGGTGAATTAGCTACCTCAAAAATAGATCCCAGATCCCTTAGATTTTAGTACAAAATAAACTGTGAAAATTGAATACTGTCGAAGCTTAACAAACACACATAAAATGTTGTAACTTGGTTAATGTTGAATATACTCAGTAATTACTTAACATGCAAATATTAGATGTTATCTTTGATTACCATTATTTTAACTTAGGTGCAAACACATAAAAGAAAATAACATTAACACATTTGACACCAATATTTAATGTGGAAACCCAATTTTGGAAAACCACCAATTGCAACTAGTTATTATTTTCACTCTTCTAAAGTGAGCCCTATTAAGAGCCAACCCCATTAAAAGTTATAAAAAACACTATTAAGTGTGACCCTATTAAAGGATTTAATCACCTTTTTAAGAGTGGCCTTGTTAGAGGTGTTTGGACAATTCAATAGAACTACCACCTTGTTAGAGGTTTTACAAACAACTATTAAACCAACTCTATTAAGAGATTTAGATCACTGCTACAATGGTTAGAGAGTAACAATGAGATGACCTAATTTTTGATGCAACTAAATTGCTGATTGGAGATCTTTGTTCTGGCTTGTAATTGATCCTTCCTGATTGAATATATAATTTTTATCTTCACAAGGATATTCTACTTATCCTTTTGATTTACTTCCTTACTGCATCATTAGATCTTCAAAATCTTCCATGTATTTACACTCTTACACACCTTCAAATTCTCAACTTGAGCTTATACTTATATCATTCATATTGTCAAGTTAGCTTATAAGCAAATTAGAATAATTAATATTCATCTCCTCAGTTGGCTAGAACCAATAGATAAACCAATTAAGCTCAATATGCCAACATAAGAAAATCCTTCAATAGCTGACCCTACACTTAGTTAACACTACATATTCATGAAGATCTTTTGGTAATCGAGTGAGCTTAGTTAACACTCATCTTCTTCAGAATTTCCTTTGATTCCCGAGTTAACTTGGTAGACACTACCATCTAAACTAGGAAAACACAAGAATGCTCAGTAGACACAAAAAACTATCTTCATTGCCTGAGTGAGCTCGACATGCATTGACTGATAATGATATGACATTTGTGTAACATCAAAGACAATACACAATTGATCAATTGTATCCAACAATCTTCCTCTTTGGTTTTGATGGAAACATAATATGTCATAACACAATGAAATTTTTGGAACAAGAATAAAGTAAGGAACATATCCTTAGTTTCATTTTGATTCACATCTATGAGAGCTTTTTCTATCAGTATGAACTCTTTTTTCCCTCAAATTCTCCCTCTGTAAGAAAAATTTTGTTAACAACTTTTATCAAGTTCATTCTCCTTCTTAGACATCTCTATGTTAGCATACTTCTCCCTCTTATAGAAAACTTCTCCTTCTAATTAAAATTTTCTTATGAGATATGACAGTAAACTTCACCCTCTTTGAGAACACATGCTAAATACAATAATTCTATTAATATCAATGTACCTTAAGTTCTGATTCATTTGTAATATGCCCTTGTCAATATAAAACCAACTTATTGATCTTCAATAGGTTCTAGTTGATGCATAACTAAATTTTATTTAGTGAGGTTTAGATAGGGGAATGACCCTAGCTTACCTTTTAGATATAGAAATGCATCCTTATGTAATGGCTTGGTGAACATGTCTACAATATTTTCTTTCATATTTACATATCCCAATATGACTTCTTTATCTTGCACCAATTCTCTTAAGAAGTGATATTCTATAGCAATGTGCTTTATTTTGGTATACATCACTAGATTCTTTGATATATTGATTGCACTAGTGTTATCATAGTATATGACTATTGGATCTTTGATCTCTATCTTCATTCCTTGCAATCATTGTTTGAACCAAACAATATTAAAAAAATTAAGTGCTGCCACATATTCTACCTCTATTGTGGATTAAGAGATGCAATTTTGTTTCTTTCTTGTCTTCCAAGACACTAGTCTTTTACCAAGAAATAATTATCTACCACTAGTGCTCTTCTTATCATCAATTCTTCCTACCCAATCAATATTAGTGAACACCTTTAAGTCCAAATTTCCTCCAAGTTTGTACCATAAGCGATAGTGTTTAGTACCTTTCAGATATCTCATGATTCTATTGATTTCCATCATATGACTTTCTCTAGGATTTGCTAAGAATCTTGCCACCATACCAACTTCTAATGCAATATTAGGCCTTTTATGCACTACATATTGTAATTTTCCAATCATTGATCTATATGTCATTTGATCTACTTCCTTTGAATCATTATTTTTGAAAAGCTTATGTCCAGCAGACATAGGGGTTCCAATTGGTCTTGAATCTTCCATTCCAAATTTCTTTAGTATCTCATTGATATATTTGGATTGAGTGATGTATATACCATTTTTTTCTACTAAATCTACAATCCAATAATGAATTTTATCTCACCAAACATAGACATCTCAAATTATTTACTCATTTCTTCTAAAAATGCTTTGCATAAGTCATCATTTCCTATGAATAAGGTATTACCAACAAATATTTCTACCAACACAATCTTCTTGTTTGGTTATTTGAAATATAGACTATTGTTATCATTTTTTCTTTGAAAACCAATTTGTATCAAGTAATTATGAAGTCTTTCCTACCAAGCTCTGGGAGATTTCTCGAGACCATATAATGCTTTGTGTAATTTTTACACCATGTTTCTTTTTTTAGGATCTACAAAACATTTTGATTATTCAATGTAAACTTCCTCATCAAGAATTCTATTTTTGAATATAGATTTAACATCCATTTGATACACTTTAAGTCCTTTGTGTGTTGCATATGCTAGTAGAGTTCTAACACCTTCTAATCTTGTAATAGGAGAAAAAGTTTCACCATAATCAATAACTTCTTCTTGAGAATAGCCTTTGCAAACCAATCTTGCTTTTTTTTTGGAAACTTTTCTATCTTCATTTAGCTTGTTTCTGAACAACCATTTTGTGCCAATTATATATTCATCCTTGCGTCTAGGAACGAGAGTCTAGGTTTCATTCTTCTCTATCTATTCTATTTCTTTGTTCATTACTTCAACCCAACTTTCATTATCTAGAGAATCTTTAATATTTATAGATTCAAATTCAACAAGTAAACATGTACTTTTTAATTTTCTTCTTGTCATTGTTCCATCAGATTTATCTCAAATGATCTGATTGGGTTCATGATGCCTTTTGACATATCTTTCTAACATAGGTTCTTTGGATTTGGAATAAGTTCCACTAATTTCATCATGAAGTTTAGTATCAAGCTTGGGTTCTACTATCTGCAACTGGAGTCACACTTAGTTTGAACTAGCTCGGTAGCTTTTGACTATGACTCGAGTTGCATTGTCTGCAACTTGGTAACTATTGGAGATTATGTAGACTTGAGGGTGAAGATTTTTTTCCCTTAGATAGATTTGGTAGGGGATTAGGTTCATAGTAAAAAAATATTCTATAGTCCTCTAGCTCTTTGCTACTTTCTTCTTCATTCTTTTTTGCAAACTCACCAAAAATTCAAACATTTGTATGCTTTACTTTTGCAGGAGTATCCTCAAAATATGCCTTCATCACCCTTGAAATCAAATTTTCCTTTTCTAGATTCTTTCACAATGTAATATTTGCTACTAAATAGTTTCAAGTAACTTATATTAGGTTTGTAGCCATACCATAGTTGATAAGAAGTTTTGTTTGAATCTTTCTTCAATTGTAATCTATTCAATGTATGAATTGCAGTGCTGATAGCTTCCTTCTATTATTTGATTGTAACATTCTTTTCAATCATTAGTATTCTTGCACAATCCATGATGGATCTATTTCTTCTTTCAACTATACCATTCTGCTATGAAGTACCAGGGGCTGATATTTGTCTTTCAATCCCTCTTTCAATGCAAAAATTATTGAATTCATTGAAGATGAATTTGCCGCCTCTGTCTCATCTTAAACATTTCAATATGTTTTCAGATTCTTTTCTACTCTTTCTAGATACCACTTGAATTTTTGAAAAGCTTTAGATTTTTCTTTTAGATACATTACAATCATCATTCTAGAATAATCATCAACAAAAATAATGAAATTTTTTTCTCCACTTTAACACTCTATTCCAATAGGTCCACATAAGTCTATATGCACAAGTTTTAAGACTTCTCCTAATTGATAGTTATTGCTTTTAAAACTAGTCTTTCTCATCTTACCAATTTGGCAATATTTGCATAGACCCATATTAAGCTTCTTCAAACTAGGAATACCTCTTACTCTTTTATGTTTTCTTATCTTAAATAAATTATCAAACCTTACATGACATAATATTTTTTTCCATAACTAGCTTTTTTTTTCTTGAGCAATAAAACATGAAATTTCACTAAGATCGAGGTAAAATATATTACCTTTTATTTTCTTGCTAGATCCAACCAGATTTCCTTTTCCATCTAGTAGCTTGGGTTGTCCATCCCTGAATTCTACCTTGAATCCAATGTTATTCAACTACACCACACTCAATAGATTATGCTTTAGTCCTTCAACCTGATAAGCATTAACACATACAAGTTCCTTTGTTAAAAAAATACATTCTTTTCCTTTTATGTTACAAGGTTCATTGTTTCCAAATCTCACACTACCTCCATCATAATATTCCATGTGCTCAATTGTTTTTTTTGTTTCTAGTCATATGATGTAAACAACCACTATCAATGATCCTTGTATAATTTTTGCTAACATGAGAGATAAGTGCTATCTTATCTCCTTCATCATCAGATTCATCTGTTAATGTAATAAATACCATTTCATCTCCATATTTATCAAAATATTTAGCCATAAAAAAAAGATTTATTACTTTTGTCCTCGTAGTTTGTAGTTCTTGGAATCCTTCTTGCCTTTGTACTTATTTCCTTTCTTTTCATCTTTATTTTCTCTATTTTGACACCTTTCAACAATGTGACCAACTTCTTCACAAGAAAAGTTGATCAGAGAAAATTTACCTTTGTACTTTCCTCTACCTTTGGAATATTTTCTTGTAAGTATGGCTTCAACAACATTAGGATCATTGTCTAACCTTTCTTTTGTTTCTTCTTCTTCACTTCTTGATTGACTGGACTTTGATTTCTCACTCCTTTTCTTGAGTGAGAGTTTAGCTTCAAATGCAGACTCAATACCTATTGAGCAAGGAACATAGTTATCAAATTTATCTAACTCAAAAGCTGTCAATCTTTCAACTAAAGCATCCAAAGATATTTTATTATTTGGATCACATCTCATTTCTTGAATAGTAGATACTCTAATTGCATAAATAGGAAGAAGAGTTCTAAGTACCTTGCTTAGAACTATTTTTTCTTGAATGTCTCCTTTAGATGCTTTGATTGTGCTCACACTTTCTTTGATTCCATATTTTGCAATGTTCTCATCTTCTCTCTCTTTTTTTTTAGTTTGGTCCACATTTCATGAGTTATTTTACAATCTTTTACTTCATCAAATTTAGCATAACTGAGAGCAGATGCAATATTAATAATCATGATAGTATGATTTTCTTTTCAGTAACACCTTCAACTAATAATAATCCAGTGTGAGTCTTGTATTTAGCATCAAGATATTTTTAACTTGAATCATTGATGGTAGCCAAATGTAACCTCATAAGTCCTTTCCATGCTAGAAAATTGTCTCTATTCAATTTGGGAAATGCTCTTCTGTAAGGCATCCTGATCTTTAGCTTAGGTCCTTGAAACCTTCTCTCTAAGCACCAAAAGCTCTGATACCAATTGTTGGAAATATAAGAGGAGTGATTGAGAGGGGAGGGGTGAGTAAATTACCTCAAAAATAGATCCTAGATCCCTTAGATGTTAGTACCAAATAAACTTTGAAAATTGAATACTGCTGATGATCGGCAAACACACATAAAATGTTGTAACTCATTTAATATTGAATATGCTCAATAAGTACTTAACATGAAAATCTTAGATGTTATATGTGATTACCATTATTTTAACTTAGATGCAAACACATAAAATAAAATAGCAAGAACACATTTGACACTAGGATTTAACATGGAAACCCAATTTGGGAAAACCACCAATTGCAACTAGCTACTATTTTCACTCTTTTGAATTGAGCCTTGTTAGGAGCCAACCCTATTAAAGGTTACAAAACACATTGTTAAGTGTGACCCTGTTAAAGGATTTAATCACCCTATTAGGAGTGGCTTTTTTAGAGGTCTTTTGAAAATTCAACAAAACTACCACCTCGTTAGAGGTTTTATAAATTTTTGTTAAGATAACTTTGTTAAGAGATTTAGATCACTACTACAACGGTTAGAGAGTAATAGTGAGATGAACTAATTTTTGATGCAATTGAATTGCTGATTATAGATCTCTATTCTTCCTTGTAATTGATCCTTCCTGATTGAATATATCTTTTTATCTTTATAAAGATATTCTGCTTATCCTTTTAATTTTCTTCCTTATTGCATCATTAGATCTTCAAAATCTTCCATGAATTCACAATGTTACACACTTTCAAATTCTTAACTTGACCTTATATTATTCATATTTTCAAGTTGGCTTATTAACAACTTAGAATAATTAATATTCATCTCCTTAGTTGGCTAGAACTAATAGATAAATCAATTAAACTCAATATGCCCAAATAAGAATATCCATCGATAGCTGATCTTGCTTGGTAGACACTAACTCAAAAATGATTTTCCTATGTTAACCAAGTGAACTCAGTTAACACTGCATATTCATAAAGATCAAAAAAGCTATCTACAATAGAGAGATGTAGATCTCTCTTGACTAAGTTTGCTACAACTGATAGTTCCATCTACATGATCTGCATATGTGGTAGCAAAATGGTTTGATTTAAAACTAGTTTAGTTAGTAATTTGTTGTATTTACCAAATGTCAATTTGTTGAATAAATGAGAGATTGAACTTGAGTTCTTGCTCAAAGAATTGGCATTAGCCTTCAAATCTACTTGTAATTGATCAATGGGGAGTTGATTCTGTATGGTGAAGAAATCATTATCACAAAGTTTTATATACAAAGAATGAATATTTTGTAAAATTACTTCCACGTTACTTTCAAGGTTTGAAATCTTTGGAAGTCTTATTGGGAAGAAAGATACTAAAAGGGGTGGGAGTGAATCATGATCTACAAGACTTTTAACTCCTTGAAACAAAATAACAGATTAATTGCATCACTTCTAATCCATCTCATATCTTATATCATATAACATGTAATCATAAACTATAAAATATATGTAACTATGCATCTCATCCATCAACATGAAAAGTAATTGTAAAAATATAACACAAATATTTTGGTTACCTAGAAACCCTCCAAGGTGAAGGTAAAAATGGGGTGGGGATGATGCCCAAAATCTTCACTACTGTAGAGATAAAGTTTTCCTGTAAGGTCTACAATGTTGACCACTTTTGATCATCTACCATGTGAGGGGTCTACCCTTTTAGGATCTTTACAAGACTACTAAGTCTACCTTGATTAAAGGATTTGAACTTATAATGAAGTAAGCATTCTATTAGGAGATTTAACTAGGTCTGTTAAAACCACTCTGTTGAGAGATTTTCCTTGATACACTGGTTAGAATGTATTGGTACCTAATCCTTTAGTTAGCACTATATTATAGATTATGGACTAACTCTGTCCTCATTTGAATTGATCTCTTAATTTGATTTTCTCTTTTCTTCCCTTCACTGCTATGTTTCTCTGTCTGATTTCTATCTATGATCATCAAACTTAGCTTTCCTTCTCTCTTTCCTTGATCTTCATGTATATACACAATAATCCTTCGCATATACTTTCCTTCCATTTCTTTGTCTTCATTGTGGTTACATGCTTTGTTTGGTCAACATATTAACTTGGTTCTATTTGAATGCTTGGCTCCTATGACATTACTTAGTCACTATAGACAATAACACTAATACTTGACATCTATTATGCATATGAATTTTTTTCTCAATTCTTTTCTCGGATCTTTCCTAGGGCATCTTTATTCATGCATATATGGAATTTTAATCATATCTCTTGTTAGGAATTCATATGCAATTTATCATTCAAGTGTATAGTTCCTTACACACCTTTTTTTCTTAGTTAAAGTGGAGTGATCACCTAATCCATTGGATTAGGTGATCTCAACTTTACTTTATCCACTACTTTTAAGTTCTACTTTCTTTCTCCTGGTTTGATTCATCTCTTTCTTTATTTTCTCTATGTCAACTTTCCCTTTCCTTGATGTGTTCATTGCTTTATACTAGTGCTTGGGTCTTGCAATTCTTACTAACATGTCCAAGTTTGTGAATAATAAAGAAAAATAAGCTTCCATATAACCATTTTTTATAATTGTCTCTGAAATGTATCCTAATGAAAATTTATAGGATGTGACCATATTCTCAAAAATAATGATAACTATGCCATGTGTTATAATCCTAGTTGTAAGAATCATCTTGCTTAAGTACATGTGCTTGCTTCTTAGATGTCTACTTGGATTTTGTCTTGGATATGCATTCTTGAGCTCTTTGTCCATATTTCTAATAGTTGTAGCAATTTCATTCAAATCTAAGTGTAATATGTGTATCACTTGCCTTTGACCTATATTTATATGCTTGGTGTCCTTGTTTCTTGCAATTAAAATAATTACTAGTAAACTTAGGCTTAAATTTTTTTTTGACCAATCTTGCTTCTGCAAATATTTGTTGTGTTTCCATGTTTTCCATAGTGATAGCATGTAGGTTTTCCTTTTGGTTTTTCATTTCTTTTCTCTCCATTCTTAGATGATTCTCCTTCCTCAATAGATGAAGAGTGCTTGATATGTCCTAAACCAAAAGTGTCACTATTTGACCTTGAAGATCTAATCAATTCTTCACAGTATCTTATATCTTCAATAGGTTTGTTCATCCTTTCTAGTAAGTCCTTCTTAGATCTTAATTCATTGCTCAGATTTGCAATCTCTATGTCCTTTCTATTCATCTCTTGATTTCCAAGTAGCAATTGATTCATTATTTCCAACTGAATATTTGTAATCTTCTACACATTGGATGTCCTTTCTTCAAGTCTAGTAGTCATTTTTCTCTTGCTTTCTTTAACCATGACTTTTTCTTCTTCAAATTTATTTTCTTATTCAATCACTTTACATAGTTGTATTGATTGGATTTCATGTTCTCTCTTCAATCCTCTGACTTCTTCTTTCAAAATATTGTTCTTTTCTAATAGCCCTACTATTGCTACATCACTTTCACTAGAATTCCCATTTTCAAACAATCTTTTGGTGTTCACTTCTTGGTAGTGTGTATCATTTTGTTGAATGGCAATATATTTCCTTTTCTTTAAGGATTTTCTTAACTCCTCTCTTGATGTTTCAAGTTTTTGTAGTATGATCTCAATGTCAATAATCTAATTCTCAATAGTCTTTCCAAATTTGTAATCCTCCATCTCCAAGATTTGAACTCTCAAGTTGTTAGGCTTCTTCTAAGAGAAAAAAATCTTTGATACTAATTGTTGGAAGGTTCTAGATCATAATTGATAATCCATAATTCACCCTTTAGTTGTATAGTACTTCTAATTTTTTAATTTCTTACTCTACCTTCCTAAGGATTTATGTACTCTAACAAAATGTGTAATTATCTCCTTAGCTATCTATATAATCAATAAATTTTGCATAGAAGTTGGCCAAAATTATTTACATAAGTTTTGTGCCATTACAAACACATATTCCAAAACTAGTTTACTTGACAATTAAATATCCTGACACTCAGTCATATCTATCATTCATGTTGTCCCACAACTTCTATTTGCTTGACAGTTATTAACTCACTTGACACAAACTTTATTTTTTTTCTCAAATTCCTTTATCTTTTACTCAACATATATTGTGCCTCAATCTATCCTAGGGTGCTCAGAAACCTTATAAGTTCTTGGTATGCAATGAAAATGTAAAGAAGTCCATGGAACATGACCTTCATTAGGTGGCCCTCTTGCAATGATGATTGACTAACACTTCCTAGAAAATGACTAAGTGTTGGATGCTAATAGGAAACAAGGCTTAGAAATCAACACTATGGACATATTCTAATTGATTGAATGGGTTGATAGGGTATAGCTTAACATGTTGAAAATATAAGAGGAGTAACTAATTAAGAGAGGAGGGGTGAATCTATTACTACTAAAATAAATCACAGATCCCTTAGATGTCAGTGCATAACATAAACTTCATTGAAATTACTGATGCTCAGTAAACACAAAGGTACTTAGTTAATACTAGAAGAATTTTGTAACTTGGTAGATGCCTAACATGCAAATCTTAAGAGATTATCCATTATTAACCTTACTTAACTTAGTTGTATACACAAAAGAAATAGCATGAACACAAGTGACACCAACATTTAAGATGGAAACCCAATTTGGGGAAAATCACCAACTGCAACTAGTTACTAATTTTCACTCTTTTGAAGTGAGCCCTATTAGTAGTGGCCTTGTTAGAGGGTTTTAGACACTTCAATCTAGAAATACCACCTTGATAGAGGATTTACAAATAGTTGTTAAGCCAACTTTGTTAAGAGATTTAGATCATTGTTACAATGGTTAGAGAGTAATAATGAAATGACCTGATTTCTGATGCAACTAAATTGTTGATTATAGATCTCAAATCTAGTTTGTATACTTGATCCTTTCTAATTGAATGTATCTTTGCATCTCCACAAGGATATTTTGTTGGTCCTTCTAATTCTCTTCTTCTTAGCATCTTCAAATTTTCTATTCACTTGCACACATTCAATCCTCAACTTGACCTTATACCTTATGCATTGTTAAGTCAACTTGAATACATCCCAAAATAATTAATATTCATTACCTTAGTCGGCTAGAATCAAACTCAATATGCTAAAACAAGAAAATCCTTCGTTAGCTAACCCTGCTCAGTAGACACTAACTCCAAAATGAGTTTCCTATGTTAATCAAGTTAACTCGGTTAACACTACATCTTCACAAGATTTCTTTGGTAACCAAGTGAGCTTGGTTAACAATGGTTCCATCTAACTTTTCTTTCATTGACTGAGTGATCTTGATTAACACTCATCTTCTTTGAATTTCCCTTTGACACCCAAGTGAACTCAGTAGTCACTAACTTCAAAACTTGGAAATCTTTGGAATGCTTGGCTGACATAAGAAACTATCTTAAATGCCTGAGTAAGCTCCACATATATTGACTTGTAAAGATATGGCATTTTGTGTAACATCAAAGATAATACACAATCAATCAATCATTTTCAACAATCTCTGTCTTTGGCATTGATGGCAACACAACATGTCATAATACAATGAAATTTTAGAGAAAAGGAATAGTATGGAAAATATCCTTAGTTTTGTTATGATTCTCATCCATGAGAACTCCCTCTATTGGTGTGAACTTGCTCTGCCTTCAATTTCTCCCTCTATCAACAAAGTTTGTCTTCAACATGCTCTTTTGATAGAAAATTATGTCTCTTTGATATCAGACCAAGTTCTTCCTCTTCAAGCAAATTTCTATGATATGAAACACATAAAATAATCCCTCTTTGACATCTTATGCCAAAGACAATATTTGGTGAATATAAATGTACCTTATTTATTGATTCATATGTAATCTACCTTTTTTTCAACATTGCATCAATTGACTGATCTTCAACATGCTCTGATTGATGCATCACTAAACTTCATTTAGTGAGCTTAAAATAGGGGAATGACCCCTAACTTACCTCTTAGATACAATAATTAATCCTTAGGTAATGTGATGTAGGAGCATCCAGAGGTATAAGGGCAATCCTATGTCACCCAAAAAAATGTACTTAGACTTAGTTTCTATTTTATGTCTTTGCATTTTTGGATACCCATTTGGCTCAAATAAAGGTTCCAACTCTCATAGTTCAACTATCAGTGCATTTAAAGATCCCGAAAAAATAGGAGCATGCAATTTGACCATCATTTTGGTGACCTAGAAGGTGTGACTTGGCCAGATGAATGTAATCAAGATTTAGAGCATTCCAGAAAAAGAATCAGGTCAAAAGGCCCCACGGTTTGAAAGTTATTGCAGTTTTTTGGGTTTTGGAGACCCCCTAAGAATGCTTCAAAGTCAGGTTTGGGGCATTAAATGACCTCGAAAAGGGTCAAAAAATGGGGGATGAGTGAAGCTTGCCATAGGGCTATAGAGCGCTTCGAGAGCTTTCCGAAAATGTAAACGGTTCGTCAATCAGAGTTACGGTTCAAAAGTTATGCCTCCCGGAAGCTCGGCTACCGTTTCTGGATTCTTCTAGAATTGCACCGACTTCTAACGCAGCTTCCGGAACCTTCTATTTTGTCGGTGAATGCCTACTAGCACTTTCTAGAATGTACTCCTAGTCCTTAACCCTCCGGGGTCTATTTAAGGAGATTTCTGGCATTGTAAAAGGCAGTTCGGATTGGAGCTTGAGAGGAGGTGCCAAAAGGAGAAATATTCTCCAGATTTATGCTATTGTAAGCCCGCAGGGCATGTTTTGAGTTTATTTTCTCTGCACTGTTTGTACCAGCTTATTTTCTCAGTTAATATAATTTCCCCTTTCTATTGTGTCTATTCTGGTTGTTGGGTTGTGTCCCCATCAAGTGGTATCAGAGCCAGTTTTCCTGAGTGTGTAGACAGAGCGCCGACTGTGAGGCAGTTTGCACCAGGACTGTGTGGTTGTGGGTTTGAGTTAGAAGATGCCTCCATGAAGAGAGCATGGTGGAAGGGCTAGAGCTGTTGATCCTGAGGAGGTTAGAGCCCTCCAGAGATAGGTACAAGCATTGCAAGAGGAGCTTCGTAGAGGAGCAAATATTGCCGCAGATGATAATAGTGAGGATGACAATGAAGAGGAAGTAATGGAAGTTGACGGGGAAGTTCTGAATCTTGTAGAGGAAAGGCTTTTTAGGGCCATTTCTAGGTTTGGGAAAAGACCTACAATTGAAGTAGGTATATTTTCGAGAAATTTGAAACCAGATGAGTTGATCGATTGGATCAATGAACTGGACGAATACTTTGAATATGAGGATATAAGGGACCCAGATAGGGTTAAGTTTGCAAAGGCCAAACTAAAAGGCCATGCCAAAATCTGGTGGCAAGAGATTCAACTGGAAAGACTTAGAAGAGGAAAGGAGAAGATCACAAGATGGGATCACATGGCGGACAAATTGAAGAAGCAGTTCATTCCTGTGGACTACGAGCTTGATCTGTTTAAGAAGATGCATAGGTTAAAGCAAGCAGGAAGATCAGTCCAAGAATATACAGAGGAGTTTTACCGACTCCTGATTAGAGCGGGGCATGCAAAAGCAAATAAGGAGAAGGTTGCTCGTTATATCAGTGGGTTACGACCTAGCATCCAGGAAGAACTAAGTCTGGTAAGGATGACCAGCATTGAAGAAGCATACCAGTTTGCCCTACGAGTTGAAGAGAAGCTGAGTAAAAGGTTTGAAGGAAGACAAAGAGGGCGTGGTCAAGGAGGAAGGGGAAGCGGTAGATCATCTGGAGGCTGCAATGAAACTCAAAAGAAAAATGAAGATGAGGGTACTAGCAAGAACCAGAGGAATGAGGGTTTCAACCGCTCCCGTGATCAAGACTTTGGAAATCAAAGAGGAAGAGGTAGAGGACATGGGTAAGGAAGAGGAGGCTTCCGTGGTACCTATTTCCATTGCAATGAAGAAGGTCATCGTGCCTTTGAATTCCCTCAATGACAAGGAAGGACAGATAGGAGAGCTGAGGGCCAAGCTAGGGTTGCTCATGTGGATGAGGATGCACAATCATCACATTCAGAGGATGCAGAAAGAGGAGAGACCTTGGTAAATGAAAGAGTCCTACTAAGTGGTGAAAATGAACCAGGACAACGGAGGAGCTTGTTCTGTACCAGATGCAAGTGTGAGGATAAATGTTGTGATGTGATCATTGATGGTGGTAGCACTGATAACTTGGTATCCGAAGAGATGGTCTCTAAGCTGAAGCTCAAGAGGGAGAAACATCCCCAGCCCTATCGGATTTCTTGGGTAGAAGATGATCATAAGGTCCTGGTAAGTGAACAATGTTTAGTAAAATTCAAGATTGGGAGTTACCATGATGAAGTTCTCTGTGATGTTATTTCGATGGATGTTTGCCATCTATTGTTGGGTAGACCATGGCAGTTTGATAGACATGCAATACATGATGGACATGCAAACACATACTCTCTGACAAAGGATGGAGTTCGCCACAAATTGAAGCCCATGAAAAAGGAAGGTGAAAAGGTATGTAGCAGTGCTAGGATTTGTCTTGTTGATGGAAGGAAGTTTTTAGATGGCATGAAACATCAGCGTATGTGCTATGCTTTGATTCCTAGGAAAGATAAAGAAGGTAGTAGTGAAATACCATTGGAAGTTTCAGATTTACTAGGAGAATTTGGAGATATTATCTCTGATAATGTTCCAGATGGATTGCCACCAGTAAGGCAAATCAGTCATCAGATAGATCTGATTCCAGGAGCTAGTTTGCCTAACAAGGCTGCTCACAGGATGACTCCTACTAAAACAGAGGAGCTAAATAGATAGGTTCAGGAGCTGTTGAGGAAGGGCTTGATTCGAGAGAGCCTGAGTCCATGTGCAGTACCTGTAGTACTTGCACCAAAGAAGGATGGAGAGTGGAGGATGTGTACAGATTCTCGAGCTATAAATAGGATAACCATCAAGTACCAGTTTCCTTTACCAAGGATGGATGATCTTATGGACTGCTTGAGTGGAGCTCAGTACTTCACAAAGATAGATCTAAAGAGTGGCTATCATCAAATACGGATTCGTGAAGGAGATGAGTGGAAAATAGCCTTCAAGACCAAGGAGGGTCTTTCTGAGTGGTTAGTCATGCCCTTTGGATTGACGAACGCCCCAAGCACCTTCATGCGGCTCATGAATGAGGTACTTAAGAAGTTCTTGGGAAAATTTGTTATTGTCTATTTGGATGATATTTTAATTTTCAGCAAGACTTTGGAAGAACATTTACTGCATATTCGTAGTGTCCTTGAAAGGCTAAGGGAAGAGAAACTATTAATTAATCTAAAGAAGTGTGTCTTTACAAAAAGGGAGTTAGTCTATTTGGGATTTGTTATATCACCTGAAGGTCTCAAAATGGATCCAGAGAAGGTAAAAGCCATCTTGGAATGGCCTACTCCAAGGTCTGCTATTGAGGTAAGATCATTTCATGGTCTGGTTAGTTTTTACAGAAAGTTTATTAAGAATTTCAGTGGCATATGTGCACCTCTAACTGATACAATAAGAGGGGATAGAAAAGAGTTCAAATGGACTGCAGCAGCCGCGAGAAGTTTTGAATTGCTAAAGAAGAAGGTGACTGAACAACCTGTGTTGGCACTTCCAGATTTTAGAAAAGTATTCCAGGTGGATTGTGATGCTAGTGGTAGTGCTATTGGGGCTGTATTAAGCCAAGAAGGTAAGCCTATTGCTTATTTTAGTGAAAAATTGAATGATGCAAAGAAGAAGTATTCTGTTTATGATCGAGAGTTCTATGCAATAGTTCAGGCCTTAAAGAAATGGAGGCATTATTTATTGCCAAAGGAATTTGTTTTGTATACTGATCATCAGGCATTATAGTACCTAAATAGCCAAGGTAAATTGAATCAGAGGCATATGAAGTGGGTAGAATTCTTGCAGAGTTATACATTTGTGTTGAAGCATAGAAGTGGAAAATCTAACAGGGTTGCAGATGCATTAAGTAGGAGACAATTGTTGCTTACAACAATGCAGGTTGAAGTAGTTGGGTTTGATGAACTCAAGAATTTGTACCCTGAGGATCCTGATTTTGCTGAAGCATGGAAAGCTTGTAAAGAACCTGTTGCTATAGATAGAACCAAGTGGTTAGACTATTTGATTCAGGATGGCATGTTGTTCAAAGGTAGTCAATTGTGCATTCCAAGGAGTTCCATGAGGGAAAATCTGATTAAGGAGAAACACAGTGGAGGGATGGCAGGACATTTTGGTCGGGATAAGACCATTGCCATTCTTAGAGAACATTATTTTTGGCCTCAAATTACACAGGATGTGAAGAATTTTGTATAGAGTTGCCAGGTTTGTCAAGTTGCCAAGGGGTTTAGTCAAAATACTGGCCTATATCAGCCATTGCCTGTTCCATCAAGGCCATGGGAGGACATAAGTATGGATTTTGTTCTTGGATTGCCAAGGACACAAAGGGGTAATGACTCAGTATTCGTGGTGGTTGATAGGTTCTCCAAAATGGCACATTTCATTCCATGACACAAAACTAATGATGATGTCCATATTGCAGACTTGTTTTTCAAAGAGGTGGTAAGACTACATGGTCTTCCAAGGAGTATAGTTTCTGACCAAGATACTAAATTTGTGGGGTATTTCTGGAGGACATTGTGGAAGAAGTTGAGAACAGACTTGAAATTTAGTTCCACGCATCACCCACAGACTGATGGCCAAATAGAGGTGGTAAATAGAAGTCTGGGCAATTTGCTGAGATGTTTAGTTGGGGATAAGCCCAAGGGATGGGATTTGATTCTACCACAGGCAGAGTTTGCTTATAATAACTCTGTAAATAGGAGTACTGGAAAATCACCATTTCAAATTGTATATGAAAATAGCCCAAGGACTGCACCAGAATTGAGGAAGATAGAACAAGGGGAGAGAACAAGTGCTGAAGCTGAGGAATTTGCTGAACACATCAAGCGTCTACATGAGGAGGTTCAAGCACCCATTATCAAGATGAATCAAGAGTATAAAGCTAGGGCAGATGCAAGGAGAAGACATAAGGAATTCCAAGTAGGGGATCTTGTCATGGGCACTTACGAAAAGAAAGATTTCCAGTTGGTACCTACAAAAAGCTGAAAATGAAGAAATTTGGCCCCTGCAAAATTTTGAAGAAACATAACTCAGGAAATGCATATGAGGTGGAGCTGCCAGATGGTATTCACATTTCTCCCATTTTCAACATTGCAGATTTGACAGAGTATCATGATGATGGTGCTGATGAGGAGCTGGTTTTAGAGCCATGTCCAATTCCTGCTTCTAAGAAGGAGGAGATAGAAGACATTCTAGATCATCGTATGGGTAGGAGTACCAGAAACAGGCAGTATGAAGAGTATTTGGTCAAATGGAAAGGACGATCGATCGAAGACTCAACTTGGATTTCAGCAGCTGAGGTTTCCCATTTGGGATTTCCTCTACCATCCATAAAGTGACAGAGTCACTTTTCAATCTACCCTGGGTGTCTGATGCAGGAGCATCCAGAGGTATAAGGGCAATCCTGTGTCACCCAAAAAAATTTACTTAGACTTAGTTTCTATTTTATATCTTTGCATTTTTGGATACCCATTTGGCTCAAATAAAGGTTCCAACTCTCATAGTTCAACTATCAGTGCATTTAAAAATCCCGAAAAAATAGGAGCATGCAATTTGACCATCATTTTGGTGACCTAGAAGGTGTGACTTGGCCAGATGAATGTAATCAAGATTTAGAGCATTCCAGAAAAAGAATCAGGTCAAAAGGCCCCACGGTTTGAAAGTTATTGCAATTTTTTGGGTTTTGGAGACCCCCTAAGAATGCTTCAAAAGTTATGCCTCCCGGAAGTTCGGCTACCGTTTCTGGATTCTTCTAGAATTGCACCGACTTCTAACGTGGCTTCCGAAACCTTCTATTTTGTCAGTGAATGCCTACTAGCACTTTCTAGAATGTACTCCTAGTCCTTAACCCTCCGGGGTCTATTTAAGGAGATTTCTGGCATTGTAAAAGGCAGTTCGGATTGGAGCTTGAGAGGAGGTGCCAAAAGGAGAAATATTCTCCAGATTTATGCTATTGTAAGCTCGCAGGGCATGTTTTGAGTTTATTTTCTCTGCACTGTTTGTACCAGCTTATTTTCTCAGTTAATATAATTTCCCCTTTCTATTGTGTCTATTCTGGTTGTTGGGTTGTGTCCCCATCATAATGACTTAGTGAATATGTCTATAATTTGTTCTTTAGTATTTACATATTCCAATATTACCGAATTGTCTTGCACTAATTTTCTAAAAAAATGATATTTTATAGAAATGTGCTTGGTCTTGGTATGCATCACATGATTCATTGATATATTAATTTCATTGGTGTTATCATAGAAGGTAACCACTAGATCCTTGATCTCTACCTTCATACCTACTAATAATTGTTTGAACCAAACAAAATTGGAGCAAATAACTGCTACTACCACATGCTTTGCCTCTATTATAGACTGAGAAATGAAATTTTTCTTCTTACTTGTCCAAGAAACTAGCATTGTACCAAGAAATAATGCTCCACCATTGGTTCTCTTCATGTCATCAAAACTTCTTTCCCAATTAGCATTTGTGAATGCTTTCAAATCCAATTTTCCTATTTTTTTGTACCATAATCCATAGTCTTTAGTACCTTTAAGATACCTCATGATTCTCTTGATTGCCACCATATGGTTTTCTTTAGGATTTTATAAGAATTTTGCTACCATACCAACTACTAATGCAATATCAAGCCTTGTATGCACTACATATTGTAGTTTTCTAATCATTGATATGTATATGGTCTAATCTACCTCCTTGGAATCATCATGTTTGGAAAGCTTATGTCCAATTGACATAGGTGTTCCAAATAGTCTTGAATCCTGCATTCCAAATTTCTTTAGTATCTCCTTGATATATTTGGAATGAGTAATGTAGATACCATCTTTCTTTTGTTGAATCTGCAATCCAACAAAGAATTTTATCTTTCCAAACATGGACATCTCAAATTCTTTCTCATCTCTTCTAAAAAGGCTTTGTACAAGTCATCATTTCTAATAAACAATGTGTCATCTACAAATATTTCAGCCAATACAATCTTCTCATCTGGTCCTTCTTTGATATATAGGTTGTTGTTATCATTTGTTCTTTGAAAACCAATCTTTATCAAGTAGTTAATAAATCTTTCATACCAAGCTCTAAGAGCTTGCTTGAGACCATATAACTCTTTGTGCAGTTTACAAACCATATCCTTTTTGCTAGGATCTAAAAAACCTTCAAGTTGTTCTATGTAAACTTCCTCTTCAAGAATTCCATTCAAGAATGTTGATTTCATATCCATTTGATAAACTTTAAATTCTCTATGTTTAGCATAAGCAAGTAAAGTTCTAATAGATTCTAATCTTGCAACAAGACAAAAAGTTTCACCATAATCAATACCTTCTTCTTGAGAATAACCTTTGCATACTAACCTTGTTTTGTTTTTGGAAACTTCTCCATCTTCATTTAGATCATTTCTAAAAATTCACTTTGTGCAAATTACATTTTTATCCTTGGGTCTAGGAATAAGAGTCCAAGTCTTGTCTCTCTCTATTTGTTCTCTCTTTATTCATAGCTTCAAACCAACTTTCATTATCCAAAGCATCTTTCACTAATCTAGGTTCAAATTTAGTAAGCAAACATGTACCTTTCAATTTGTTTCTTGCCATTGTAATATCTAATTTGTCTCCAATGATCTAATCAGATGCATGGTGCCTTTTGACATATCTTTCTAACATAGGTACTTTGGGTTTATAACTTTTTCCACTAGCCTCTTCATGATCTTATATATCAAGCTTGGCTACCACTATCTATGACTTGAGTCCATCAGACTCGCTTTATTCTAGAAATAACTCAGTAGCTTTTGACTACAACTTGGGTCCTTTAGACTATGACTCAGGTTGTATTGGTTGTAACTTGGTAGCCTTTAGAGATTTTGGGGACTCGGGAGGTGAAGCCTATTGACTTCTAAATGGATTTGGTAGTGTATCAGGCTCATAGTAGATAAACTTCATATAATCCTTAGGTTATTTACTAATTTTTTCTTCACTCTTTTTTGTAAACTCGTCACTTCTTACATGTGTACTTTCTATAATCTTATGAGTTGATAAGTTCAAACATTTATATGCTTTAATTCTACTTGATTATCATAGGAATATGGCTTCATTACCTTTGATATCAAATTTACCTTTCCTAGTCTCCTTTAGAATATAACATTTGCTACCAAATACTTCCAAGTAGCCTACATTAGGCTTGTAGCCATACCATAGTTTATAAGGAGTTTGATTTGAGTTTACACAATCTATGATGGATTTATTACTTCTTTCAGCTATACCATTCTGTTGTGGTGTACCAGGGGCTAATACTTGTCTCTTAACTCCTCTTTCAATGTAGAATTTATTGAACTCATTGGAAATGAATTCACCACCTCTATCTAACCTCAAACACTTTAGTTTCTTTCTAGTTTCTTTCTCTACTCTTCCCAGATACCACTTGAACTTTTGAAATGCTTCAGATTTATCTTTTAGATACATTATAGTCATCATTCTAGAATAATCATCAACAAGAAGAATACAATACTTATCTCCATAGTAGCACTCAATTCCAATAGGTCCACATAAGTCTGCATGAACCAACTCCAAGACTTTTTAAAAATAATAGTTCTTGCTTTTGAAACTTGTCTTTCCCATCTTACCAATTTGACAATTTTTGCGTAGGCCCATATCTAGTTTCCTCAAGCTAGGAATACTACTCACTTCTTTGTTTTTTCTTATCTTTATTAGATTATTAAAGTTCACATGACATAACCTTTTATGCCATAACTAGCTTTCTTATGCTTGAGTAATGAAACATGAACTTTCACTGAGATCTAGGTAGAATAGATTACCTTTGGTTTATTTCCCAGATGCAACCAGATTTCCTTTTCCATCCAACAAATTAGCCTTCCCATTCATGAATTCTACCTTGAATCCAATGTTATTCATCTATGCCACAATTAGTAGATTATACTTTATTCCTTCGGCCCAATAAGCATTATCACATCTAAGTTCATTAGAGTGGGATACAACCTTTTCCCTTTATGCAACATGGTTCATTGTTTCCAAATCTCACACTTCCACCATCATAATGTTCCATACGTTCAAACTTTGTTTTGTCACTTGTCATATGATGTGAACAACCACTATCAATAATCCATGTATCATTTTTGCTAACATGAGAGGCAAATGCCATTTTATCTCCTTCATCATCTAATTCATCTTTTAGAGCAATATATACCATTTAATCATCTTCACTACTATCTAAATATTTAGCCGTAAAACAAGATTTCTTACCTTTGTCTTTGTAGTACTTGAAGTTCTTGAAATCCTTCTTTCCTTTATACTTGTTGTTCTTCTTTTCATCTTTGTCTTTTCTATTTGGACATCTTGTAGCAGTGTGTCTGACTTCTTCATAAGAGAAACAGATTGAAGAGATTTTACCTTTGTACTTTCCTTTGCCTTTGGATACCTTCTTACAAGCCATGCTTCAATGGTTTCAAGATCATTGTCAGAAATATCTTCGTCTTCACTTTTAGAATGCTTTCTTTTATATTTTTTTAGTTTTCTTCTTGAGTGATATCTTTGTTTTAATGGAGACTAAAGATTTCTAGAACTAGGAGTATAATTATCATAGTTATCTAGTTCAAATGTAGGCAATCTTCCAATATCATGTCTTCAATTATTCTTCCAGAGACTTTGATAGCACTAACACTAGCTTAGATTTTGTCAACATATTTTGCAATGTTTTCATCCTCTCTCATTTTAATCTAATCAAATTGACCTCTCAAGCTTTACACCTTGTCTCTTTTTATGTTATCATCACCTTCATACACATCCTTCAGTTTGATCAACATGTCATGAGTAGTAGCACATCATTTGACCTCATAAAATCAGCATATTTAAGTGCTAATGCAATGTCAATCATCATGATGGTATAATTTTTCTTTTCAAGAATCTCCTGCTCAATTAGTGTTCTTCTAGGAGCCTTGTAAAAATTTTCCAAGCATTTCAAACTTAGATCATTGATAGTTTCCAATCACAACTTCATAAGTTCTTTCCATGTTTGGAAGTTATCTTTGTTCATCTTGGAAATCTCTCTTCTGTAAGACATCTTGATCTTGATCTTGATCTTAGGTCCTTGAAACCTTCTCTGCAAGCACCAAGAAGCTCTGATACCAATTGTTGGAAATATAAGAGGAGTAACTAAGAGGGGAGGGCTAAGTAAGTTACCACTAAAATAAATCCCAGATCCTATAAATGTCAGTACATAACATAAACTACAATAAAATTACTGATGCTTAGTAAATACATAGTGTTGGAAATATAAGAGGAGTAACTGTAATGGGAGGGGTGAATATATTAGCACAAAAATATATCCTAGATCCCTTAGATGTCACTACAAATCAAACCTTTGAGTAAACTGAACTCTGATGTAACTTGGTAAAAATAAGGCACTTGGTTTACACTAAAAATGTTGTAACTTGGTAAACACTGAAACAAATCAATAAATGCTAATCATGAAAATCTTAAGATATTATTTATGATTAATCTTACTTTAAATTAGTTTCATATGCATAAAAAAATTAACATTAACACAATTGACACCAAGATTTAGTGTGGAAATCTAATTTTGGAAAAACTACCAATTGTAACTAGTTATTGATTTTCACTCTTCTAAAGTGAGCTTTGTTAGGAGCCAACCCTGTTAAAGGTTACAAAACACACTATTAGGTGTCACCCTATTAGGAGTGGCCTTGTTAGAGGTCTTTAGATAATTTAATAGAAATGCCACCTTGTTAGAGGATTTACAAGTATCTATTAAGCCAAATCTGTTAAGAGATTTAGATCATTGATACAATGGTTAAGAGTAACAATGAGATGACTTGATTTTAGATGCAACTGAATTGTTGATTATAGGTCTGAATTATGGCTTGTATACTTGATCCTTCCTAATTGAATGTATCTTTGCATCTCAAAAAGGATATTCTACTTATCCTTCTAATTTGCTTCCTCTAAGCATCATCAAATCTTCAATATTCATCTCCTCAGTCAGCTAGAACCAAAAAAAAAAAAATTAAACTCAATATGCCAAAATAAGAAAATCCTTCATTAGCCAACCCTGCTCGGTAGCTACTAACTCAAAGCGATTTTCTTGTGTTAACCAAGTGAACTCAGTTAACATTTCATATTCACAAAGTTCATTTGGTGACTGATTTAGCTTTGTTAACGCTAGTTCATTCCAACATTTCCTTCATTAATTGAGTGAGCTTGGTTAACACTCAACTTCTATAAACTCTTCTTTGTCACCCTTTTGAGCTTGGTAGACACTATCTTTTGAACTAGGCAAGCTCTAGAATACTTGACAGACATAGGAAACTATCTTCAGTGCCCGAGTGAGCTCAACATACAATAATTGACAATGATATGACTTTTTGTGTAACATCAAAGACAATACAAAATTAATCAACTGTTACCAAAAATCTCCCTCTTTGGCATTGATGGAAACAACATGTCATGATGCAATGAAATTATTGGAGCAAGAACAAAGTAAAGAACATATCTGTAGTTTCATTTTGGTTCTCATCCATGAGAACTCCCTCTATTAGTGTAAACTCCTTCTACCTTTAGTTTCTCCCTCGGTTAGCAAAAATCTATCTCCAAAATCTTCTTCTGATAGTAAACATTGTTTTTGATAGTAGACCAAGTTCATTCTACCTCTTTGACATCTCTATGACTAAACTTTCCCTTTTAAGATTTTTTTTGTAATATGATAGTAAACTTCTCCCTCTGACATCTAATGCCAAAGATAATATTTAATTAATATCAATGTACCTAATGTACTGATTCATTTGCAATCTGCCCTTGTCAATATTGCATCAACTGACTGATCTTCAACATGCTTTGGTTGATGCATCACTAAACTTCATTTAGTGAGTGTCAGATAGGGTAATGCCCCCTAACTTACCTCTTAGATATAGAAATGCATCCTTAGGCAATAGTTTAGTGAATATATCTACAATTTGTTCTTTAGTATTCACATATTCTAATCTTACCTCTTTATCTTGTACCAATTCTCTCAAAAAGTGATATTTTATAGCAATATGTTTTGTTTTGGTAGGCATCATAGGATTCTTTAATGTGTTAATTGCACTAGTATTATCACAAGAGATAACCATTGGATCCTTGATTTCTATCTTCATACCTGACATTAGTTGCTTGAACCAAAAAACATTTGAACAATTAACTACTACTACCACATATTCTACCTCTACTATGGATTGAGAAATACAATTCTATTTCCTTCTTGTCCAAAACACTAGTCTTTTACCAAGAAATAATTCTCCACCACTGGCACTCTTTTTTTCATCAACACTTCGCACCCAATCAACATCTATGAGTTCTTTCAAATCCAAATTGCCTTCTTTTCTATACTATAATCCATAGTCTTTAGTACCTTTCAAATATCTCATGATTCTCTTGATTGCCATCATGTGATTTTCTTTGGGATTTGCTGAGAATCTTGCCATCATACCATCTACTAACGCAATATCAAACCTTGTGTGCACTACATACTACAATTTTTTAATCATTAATCTATATGTGGTTTGATCTACCTCCTTAGAATCATCATTCTTGGAAAGCTTATGTCTAGTAGACATAGGCATTTAAGTTAGTTTTGAATCTTCCATTCAAAACTTCTATAGTATCTCCTTGATATATTTAGATTGAGTAATGTAGATACCATCTTTCTTCTGTTGGATCTGCAATCCAACAAAGAATTTTATCTCTCAAAAAATAGACATTTCAAATTCTTTACTCATTTCTTCTAAGAATGCTTTGAACAAGTCATCATTTCTTGTAAATAAAGTGTCATCTAGAAATATTTCTGCCAACACAATCTTCTTGTTTGGTCCTTCTTTGATGTACAAATTGTTGTTATCATTTGTTCTTTGAAAACTAATCTTTATCAAGTAGTTATGAATTCTATCATACCAAGCTCTGGGATCTTGCTTGAGAGCGTACAATACTTTGTGTAATTTGGAGACCATATCTCTTTTTCTAGGATCTACAAAACCTTCAAGTTGTTCTATGTAGACTTCTTCATCAAGAATTGCATTCAAGAAAGTATATTTTACATCCATTTGATAAACTTTAAATCCTTTGTGAGTTACATATCCTAGTAAAGTTCTAACACCTTCTAATCTTGCAAAAGGAGATAAAGTTTCACCATAATCAATACCTTCTTCTTAAGAATAACCTTTACAGACTAACCTTGTGTTTTTGGAAACTTCTCCATCTTCATTTAGCTTATTTTCGAATACCAATTTTGTGCTAATTATATATCCTTGGGTCTAGGAAAAAGAGTCCAAGTTTTATTGTTCTCTATCTATTCTATTTATTCATTTATAGCTTCACTCAAACTTTCATGATCCAAAGCATTTTTAACATTTCTAGGTTCAAAATCAACAAGAAAACATGTACCTTTCAATTTGTTTCTTGTCATTTTTCCATCTAACTTGTCCCCAATAATTTGATTAGTGCATGATGCTTTTTGAAAAATCTTGCTAACATAGGTTCTTTGGATTCGGAGTTTTTTCCACTAACATCTTCATCATCTTTAAGCTCGAGTCCCACTATTTTTTACTTGGGTCCATCAACCTCGATTCTCTCTTGCAATAGTTTGGTAGCTTCTAATAGTGATTCTAGTCCTTCAAATTGTGACTCAAATTGAACTAGTTGCAACTCGACAGCTTTTGGAGATTTTGGGGACTTGGGAGATGAAGCTTTCTAACTTCTAGATATATTCTACAATTTATCAAGTTCATAATACACAAACCTTCTATAGTCCTCAAGTTCTTTGTTGGTTTCCTCTTCACTCTTTTTTTCAAACTCATCAATTCTGACATGTTCACTTTCTATGATTTTATGAGTAGACAAATTAGACATTTGTATGCTTTACTTCTATAGGAGTATCCTAGGAATATGCCTTCATCACCTTTAACATCAAATTTACTATTCTTGTGTTCTTTCAAGATATAACATTTGCTACCAAATATTTTCAAGTAACTTACATTAGGTTTGTAGCCATACCATAGTTCATAAGGAGTTTGATTCAAGGCTTTCTTCAACTATACCCTATTCAAGGTATGCACTATAGTACTAATTGCTTCCTTCCATTGTTTGATTGCAAAATTATTTTCTATCATTAATGTTCTTGCAAAATCCATGATGGATTTGTTCCTTCCTTCAGCTATACCATTTTGTTGTGGTGTACTAGGGTCTTATACTTGACTCTTTGTTCCTTTTTGATTGCAGAATTCATTGAACTCATTAGAAATGAATTCACCACCTCTGTCTAACCTTAAGCATTTTAGTTTCTTTCTAGTTTCTTTCTCTACTCTTGCTAGATACCACTTAAATTTTTGTAATGCTTTAGACTGTTCTTTTAGATACATTATAGTCATCATTGTAGAATAATCATCAACAAAAAGAATAAAAAACATATTTCCACTATAACTCTCTATTTCAATAAGTCCATATAAGTATGTATAAACAAGCTATCATACTTTTTCAGAATGATAGTTTTTACTTTTGAAACTAATTTTTCCCATCTTACCAATTTGATAATTTTTGCATAGACCCATATCAAGTTTCCTCAAGCTAGGAATCCCTCTTACTCTTTTGTTTTTGCTTATGCTAACCATATTATCAACATTCATAAGACATAGTCTTTTTTTCCATAACCAACTTTCTTCCACTTGGACAATAAAACATGAACTTTCATTGAGATCTAGGTAGAATAGATTACCTTTTTCTTGTTTGCCAGAGCCAACTAGATTTCCTTTTCCATCCAGTAGTTTGAAATTCTCATTCATGAATTCTACCTTGAATCCAATGTTATTCAACTATACCACACTTAGTAGATTATGCTTTATTCCTTCAACCCAATAAGCATTGTTACATCTAAGTTCATTGGTTCATGAGATGCAATGTTTTCCTTTTATGCAACAACATTCATTGTTTCCAAATCTCACACTACCACCATCATAATGTTCTATGTGTTTAAATTGTTATGATCTCAGATTGGTTTTGACTAGTGAGTATATATACACTTAAGTCATTTACTTAGTTCATGCCAAACAGGTAACATATGTTGAGCACAAAATATAAGTTACAACATACTATGTAAATAGTGAGTGCCGAGTCACTCATGTGCTGAATCACTCAAGTGTCAAGTGATAGTATTGAAATCAATATGTGTCAAGCACTAGGGTCTTCAAATGTCGAGTAACATAGTTTTTTCATAGTTGTTTGTATTGGCACAAAATACTATGCAAAACATTTTTGAGCTGACTTAAAGATTGAATTATGATATTTTGGTGATAATGACAAATTTTAAGTTGGAATCCCTATGCATGACATGCACCTGATTAGGTATAGGGAATGTTTAAAGGGAAATATGAATGAATCACAATTGTTGATTCATACCTAACCCTAAGTCACCCAAGTCTTCTTAAGGAATACAAACTTTAAATTTTCTATGACAGTGAAAGAGAATAATGAATAATCAAGGAGATTTTTTCATGCACAAACCAAGACATTTATGGTGACCAAGGTATTGTGATATGAATTACATTATGTAATTAGTTAAAGGAGAATAGAGGAAGAAAATAGTGAATAATAGAGAGACATATGATAAGGAAGGATCAAGTATACATCAATTTAGAGGTGATTTGACATCAAGCAACAAAGTGCTAATTGTAGGATCAATGTTGAAACATTATAATAGGTGAATCAATTAAATCTCTTAACCAAGTAGTCCTAATAGGTTGTATTGAAATCCTCTAGCAAGGTACTTACTTAATTGTGAGGTGAAGTCCTTTAACAAGGCACACTTCTAACAAGGTGAGACATAACAATGTTTGCAAGCCTTTAATAGGGCTGACCTTTCATAGGGTAGATCATGGTTTATGATCAAACATTGTAACCTTCATTGGATACACTTTATTACTATAGTAGTGAAGATTTGTCGGTGTGATCCCCACCCTAGTTTTACCTTTATATTGGAGGGTTTCTGGGTAATCATATCTGGTGTCATACATGTGTGACTGCTTACTTGTTTACATGTTTTAGATGTATATGCTTTATATGGTATTTTTGTTTATTTGTTGAATGTACGAGATGGATTTGTGGTGAATATTTTATGGGTCAAAGTTTAAAGCACCGATTCACACACTGTACCCCCTAGAAGTTTACTTTTTCTATTTTAAATTCTAACAATTGGTATCAAAGAACTAGGTATCTAAAAGTGAAGCTTTGCAGCTTTGAGGAAGATCTAGGAAATGGAAGTCTACAAGTTGGGAAAGATTATTGAGAACCATGAGATTTAAATACATCTCATTTTACATCAGTTGAGTAACACAAGAGAAGATCTAAAGAAATCTTTAAAGAGAAGGAAGGAAATTGCTATTGAGGAGAATGACACACAATACAAAGAGATGGGCACTGCTAAGGTATTTGCAAATGGAAACTCCAATGAATTTGATGTAGCAGTTACAAATTTAATGGAAAAAAATAGATGTCAAGCTAAAGAAATTAGAAATCTTAATTTAGAGCAAGAATCACAAGTCATACTACTATGTGAGGTGACTAAATAGAAAAGGAAAGCTATGGAAGACAAAGTCATGGTCGAAGATGAAAAAAGAGTTTTGACTAGCAGACCGAAAGAGGAATCATCAGAGGTAACTAGGATTTCTAACATGCAATTAGAAACTTTGGGTCAAATGATGAATGCCAACCATGAATTGAATTCTAAGGACATTGAGATAACAACACTAAAGTTGTAGAATAAACAATTGTGTAATGATCTAAAAAGGTAAAAGGAATTTGCTAAAAGTTTTAATAAACCAAATGAAGCTATCAAATACTTTGAGAAATTGATGAGGTCTTCTAGATCTAACAATGATACATTTAGACTGGGATGCACAAGTACTAAAGAAGGAGAATCATCCAAAAGTGATAAATAAAGGAGTAACAAAGGTAAGAATTCCAAACCTACTTGTCATAATTGTGGTAAGAAAGACATATCACTAATGTGTTCAAGAGCAAGATTGTAAAATAGAATGTTAAGCAAAAGAGAATGGATCACTATTATAAGTGCAACAAACAAGGTCATCAAGCACATGAATGTAGAACTAAGACCATGTGCACTCAATGAATTGAAGGATATTGTTATAACTATCAGAAGTATGGGCATAGATCTTTTGAGTGCAGATCCAAACCAATATGGTCATCAAAGAAGCAAACAAAAGTAAAGAGCAATGACAACTTATAATCAGGATTATAATACAAGGTAAAGTTGTCACTACTGTCAAGAATATGGACATGTTCTTGAGAATTGTATTAGAACACACTTTAGAAGTGACTACAAAAGGTGGTTGAGTCAAACCCATGTTTTAGCTATTTGAAGACTAGTCAAATTAGTCAATATTGTCCAACAAGGTCAAAAGTACCAAGTTATGAGTTCAATAAAGGCAAAGGAAAGGTAGATATTGAAAATATTAGAAATGAAATGAACAAGACATGGAAGAGAAAGGATGATTTCAACACATCAAGTGGAGAATGGATCACTTCGCCTAATGGGTCACGTGATCCCACCTAATCAAAATAAGCAATCAAGGGGCATGTGTGACTGATATTTAAAAAGGATGTATCATAAATTGGTTCCAAGGATTTAATTCTAAAAATATTACATAATCATGAACAAAGATGCAAAGTGTTATTAGGAATCAAAGAAAAATCTTTATGTTTCTTTTTTCTCTTTCATGTTACTGCCAAGCATGAAAAATTTCCCATGGTTGCCAAGTGAAATGCTAGTCGATGTTGAGCTAACAGATTGCCTAGTTGATGACGAGCCCATAATGGTTTTCAAATGAATGGAAAGACATGTGGATGTTGAGTGAGGTAGAAATTAGTTGATGTTGAGCTTACAATTGTGTAAGCACTTAGCATTAATTACAGTGTTTTAAAGGGCTATTTGATTGATTTTTACTCATTTAACATCATTCAAATTTGAGAAAGAGAAATAAGAGCCAAAGGAAATTTGGAAATTTCATCTGAAGCATTTGCAAGAGATTTGATTAGTTGTTCAACATCATTTCATTAATATTTATAAGGTATTTATCATGTGCCAAGCTACACTGTTTCAAATTTTGTAAACCCTAGATCTATATAATGGTATCTAGTTTTTCCAAAATGAAATATGTAGAGGGAAAAGAGGTTTTAAATTTTTAGTTAGTTAGCAATGAGATAAAATAACCTATTTTCAAGGCTATTCTAGACATAGCATACAATCAAAATCCCTTCGGTGCATTATCTATGACACCACCATAAGTTTTAATGATTCAAGATGTTAGAAAGTGTTATAATTGTAAGATTGGGAGTATTGGTGACACGAAAATCATAGAGGAGTATGGAAGATTATGTGAAAATGGTGTGTTGAGGGAAGAATTCAAGATTAAAGAAAAGAAAGGGTTAACTCGTGCCCTAGATTTCCCTAACATTTCAAAACTAAGTGGATCAAGATTATTTTGAGTAGAATTCATGATAACTTAGTTTGGTTAGATAATGGGCCAATCAAAATCACAAAGAGGATAATTCATAGGGTAAGATGGTATCCAACCCTAGATTGGCTAAATACTATGAGAAGTGAGTCCAAAGAAGTTACTGAAAAGAACACAAAGGCTATGTAGAATAAGAAGGGAATGACCATAGGCATAATTATGGATCCCCTAATAGCTTTTACAGTAAGGGTAATTACACATAAGTTTTATCAATCAGGTAGATTGAACAATGTACCCTACATTGCAATGAACATGGGCTACAAGATTATTAAGAAGGATCATACATACGATCTTGCTAAGCTATAGCTACAACAAGTGATTGAAAATCTAGGAGCAATAAGGAAAAGAAAGAGTACTTAGTGTAAATTTGGATCTATTTTGATATGTATCTTCTTTTATGTATAGAACACATTTCCTACATTTGGTAATGTTTCATGGAAGACAAATAGGTCTATTGTAGTTCAAATAGGAGAGTTCATTGAATAGCTAGGTGGTAACTTTGAGTCACTAATGACTAGTTATTTTGATCAAAAAATCTATGAAGAAGAGATTAAAGATTCTAGTGTCATTAGTGAAACAACATTATGATGACGTTTGTTTCCTAGTTGATGCTAATTACACATTTGTCCAAACAACAATTCCTAGAGTAAGATGGCTAAGGCCATTAGGTTATGACATTAATGTTGATGAGGCCTTTATATAAATCACAACATTACTTGCAGAAGAAGTGGACAAAGATGCCAAAGATTTTTGTAACTATGAGTTGGCCAAATCAAAGATTACTATGGAGTTGAAGATTGATTTAGTGATTAGGAAGAATGATAACTGGTGAAGAAACCAAAAGAAAAATTTGGTGAAGGAGCTGAGGAGGAAGAAGATGAAGAAGACACTCAGATTCAAGAACCTCTAACATTAACACAAGGTCAGGGTGAGAATCAGCAAGAGGAAGAAATAAAGACTGCAGGAGGTGTTGAGGAAGAAGAAGCCATGGAAGCACCTATTCCTACTAATCAAAAGAAGAGAAAGGCCAAGGCAAAAGTAGTGACAAGACCTAAAAAGGTTGCTAAACCAAGCCAGCCCAAATCAATAACATCTACCACAAGGGCTAATACATGAGTAATTGCACAAAAGGCTAAAGAGAAAGCCAAGCCTAGAGATCAGGAAGGTAAAGCATAGAAAAAGACCTAGAAGAAAATGTATTGCTCAAGCTAAATCTAATGAGGAAAGGACTAAATCTAATGACAATAGCCAATTCCAAGTGGTAAGTCATAATCCATATTTAGATCTAGATAACTTATGTGAGAATGTTAGAAACAATGCTAATTTATTAGGTTTCTCTCACATTTAATTTGAAAATCTTGGAAAAGTTGAGAAGTTTCAAGTGGAGGAGGCAATATATTCCATAATGGTTACTTTTAAGAAAGTTCCTCTAGAGATTGCCAACTCCATACCTAAAAGTCTATAAGAAAGAGTTGAGAAAAAATGACACTATTTTTTAGATAAGAAGAGGCAACCCTCACTCAAGTTATGCCAAAACTTATCAAGGCTCAAATATCTAAAGCCATAAAGAAATATGTTGTTAGATTTGTTCCTAAGTATAGGGAATTCAACATATTACAGGACAACATAGAGGATGTTGTAAAGAAGACCACATAGATGTGGAAAATTACATATGGGCTAGCCATAGTCAAAGAAGGTGAACAAGAACCTATTGGGGTCAAAGATGATGAAGATGATGATAATAAAGAGGGCACATTTGAGCAAGGAACTGATACAAATATAAATGATCAGGGAACAATTGAGGAAGAGTAGCAACAAGAATAGAGTGTACAAGATACACAAATGTTGAGTGTCATCCCTCCATAGATAACAAGTGTAAGTACTAAAACTATTGTAGTAAAGTATGTTTTTGATCTTACTATTTAGAACATAAATCCCCTAATAGAGGGATATCTAAAAAAAGATACTTGACCAATATACACTACATGCCAAATTATGTGACAACCCTATCTTTGTTAGTGTAGATGAAATTCAAAAATTAGTGACTATAACTACATGGGAGGAGGTGAAAAAAAAGAACTACCAACAATAGGTGTCACTCCTCAAGTCAGCAGTGTACAACCTTTACAACCCTTAGTTGTATATCAGAGGAACTAGATAGTAGAGGTGGCACTCTAGTCTCAAAAAATGTACTAGAAGTTGCAATAGATAAGGTTGAGACAATTGGAGAGAATAAGGTGGAAAACTAGTCACTAATGAGACACAGAGTCAAATAGGTCAAATAGATTCATCTACACCTCCAACACAAGTACAAGGTGAAATTCAAATCAATGAGGCAAAAAAGGACAAGCCTAAAGAGACTAATTTAACACCCAAACTGAAACAGCTAGTAGCAATTAAAGCATTGGTAACCTTACCAGAATTTGGCACTCCTTCCAATCAAACTCTTCAAAGGCTGAGCACATATGCAAAACTTCTACAATTCTCAGTGTTGATTCCTAGTTCATCCAAGGAAAAAGAGGTAATAACCTACAGAGATGTTACTATACATGAAGAAATTATATTTCCTAAGTTTGATATTGCAGCAATAACAATTGACCAGATGGGTATACTTCAAGAGGCCCTAGCTATAAAGAAACATCAAGAACTACTCAGAAGGGAGTGTAGGCGGAAGCAAGCTTTGATTGATATCAAAGACATCTTCTTAGATGTATCTAGTCTACCTAATCTAGATGAAACAAAGCCAATCATTGAACAATTGACCAAGATAGTGGAAAGAGTAAGTGATACAAACCTAGATACCAATGCCAAATTATTAGAATGGTTTGAGAAGAAATTTCAAAGTAAATGAAAAGATATCTAGTGACATAACACTTACCCAAGTTGCATTGGCAGATAAGATAGACAGTGTAAAGAATATACTAGAGAATATTTTCTCTCTGTATACCAAACTATGCAATCCTACACTCTCCACACAAGAAACAAGGAATCACATCCTGAGCTTGGAAAGTGAAATGAACTCATCAGCTACAAAATTGCCCATGAGTCCAGTTCAAAGTGAGAAACATTTTAGGACCCTATTGCAAACCAAAAGTTAGTTAGTAGCACTATCTATTGATGAAGCCAACATAAGGGCTAAATTGATAAGCATCCTGACAACATTAACTACTCATATGGAGATTTTACACAAGGAGCTAGTTTGTGCCAAAAAAATTATGAAGAAAGGCCCCAATCTTTCTACATTAGATAGCCTAGTACACCTTTTTGCTAATCTAGGAATCCAAATAAAGTCTTAGGAAGTATCTTGTGATAATTAGGATGCCGTTGTTAAGATTATTCTTGAGGTCCATAAATCCTTTCTAGAAAAATACAGTATCAATGTATAACACATTGACATTAGTGTCAAAAGGGGGGAGTAAGAGCATGCAGGAGCTAGCATGGGAGAGCAAGAGTAAAGGGGGTGTAAGAGTAGTAAGCAAGTGAAAGAGTATCAATTGAGGAAAATCCACTCAGAAAGAGTAAGACAAGAGTAAGATTTTGAGTATCTATAAGTTGTTGCAAAATTTTGATATTTTGACATTTTCTATAGAAGTTGAATAAGAGTTTATGTTATGCTCATATGAATAAGAGTATTAATGGATGACCAAATTTTTTTTACCCTCATGTCAAAGGGGGAGATTTTTATGATTTTAGATTGGTTTCTACTAGTGAGTATCTATACACTTAAGTCATTTACTTAGTTCATAACAAACAGGTAGCATATGCCAACCACAACATATAAGTTAGAGCATGCTGAGTAAATAGTGAATGCCAAGTCACTCAAGTGTTGAGCGACATTATTGAAGTCAGTATGTTTTGAGCTCTAGGAACTTCAAATTTTGAGTAACACAATTTTTTCGTAGTTGTTTGTATTGGCACAAACTACTATGTAAACCATTTGTGAGCCAACTTAAAGCTTAAATTATGATATTTTGGTGATAAGGATGAATCTTAAGTTGGAATCCCTATGCATTACATGCACCCATTTAGGTAAAGGGATGGTTTAAGTGTCAATATGGATGAATCACAACCATTGATTCATACCTAACCCTAAGTCACCTAGGTCTACTTATGGAAGACAAACCCTAAATTTTCTATGAGAGTGAAATGGAATGAATGAATAATCAAAGAGAGTTTTGCATGCACAAACCAAGACATTCATGGTGACCAAAGTATTGTGATCTAAATTGCATTACAAAATAAGTTAAAGTAGAATAGAGGAAGGAAATAGTGAACATCAGAGAGGCATATGATCAAGAAGGATCAAGTATAAATAAGTTTATAGGTGATCTGACATCAAGCAACAAAGTGCTAATCATAGGATCAATGTTGAAACATTCTAATAGGTGAATTAATTAAATCTCTTAATAGAGTAGTCCTTACAGGTTGTATTGAAATCCTCTAACAAGGTACTTACTTAATTGTGAGTTGAAGTCCTTTAACAAGGCACACTTCTAATAGGGTGTTGAAATCCTCTAATAGGGTGAGACCTAACAATATTTGTAAGCCTTTAATAGGGTAGACCTTTCATAGGGTAGATCATGATTCATGATCAAACATTGTAAACTTTATTGGATATACTTTATTACTATAGTAGTGAAGATTTGTGGGTGGCATCCCCACCCTAGTTTTACCTTCTCATTGGAGGGTTTCTAGGTAATCATATTTGGTGTCATAGATGTGTGAATGCTTACTTATTTACATGCTTTATATAGTATTTCAATTTATTTTTTGAATGAATGAGATGGATGTGTGTTGAATATTTTATTGGTCAAAGTTTAAAGCATTGATTCACCCCCCACCCCCCCGCCCCTTTGAATTTTAACTTTCCTATTATAAATTCTAACACAAATTTTGTTTTATCACTAGCCATATGATGTGAGCAACCACTATCTATAATCCATGTATCATTTTTTCTAACATGAGAGATAAGTGTTATTTTATCTCCTTCATCATCAAATTAGTCTTTTACAACAATATATATCATTTCAACTTTGCTATTATTAGAATCTTTAGCCATTAAACAAGATTTCCTACCTTTGTCCTTATAGTCCTTGTAGTGCTTGAATTCCTTCTTTCCTTTGAACTTATTGCCTTTCTTTTCATCTTTGTCTTCTTTGTTTGGTCACCTTGCAACAATGTGTCCAACTTCCTCACAAGAAAAATAGATTAGAGGAATCTTACCTTTGTACTTTCCTTTGCCTTTGGAATATTTTCTTACAAGTAGGGCTTCAACAACTTTAAGATCACTATCTAAACTTTCTTCCTATTCTTCACTATTTAATTGATTGGCTTTTGATTTCCTACCCCTTTTCTCAAGAGAAAGCTTGGCTTCAAATGTAGACTCAATACCTTTTGAATTAGGGACATAGTTATCATAGTTATCATATTTAAAAGCTGACAATCTTCCAACTAGAGCATCCAAAATTATTTTTCCATTTTAATCACATCTCATCTCTTGAATAGAAAACACTCTAATTGCATAGATAGGAATAATGGTTCTTGAGTACCTTGATTACAACTATTTTATCATCAATGTCTCCTCTAGATTCTTTGATTGCACTCACACTTGCTTTAATTCGCTCAACATATTTTGCAATGTTTTCATCTTCTCTCATTTTCATCTGATCAAATTTTTCTCTGAGACTTTCAGTTTTAGCTCTTCTTAGATTATCATCTCATCCATACATGGCTTTCAATTTTATCCACATATCATATGCTATAGTGCAACTTTTGACTTCATCAAATTCAACATAATTAAGAGAAGATGCAATATTAATCATCATGATCTTATAATTTTTCTTTTCTGCAATTTCTTCAACTGATAATGTTCCAATAGGAGTCTTATTTTCACTATCAAGATATTTGCATCCTAAATCACTGATAATTTCCAAATTTAACCTCATAATTCCTTTCCATGCTACAAAGTTGTCTCTATTCAACTTGGGAATCTCTCTTTTGTAAAACATCCTAATCTTTAGCTTAGGTCCTTGAAACCTTCTCAGCAAGCACCAAAAGCTCTGATGCCAATTGTTTGAAATATAAGAGGAGTAACTAACAGGAGAGGGGTGAATCAGTTACCACAAAAATAAATCCTAGATCCCTTAGATTTAAATACAAATCAAACTTTTTGTAAACTGAACTCTGCTATAACTTGGTAAAAAATACAGGCACATCGTTTACACTAACAAATGTTGTAACTCAATAGACACTGAAATAACTTGACAAATGCGTATAATGAAAATATTAAGATATTATCTATGATAAATCTTACTTATTTGCATATACATAAAAGAAATAGAATGAACACAATTGACACCGAGATTTAATTTGGAAACTCAATTTGGGAAAAACCACCAATTAGAACTAGCGACTAATTTTCACTCTTTTGAAGTGAGCTCTATTAGGAGCCAACCTTATTAAAGGTTAAAAAACATACTATTAGGTGTGACTCTATTAGGAGTGGCCTTATTAGAGGTCTTTAGACAATTCAATAGAAATTCCATCTTGTTAGAGGATTTACAATATTTGTTAAGCTAACTTTGTTAAGAGATTTAGATCACTGCTACAATGGTTAGAGAGTAACAATGAGATGACTTAATTTTTGATGCAACCAAATTGCTGATTATAGATCTTAATTCTGGCTTATATACTTGATTCTTCTTAGTCAAAATTATCTTTGCATCTCAACAAGGATATTCTACTTATCCAACATTTCCTTCATTAACCAAGTGAGCTTAGTTAACACTCAACTTCTGTAAACTATCCTTTGTCACTTGAGTGAGCTTTATATACACTATCTTTTGAACTAGGAAAACTCTAGAATACTTGGCAAACAAAAGAAACTATCTTCAATGCCTGAGTTAGCTTAGTATACACTGACTAGCAATGATATGACATTTTGTGTAACATCAAAGACAATACACAATTAATCAATTGTTACCAACACATAGGCACTCAATTAATACTAGAAAATGTTGTAACTAAGAAAATGCCTAAAATGAAAATTAGGAGATTATTTGTGATTAACCTTACTTAACTTAGTTGCATACACATAAAAGAAATAACATAAACACAAGTGACAACGAGATTTAATTTGAAAACCCAATTTGGGAAAAAAAACTAATTGCAATTAGTTATTGATATTCAGTCTTCTAAAGTGAGCCCTATTAGGAGCCAACCCTATTAAAGATCACAAAAAACACTATTAGGTGTGAGTCGAGAATTTAATCACTCTATTAGGAGTGACCTTATTAGAGGTCTTTAGACACTTCAATCTAGAAATGCCATCTTGATAGAGGATTTACAAATAGTTGTTAAACCAGCTTTGTTAAGAGATTTAGATCATTGCTACAATGGTTAGAGAGTAACAATGAGATGACCTAATTTTTGATGCAAATAAATTTTAGATTATAGATCTCAATTCTAGCTTGTATACTTGATCCTTTCTAATCAAATGTATCTTTCAATCTCCACAAGGATATTCTTCTTATCCTTTGAGTTCACTTCTTCTTAGCATCTTCAAATCTTCTATTCACTTTTACAAATTCAATCCTCAACTTGACCTTATGCATATACCTTATACATTGCCAAGTTAGTTTGAATATATCCTAGAACAATTAATATTCATTACCTTAGTTGGCTAGAATAAAAAAAAATCTATTGAACTCAATATGCCAAAACAAGAAAATCCTACTTTACCTGACCTTGCTCAGTAGACACTAACTCCAAAACAATTTCTTGTGTTAACCCAATGAACTCGGTTAACAAAACATCTTCACAAGCTTTCTTTAGTAATTGAGTGAGCTTGGTTAACACTCATCTTCTTCAAGCTTCCCTTTGATGGCTAAGTGAACTTGGTAGTCATTGACTTCTGAACTTGGAAAACTTTGGAATGCTCGGCTAACACAAGAAATTGTCTTCAATGTTCAAGTGATCTCGACATATACTGACTTGTAAAGATATAACATTTTGTGTAACATTAAAGAGAATACATAATCAATCAAATTTTTTCAACATAACCTATGTACCCTTTTGACACATTTGATGAAAACATATGTCCCTAGGGGTCCTACAACTCCTAGGGACATATTCTAATTGATCATATGGGACAAAAGGTATCATAGCTTAACCTATGACCCCTTTCGGCACATTTGATGACAACATATGTCCCTAGGACCCCTAGGGACATATTCTAATTGATTGTATGGGTTGAAAGGGGTCATAAATTAACCTATGCCCCTTTCGACACATTTAATGACAACATATATCCTTGGGGGTCCTAGGACCCCTAGGGACATATTCTAATTGATCATATGGGTTGAAAGGGGTCATAGTTTAACTTATGACTCCTTTTGACACATTTAATGACAACATATGTCCCTAGCGGTCCTAGGACACCTAGGGACATATTCTAATTGATCATATGGTTCGAAAGGGGTCATTGGTTAACATATCTATAAGTAATTATTACTTATTTTTAAATGAAGATATCTATAAAGTGGTTCTTTACATACTGTGTTGAAAAATGGCTATAACTTTCAAATCGTAAAACATTTTTAAAATATTAAAAGATGGACTAAATTATATGCTTCACCTACTAAAGTATAATTTTTTTTTAAAAAAATTGGTATTGTTTTGAATTAGTTACAATGGTAAGACATAAGCTTTTTTTCTAAAAATGTTCTAATAGAAATTTCATAATTAATTTTTTTTTGGACTAAAAATACCAAAAAATCTGTGTCACATCCATGAATGAGTCTACTTCTTATATCTATAATCTTATAAAAAATTATTATTATATGATTATGATTAATGTGGTCAGACATACACCTAGTTCTTATTTTTGTCATTAAAAAATTGTACTTTTGCATTAAAATACAATTTTTTGACCAATTAGATTAAATTATTTATAGAAAAGGCCTAGTATTTTAGAACCTAAATTCAATTTCCTACATGTTTTTTTGTTACAAATTTTTAATATAATTTTCATAACTAGCTCAAAATTGCATTTCAAGTTGATATCAACCTGATTTGCTGATTTTAGATTGCCACTTAAGGGCATAGTTGGACCCAACATGATCCTGCATATACCCATGAGAACTTAATGACTTCTAGCAAACTCCCACCCCGACATTGATGTTATTGTTGAGGCAAGTATGAATTCTTCTATATCTAAACATCCTCTCTTAGTCAATAATGTATCCTCCTCTAATTTATCACTTCCAACACCATCCCTACCTCTCCAAGGAAACTATTCCCCTTTTAAGTCTAAATCTTCCAAAGAAGTTGTAGTTGAATCTCAGAATAGAGTATATAAAAGGATGTAGTAGACTTGTATCATTGAAAAAAATATCATAGATGTCTTTCTATCCCTCCCTATGTAACAGTGCTATTGAATAACAAATGGGCTCTTGTCATCTCAAGTTTCCTTAATCAAGATCACTCTAATGACGTAGAAACATGTTCTATGGAAAATAATTATTTCAAAGCATTATTTATCAATAAATAAACCTTTTTCTTTACCCTTCCAATGAAATCCCACATTCAACCATTGAATGTGTGGGATTGACAATCCATGCTTGCAAATATCAAGTCAAACAATGTATTCAACATAATCAAACTAATGGTCTAATGTTCTAAAACTGAAAGCCTTTGGAATTTTCCCTAATTTCTACTCTTGAGGTCATTTGACAAAGGAGCCATTTTTCTTCATGCCAATCATGATAATGGTGGTGGATATGTTACTTTGGGCCTTGTGTCTTGGTTAGTTAAAAATCTTGTGGCTACCCCATTTGATTCGAATAATCATTGTGTTTGGGCCACTACTATCATTAATAATATGTCCATTGTATTTTGTTCTATGTATGCCACTAATTCCTCCATTAAGAGAAATCAATTAAAGGGATGTGTTCATCTACATTTATCTAATGCTCAATGGATCTTGGAGGAAACTTTAACAATGTTGAATGCCCACAAATCACAATTGAAAAATTTATTCTTGCTTATCCCAATATGAATTTGAATCCTAGACATCAGCATGTATTATTTTTAGAATTCATTATCCCCTTCTAGATAAAGTTGGTGATTATATGCCTCATTGGTATACTATGAGAAACTGACATAATGGCTTCTTGAAGAAATGAGTATTTTTATCTCTCCTAGATGCATGATTTTCCCCAATAAAGATTATCCTATTTGTTTAGACCTCTCATTCCTTCTTTGAGACTACTTCCCCATATTTACTATGTTCAAACTCTCCAACCAAACTACCCTTTTCAATAATCTACCTTTTAAATAAAATGTATCCTAGTTCAAATCTAGGATTGAATTGATTATTTAAATGTTAATGAGAACTTCAAACAAAAATCTCAACAAGATTAGTTGATAATCTAGTAGTCAAGACCCATTGCTAGATTTACTTCCTTCATGATTTTAAGGATAATCTATGACTATATACCGTAGACTTGAAAAATCCCCCAAAAGGACAACATGAACATGGTTGAACTCTCCTAGGTATAGACCCATACAAAAAAATCAATCATCAATACTAAGAATTCTCTTCAAAAATGGTTTCTTGCAAAGGAAAAGGCATCCAAGTTTGTGCTAGGTTCTAGTGGATCGAAGAGGGAGACCGTGGATAAAAGAGGGAGAACATGGACAAATTTATTCCTTTTAATATTTGCACTACAAACACACAAAAGAATTTATTGATCCCATTTTACTAAGGTAGTTTATAAATATATGGATATAAAAAATTACCTTTATGGAGACATTCTCACATAATGCTATTGAGATTATTATTAGAGATTGAATCGTAATATCAAATTTATTGATAATGGCATGACAAATTTAGATTGATGATATTTACTACAAAATATGTAGACTTATTTTAATTGTTTGATATATGATCTTAGATTTGTCAAAATTTTGACAACTATTATTTCTCAATATAGAATGCATGTGAAAAAATCAATAGTCAAAATAAGTAGAAATATTCATAGTAGATAATGTGATAACAACCAAAAAATAAAGAAAGATAAACAGAAGGAGGGCTCACTAGGGATTGTGATTGAAACCTTGGGGGAACTTTTTGAAGTGTTCAAGAAGGTATTAAAGACACCCTCTAAGGCTTTCTCCACTATGCTCCCCACTCAGGAAAGTGGTTTGATTCCTAGGGGGAGGGTTGATATGGAGGATAAGAAGGACTCAGATGAATACCCTTTAGAAAGAGATCTGGAGGATCTTCTATGCTCACCTAAGGTGAGGTCTTTGGAGGAGGAATTATTTGGAAAAGGGGAAATTGAGATATCCCACTCTCTCCCAGGTTCCTCAACAACTCAGAAAGGTTACGGCCAGTAGGACACTCCTTCCAAGTAAATGGGGGTATCCCACTTTCTCCTGGGCTCCTCAACAATGTAGATTGGGGATTACCAGCTGATAACACCTTCCAAGGGATGTGAAAATAGGGAGATAATTTACACCCCTTTGAGGATGGTTAAAGCTTCTCAAGCCGAGATAGTTGCAAAATTTTTGGCAAGTATTGATAAGATGGATAAGAAGATGAGCCTTCTTCACCTCAGGATGAGGATAATGGAGAATGGGAAGTGCAGAAGAAGAAGAAGAGGGGGGGAGAAAACCAGATATAGGTGCCTCATGGACAACTGGAAGACCATCGAGTAGAGTAGCCAGGACATAGAAAATTGCTAGGGACGTGGCCAGTGGTAAGCGAATTACACTAGAGATAGTAACAAAAGGTAGGAAATGAAATTCCTTTCCTAGAATATGAGGGGATTAAATAATCCCCAGAAGCAATATGCTCTCAAACAAATTATTTCTTAGGAAAAAATTGATTGTGTGCTAATACAAGAAACAAAAATGTCTAGTGCAAGTTTTGTTAAAATAGCAAGTTATATCTGGCCGAGGGCTGGGTATTTACATATGGATGCAGATGGAGCCTCGAGGGGTATTTCCACCATGTGGAACCTGTATAGACTAATATGTTAGCAAGAAAACACTAATCTATTTAAAAAACCAAAGCATTAACTAACAAGATCAATATAACATATATGAGAGACTAAAGAGGAACCTCTAATTAGGAATGTGAGCCAAATGAATGGACTCTCCCAATAGGATTTCACTCTTTGCTTGGTAGATGAGTCTAAGTAAAGGATTGGTATGTATGCTCAAAGGGCTTCAAATTTGTTTCAATGGATGTTGGGATTTGGATGTGGATGTATGTAAAAAGTATGAATTTTGGCTTCTCAAAATAAAATTATAACTTTAGCTTACGAATTGTGATGAAATGGCTTGGGAGGGGATCCAATTTATAGGCTAAGGGCTTGATGGTTTGAGGGCTAAGATGCAAGGATGGGGAAAAGCTTATGGAGGGCTTAGATTGTATGAGAGGAGAGCACATGGATTGTGCTTCCTTACAGCCAATCAAGGAGTGACACATGTCACAGGGTCATTGGTTAGAGCAAGAGGGGTTGAGGGGTCAACAAAGGAGGCTCAAAGCTCATAAAGACCCTCATAATGGCTTGTAAGAGCAATGAATGGGCTTGTAAGAGTCATTTATAGCTTTGTAAGAGCATTGATGGCTTGGTGTTTGGGATATTTTGAGGGAAGACTTTGGCTTGGCTTAGGAAAGTCTTAAGCTTGTTTAGGATTGTGCAAATGATTAAGGGTAGGATTAGGGATGGATTTAGGATTAGATTAGGGATGTTAGAGAGGGCAAGTGGATGACATTTAATGAGGGTGGGTGAGTTAGTAGCTAAACTTGGTTAGTATGGGTGGATGGGGTGGATTAGGCTAAATGGAGGATTTAGGGATAGGCTTAGGATGAGGATGAAGACTTTCTAGAAGAGTCTAGAACTTCCTAGGATGAGGATAAATAAAGTTTATTTATCTGAAAAGTTTGGGTTGAAGAGATATTCATTAAAATATAATTAATAAATATGAGGATTAATATTTAATCTTAATTAAATATTTTGAGTTGGGATTAGGGTAAGGAAATGATGGGATTAGCCTTTAATAAAAATTAAAGAAGGATTAGAAGATTTTGGAAGAGGTTAGTGGCCTTAAGGAAACTGGCCAAGTCTTGGGCAAAAAAAAAAAAAAAAATTTATTTTGGGATTTTTGGTCAATTTATTAATTAAATAATTAATAAATAAGGAAATAATGTTTAAATAAGATTTAAACATTTTTGGGAGGGATTCCTTAATTAAATATTTTAAATTAAGATAAAGGGTTTTAATGACATAAAAATAAATAAATAAATAAAATAAATAATTAATTAATAAATGATGATGTCATCAGGGAATTTTTCAGAAAATAAAAATACTTTATTTTTTAAAGGATTTTTAGGTGTCTACAGAACCTAAACTCCATGAAGGGGTATGAGGTCTGGAAGGAAAAAAATTTCATTATCAACTATTTCCAATCTAATAGTCATTGTTGGAGGCTGATCAATATCTATGCCTCTAATAGTAGAATTGGGAGGAAGGAAACGTATGATAAGATAACTAGGATTACTGAAACTATGAAGGAAGAGAAATGGATGTGTATGGGTAATTTCAATACTCCCCTTTACCATTCAAAAAAGCTCAGTCGTAACAGAGAATGTCTCGAGAGCTTGCAAGACCTGAATGAATTCATGAGAAAGTTGGATTTGATGGATGTGGAGTTGTGAGGAAACCCATATACTTGGACTAACAATAAGAAAGGAGAGTATCTTATCTAGGTTAAGATGGATAGACTATTAGTGTTAGGGAATTGGAGTAGAATGGGTAATTCGTATCTTGAGAACCTCACCAGAATGGTTTCAGACCACTGCCCCATTTTATTCCATTGGGAGGATGGTTTTAAAGGGGAGCAAAAACCTTTTAGATATGAAATAATGTGGGAGTCTCACCCAAAATTCAGAGAAAGAATTTAGGATTGGTGGAAGATAAGGATAGATGGTACTATGATGTACATGCTTACTCAGAAACTTGATAATATTCGAAGGAATGTCAGAGCTTGGGCTAAAAGTTCATTTGGTGACTTATTTAGAATTAAAGGTGAAGTGGAGGAAAAGGTCAAAAAACTCCAAGGTGTCATTGTAGAAGGGAATATTTTAGAGAAGAATATTCAGGAAGAAGGGAGGTATAAAAAGAAGTGGAAAGAGATCCTTCTGTTGGAGTTTTAAAATGAACTAAAACTACTAAGCAAAAAAATGCTTAATACCAAGATGACAGTACTCATACAATCTAAAGACTAGCCAATTCTTGTTAACAATTGCATGTGCAAAGCATTTGGGCTCAACTTCAACAAAACCAAGGGTGGTTTTCTACTCTTCTAGCTCTATAAAACCAGGGTGGATATACCCAGGGATTCCCTGTATGAGGATTATTTTTAGTTTCATTCTGATTCTCATCTCAAATCCTCAAATACATACACAATTCTTGATAACTTGATAAACACATCCCATATAATAGGTATGGCAAAAAATTCTTCTATAGATCTGCAAGTGCTCTCAGCAAAAGTGGCTAACTAAAGCTAAAATATTCCATGCAAACAAGTACTAGCCAACTTTTAAGATCTACATGAAAAAAAGGTAAAATTGATTTAATTCTACATTTTTGACAACCATTTGTGACATGTTCCTCTTGTAGCTGGATCAAATTTGATCAGTGCCTCATCCATTGGGGCTCAGAGTCTACTACAAATTTCTAGATCTAATTTGTTGCCTTACAACAAATTTTATCAGCAATTCCTATCAGAACTCATCATTGAAAATCCTTTCTCCTACTACAACAATCTTATCATATTCATCAGAGCTTTTATTTAATCCATTGAATTAACAACAATGACAAATAGATATATAACCTAACTGGATTGCATTCAATTGCACAAGCCTTTACTTATACAACATCAAGATAACCAAATAATCGAAAGGAGACAAAGTTCAGAAAGAAAAGATATGGGGATAGTTCATAATTTGTATTCATTTTCCTTGAAAATTGTATACAATTCACATTAAACTCGGAATGGCCTTCAAAAAGAAACACATATCATTTTGTATTCATGTATTCTCAAGATCTAATAGAGAAAATACACCACCAACTTTTACTCAATACAATGGACCAAAAATAGACTAAGCATATCACTTAGAAAAATAGAATTCGGACCCCTCTCTAGCCTTGGAATCTCACTTAAATAGTCTGAGATGCAACAAGCTTCAAGCTAAGAGGAAATGACAGGTGCCTTTTACAAGAAACATTTACATACACTTATCACAAGATGACAAAAATGTGAGTAACAGAAAAAGTTCTACATCAAACATTCTTATTGTGGGCCCTTTCTGTTATATCCTCTAGAATTGGCATAACACAATAATTTGATTCTTTTATCCATATGATTCCTCGAAATAAGTGACCATGAGGCTTGAAAGTGATGTGTCTCCTTCATTTATCTGCAAGTTTACTTTAACTTGTGGATTTTCTCTATCTTTATCATCGACTGTTAAAGTAACAGTTACACTTGCATGATCTTCTGCCTTGTCAGCTTTTGACATCTACTCTGTAGACATGAATTTGTCCTTCCACTTATTATAAACAATATCATCAGGCCAATCAAAATTCATAACTTCTCTTTGTACAGTTATCAGGGAATTTTCAATTGCCTCTATATTAACCAATTCTTTTTGAATGGAGTTATAAAATATCTGCACTTTAACCAATTCCTCATTTGTTACTACCCACAAGAGATGCCCCACTTCATTTATAACCTTATTTATTCTCTCACAGAAGGCTTCATTTAGCTCCCTCTTCCATTCCTCCTTTTCCTTTATTTTATCAACTGTCTTTAGGGCACAAGGGAATAAATCAATTTTTTGCACAAAATACTTGGAAAGACAATTAGTTATCTCCTGCAGAAAGAATCTTGTTTATTATCAATATCTTGCAACTTATTTAGTAAGTCAAAAATTCCTTGTATCTGATGATATGTTAGATGAATAACAGATATACACATAGCAGTGATATTTGAACTTCTCTCTATCCACTTCTATACAATGGTTCTGAATATAGCTTCATTTTTCTTTAATTCATCCTTGATTACTGAAATCTTTGATAATTGATCAAAGAATGTGGCCCACTCTATCTTATCTATTAAATACATAATACCATGCCTAAATTTTTCTTCATGCTAATTGTTAAGATCTACATGCATTGCATACAACTTATTCTTCTCCTCTTCAAAATCATTTGCAGGATAAAACTGAGGCCTCTCTGGAGTATCAGGTATCTCAATGATTGGAGTGGATTTGAAAGGTTCAATAGGTGGCCTTGGGGGGTATGTAATTCTGGGTTTACTAGTCTCTCCTAATTTTCTTTTCCCAAGAATCTTCTCCATTTGGACTACTTTATTTTTAAATGACTGTATTTGCATACCCCTCTCGTCATATGCTTTCAATACCTCCTGAAATCTAGAATTGAGTTGGGAAAAATTTTCTTCTTCTTGGCCAGACACCATGCCACCAAATTTTAGCATCTCTGATGCCATCCCAATTACTTGCTTACTACTTACCTCACCAGCCCTGAATATTGTCAATGTACCAGTATGCTCTGCAGTGGGAATCTAATGCATCCTGGTATTTTCCCTCTTTTCCATGGACCATATAACAAGGGCTTGGTGGTCATCACTAATTTGACTCCTCTATGAGCTTGTAATATTTCTTCAGTAGTTGTTAGTTGAACATCCTTCTGCTTCCTTACTAACTCAAAAACAATAGCATTTGCTATATCCCATTCTGGCAAAAGGAGGACTCCTCACTGTCTAACTATATGTCTCCTAGCTTCAGGAGTAAACTGGGCAAAATCATTCAAAAATTTTGATTTCACCTCTTCCTTAATAATTGGGTCAAGTTTATCTGGTTGCTCAACCTTGATTTTCTCACATGCTTTCTCAAAATTTCCCAAATTTAATCTCCACAAAAACTGAGCAAAAGCCCTAGATCTTACAAAATTTTCATCATTAATAAATCTTTTAGAAGCTTGGGTAACTATTTGGGACAATTTCCTTACCTTGGTAATTAGCAATAGTTAGGTCAAAGGAAGGTGTAGGAGGTTCTTGTGGCTCTCCAACATCCAGGTCTGTAGAAGTGACAATCACATCCCCTTCTCCACCCATTTTTCTAAGCTATTCCCTTAGAGATGCTTCATCATCTATCTAGATTGGGGATTGGCTTGGGGAGTATTGTTCCTTTTGAGAAGAAGAAGACCCTTGCTCTAATTTTTGCCTTTTTGGAGAGTTGGCTACAGATGAACTTCTTGACCTTGGCTTTTGATGAGGGGGTGCTTGTTGCACATTTTGAATCATGACATAACTTGCCCTTCTTTGCAATGTATATTGGCTAGGAGCTACCACATTTCTACTGCTTATTCTTCTTTGTACTTCTGCAACCTTGTCTAGATGTGTCTCAACATACATAGCTTTCTTTTCATTCATGGTTTGAATTATTACAGAAAAATTATTCATTAATGCTTGGATTTTAGCCCCCCTGTATTTCTTATCTTTCAATGGGTCATATTGGGGGTCAAAAGCATTAATTAGTTCTAAGGTCTTATTGAAAACTATCCATTTCTCTTCCTGTATTACAAAAAAATTATTCATTAATGCTTGGATTTTAGCCCCCCTGTATTTCTTATCTTTCAATGGGTCATATTGGGGGTCAAAAGCATTAATTAATTCTAAGGTCTTATTGAAAACTATCCATTTCTTGTTCCTGTAATGTGAAAACATTTCTTATTATGTCTTTTGGATAGTATACTTGATGTACCATACGAGAAGCTTTCACTCTCTCCTTTAAGAGGTCATAAAACCCTTCAGGATCAATGAATCTGGCATGAGATTCAGCCATGTTATATCTATCCAAAAATAAATTAAGGTGCTTCCACCCTTTTCTAACAAAACCAAAATCATGCACTACAATAACAATTGGAAAGAAGGTGCCTTCCTTAGACAATTCCCTCTCATCTATAGTTCCTATTTGCCATAAGAGCTTAGCAATCCCTATCTTCAAGGGAACATGAAAGGGCAACACATGGGGTTTTCCCACAAAACCATATACTCTTATCATAGTTGAAACATTATAAGGGATTATATCTCCCCAATTATGACTAAATAATAATCCTTGTGCATGGTCTTTAAGTCTAATCAATTCCAACAATGCTTGTGGAATTTTGGGGCTGTCACCTTTCAAAAGCAACCTAAGCTTTGAAGCAAAGCATCTATCAAATCTCACATAGCTGGCATCTATAGCTTCTGAAGTCATATCTACACTCCATAGTTGCACTAGATTCCTCTCGCCATTTTTGGTTGTTTCTAGCTCCATACCTTTGGAGAAAAAGGTGAATCCCTTGTATAAGCATACATGCATAAGAAATGAATACCAATAGAATGGTTTGTCTACTTTTCCCCTTGATATCCCCACTAGGCCATTGTGAATTTATTTTGCAAGAAAAGTACCTAAATCCAGAATAGTACTCATTCCAAATTGAAGGGTTTGAGCCATTATAAGGACAATAGGACCTTGAATTTTATCACCTCACCTATCCAAAAAATCTTGCAAAGAGAAAAATATAGTGCTTGAGCTCTCAAGTTGAAATGTCTTCTCAACAATGGCTCTGGGGTACTGGTTGTAATCACAGGCAAAGTGCCAATTTTAGTAGCATGCTCCTATAGTAGCCTTGTTCTTAGGTAAATTCGTTGTGCATCATACCTTGCCTGAAGGTCATCTATGTCAATATTTTCATGCACAACATGGTTGGGATTTAGGTTAAAAACCTCACTAAATAATTTAGGAGAAAGCCTAAACAGATTTACTCCAGCATGGTTTTTAACCCACCCAGTAATTGGATCATATTTCTTTGCTAGATCCATCAATAAATCACTATCAAAGAAAACTGTGGGGACTGTTAAATTACCAATATCAAACTCCCAAACATTGCTCATAGGAGTGTCTAGTTTTTTCTCTAAAAACCATTTCTTAAACAACTCCAGACCCCCCATGGAAACCTGGGCATCTCTTACCTAATTAACTTCGTCATAAAAACCTTCTGCTACAACTACTCTAGGATGTTTCAGAATGAGTTCCCTCCCCTTAGTTATTTCATGCACTGATAAAGGGAATTGTTTAAGAAAGTCACTGTGCATAGAATGTTTCAAATAATATGTTTGCTAGTAAACTCTTTTCGGAGAGGCATTTTGAATAAACTCGAGGAATTTCACAACAACACATACTTTAAATTTTCTTATAAATTCACAGAGTACATACCTTCCAAAATTCGCACTTCTGCACTATGTGATATCTTCTACAATTTTACTGGAGTGTTAACTAAGAATTTCTGTGCCCTAGCTCTAAAAATTTTGTATGCCTTGATGTTCTCTCTGTGCTTTGGTGGTTCATTAATGGTGAAATCATGGGCTCTTTTCATACATTAAAATCACATGCATAAGATTTGAATCATATTTATTCTTAGTAACCATTACCTCCAATTTGCACCCAAGTTTAAATCCCATCTGTAGATTTTTACCAGATCGGACGGTTCTAATTTAAAAAATAGCCTGCTTTACAGCTTTTAAAACAATGCTACGTGTCACAATTTTGCTTCCCCAAATTATTTAAATTCCTTGCATCTTAGAATTGTAGGGAAGCATCGTTCATTGATCAAGACAAGATCAACGATCAGACTAATCCACTTTCTAATAAAAACTAGTCAGCTGTACTGACCAATAAGAAACTACCATATCAGCTCATGTAGTCTGATAACATTCCACGCTAGCAGATCCCATATCTTCTTTTGAGCGAGCAAGTACTTGGCATCATTCAGTCCATGTATTATGCTGGTGCATTCTCGCTTTCCTTATCTAATGAGCATTTTCAAATTGCGAGCTTGCGCCAAGCGTCAATCTTTGAAAGATCAATGACGATACTAATTTTACCCTATAGGGCATCTAAGCAAAAACTTTAGATGTTACCATGGACACGTGTCTAAAGGGCACATTCCTGCTTTGTTTAAACTTCACTCAAATTCAAAATGCGAGGAAGTGCCTTTTGTTGATCAGGACAAGGATCAACGATAAAAAATAACTCTTCATTCTACGCTCACATCATCCACTTGGGCCAATGACATGATTGCTTTTAATCCGCATGTTTTAACTATTGTATTTTTTTTTGACACCTTTCAAGCACACATCATAAGTAGCTCCAGCTAAGCACAAGTAGCAAACCACATGGTGTGACTTTTGCATTTTTCCATAATTTGGCCCCATTGTGACATGCATCGCAAAGGCACATTCCCACTTTTCTTATCTGACTTGTAGCTTCATAATGTCAATATGTGTCAGTAATTGTTTATAGTGTGGCACACTACATCATATAATTAAAACTACCTGACCTCACCTTGCCACACGTCAAAAATCTACTTGCCCACATTATTTATTTCTTGTGTAGCTTCAAATTGCGAGCATGCGCTGGCCTTTGATCTTTGATAGATCAATGGTTATAGAAAGTTTGCATCGTTATCACCATGTTTGCCAAAATGATGAATAAAAGTCTCCAATCATCCCAACTTGTCTAACACTTTCCACTTGTCCAATTTTTGCTTCCCCGCATTATTTATCTGACGAGCATCTCCTTCTTTGTGGGAAAGTGCTAGCCCTTGATCCAAATGAAATCAATGGTAGATGCTTCTTGGTAATAAACTGCAAATCTCTGCTGGTGACTCAACTAATGATATCACAAAAAATCTAGAACGTGCACAAAAGTTCCTAACAATTTACGATTCACTAGAATTTAGAAAGGCAAAGGCTTTGTGTCACCAAGTCGCATGCCCGCATTATTTAAAAACCTTGCATCTGGAAATTGAGAGCATGCGATACCCGTTGATCTGAACAAGATCAATGATTGTAACAACTTTTTATTATTAGAGGCATTTTCAAATAAAATGATTAAGCAATTTTCATACCAAGCACGGCCACGTAAGGTTTAAACTATGAACCCATGCTTGTGCAAGCCCTTCCCTTTGTAAAAAATATACCGAAAACATTTTTCTGAGAATATTTTAAGGGTTTTTTCAAAACTAGGGCAAATCTAAGGATTTGAAAATACAAGGAACAAAACCCAAATCTCCAACATTTAAAAACTTAAATGATTTTTCACTAAATTTTCCCTTAATCTCTGCATTGTGAAAAATCAGACGAACACCTTCAAAGGGAGGAAATCTTTTGGAAATAAAGATCTAGAATCCAATGGCTAAAGGAAGGAGATAAAAATACTACTTTTTTTCACAGGTCAGCATCCAACCACAGAAGAAGAAACACTATATCAAAACTAAATGATGAAGAGGGAAGGGTTTTGAATGAGTAGGAGGAGATGGGTAAACATGTGGTAGAACACTTTAGTAAAGTTCTTGAGAAAGATAACTTTATTGGGAACCCAGTTATCAGGAGAGCTTTGATTAATTCAATCTCAAGGATTCTTGGAGAAGAGGAAAATAGTCTAATCCTTGGTAATATCACAGAAGAGGAAGTGAAAAGCGTTGTGTTTTCTATGAAAGCCTTTAAGGCCTTTTGATCGAATGGATTCCCTCCGGCATTTTTCTAGCATTTCTAGGAGGTGGTTAAATCAGAAGTGATTTGGACCACTAGGGATTTTTTTAGAATAGGTAATCTACTAAGGAGAATAAATAAGACCTTTATTTTCTTACTTCCAAAAAATTCAAATCCTCTGAACTTGCTTGACTTTAGACCTATAAGTTTATGTAATACTATTTATAAGATCTTTGCCAAGGTTTTAGTGAATAGATTAAAGCCTTTCTTGGAAAGAAACATTAGAATTCCTCAGAAGGGATTTGTGCCAGGAAGACAAATATTGGATGCAGCTATAACCACCCATGAGGTTATCCATTCAATGGAAAATAATAGGCAAGCTCGGATGGCATTCAAGTTGGACATTTCCAAAGTGTATGATAAGGTCAATTGGGACTTCCTTCATGATGTGCTAGAAAGAATAGGATTTAGTAATAGGATCATTAACCTAATAATGATGATGGTAGGCTCAGTATAGTATTCTTTTCTGCTAAATGGTGCCCCCTAGAGTAACTTGAATGCAGAGAAAGGCTTAAGATAGGGCGACCCACTTTCTCCTTATCTTTTTATTATGGTAGCTGAAGTTCTAGGAAGGTCTTTCTTTAAATTAGTTAATATGAGTTGTATTAAAGGTGTTAAACCAACTACTAATGCTATAACTGAGGTTATACAAGAGTTTGTGGATGATACCTTCCTATTTGGGGAATCTTCACTTATGGAGGCAGAAGCTTGGAAGATGATTTTACAAAATTATGAAGAAAGCTTAGGGCAATGGATTAATTACCATAAGAGTAAGATTTATTTCTTTAACACTAAAGCCTCACTTCAAAGAAGGATTAGGAAAATCTTGGATTTCTAATCCGCTTGCCTCCAAGACACTTATCTAGGTCTTCCCCTTACTACTAAGGAAGTAACTAATGAATTCTGGAACACGATTGTCGAGAGAATTTAGAGGATGCTTGTAGTTTGGAAAGGGAAGATATTAAATAATGCTAGAAAATTACAACTACTCATTTTTGCTCTTCAAGGAATCCCTATCTACTTCTTATCCATTTTAAAAATCAACCAAAACATGGCAGAGAAAATTGAGAGAATTCAAAGGAATTTCTTGTGGTCAGGGGTAGAGGAGAAAAATAAATTGAGTCTAGTCAACTAGGAGGAGGTGTGTAAACCAAAATTTAAGGGGGGGTTAGGGGTTAGAAGGCCAAACGATCTTAATAAAGCTCTCCTCACAAAAATTGGTTGGAGACTGGCAGAAGGAAACATGGGATGGGGAAATATCATGAAGGCTAACAATTTTTCTAATACCTCCTTTAGGTGGAACCTATATAATAATGACCTCCTTGGCGGTTCAAAGATTTGGCAAAATATAGTTAGGAATAGAGGTTTGTTGAGAGAAGGATTGAGGTGGATTGTGGGGAATGGATTCAATATCAAATTTTGGGAAGACGGGTGGATGGATGGGAAACCATTGGCCTTGAGTAAATATAGTGGTTTAATGGAACTTCTCAAAGAGGATATAGGGGGAAAAGTTGGGGATTATATTCATCAGGGGAGGAGGTGGAAGAAGCTTCATAAGGAGGGCTACTCACATGAGGATGTTGTTCTCTTAAAGGAATTGAAAGAATTGATAAAAGAATAGAGACTCCCCTTACTACCTTAGAAGGATATTATGGCTTGGACATAACCCCAAATGGGAACTTTACTATAAAATCTACATATACGAACTTAACCCCAAATGGGAACTTCATCGTAAAATTTGCATATACTTTCATGTTCATTAAGGATCCTAGCCCAATTTTGTGGTGTAAGGTATGGATTACTAACCTTATTCCTAAAATCAATTTCTTTTGGTGGATGGCACAACATGGAAAAATTTTATCACTTGAAAATTTGAAAAAAAGGGGGTTCTATATAACAAACCATTGCTATCTGTGTAAGGAAAAGGAAGAAAGTATTTCCCACCTTTTCATAGAATGTCAATTTTCTTTACGGATCTGGACTAAGGTTTGGGAAAGATTTGGTGTGGCTTGGGTTATGAAGGATAACTTGGGCCAGTTTGTGGAGTGCTGGGATTGCCCCTTTTACCACCCAAGATTAGTTTTTTTATGGAATATTATTCCACCATATGTTTTTTGACACATATGGAAAGAAAGAAATAATAGGATATTTAGGGAGGAAAGTAAGATAGTGGAAATGGTTTTTGGAATAATGAATCAATTGTTAAAGGAAAATTTAAGAGTGGCTAAATGTAAAATTCCAAAGGAGAAGCCAAGTAGACTTGAAGGCCTGGTGGCTGAAAATTGGGGTTTTCAAGAGGATTTATTCCCTTTTGATAACTTAGCTAGGAGGAGGAGACAACAAACAAAATGGAGACCTCCCACCATAACACAATATAAACTAAACTTTGATGGGGCTTCAAAAGGAGGATTTGGAGTGGCTAGAGGTGTGTTGTGGGATAGGAATGGTGATGTGTTGTTGGTTTATGCGGGTAAAGTGGCGAATGGTAGCAATAATGTGGTAGAGGCTATGGCATTATTGTGGGGTCTTCGACCCTCTAGGGAAAGAAAAATTATGGAGTTAACAATAGAACGAGACTCAAAATTAGTGATTGATTTGGTTAAGGGGGAGGCTAGATCAAGATGGAAGATTAGAAATATCATCTTGGATATTAAGAAAATATTGAATGAAATTGAAATGGCCCACCTATAGCACATCTATAGGGAGGGCAATCAGGTGGTAGGCATAGCAGCTACCATGGGGTTTAATGCAATGGCAATCACGTGTTGGGAGAATTTAGCTAATCTCAATGAAGTTTTAAGGGTGTTGATATCCAAGGAAAAAGGTTGGAAAAATTCAAGATGAAATCTATAAACTATAAAAGCAAGGCCAAATTTGGCAAGATGGCAATTTTAGTTGCTAAATTAAACTATTACATTTTGGAAGTAAAGGGCAGACATGGCCATACAAAAGATAAGTGGAGTGATTAAAAATTATGAAAAATGTCTTTTCGTAATTATGGAAACACATTGCGAGTTTCAAATTGCTCTCCAAAGGGAAGTACAAAAGATATTATTAATCAGGGTGTCATAAATTGTTAGGGTGACAAAATTATGATTTTTAACATCCACAAATCCCATAATAACTTGGTATGGGATTTTGGAGCTCATCAAACATGGGTCTGCACTTTTTATTTTCATCTTTTCAAAAGAGTTAAGAAGGAGAGTAGTCTCATAAGGATTGAAGCCGAAAAATTAAAATGCATATTTTTGAAGAAGGGGAGTCAAAAATTGGAGAAATTGAAATGGGGGGGACCTGAATCAGTTGGAGCCAACAAAAATTAAGAACTTTAAGGACATAATGGCTACCTAGTTTTTACTAAAGGAAGGGGGATTTTTTCCGTACATGGTGTCGATGCCTGGATATGATGAGAATTGCATGCACCAGTTTGTGAATAGCTGGAATGATAGGAAGCTTACCATCAATGGTATCACCTTCCAAGTCACAGAGGAAGTAATTTCCATGGCAAATGGCCTCTCCATGAAGGGAAAAAAATGAAGGAAAGTTACCAAAATTACTGACGAGGCTAGCAAGAATAGCTTTTTCATGAAGGATGAGGAGCCGACTCATTACAGAGGTGGGTTTAAAAGAGATAAGTTACCTACTCCTTGGGATGATGTGTGCCTAGTCCTTATGAGGTATCTAACGCTAGAGGGCAGGTTTGGTGTATGCTATTACTACCATTTTCCTCTACTGAATCATTTCAGAAATAGGGATTTCACTTCTATTCCTTTTTTTCTTTTGTACTCTCTTGAAGACATGGTTGTTGATGTTAGGGAAAAAAAGAGTAAAGGTTTAAATTTTACCATAATTCATCAAGGCTTAATTTTTTGCCTTTATTAGTTTCAACTCACCTTGTGTCCCCCTAGAGAAGTGGTTGTGGAAAACCCATGCCATGGTCAAAACTCCCCCCCAAGCTCAAGTATGGGGATGAAAATGCACACCCCCAGGCCATCCCCTAGTGAGGAAACTAAGAAAAAGAAAAAGTCTGACATAGCCTTAGAAAAAAAGGGAAACAAGAAGATTAAAATTGAAAAATTAGTGGAGGCCTTTGGAGAGGATTCAAGGGAGGATAATGGGGGTAAACCTAGAAGGAGGTCTGGTAGGGTTGCCAAATCCCAGGCTAGGTGCAAATAGAAGTCCCTTAGATACCCAGTGGAGGAGGTTGAGGAAGATAGCTCTGGCAACAAAAATGTTAGGAGGGAGGAGGAAGATATTTCAAACTCTAAGAAGGATGATGGTAATGAGGAGGGGGAGAAAAGTTTTAACTCTGGGAACAATTTGGTGGATGATACTCAAACCTAGGTGTCTGATGGAAAAGCGGGGAAAACTGAGACCACCCATGTGTCTACCAACTTCTCCTTCAAACCTATTACCTTTTGTGAAGAGAATAGCAAGAAGGATAATTCCCCTATAACCATTTCATCCCCTATTAAGGATAATTCAAAGGTTTCCTCTAACCCATGGATTTTGAAGGATAAATCACAAGTGCAAAAAATGAAGGAGGTTGTTGCAAAGGGAGACACAGGGCCTAAAGATATGATTGAGGTGATGGACAAGAGATACATGCATCTGGAAAGAAGGGTCAAAGCTTTGGAGGAGGGGTTCTTCACCTTCTCCAAATTTGGCCTTAAAGTTACCCATGCTATGGCAAGAAACCTTCAATTGCTGGCAGAGGAAAAGGAGGACGCGAGCTTGGACATGGAGGACCATAAGTTTCTCTTCAAGTTTCTTGCTAATGACTAGGCCTAGATCCTACTACATGCAAAGGGGAAGGGGAAAAAGAAAAACTAAGTTTTTTAATGTTCTTAATAGTTACTAGCATCTTTGGATCCAAAGACTTTTAATACTTTACTGGCAGTATTGGTTTTGCTGGTTATCAGTTGTAATTAAGACTTGGGTTGGCTTGGGTACCTTTTTGGATAGTGTGGAAATCTAGTAGTTAGTTTGTCTCGTTTTTGGTTTTAGCTTAGTTGTTGGTCTTTGTTCGTGGTTGCAAATTTTTTGACTACTGGTGTTTCTAGCTTGTAATGTGCTGGTTACCAGCTTTTTGATTTTATTTGGGCCAACCCACTTGCTTTTTGTTGCTTTTAATTTCAAAAACATCCAATAAAAAAAGAGAGTCTTCCAAACAACTCTAATACCTCGATCTGATTTTCATGTTATCAAAATTTCCTCATTTTTCATTTGAGGCCATTTTATATTAAACAATTTTGTTATGTTGGATTTTAAAGACAAAATAATCAATAAAGAAACATTAATATATATTACAAGTTTCTAAATTTTATATGTAATATAAGATTTATGTTTTTTCTAAATCTTAGATTCTTTTATTTTTCTTTTAGATTATGTTTTGCAGAATTTATTTTAACAATAATTTAATTGTATTGTATTATGTAATTTATTCCTTAGCTTTAATCAATTAAAGAAATGTTAAGGAAATCTTTCATCTACACTATATTAATTTGTTAAGATCATAACATCATATGTATGGGCACTAGAAAACCTCCATATATAAACACTAAAGATATATAAGTATTTAGATTAATAATCACATTCTAATCCTATATTACACCATAACATTGTATGTTTTAATTTATGAGAGAAAATAAAATTAATCATTGATCATCTATACAAGAGGAGAAGATATTCAAGTATAAAGCAAAATATTCAATTACAATGTTCAAAGAATGAGAAAACTTTGATTTATTTAAAAGTAGAATATTCAATTACAAATAACAATAAATGGCTAAATAAGGTATTCAATATAATTAACTTTAACATTCTAAATTTTATTTCTATTTTAAATTTATAAACACTGAACAATTTTTCAATGGAACATTAAGAGTGATCTATTTCATCTAAGGTACTTAGTCCAATAGGAAAGATCTAAATGATATTGAGTTCAAATCTTTTAGAATTTTGATTTATTTTTCCTATCTCACTTCCTCATCAATACAATTGCAATTACAAAAGAATATAATGCCATTGACACCCACTCATGTACAATGTGAAGCTCTACATTGTAGTGCTCATTAGTTACCTTGTATAAACAACTACACAATGTAGAGATCTTTATTAATAGTTTTGTCATTTTATCACCAATCTTTCTCAAAGCGACCATCATATTTTTTGATGGTCTTCATTTTTCTTGATATATCAAACAATGTGACTCTTTTCCTTCAATCAATCTCAAGTTGAAATCAATTGCTAGAAAATAAATCATAGCATGTTTTAAAAAAAAAAAATTTATCCATGCTTTTTTAGACAAATCTTCTTTCTTTGGTGTGTAAGCTAACTAAGAAATACTTCTGGTTTTTGTTATCAATTTTATTTATGTTTTCCCTCTCCTTTATGCTTTGAGGAAGCCTATATTATTGTAATTATTTTATTGTTATTATAGAGAAGTTTCATTTTTCATCTTTTGTTCTAAAAAATTTTCTTTCTACATATGCATATTTTGTTCTATCATTCTAGCTAGATTATTTCTTTGTTAAGCTAAAATTTTACATCGTATCAAAGCATAGGGTGGTAGAAAGAAGAACACATATCTTTTACATGGTATCAGAGCTCATGGCTTCTAGAAAGGAGAATAATTTTTTTTATTGTAGGTACTAAAGAAATTGAGACCTTTTAAAGGATGAAATTTTTAGTCTTTGCCAGTTTAATGGTATATTTCTATTTTAAATGAAAGCCAAAGATGTTGCTTCAGCTCAGAAGTAGAGACTTACAAGGAATAGTAATGGCAATAGAGGTTGAATCGAATTATGTTGGTCCATCATAGATAGGCCAAGACTATGCTCTTTTTGCACGGGTCTTGCCTTCATCTTCTACTTAGTGACACACAATTTCAATAGACCTATCATGTTTCAAGATTTTGGAGGGGTTTTCTATTGTTCATGTTGATGCTTCCTTGATTCTACAGTTTATTAGTTTTGTAGACAATTGGTAGTTGTATTTTTAACTAGCTTTTTATTTTTGCATGGTTGAGTATTGTCATTTAGGTGACTCGTATAGATTTATGTGTCATCTACATCCTTAACTGATAGATGTTTTTCCTTTGTTTTCCATCTTTTCATTGTTTGGGGACTTTTATGCAAATTATTGTCTTTTGTATCTTTGATTGATAGATGTTTTTCTTAGTTTTCCATATACTCATTGTTTGAGTAGTGTCATTGGGGGCACTCATGCAGATTGATCGTAATTTTCATCTTTGTTTCATATGAGGTTTTTCATTGAGCACTATGAAAGTTATCATTCAACAGTCACCCACACTTTTCTTATGTCTCAAAAGATTTTTTTCTAATGCATATTTTGAGGTGGAGTTTTGTTGCTACTGGGTTTTCCCTCTCTCCTCTTTCCTATTCTTAGGATTTTGTCTCCTTAGTTAGACTTAAGGAGGGTTGTTGCAAAATAAATCCTAGCATGTTTTTTTTTTTTTATCCATGCTTTTTTGGATAAATCTTCTTTACTTAGTGTGTAAGCTATCTAAGGAATACTTCTATTTTTTTTTCTAGTTTTTTCATTTTTTCCTTTGCTTTATGCTTTGAGGAAGCCTATATTATTATTATCTTTCATTATAATTATAGATAAGTTTCTTTTTTCATCTTCTATTCTAAATTTTTCTTTTTATAGTTGCATATTTTGTTCTATCATTCTGGCTAGATTATTTGTTGGCAAAGCTAAAAATTTACATCAAGATAACTTTTTAGGTATATGAAGATGACCTAAAGATAGTTTTGTATTCTTTTATTAAAATTTTGGTTCAACCAATCTTTCCAAGCATATTACTTGGTTGATGGGGTGAAGATAAGACATCTACATCTTTATTGTTGTCCTCACTTTTAGAAAACTATTCTCAAACAGATGAAGATGAGGCATCTTCTAGATCTTTATTATTTCCCTTTATCTCTAGAAAATTATTCTCCTACCACTTGCTAGAGTTTTAGAAAGAAAAAAAAATTAAATTAGTACAAATCCATTTGTGCAATCTTCTAACACTATATTAATCTTTACAACTATTGCAGTTTACCCACGACAAAGAAAAACTTGTTACTATTTAGTACTAGCTACTTCTCAACACAATGAGAATTATATTTATAGAATTTAGATAATCTTGAAATTTGATACATAAGAAAGGGCTCAAAGTGGCTAATATTTCCATTCAAAATATCTTCAACCCCCTAATAATGGTGTTCAAAACCTAGTAAAAAATGGGATTTTGACAATCTTATGAAATTATAGATCAGTTTTGATCCAGGGAGGCTTCCAATTGATATTCATTCATTAAATAAAGATCTATTATTAATAAAGAATGCTTCTGGATATTAGAAGCATGTCAAAATATTATATAAGTAAAAAAACTATATGTGAAAGAGAAAAGAAGGGTTAAAGAAAGCATGGAGAAGCACATTTATTGCTTAAGGGGGATTTCCTGCAAGTGATTATTCTAACATATCTCTGAGGGGAAGATTCTTAGAAATGAAGTGGATATAATTCCTTAAAGGAAATATCTAAATTACTTTTATAGAAAGCTTCTAAAAAGCTCTTGCCTAGTTTGTTTTTCATTCTTACATTTTTTTGATGAATAGACCTTTCCATTAATTAAGATTTAAAGATACATATTTAGGGAAAAGGGGCTTGGGGATACAACATCACCTTGTGAGTTCAAATGGACCAAGGCCGGAGATCAACTATTCATTGAAAAACATATATAAGAAAAAACATAAAGCCTTTAGGCTACAAGAGTAGTGTCAGCTAAAGGAGGGTCTTTATCATCAAAAGCTCAAAAGTCCTTGGGGTTAGTGGTTAGCTCAAGGGGAGCCCAACCATCGGTAGAAACAACATTTTTATCAGCATCATTTTCTTTATCTTCCTCAGTCTTGGGATGAGAAATGGCTAAATCCATCTAAAGGAAATCCCACTTAGGGTCAGGGTGAGCAGATGACCAACCTACATCAATGGTAGTAGGGGAAGCCACCAAGGATCAACGCCTTTAAGCAAGCAATTCCGAGCGGTGATAGCCACAAAAACCACCACTTAGAGAGTAGTGATGAGGCTATGAACTAGGGGACTATGAGCAGTGAGTAGAACTACTCCTGCCTCCCTAGTGACTAAGAGGAGGAGTACGGTCAGTGAAAAAAACCAGAGGCACTTGGGCAAGTGCGCAAGGGGCATTTCCCTAGTGAGCAAGTAGCTCTTGCAATTAAACCACCTCCAGTGCAACTTTGTCAGTTTTTACTTGTATTTGTAACATGACATTATTACATATAAGTGGTTTAGAGTACACAGCTACATAAATATCAAGAAAGTTGTGAGAGAATAAAATAGCATTGGGATCTTTCCAAATTGTAAACAAAATCACCATTTTGAAAGTATGCCAAATCAAGGAACATCTAAAAGGGAGTTTGGGAGCATCACCTAGAACCACCATATGTCAAGTGAAATCCTCTAGGTGCAAAGGCTTAAAAAATTCTGAAATCCAAAGCCAATAATTCTAGGGTTGTCTATAGAACCAAAAAATATGCAGGAAGCTTTTAGTCTAACCACAAAAAGGGCATCTAGGATCTAGGATTCCTAGATGTCAAAGCCAAGGGCCCAAAGGAAAGCCCTAGAAAAGGAGACACTAGGTGAAGTGAGAAATCTTTGGCTTAGTGATGGTATAATAGATAGTGGCAAATCTAAGACTCTAAGTCTTATGAGAAAAATACAAATGCTAATGCTAGTTGAGGGTATCAACCATCAGTAGATGGGGCACCAGCCACCCATATCCTAGCCTAGGCTTGTAACTAGTTATTGGAGTGGAAAGATACCACTTCCAATCTTTCCACCAAAGGTGGGATGAGTGAATTCCAATCTTGTGTAACAAATTGGGAGGGATTGCAGAAACTAGAAGATCAAGTGCATGTTGATCTAAATGGATAAGCTTATACTACACGTGTAGATCCTTCCATGAGTGAAGGCTCATAGTAACCCTAGAGAATAAATATTTGGGCATTTTAATACCCTTTCAAAATAAATTCAAAGCACTATCTCCTTGAATATCGGCTATAGGCACACCTTGAGTGGCAAACAAGGGTGACCACCAAAGGTTTTTTTGGTTTATTGAGAGTCCATCTCTGAACCAATTACCAACCTAGCAAAGCGATGGCTTTATGGCTTCCCAAGATTTCCAAATGCTATTAGCAAAAAAAGTTCCTTGAATTTGAATAGGTTTACAAGTCACAAGAAGGGTTTGAAAGACAATCCCCTTCCATGTCAGCTAGTTCACCAAAAAGCTTTAAGAAATGCAATGTCGTAACAAAAATTTCTGAGCCACATCTCTAGTGAGAGCTTGTATGACCCACTTAGCATAGAGGGCTATCCCCTACTCATAGGTGGAAAGAAATCCAAGGCCACCAAAATATTTGGGCAAATAATAGTGTTGGAAATGATTGAAATGATCATAAGAAAAGTTGTTAGCATAATATATGGAATTGGTAAAGAATGTCCTCAATCATTGTTTTTTCATTGATGTCAAACTTGCTACTTGCAGGAATGACAATTGCTTTAGTGATCCAAATACTATCAATTAGTTGAATGTCACGGAGGAGGCAATCAATAAGATGTAACTAGAATACCTAGAGAAAGGTTGAAGTTATGATATTGTAATGAAGTACAAGGATCAGCTAAGCCATTGATGAAAAAGTGTATTTGATGACATACTATAAGATACAAAGAATGGGCATAGTAGAACATATCAAAGATTTAAGGTAAGTCTTTTGTAAAGCTTAACTAGGTTCATTAGAGAGAAGGAGCCGAGCAAGCTAGTAAGAGCAGAGCAAATTCCTAGTTAATGCTGAGCAAGTTTAGATGCCGAGTGAAACAGAGTTTATCAAGTGCCGAGCAGGTATAGGTGCCGAGTAACACAGAGGTGTCAAGCACTAGTAACTCAATAATGCTAAGTTTTTGCATTATTTTGAAAATCGAAGATTCACCAGATCTAAGCCGACAAGGTTGTTGTCTAGAAATTTGTGAATTAAAAGGAAGATAAGAATGATGAGCTGGTGGCACAAACACCATGTAGAATGTTTTTAAGGATACAATTGGCAAAGTTTTTAGAAAAGAACAAGATATGGGGTAGATACATTGTATACTACCTAATCCATTTTGAAACCCTAAAATTGGAGAGGGAGAATTGAGCGACAAAGGAAAATCAGATCTTTATTTAAGAAGACATAAGTTAATAAAAAAGAGAGGGAGAGAGAGGTGGTCAAGCATAAAAGCATGAAGTACTGAAGAAAGTGCTAAGGAGAAGAAAGCACAGGAACTCTGTTTGGATAGATGACCACAAGGATGATTGCATTGGCAGAATGAGTAAGAAGACTCAAGGAGAGGAAGCTTGAGAGGAAGACAAGCAGTCAGAGCTGGAGTGATTGAAGCCAAGCATAGGGATTGAACTAAAAGTGTGATCTAAAATCTACAAAGTATGTTGTTAGTTATATCAGATCAAAAGACCATTATCGTTATTTTCTAGCAATTGTAACAGTAAGTCTAAATCCTACGGACTTAGGTTGGTTTAATAACCATAAGATAAATCCTTTAATAGGGTGACATTCCAAGTGAATGTTCTAAAGACCTTTAACTAGGCCCATTCCTAATAGTTTGGTGGAATCCTCTAATAGGGTCACATTTAATAGTGTGTTGTGAGCCTTTAACAAGACATCACTTTAGAAGAGTGAGAATCAATTAGCATGTTACTGGTGGTTTTTGCCAAATTGGGTTTCCACGTAAATCATTGTGTCATGTTGATCTTGGATTTTTTATCTTTGCATATTGATTTACTGTAACTTTCTTATATGATTGATTTAAGTTTGGATGGATGAAAAGTGTATGGATTCATTAAAAGAAGTAAAAAGGTATTAATAGGGCATTTGGACCTTGGATAACTGATTCACCCCCTCTTAGTTATTCTAAAGAATTCTAACAATTAGTATCAGAGCCTGACTGTTGATTTAGTTTAAAGGGACTACAAACAGAAAAGATCAAAATGTCAAAGAGAGAAGTTCCCAAGCTCAACAAAGACAACTTTGTTACATGACAAAGTTTGATGAAGCTACATCTTGGATCCATTGGAGATTATGCCCAAAATTCAATTGTCATTGAACATGTAGATCCAATAGGTGCTCCTACTGCAGAAGACATGAAAAAGAAGAAAGAACACAATCAGACAATGCTGGAAATTGCCTCTGCACTCAGCTATGCTGAATTTGATGTGACACTACATTCAAAATGTGGAAAGCCCTATCAGAAATCTATGGAGGAGATCAGAATGTACAAAGAGAAAAAAGAGAAAGTCTCAGAGGAAAGTTTGATGACATGAAAATGGAAGAAAATGAGAATGTTGCTTAGTATGGTGCAAGAATAAAGGAAGTGGTAAGTGCAATAAGATGCTTGAGTGGTCAACTGGATAAAGATACTATTAATAGTAAGTTCTTAAGAACCTTGCTCCCTATCTATGCTATTAGAGTATTAGCAATAAAAGAGCTAAGATGTATACCAGGAAATAATCTAAGTTTTGAAGGTATAATAGGTAGACTTACTACATTTGAGTTATCTAACTTTGACAACTACAGACCTAAAAATGTTGAATCTGCTTTTAAGGCCAAGTTATCACTGAAAGATGCTGAACAGGTGAAATCAAAGAAAGGAAGATAAATGAAGTATGTATCCAGTGAAAGTAGTACTGATGAGGAAGATGTGGAACAATTGGAAGCATTGCTCACTAGAAGATTTCACAGGGGCAAAGGAAAATTCAAAGGTAAGATGCCTATCATTTGTTTCAATTGCAATGAAGTAGGTCATATTGCTGCAAGGTTTCCACAGAAAAAGGATTCCAAGGAAGGCAAAAAATACAAGAAGAGAAGAGATGATGACAAGAGAGATTACAAAGAAAAAGTTAAGAAGTGTTATATTGTTGAAGAAAATTTTGATGACAATGATGATGAAGTTGTTTATGTAGCCATGAAGGACCAATCTGATGAAGAAGATCCCACAGCACTGGTAACATGTATAAACAAGAATGACAGATGGATCATAGATAGTGGATGCTCACATCACATGATAGGAGACAAAAGTAATTTTGTTAACTTTACTCAGTATGATGGAAATAGTGTTAGATTTTGTAATGATGCTCCATGTCAAATCAAAGGAAAAGGTTACACTAAGCTCACAGAACAAATTTCATGTGACAATGCATACTATGTTGAAGGATTAAACTACAATTTACTGAGTGTCTCACAGTTAGGCAATATAGGTTGCAAAGTAGAATTTGGAAACAAAACTGCAAAAATCTATGATACTGATGGTAAACTGATAGGAAAAAGAGATCAAACAAAGAGTAATTTGTTTTACCTTGATATGGATGATGTTTCTTGTCTATTTGCAAAATTTGATAATGAATGGTTATGGCATAGGAGATTATGTCATGTCAACTTTGACAATCTAGTCAACATCAGTAAAATGAAGAAAGTTGGAGATTTACCAAAATTGAAGAAGCCTAATAATATCATGTGTAGACAATGTTAGCTAGGAAAGATGACAAAGTCAAGTTTCAAAAGCAAAAAGTATACATCTAAAGAGATACTTGAGTTAGTTCACACTGACTTATGTGGTCAAATGGAAATACAAAGCTATAGAGGAGATAAATACATAATGCTATTTGTTGATGACTATTCTAGGATGATGACTGTTATGTTCTTAAAACAAAAATTTGATGCTTTTCAAATGTTTAAGTGGTATGTGGCTAGAGTTGAAAAGGAAACTGGAAAAAGATTGAAATGCCTAAGATTAGATAGAGGTGGTGAATTTACATCAAATAAATTCAAGATATTCTGTAATGATAAAGGAATGAAAAGACAAACATCAGCTCCTAGAACTCCCCCACAGAATGGAATTGCTGAAAGAAGAAATATATTTGTGATTGACTGTGCTAGAACACTAATGATGGAAAAGATTGTTGCTCTAAAATACTGGAGAGAAGCAGTAAGTGTAGCTATTCATACACTGAACCGAGTACAAGTCAAGAAAGGTACAAATACAACACCTTTTTAATTATGGTATGGTTTCTCACCCAGTGTAAAACATTTCAAAGTGTTTGGTTGTAAATGCTTTATCCTTAAAGATGTTAGAAATGGAAAATTTGATGCAAAAAGTGATGAAGGCATATAAGTGCTTGAATACTAACACTAACAAAATTGTGGAAAGTGCAAATGTAAATTTTGATGAGCACACAGAAGTCCAAGCTGAAGTACCAAAGAAAATGGAAGAGTAAAAAACCTTTGTGTATTCTTATGAAGGAATGAATGATGATAAGGATGATGTCAATAAAATTGAAAATCAACAACAAGTATCAGTTTCAGCCGAGTCACAACCAGTGAATGCCAAGTTGCATTCAGAAGTCGAGTTGCAGGATGAAGAAAATGTACAATCTGATTCTGAAGAAAGTACACATAATGAAGAACAACCTGACAACGAAGTGCATAGTGATCCTAAATCTGAAAGATCAAACACAGAAACAAGAATAGAGCCAAGGTTATCCAAATATGTAAAATGACATCACCCTGTTGAACAGATAATTGGTGAAAAAGATGCAAGACCAATGACAAGGAACAGACTAAGACATGAATCATGTCTGATTAGCAAATTTGAACCCAAGATAGTATAGGGTGCATTACAAGATGATGACTGGTATAAAGCTATGGAAGAAGAAATTGATCAAATAAGAAAAAAACAAAACCTGGAATTTGGTTCCCAGACCAACTGATAAGAATATGATTGGCACCAAGTGGGTATTCAGAAACAAGCTAGATGAGAATGGTGAGATTACCAGAAACAAAGCTAGACTAGTATGCAAGGGTTATGCTCAAGAAGAAGGAATAGACTATGGGGAAACATTTGCTCCTGTTGCTAGAATGGAAGGAGTAAGAACTTTACTTGCTTATGCTGCCTACAAAGATTTTAAAGTCTATCAGATGGATGTAAAATCTGCTTTCTTAAATGGTATACTAGAAGAAGTCTACATTGAACAACCAGAAGGATTTATTGATGAAAACAATAGGGATATGGTGTGTAAGCTACATAAAGAACTCTATGGTTTGAAACAAGCACCTAGAGCATGGTACGAGAGACTTCACAAGTATCTAGTGCAAATTGGATTTGAAAGAACTGATGATAACAGCAACATGTACATCAAAGCAGAAGAAGGTAAAGACATTATTGTATCTGAAATCTTTGTGGATGACATAGTGTTTGGTGGTAAGGAAGTACTTTGTAAAGGCTTTCCTGACAAAATGAAACATGAATTTGAGATGTCTATGTTCAGAGAAATCAAATTTTTTGTTTGGTTGCAAGCACATCAACTCAAACATGGAATATGTGTTACACAATCAAAATACATCAAAGAAATTCTTAAAACATTTGGATTGGAGGAATCCAAACTAGTCAGCACACCAATGGCAATAGGAAATAAGCTGTCCAAAAATGATGAGTCAGCTGAAGTCAATCAAACAATGTATAGATCCATGATTGGAAAACTACAATATGTTGTACATAGTAGACCAGACATAACATTAGCAGTTGGAATAGTGGCCAGGTTCTTTGCAAATCCTAAAGAAAATCATCTCATAGCAATAAAAAGAATAATGAGATATCTTAAAGGAACTGATAACTTTGGTCTATACTACAAAAAGAATGGAAAATTTAAGCTCAATGCCTACACAGATGCAGACTGGGGAGGAAACATTGATGATAGAAAAAGCACAAGTGGAGGTGCATTGTTTCTAGGCAAAAGGCTGGTCACTTGGACTAGCAAGAAACAAACATGTACATCCCAGTCCACTGCAGAGTCAGAATATGTGGCAGCCATAGTCAATTGCACAAACATTGTGTGGCTCACACATCTATTGGAAGGAATGAAAGAAGAGGTAACAAAACCTGTGATATTGTATTGTGATAATACAAGTGCTATAAACATATCCAAAAATCCAGTGATGCATGCAAAAACCAAGCATATTGAAATCAAGTATCATTATGTCATAGAATTGGTAGAAAACAAACAAGTAAAGTTGGAATACATTCACACAAAGGAACAAACTGCAGATATCTTCACCAAACCCTTGCCCAAGGATGCCTATGAATATCTTAGAGGCAAGTTGGGGGTAATACCCCTAACTAAAGCAATTTAAGGCAACAAGGAAGCTATCCTGCATCAACAGGAATAAATCATTGAAATATTAATAGGTTGATGCAAAGGATGACAGCAGGAGTAGAAACTCCAAATCAGTCACAAGCATGGTGACAGAGGGAGAAAATCAACAAGAAGCCAAAGCTTATATTTTGCATGATAAAGATGCTACATCTTTGGCATTTATGTCAAAGAGGGAGAAATATGCAAAAATTTGATCATTACAGAGAAAGAGGGAGATATATGAGATCATTAGTAAAAATGCAGCAAGACAACATATACAATCTTGGTGGTAACTAAGTTGATTAATTGATCAGTTTGGTTTGCCATTAATGCCAAAGAGGGAGATTGTTGGAAATGATTGAAATGATTATAAGAAAAATTGTTAGCATAATATATGGAACTGGTAAAGAATGTCCTCAATCATTGTTTTGTCATTGATGTCAAACTTGCTACTTGCAGGAATGACAATTGCTTTAGTGATTCAAATACTATCAATTAGTTGAATGTCAAGGAGGAGGAAATCAATAAGATGTAACTAGAATACCTAGAGAAATGTTGAAGTTATGATATTGTAATGAAGTACAAGGATCAGCTAAGCCATTGATGAAAAAGTGTATTTGATGACATACTATAAGATACAAAGAATGGGCACAGTAGAACATATCAAAGATTTAAGGTAAGTCTTTTGTAAAGCTCAACTAAGTTCATTTGAGAGAAGGAGCCAAGCAAGCTAGTAAGAGCTGAGAAAATTCTTAGTTAATACCAAGCAAGTTCAGATGACGAGTGACACAAAGTTTATCAAGTGTCGAGCAGAACCAAGTGTTGAGCAGGTATAGGTGCCAAGTAACATAGAGGTGTTGAGCACCAGTAACTCAATAATGCCGAGTTGCTGCATTATTTTGAAAATCAAAGATTTGCCAGATCTAAGCCGACAAGGTTGTTGTCTAGAAATTTGTGAATTAAAAGGAAGATAAGAATGATGAGTTGGTGGCACAGAACACCATGTAGAACATTTTTAAGGATACAACTGGCGAAGTTTCTAGAAGAGAACAAGATATGGGGTAGATACATTTTATCCTACCTAATCCATTTTGAAACCCTAAAATTGGAGAGAGAGAATTGAGCGGCAAAGGCAAATAAAATCTTTATTTAAGAAGACATAAGTTAATAAAAAGGAGAGGGAGAGAGAGGTGGTCAAGCATAAAAGCATGAAGTACTGAAGAAAGTGCTAAGGAGAAGAAAGCACAGGAACTCTATTTGGATAGACAACCACAAGGATGATTGCATTGGTAGAATGAGTAAGAAGACTCAAGGAGACGAAGCTTGAGAGGAAGACAAGCAGTCAGAGCTGGAGTGATTGAAGCCAAGCATAAGGATTGAACTGAAAGTGTGATCTAAATTCTGCAAAGTATGTTGTAAGTTATATCAGATCAAAAGACCATTATCGTTACTTTCTAGCAATTGTAACAATAAGTTTAAATCCTATGGACTTAGATTGGTTTAATAACCATAAGATAAATCCTTTAACAGGATGACATTCCAAGTGAATGTTCTAAAGACCTTTAACTAGGCCCATTCCTAATAGTTTGGTGAAATCCTCTAACAGGGTCACATTTAACAGTGTGTTGTAAGCCTTTAACAGGGCAAGGTTTTAATAGGGCATCACTTCAGAAGAGTGAGAATCAAGTAGCATGTTACTGGTGGTTTTTCCCAAACTAGATTTCGACGTAAATCATTGTGTCATGTGTTGATCTTGGATGTTTTATCTTTGCATATTGATTTACTATAACTTGCTTATATGATTGCTTTAAGTTTGGATGGATGAAAAGTGTATGGATTCATTAAAAGTAGTAAAAAGGTATTAATAGGACATTTGGACCTTGGATAACTGATTCACCCCCCCCCCCCCCCCCCCTCTCAGTTCTTCTAAAGAATTCTAACAAATAGAAGTCCCAAGCAAGTCTATAAAAGCCATGATGCATAGCATCAAAGGCCCATAGAAAGTCCCAAAGAAGACGTTCAAGCTTAAGGTACAAGGCTTTGGAAGGAGCCCAACTGAAGAATAGTACACATGACTAGCAATAAGCACTTTGGAATAAATTTGGAACTTTCCTTCAAGTGAAAGGGGCTTAGTGATCCAATATTCTAGTTTATTATCAACTTGAGCAAGCACAACATTCCACAACTAAACAAGAGATGCTTGAAAAGAAAAGGGAATGCCCAAAAATTTAAAAATTTCACCATGTTGGACCCATTTTTATCCATATTGCTACAACCATTGAGGCCTTGGAAAGAAGTATTATTAGTAGCAAAGGGTTTTGTGCCATTGAATAACAAACCCTAAAACAAGGAAAAATGTATCCAAACACTCCAAGGCATTGACAATGTTCTCCTCATCCTAAATAACAATGAGGAAAGAGTCATCTACAAAATGACCATTAACTAGCTGAGTGGTTGACTCAGGTCCAAACATAGAGAGAAGGCGCAAGAGGAAAACTTTGATGGATAGACCTAAAGAGAAAAAAGTTTCAAACTATCATCCATTGATGTTGATGCAAGTAGAGGCATCCCCAAAAAGCATTTGCACTGATTGTTGAAAGATTGGGCTAAAACCCAGAGCTTGAAGCATAGCTAAAATAAAAAGGCCATTCAATTTGGTCATATGCTTTGGTGAAATCAATCTTTAGGAATAAGGTCTATTGTTTGGATTTCTTTGTGTATTCTATACCTACCCAAACAAAAATAATGTTATCCAAGATATAGTGGGATTTGATAAAACTAGTTTGTTTAGGCCAAACAATTTGAGGGAGAAAATGCTGAATTTTAAGAGATAGGGCTTTGGCAATGATCATTTAGGAGACATTCATCAAAGTGATGGGTATCCAATTGCAAATTTCTTCAAGATCACCAGCTTTAGGTATGAATTTAATATTCCCTTTATTAATTATGCTATCCAATAAATGAGAGTTGTGGGATTCATGATGAACATGAAGCAAATCAAGGCCAATGTCCTCCCAAAGCATCTTGTAAAATTTGCAAGGGAAGCCATCACATCTAGGGGCTTTGTAATCAACCATGGAAAGGATAGCTTCCTTTAGGTCTACAAGCATTATCTTTTTTCTCACAAAAGGTATATTTCTTAGGAGAAAGCCTATCGGGAGTAGCATCAAGGTAAGCTTGTAACAGTTGATCATGTGCAATAAAGGGCCCCTGAGTCATAAAAACCTACTCATAATGATGTACATAAGCCTAGAGAATATTTGGTTGGTCGATGAGAACATGTTGACCTTCTCAGATTCTTTTAATACCCACTATAGAGTGATGAGAACTCCTAGAACTAAAAAATTCCTTAGAAGCTTGATCACCGACCTCCAACCAATGGAGATGAGCCTTAATATGAGCTCCCTAAGTAGCATAACTATCTGCAATATATTTCTAGTGCCAAAGGTTGGCAAGCCAAACCTAGAGATCCATATCAAATAGATTCATGGTAAGAGCCTTAGAGGTTGTACCCAAATTTTGAGTTGTGGCTTCATAAGATCTTTTGTGGTACATAGCTAGCTGTCTAGCATAAATGCAAACAAATCTTGTAGTATAGAGGATAGCATCATTCCACCATTGAATCCATCCATAAGGAGTGTGGGGTTGAGGCTCAAGATTCTAGACATGTAGGATGTGTCCAATAGTTGGTAGATGGGAACACAAGTAAGTGTTGAGTTAAAACTAGCTTTTACACGGGTGAGGTTGAGTTGTCTGCTAAGTGATAGAAAAGAGAATGGGGGAGTGATTTGATAATATCACATCAGGCAAAAGAGTGATAGGTAGAGCATGCTTTTGAGAGAATAAAAAAAGACTCTACAAAGATCATAGCCCTATCAAGTCTATTGAAAACTTTGTTAGATCCAGCTCAAAAATTGGACAAGTATGCCAAATCCCATCTGGGCGACGATTGCTAGCATTAGGATAAAAAAGACCTTGCTTGTTTCGCATGTAAAACTAGGTCTCCCATTCACTAGCTACCCATCTAAAAGGAAGAACATCTTCCTTGTTAGAGGCCAGCCCAACCATGTTAAAATCCTCACAAAAAATCCATGTCATAGGTGGCAAATGATTTACCAACCAACACCATAGGTGTGAGTGATCAACAACATCATTGGGAGCATAAATGTTGACAATACCAAAATAATGATTCTAAAATGATAGCAAAATCCAAACCACCTTGTGCATAGGGTCAAAACCATGTAAAATAACAAATGAGATTTAATGAGGGGAGAAAATAGTAACAACACCACCTCGACTAGCTTCATGCTAAGAAGAAAATATGATACTATTTAGCTAAATAACATGACAAGATGAGGTGAGAAGAAACCCAATGACTCTAACTTCCTAGAGACAAATCACATCAAGATCAAATTAATGCTTGGTATCATGAATAGAATATTTTCTAGGGAGGTTTTTCAGCCCCTGCACATTCCATGAAAGGAAATTCATGGTAACCCAGCTTGGATGTCATCCCCATCCCCTATAGAGGAGAAGCTATTGTGCAAAAATGAGGGAGCCCAGAACAAGGAGTCATCAAGAGCAATGACCCTCTGAATCTTCTCTCCATTATCAAAAAACTCATCAAGACCATTTTGGCTGCGAGATTGATGTAGCATTTCATGGGAAATCATCAATGCCACTCATGGCACTCAAGTTTAAAGAGGGTATGGATTGGAGGTAGGAATGCCAACTATCCCTTGGCTTCCAAGGTTTGAAATAGGAGGTGGAGAGAGTAATGAAATTGAGGATTCTATTGGTATCTAGCTTGAGCTAGATTTACCATGATCCATAAGCAAAGAGCTTGCATTAGCCATAGTTGAACCCTTCCCTTTTTTCACCACCATAGTCCATTCATAGTTCTTAGTGGCTGTAGTGGGCTTGGCTTCTAAAGCAAGGGGGCAGTTATGGTCCAACAATGGGAAATCTCTAATCTTATGCTTTGCTAACTAGCACTAATAGTAGGTATTCAAAAGGTTAAGGTAAATCACCTATTGAGTAAAGGTGGTACCACCTATCTAGATTTCCATTGTATCCTTGAGGTCCCCAGATAGGTCAACCTCAACAAAAACCCTACATTAGGGATGTGCATTGAAAAACTTGTACAGTTCAAGGAACACAACCTTGTTGATAGTTTGCACAATAATGGGTAAAAAAGATCATCAAGGAATGGGAAGCCCAGGGAACTCTACCCAAATGGGTAGAACCTTAAGCTTTCAATCATTTGAAACAGAAAAATCTTGCGACCAATGTTGAAAAACCAAGAGGGAGAACCTAACAGTCCAGGGACTACACACAAAAATATGTTTAGATTGGCCCACACTACCAAGGAAAAAAAGAAAAAATCCTTTAGTAAGGCTTTGAATGCCTTCAAGGTGAACACCTTGAGGTGTCCAAACCTTGGAAATCCATTCTCGTAGAATGCTTTCAGAAGGAGTATGACCCACAAAATAACTAATGAGGGTTTGTTGTTCTAGCCATGTGCATGCACTATTCAAAATAATATCATGAGAGGAATTACCTCGTGAAACACCTAGGAATGAACTTTTATGTGTGCTTGGTCAGTAGAGCCATTCTCTCTAGTAGTAATAGCAACTTTAGCTCTAGCATTAATTGTTGGGCCAGAGAAAGCCGAACTCACTATAAATGAAATCTTATTCTCTTAGTAAATGCAAAATGATAGATGATCGAAACCAACAAGGATTCAAACTGAGGCTGTACCCATTCTTACATGTTCATGTTCACACTAAATATAGAAGTGATTGTGTAAAAGATGGATTTAAAGGAATTTTCTAAAAAACTTCATTATATTTTCATGTTTACACTAAATCTTTGTTTTTAAATTGGTGAACTAATTTTTTTTAAAGTTCTTAAATTATTTTCTAAAGATATGTTTTTTCTTCACTCTTATTGGTTAAATATTTTACATCTTATGGACAAATTTTACAAAAGTTAACAATTTTCAAGCCAATTTATTCACATCCGCTACCTCATTCAAATTTCTATAATATTATGAAAAAATATTGAAATTATCTTATTTTCCATTATTACATGAATATATTTTTAAAGAATATTCTTTTGATGTATTATTACTTCTAAATTGATAATATTAATACAAAGTTCATTATTACTTTTTACTTTTTACTATTTATGGATAGATTTATATATTAAGTAAATATTATTTTATATATATATATATATATATATATATATATTGATGAATGGTCCCTTTTATTAATAAATTAATATACTAGTTACAAATTCACAAAAAGGGGGCCAGTGGATACAAGATCACCTTGTGAGAGTTCACACAACCAAAGCTAGAATCAACAACTATTCATCAAAAAGACATTTAAGTATCTCCCTCAGGCCGCTATAGTAGTGCCAGCCAAGGGAGGTGGTTCATCATGATCATTAAAACCCTAATTATCCTTGGGATTGGCAGGCAGACTAGGAATAGCTCAGACATCAACAATGTTATCACCAACTTGTTCTTTGTCTTTCTCCTCCGCCCATAGTAGAGAAATAGACAAATTTAGGTGGAAAGGCCACTTGGAGCTAATATTAGTAGGAGGAGCAATAGGAGGGGGAGCTAGAGTAACCGAGGGCCACCTAGAGCCACAATGAGGTGGAGAAACTAAGTGGTACCACCAACCATCATCACCACCACTAAGAGAGCAATGGTAGGGAGCCTATGAGCACAGAGTATGAAAGTGGTTAGAAGAAGAATTGTGACCCTAATGGTGGCCCCGAGGTGGATTATGGTCAACCAAGGAGTCAAGAGACACTTTGACAACTGTGCAAGGCACATTACCCCAGTGATTGAGAAATTCCTAAAGGGTTGCCACGTCCACAGGCACCTTGTTAGCCTGGACTAGAATCTGTAACATGACATTATTACAAATGCATGCTTTAGTGTACATAGCAACATTGATATCAAGAAAATTGTGAGTGAAAAGAAAAACATTCCTATCCTTCCATAAAGTAAAAAAAATATCCATCCTACAAGTATGCCAGATCTGGAGAAAATTTCCTAGGGATCTTGGGAGAATCATCCAGCACAATCATATGACAAGAAAAGGGTTCTCACTTGAAGGGCTTGAAAAAATCATGTATCCAATGCCAATAATTTTGAACACACCTATAGAACCAAAAAATATATAAAAATACTTAGGATACCCACAAAAAGAACATCAAGGATCCAGAACACCAAGATGCTTGAGTTGTAACCCAAGGGGAATCCCTTAAAACAACAAGCACAAGGAAAAATGGGAAATCTTTGGCTTAGTGATAGCACTCTAGATAGTGTCAAATCACATTCTCCAATGATAAGTAGAAGACTGAACATGTTAGTGATGGTTGAGAGTATCCAACATAAGAAGATAGGGAGAAATCCAAGGATATCCTAAGCTAGGCTTGTAATAGGTGAAGGGTGTGGTAGGATACCACTTCTAGTCTTTCTACTAAAGTTGAATATATTAGATACCCACCTTATGGATCAAATGGTCTAGAAGGGTAGAGAGTAGAAGATCAAAAGTCTATTGATTTGAACAAGCAAGATGGAACTAGACCTATATATCCTCTCAAGATCTAAGACTCATAGAGGTCCTAGAAAAAAGATCCTTGGGAGTCTTGATATCGCATTTGAAAAAATGCAGAGCACTAGCACCTTGAGTCTTGGCTAGAAGAACACCCTGAATGGAAAAAATCGGGGACTACCAAAGTTTCTACTAATTCAAAGAAAGCCCATCATGAAACCCATCACCATCCTAGTGAAGCCAAGGCTTCACAACTTTCTAAGCTTTCCAAATACTTTTGATAACAAAGGAGCCCTAGATATGAATAGTTTCTTGCATGAGGAGAAGGGTCTAAAGACCAATCCCCTTCCACGTAGGCCTGTTAATAGGGAATGTAGAAGAGATACAATGCTGAATTCATACTTTCCAAGATTCATCACTAGTGAGAACATGGATAATCCACTTAGGACAAAGAGCGAGCCCTTGCTTCTATGTGGAAAGAGGACCAAGGTCTCCAAAATCTTTGGGGAGACAACAAAAATTCCAAGAAACCCTATGAAAACCATGATGATCAGCCCTAGAAGCCCAAATAAAGTCATGAAGAAAATGCTCTAGCTTAGAGAGGAGGCTTTGCAAGGAGCGCAACAAAAAGAGTAATATACATTAGTAGCCACCAGCACCTTGAAGAAAATGTGGAATTTCCTCACAAGAGAAAGGGGTTTATTAATCCAATAATAAAGCTTTTTCTCAATTTTTCATGAGCAAAAAATTCCACAATTCCACTAGAGAAGCTTCAAAGGAAAAGGGGATGCCCAAAAAGAAGAAAATATCCTTGTGGGTAGCCCATTTCCACTCAAATTGAGCAAGCCAAGGTGACATTGGAAGGAAAGATTGCCTATAATATAACATCTTCTGCCATTGAATAGCCAAATCAGAAGCTTGACAAAAAGTGTCCAAGCATTGCAAGGCATTAGTGATATTTTCCTTGTCCTCTAGGAGAGTGAGAAAAGAGTCATTAGCAAAGTGGCCATTGAGAAACTGAGAAGAAGATTTGGGTATTGAAATGCCATGCACCAAACTAGCAGAAACAAAGTTTGAAATTAACCAAAACCTTTAGTAGCAAGAACATACAAAGCCAAAGCCAGAGGGTGACCTTGCTAGATAAATCAAAGAATCTTGAAGGCTTCAGATTGAGATTTTTTAATGGTAATACAAGCATTAGCATCACCAAAAAAGAATTTCCATAGACTAAAGAAAGTTAGGGGCAAAACCTAGAGCCTGGAGCATAGCCAAAATGAAGTGCCATTCAATTCGATGATAAGCCTTGGAAAATTCAACTTTTAAAAATAGCATCTACTAATCGGACTTGCAAGCCCACTCCATACCTTCCCAAATAAAAATGGTATTGCCAAGAATATACTAGGACTTGATAAAAACTGGTTTGTTCTGGGCACACAATTAAGGGAAGAAGATGTCGAATCATGAGAGATAAAGCCTTAGTAATGATCTTGTATGACACATTGAGCAAGGTGATGGTTCATTAGTTGCAAATTTCCTTAGGGTCACCATCTTTAGGTATGAATTTAATTTTTCCTTTGTTAATGACTTCTCCTAAACTCTTAGTGTGGTAAGATTCAAGATAGACTTTGTGTAGGTCTAGACCAATAGATTCCTAGAGGTGTTTGTAAAATTCACAAGGGAACCTATCACACCCAAGGGACTTGTCATCTACCATAGGATAGATAACTTCCTTGAGATCCCTAATGGTGAGAATCTTCTTATAGTATGACTATTGCTCAATTGCTAGATGGTTTTGAGTAACAAAAATACACTTTCAGAGAGCTTCTTCCCAGGTAACCAAATTTCCTTGTGAAGAAAAAAAAAATCATAATGATGAACAAAAGATTGTAGGATGTGAGGGAGATTGGAAAGAATAACATTGCTCCATTTTTATATTTTAAATCCCAAAGTTGGTATGATGGGCTCTAAGAGCCTAGAATAATTCTTTAGAAGCTTTATCGCCAACCTCCAACCAATGGAGGTGAGCTTTGATTTGGGCACCCTGAGAAGCATAGTTATCAATAATCTATTTCTCATGGCAAAGCTTGGCAAGCTAGACTTACAAATCAAAATCAAACAAGTTAAGGGTAAGAACTTCAAAAGCCTTCCTGAGAGCCTTGGTATTGACTTCATAAGATCATTTTTCTAAAAATAGACAATTGTCACCCATAGATGTGAAGAAACCTAGTGGTTCTGGTAAAAACATCATTCTAACATTGAATCCAACCTGTTTGAGAATGGGAATGTAACTCCAAATTCTAGACATGTAGGATGTGAGAAATAGTGGAAGCATGAGTCAACACCAACATATTGAAGAAAAATTGCATTCTAATAGATCATTGGACAATAGTTTTCCAAGAAATGGTAAGATAAATGGGATAGTGGTCTAATAACATCACATTCAATAGAGGAATGACAAGTAACTCTCAATCTTCAAAAAAGGAGAAAAACAATTCTGCAGTAATCATAGCATGATCGAGACATTTTCAAATATGGTCAAAGCTAGCTTAAAAATTAGACCAAGTGTTCCAGACCCCAATTTGCTAGTGATGGTTAGCATTGGGATCAAAAAGGCCCTATTAATTGCACATATAGTACCATGCTTCCCTTTCCCTAGCACTCTAGCAAAAAGGAAAAATGCCTTCTTTGTTAGAAGCCAACTCAAGCATACTAAAATTTCCACAGATAACCCAAGTAGCTAGAGGCAAGTTGTCAGCCATCCAGTACCAAAGTTGAGATCTTTCAATAGCATCATTAGGATCATAAACATTAACTATACTAAAGGAATGATTATTGATAGAAATAAAAATCCAAATAATTTTATGTAAGGGGTTTGAACCATGCAAAATAATAACATAATGAAGATGAGGTGATAGGAGAGTAACTACACCACCTCTATCAGTTTCCTATTTAGAAGAAAACATAATGTCATCTAGCCAAATGACATGACATGCAGAAGAAAGCATGAGACTAGAGATTTTAACTTCTTGCATACAAAGGAAATCTAAATTACAAAGTTAATGATGGGTATCCTAGACATAATAATTTTTTGGAGAAGTCTATAAGACCTCATACATCCCATGATAAAAAATTCATGAAAACTCTTCCATTCCTTCTTTGTCCTCAAGCAAGGAGTATTTATTTTACAAAAAAAGTAGAAATCGGGTTGAAACTAGAGGGAAACCCTCTAGGAGAGATAACCCACTACGTCTCATCTAGTTTCTTAGAATGTCTAGGAGGAATGTGAGAATGCCACACATTTTGAGTCTTAATAGAGGATGAAGCAAGTAGAGTGTGAACCACTATAGGAGTGGTAGCCCTCCAAGCTGCCTTGATCCCCTACCAAAAAATAGGGTTTGAATCCAATAAAACAATAGAAATTAACTCCGATGAAACCATTGTTGACCCTATAATGGCTGAGGTTTGCGATCCATTCTCCATAGGAGGAGTGGAAGCTAAAGAAACATTTGATTGTTTTGGTGTCAAGGAAGCCTTTCCCTTGCACACAACAATGATCCATTTCTCTCTCTCTTTTTTCCCTTCCACTGGCTTAATAGGAGCATCCTTAGGTGGGAGTTTGACCTTAGATATTGCCAAAGGGAAATCCCTAATCTTGTGTTCTATTGATTGACACCTATAAAATGTGTTTGGTAGATTCAAATAAAGCACCTTCTAAGAGAAGGTGTGGGAACCAATCTAAATCTTCATAGAATTCTTGAGATCCTTAGACAGATCAACCTCGATGCAAATGCATTTCTAAGGGTGAGAGTTGAAAAATTTATCCTGTTCCTCACTAAAAAAATTGCTAAGAGTGTTGGAAATGGACTCAATAAAAGGCTAACATGGTAGGGGAAGATTAGGAAACTCAACCCAAATAGGAACTCTAAGCTTTTTGTCATCAAAGACTATAAAGTCTCGTGACCACCTTTGGAAAATAAGCAAGCAGGAACAAACCGACCAAGGGTCATCACCAAAGACCACATCAGCCTAGGACAGGCTAGCAAAGTCAAATAAAAAAAAACATTACCAAAGGTTTTGCACAACTTGAAAGTAGACGTTGTGATGAGTCCACTTCTTGGTAACCCATTCTCTGAGCATGGCTTCAGGAGGAGTCCTACCCACAAAATACCCTATCAATGTATGTTGTTCTAACCATTCATATGCAGCATCAAATTCTTGTAGAGGAAGGATAATATCATGATTACCTTGTGGAAGACCTTCTAGACAAACTTGAGAGGACATTTGTTTAATGGAGGCACCATGGCTATTTGAAGCATTAGTGTGAACACTAGTATCAACTATTAGGTCAAAACTAACCAAGGCCATTATAAACTAGCCCTAAAAATTCATGCACTAAAAGTGGTTTGATAGATGGAGATGATAGAAGGAAATCTCAAACAAAAAGTCATACACAAGAGATGCATGAAACCCTAATAGAGAAAAAAACCAATCCACCAAAGATTTTTTCTATTCATTTATATTGTATTTTGACATTGTAACTGCTTCAATTAATGTACTATAATTTTATAACCAATTCTATTTCTACACTATATTTTTATAGTTAAATTTTTAATATTAAATATTATAATCAACAAATACTAGCCACCCTATGGCACTTGTTCTATTTGGTGATTGCTTCATTTGGGAACTAATATTGTGACATTTCATAAAGACTATTTAGAAATTTGGCCATAAGTATTGACATTTTTGAGTAAATTGTTATTGGTGCACGAACATAGTAGGAATAAATGACACTTTGACAATGCTATATTTGGACCACGTTCTATTAGACAATTTCTACATAGATATCCATGCATACCTAGAAGATAAAACCTTTCTAAATTATTAACTGACATATGTAATATAATGAAGTCTACTTATAGTTTAAAAATTCTTAGAGTGTGAAGTTAGCTTAGACTACTACTAAGTCATTTGCCCAAGTTAAAAAGTTTAAATTATGATTAATAAAATTGACTACCTACTCATCATGTAGTTTTATGAGTCACAGTCACCATTCTATCTTTAAGCTTCAACAAATAATTTTAAATTACTAAAGAGAAAGTAACACTATTTTTTATTTTAAATTGACTAAATTATTTTTAAATTATATTTTGGTTTATTGTTGTCTTTTCAGTTTGATTAAATATTTATTGTTATAATTTATTATAGTATAAATTATATGTCAGCTTGTTAATATATTGTGTAGATTTCTTCTAATTAAAATAGAGCTTTCTTCAGTGACATCAAAAATGATTATAAACAAAATTGAATTATTCAAACAAATTAAGATTATGTGATAATTATTTTTTATAATAATAATTGTCATATTATTATCAAGATTTAGCTATGTAGTTTTTGAGTCAAACTCATTGATCCATGTTTCATGAGTATTGATTCACACGAATCCATCTCTCATGAGAGTAAATGGAACACTTGGCCCTAATTGGATCTAGGTGATGCTCACAAAGGTGAAGCACCAAGACTTCTCGAGAGCTCATCCATCCTAGTACTGCTCCATCTTGAGCATGCTTAACTATGAAGCTTCCTCCATGGTTAAACCCACTCTACTTGTAACCCCATTTGCAAAACCTACACCAAGTGTTGAGGCTTATGAACCATTCATTAGAAAGTCCCCTAAGCTCATCAATTGATAAGTAGGAGATATTTCCATTGAAAGCCAAATTGTGATATTGTTATGTTTCAAGGGGATTTCTAATGAATGGTTCATAAGGAAAAATTAGTGTAGGATTTGCAAAAGGGTTTACAAGTAGAATGGGTTTAATTATGGAGTAAACTTTGTAGTTGAACATGTTCAAGCTATATTAGTATTGGAATGAGTGACCTCTCAGGAAGTCCTAGTGCTTCACCTCTGTGAGCATCACCTAGATCCAATTAATGATAAGTGTTCTATTTATTCTAATGAGAGATTAATTTATGTGAATCTCTACTCATGAAACATGGGTCAATGAGTTTGAATCAAAAAGTACACAGTTACATCTTAAAAACAAAATCAAAATTTGACTTCTTGTGGAAATATCTCCTACTTATTAGTAGTACTCATAATAATAATAATAATAATTCAAAAAAATCTAGAAAATAAGTATTTATTGGTGTTAGGTATAATTTTTAATGAATTCTTGAACCAATATGATTAGTACATAAAGTGAAAAAAATATATCTATATCTTTCTAGGAACATTAAATTTTAGACAAATGTTACAATACTGAATGTTAAACCATAAGCCTAACCCTACTTATTGAATCACAATGATAAATGCTAAACTCTAATTTTGACTATAATAATTGAATCCTAATCCTAAATTCTAAAACATATGCTAACCCCATACCTAAACTCTAGCCTAATACAAACTCTACCTCTAGCCATGACACTAGCCATGGTGTAAAATCATACCCAAATCCTAATGCTAAACACTAACCCTAAATGTTAATCTCTAATCTTGAATGCTATACTCAATGTTAAAATCTAATCTTAAATCTTATAAAAAAATTCTAAACCCTAATCCTAAATGCACTAAAACTTCATGCTAACCCTATTCCTAAACCTAACCCTAAATCCTAACCATTACCATAATACTAAATATTGTGTAAACTTGTACCCTAACCCTAATCCTAACAATAATCCTAAAAGAAAAATATTAAACCCTAATCCTATTTATACCCTTTAAACTACAAATTTGAGTGGTAAGCATCAATCCTAAATGGTAAACCTTAAGGTTATAAATGCTAAACCCTAACATTAGTTATTAAACCATAATCCTAAACCTACTCATTCAATCATAATTATAAATGGTGAACTCTATTCTTGATCCAAATTATTGAATCATAATCATAAATGCTAAACCTTGATCCTAACCCTAACTTATAAACTCTACTCCTTTCCATAATAATAACCACAATGTACATGTTAAATGTAATTGTCTAATTATGTGTTGTCTTTGATGTTACACAAATGTCATATCAGGTTTCAATATATGCTTACCGAGCTCACTTGGTCAGCAAGGAAAGTTTCATTTTCTATTGAGCATTCCTTGAGATTGCTCTGTGAAGACAATGTCTACTGAGCTCACTTGGGTGTCGAAGGAAATTATGGAAAAAAGTAGTGTTAACTAAGTTCTCATGGTTAACAAAGGAAAGTTTTTTAGAGTTAGTGTTCACCAAGTTCATTTGGTTGCCAAAGGATTTTGCAAGTTCATAGTGTTAACCACACTTTTGTTGGTTAACATAGGAAATCATTTTAGGATCAATGTTTACCGAGCAAGGTCAGCTAATGAAGGATGTTATTGATTTGGGATATGGAGTCTAATTATTTCAAGTTTTGATTTTAGCTGACTATGGTAATGTTTATTGATCATTGTAATTGAAATTGAGCTAACTTGATAATTTTTATGGTATAAATATATGGTCAATTTGAGATTCTAATGTTTGTGAGAGAATGCAAGTGTATTGATTGATTGAGAAGGAAAGAGTGTGAGTGAACTTGAAGGATGATATCCTTGTGGATCAGTAAAGCAATATTCGATCAGTAAGGATCTAGCATGAAGTAGAACAAAGATCTATAATCAGCAATTTAGTTGCATCTCATTCAGGTCATTTCATTGTTACTTTCTTACCATTCTAGTAGTGATTCCAAAATCTATTAATAGAGTTGGTTTAACAGCCAATTGTAAATCCTCTAACAAGGTGACAATTCTATTGAATTGTTCTAAAGACCTCTTCCAAGGCCACTCCTAACAAGGTGATTAAATCCTCTAACAAGGTCACACCTAATAGTGTGTTTTGTAACCTTTAACTAGATTGGCTCCTAATAGAGCTCACTTTAGAAGAGTGAAAATAGTAACTAGTTACATTGGTGATTTTTCCCATATTGGGTTTCCATGTTAAATCTTCATGTCTCATGTGTTCATGTTATTTCTTTTATGCTTTCAAGTTAATCATTGTGAATTTTTAAGATCAAAAATAAGTAAATCACACTACTTTTACCAAGTTACAACAATTTCTATTAGTAGCAATCAGTTTTATTGTTAACATCCAAGGGATCTAAAATATTTTTTAGTAACTGATTCATCCCCCCTCTCAGTCACTCAATCTATATTTCAAACAATTGGTATCAAAGCTCTTGGTGCTTGTAGGAAAGGTTTCAAGGACCTAAGCTAAAGATTAGGATGTCTTACAAGAGAGAAATTCCAAAGCTTAATAGAGATAAATTTTCAGCATGGTAGGGACTCATAAGACTTCATTTGGCTTCCATTGGTGATTTGGGATGCAAATATCTTGATGAAGAATACACAACTCCTACTAGTACATTATCTATGGGTGACATTACTGAGAAAAAGAACCATAACACTATGATGATAGATATTGCATTTGCTCTTAGCTATGAAAAATTTGATGATATAAAGGTCTGTAAAACAACCTTTGAAATGTGGAACAAGCCAAAGTAAATCTATGGTGGTGATGACAATTTGAGGAGAGCCAAAGAAGAAAGCCTTAGAGGACAATTTGATCAAATGAGAATGAAAGAAGATGAAAACATTGCCAAATATGTTGAAAGAATCAAAGCAAGTGTCAGTACAATCAAAGCTTTTGGAGGAGACATCAAGGAAGAAATTATTGTAAGTAAAGTTCTCAGAACATTGCTTCCTATCTATGTAGTTAGAGTATTTGCGATTCAAGAAAGGAGCTATGAGACAAATCATAAGATGACTTTGGATACCTTAGTAGGAAGATTGACAACCTTTGAGCTAGATAACTATGACAATTATGTTCTAGCTTCCAAGAATATTGAATCTGTATTTGAGGCCAAGCTTTTACTTAAGGAGAAAGGAAAGAAAATAAAGGACATTCAGTCAAAAAGTGAAGAAGAATCAGAGGAAATTTCTGACAGTGATCTTGAAGTTGTTGAAGCTCTACTTGCAAGGAAATATTCTAGAGGCAGAGGAAAATATAAAGGTAAAGTTTCCCTAATCTATTTTTCATGTGAAGAAATTGGTCATATTGCTGCCAGGTGCCCAAACAAAGAATGCAAGGATGAGAAGAAAGGTCACAAATGCAATGGCAAGAAGGATTTCAAAAATCACAAATCATTCACGGACAAAGGTAAGAATACATGTTTTATGGCTAAAGATTCTAATAATAGTGAAGATGAAATAGTTTACATTGCTATAAAAGACAAATATAATGATGAAGAACATAAGATGGCACTTATCTCTCATGTGAGAAAAAATGATACATGGATCATAGATAGTAGATGTTCACATCATATGACTGGTGAAAAAACAAAGTTTGAACACTTTGAAGACTATGATGTGGTAGTGTAGTACCTACCCCTAGTTTGCATTTTACTATCATTGTCGAATTCTTTTAGGCTAGTTTTACATTTGATTATTAATAGAATTGTTTTGAGATTATCAATTATTGTTTCATATTTAGTTGATTTTATAATGAGATTACTTGGTACTCTATATTTCATGTATGCATGATGATTATTATAGTGTTTTCAATTATTTATGGTGATTAGTTAAATGAATTATTATGTGTTTTCTTATTGATACTTACCCCATACTGCATGTGTATGGTGTGTGTGTTTGTTTTCTTTATGTATGACATTTCTGATGTAGTTAAGGAAGGAAGTCATAGTCATCTACCAGTCAAAATCTACATGATGCACCACTTCCTAACATTTCCTATTTAGCTTAGAATATTGTGTCTGTACATGTGTGAATTTTATGTAGGTTGCAAGTAACGCGTATCGACTTCTCTGAATTTCCAGGATGAGTTTACCCTATCACATTATCTCAATGGTACGAGAGGGGAGATAAATTCTTAAGTCCAAATCCTAAACATTTAAGCCATTTGTCCTAATTTAAAATTAGGACAAGTATCTTAGTCGAGTACACTCTAAATGCATCAAATGACATTAATTCATGATTATAACCATTTAGTTTGATTTTGTATGTGTTTTCTATGATGGGTTTTCGTATTTTTCTTTATGAGTCTTTGGTGGATTTTCTATTAATTAAGTCTAATTAAAAGATTAAATTAATGATTTAATTTAATGAAAAATTATTATGACATTTCAATATTTAATTATATTTAATTAATTGAGAAATTAATTAAATAAAGAGAATTAAATTTGGAGATAAAAGTTATAAGAATAAATTTAGAACATGATACTATTAATTTAATTTAATAATAATATATTTAGAGTTCATTTTTAAATAAATGCTAAATATTATTGTTATTTAAGTCAATAAATATTTATCAAATTAAACATTCAAAAATAAATTAAAAGCAAAAAAAGATATTAAATTATGAAAAAGTTTTATGTTCGCATGATTTATGCAAAAAGATAAAACATGTGAACTTAATAAAGATATTTTAATAAAGTGTGCATGAGATTTAAAAGTTAATAAATAAATAAAAGCGAAGTCAAATGGAAATTTAAATAAAGTAATTTAATAATTCATTTGACGTGCATGAAAAGATAAAATAAAAGATAAAAAAAAGATTATAAAAAGTTAATATGGAGTTGAGTCTAGTGAGCACAGAGTCCTCTTGGGCGAACGCACAATTAGCGCCCCAATTATGAGGAGAGAACTCCTTATCACCAATTGAGGGCTTATTTTCATGGAGAGATGAATTTGGACGTGAATTTTGGAAGAAAATTTGGAAAGCGAATTATAGTAGGAAAAATTTTAGAAAATTTGTTAGAGAGAAGTTCTTGGATAGGAGTGAATTCTCTCACAAATCTTCTAGGTGGTTGTGCGTTAGCATCAAGTTCAGGTAGGGTCTTGTGTTTTGATCACTGATTGAATTATGCAAGTTGATATTCCTCTCTTTTTCGTGATTGTTGAAATCAAGTCTTTGGATTTTATTTCGTGAATATTTTGTTCTCTTGTTATGAATCTATGATATGTGTATTGTATCTCATCTATATAATAAGATTGAAAGAAAAATAAATCAATCTGGAAACCTCGTTCATAGGTAAAAGAGAAATTGCAATTAATTTGGGAAGGGTTTGAAATAAAAGAAAATTTTAAATTCAAAATTTGATTGGTTAAATGTGTTTTTCCTATTAGTTTAAAATTGTAAATGTTATTATTATATATATTATTGTGAGGTGTTTTGTTTTAATTAAACAAAATTATTGAAAACAATCATAATAATAATATATTATGAAAAGAAGGAGATTTTTATAATTGAATTTTATAAAATAAAATTTAATTATTAAAAAGTGGATTTTAAAAGTTTACATTGTAAATTTTATAAAAGTTAAATTAGGGAGGGGCAGGGTTTACCCCACCCCCTACCCCCAAACTGTTTAAACTATCGGCAGACCTGCTAACACAGGGGGCTGCACGACCTTTATTATAAAGCCTATGGCACCATGTTAGGAGGCCGCATGGCTAACAAAAGGGTCAACGACTTTTTAAAATCACCCCCTTCTTTTTTAATTAATATAACTTGCATGATTTCGCTTTGTTCAGCGAATTTGATTTTTTTGTTTTTTAAAAGATATATATGTTAATTTTAAATATTATTTATTGAATTAAATTTTATTAAATACTTTAATAAATGATTAAAATATATTTATTAAAATTTTTAATATTATTGTTAATTATTAATAATAATAATATTAATAAGATTTGAATAATTCTTTATTATTATTTAAATAATATTTATTAATAAAGTTTTATTGTTGTAATGTATTTAAATATAGTTTATTTTTAATTAAAATAATATGATTTAATTAAGATTTATTAACAGTGGAAGTTATTAATGAGGTTGTAAATTTAACCATTGTTGTTAAAAATTAATAATATCAAATTTTATTAATTATTTTATTTAAAATCATTAATGGTTATTTTTATAACTTAAATAAATGACTACCCTAAGATTTTTTTTTAGGATATTGACTTTAATAATTAAGGTAACTTCATATATTTGAATTGAATAAACGAATGGGTTATTGGGTGGAATAAACTGAGAATCTTATACACTTGAAATGTACTTTGAAATGAAAATTGAAACCTCATATATAACTTAACCATGTGATTTCAAAAACAAACCAAAACTTGTACTTGCATCTTAGTTCTATTTTTTGTCTATGCTTTGGGGGTTTTGGGGTTGAGTAGATGTTGACCAGTCTAGGATGTACACCAGAGGCTTTGTGAGATTTCTTTTATACCATTATGTGGCTGGATGTTATGATATGTCTTGTGATTCAGATTGAAAACTATATTTATGAGGTTGACTTTTTGGAGCATTTATGTGTACTTGGATGGGAGAACCAACTTATTTTTAGGTTGCCTATTAAGGAACCAAGTTTGATCATTATGGGTGTTATGGTATGGGACACAACTATGTTTTATGATCTTAGGAGAGGTTTTCTAGGTACATGTCTTTGGGAGTGGTTTGCAGTAGGGGTTTGGGACCCAAAGTGGTTAGTGCCAAGGTAACCTATTGTAAGTTATGTAATAAGTGATAATCTAGTAATTAATATTTAGGGAAACACACTAAAAAGATAAGTTAAAGAGATTTTCCCCACCCCTACCTTGAGTGCTTGTATAGACTAAGGATGGGAATGGAATGATAGTGTAACTAGTTGCCTCATCTTCTTGAGAGGGTTTTCTAGTTCCACATGTGTCACGTTGAGAGTCTGGGGTTCAGAGTAACTAGTCCAGGGTAACTCAATTCTTGAGGGTCCGAGGTCTATTGAGAGACCAGTCCAAGGTAGCTCAAGTAGTTTGACCATGTGATGAAACTCCCTAATGTGTAGCCTAAGTCTCCTCTATAGATTTTTTGTACCTCTGGTGGTGTACTTATTGTTGGATGTGTTTATTATGGTTATTTACTTTCATTAATGATAATTGGCAATTCATGGATGATGTACTTTTGACATGTGGTTCTTGAATTAAGGTGAATATCTTTTGTTGAATTTATCTTATGATCTTGGTATTCGATTTATACTTGGTTTATGTATGATGTTTGGTTATGTGGTGTTGGTATTGGATTGAATGTTCTTTCTTTTTGGATTATTTTATCTTCTTTAGTAGCATGTGTTATCTTTGAGGTAGTTTTGGCTAGTAGGAATTCCTTGCCTAGGAATGTTTTATGTTTGATATACTATTTGGGACTTGAGACTATATCCTCAGTGCAATGAGAGTGGGCCATTTAGGTTCCACATAGTCGGGTGGTAGTGCTTTTTACTCTTCCCATTAAGACTCGTCTGTAGTCACTGTGGTTGAAGCTTCTTGTGATGTGTGTTTATCATGTTCAGGTGATGTTAGTTACTAATGTATTTACTTATATTGATGAATAGGATGTTAGATTTCCTTATGTTTATGGTGTAGTATGTTTAGTAGTGACGTCCCTATTACTATAGTACCGATGATCTATTCAGTGGCTTGGGATGTTATGTGCGGGAGATGGCTAGGGCCCATGATGGTTGGGAGGTACTATGCACTTAGTTGTGTTTTATGATGGATATTTGTATTTCATGTTAGAAATTTATATCTTTTATGATGGATAGATGTATCATGGATGGAGGATGGTTTCATTTATTCTATTGTACTTGTATCATGGATCTGAGGAGGATGTTGTATTTATATTTTTTCATATGTATATTCTTTTAGCCTTTCATACCCTGTGACATGTATAGTGGATGATTGAGCATTTCAGATTAATTTGCCAAGAGGCATTCAGAACAAATGTATATTAAATGGACATTGGAATTTATGATTATTATTTCATGTGGATGTGATAGTTGATAGACTTAGTATTAGATTAAATTTATATGTGATTCAACGTCATGGGATCCTTAAGGAATGTAACCTATTTTGTATGTTTATAGATGATTGTGTGTTATTGCTTCTGCTACTATATGTTTGATGTGAATGATTTATCTTTCTTGTTTTAAAAAATAAAATTGTATGGAAAATTTAGTAAAACTTTAGGTTAAGTCTTTTGGATCCCTTGGTGGGGAGTTATAGGCAGTGTAAGGTTTGGAAATAATGAACCTTGTTGCATAAAAGGGAAAGGTTGAATCTCATTAACCAAAAAAATTGTATGTGACAATGCCTATTGGGTTGAAGGACTAAAACATAATCTTCTAAGTGTGGCATAGCTAATCAACCTTGGATTCAAGATGGAATTCATGCATGGCAAGGAAACACTGCTAGATGACAAAGGAAAACTGATTGGATCAGGCAAACAAACAAAAGGTAACCTGTTTTATCTTGATCTTGGTGATTGCTCATGTTTTATTGCTCAAGTTGAAGAAAGTTGTTTATGGCATGGAATGTTATGTCGTGTAAATTTTGATAACATGGTAAAAATAGGAAAATTTAGGAAAGTAAGAGGCATTCCTAGTTTGAAGAGACTAGATGTTGGTTTATGCAAGAATTATTAGATTGGAAAAATGGGAAAGACTAATTTTAAAAGCAAAAACTATCAATCTGAAGATATCTCGGAAATACTGCATACTAATTTGTGTGGAATATTAGAATAGAAAGCTATAGTGGAGAAAAATTCTTTATTCTTTTTGTTATTGACTACTCTAGAATAATAACTGTGATGTATCGAAGAGAGAAGTTAGAAGCATTTGAGAAGTTCAAATGGTATTTGGCAAGAGTAGAGAAAGAAATAGGAAAAAGACTAAAATGCTTAAGATCAAATAGAGGTGGTGAATTTATCTCTAATGATTTCAATAACTTTTGCATTGAAAGAGGAATCAAAAGATAGGTATCAGTCCCTAGAACTCTCGAGCAAAATGGAATAGCTAAAAGAAGAAACAAATCTATCATGGATTGTGCAAGGACTCTAATGATTAAAAAAACATTTCTATCAAATACTAGAAGGAAGCTATCAGCACTATATTTCATACCTTAAACTAAGTACAGTTGAAGAAAGACTCATATAAAACTCCCTATGTGTTATGGTATGGCTACAAACACTATGTAAGTTACCTAAAAGTATTTGGAAGTAAATGTTGTATCTTGAAAGAATCTAAAAAAGAAAAATTTTATGTGAAAGGTGATGAAGGTATATTCTTAGGATATTCTTGTAGAATTAAGGCATATAGATGATTGAACTTGTCTACTCATAAAATCATAGAAAGTGCACATGTGAGAATTGATGAGTTTGTAGAAAGGACTAAAGAAGAAAACAAAATGGAATCAGAAGATTACAAGAGATTTTTTTACATCAAACCTAATACATTGCTAGACACATCTATCAATAAAGAGACTTCTACTCCCGAGTCTTCCTCAGTCACTGAGTTGCAAGAAGTTCAAACCAAGTCACAATGACCCAAATCACATTTTGAAGCTACCGAGCCAATGCCTACCGAGTCTAAGCAACTAGTACCAAAAGTTGAAATTCAAGAGGATGATAATGCAATTCATTCCAAAGGGAAAGGAACCTATATTAGCCAAGTATGTTAGGAGGCATCACGCACTAGATTATATTATTAGAGATAAATTAGAAGGTACTATGACAAGAAGTAAGCTAAAAGGTACATGTTTACTAGCTGATTTTGAACTTAGAAATGTTAAGGAAGCATTGAAAAATGAAAGTTGGATTGAGGCTATGAATGAAGAGATAGAGAAAATAGAGAAGAACAAAACTTGGACTCTTGCACCTAGGCCTAAAGATAAAATTGTGATTGGAACAAAATGGGTATTTAAGAATAAGTTAAATGAAGATGGTAAGGTATCAAGAAACAAAGCTAGATTGGTATGTAAAGACTACTCTTAAGAAGAAGGCATTAATTATGGTGAAAATTTTGCTCTTGTTGCAAGATTGAAAGGTGTTAGGACTTTACTTGCATATGCAACACATGAAGGATTTAAGGTATATCAAATGGATGTTAAATCTGCATTTCTCAATGGTATTCTTGATGAAGAAGTCTACATTGAACAACCATAAGGTTTTGTTAATCTAGACAAAAGGGACATGGTCTACAAATTACACAAAGCATTGTATGGTCTGAAACAAGCCCCTAGAGCATGGTATGAAATATTGCATAACTACCTTATACAGATTGGTTTCCAGAAAACTAATGATAACAGTAGTTTGTACATCAAGGAAGGACTAGACAACAAGATTGTATTGGCAGAAATATTTGTGGACAATACTTTATTTACAGGGAATAATGATCTGTGTAAAGAATTTTTAGAGAAAATGAACAAAGAGTTTACAATGTCTATGTTTGGTGAGATTCAATTCTTTTTTGGATTGCAGATACAATAGAGCAAGAATGGTATCTACATCACTCAGCCTAAATATATCAAGGAGATACTCAAGAAGTTTGGTATGGAAAATTCAAAACCAGTTAGAACCCCCATGTGTAATGGATTAAAGCTTACCAAAGATGATGATTCAAAAAGAAGTAGATCAAACCTTATACAAATAAATGATTGGAAAATTATAGTATGTAGTTCATACAAAGACTGATATTGCTCTTGCAGTTGGTATAGTGGCAAGATTCTTGGCAAAACCCAAAGAAAATCATCTGATGGCAATCAAAATAATTTTGAGATATTTGGAAGGTACTAAAGACTATGGATTATGGTATAAAATTGGAGGAAATATAGACTTAAAAGTAATTACTGGCATTCAATGGGCAGGAAATATTGATGACAAAAAGAGTGCAAGTGGTGGAGCATTATTTCTTGGTAAAAGGTAGGTATTTTGGACAAGTAAAAAGCAAAACTGCACATCCCAATCCACAACAAAAGTAGAATATGTGGTAGTAGCAGTGAATTATTATAATATTATTTGTTTTAAACAATTGTTGGAAGGCATGAAGGTTGATATCAAAGAACCAGTTGTCATGTTTTGTGATAATACAAGTGCAATTAACATATCAAAGAATCTAGTGATGCATTCCAAAACCAAGCATATTGCTATAAAATATCATTTTGTTAGAGAATTGGTGCAAGATAAGAGATTGGAATATGTACATACAAAAGAACAGATTATAGACATATTTATCAAGCCATTACCTAAGGATGCATTTTTGTATCTAGGAAGTAAGTTAGGGGTCATTCCCCTATCTGAAGCTCACTCAAATCAAGTTTTAGTGATGCATCAACATGAACCAAGCTGAAGATCTATTAGTTGATGTAGCATAGTCAAGGGAACATTGCATATGAATCAGTACTCAAGGTACATTGATACTCATTTGGTATGTGTTGTCTTTGGCATGTGTTGTCAAAGAGGGAGAGTTTATTGTCATATCTTTCTGAAATTTTTTTTGAGGAAGAAGCTATGTAATTCCTTCATAGAGGAAGATTACTACATAGAAGAAAAATTTTTGTTAGATAAGGTCTTGTTTTCAAATTTCATTTTTCTATGACATGTTGTGTTGCCATCAATGCCAAAGAGGGAGATTGTTTGATACAACTATCTAATTGTGTGTTGTCTTTGATATTACACAAATTTCATATCAATTGTTAGTCTATACTTATCAAGCTCACTTGGTTAGCAAGGAAATTTTTCTTGTCTATCAAGCATTCCTAGAGATTACTCTATGAAGACAGTGCCTATCAAGCTCACTCGAGCATCAAAGGAAATTATGGTAGAAAGCAGTGTTAATCAAGTTCTCATGGTTAACAAACGATAGTTGGCCAGAGTCAGTGTTCACCAAGTTCACTTGGTTGCCAAAGGATTTTGCAAGTTTGCAATGTTAACCAAGCTTCTATTGGTTAACACAGGAAATCATTTCAGGATTAGTGTTTACTAAGCAGGGTTGGCCAATGAAGGATTTTGTTGATTTGGGATATGAAGTCTAATTATTTCAAGTATTGATTTCAACCAACTATGGTAATGTTTATTTGTCATTGTAATTTGCAATTGAGCTGAGTTGATAATTTGTATGGTCTAATTATAAGGTCAAGTTGAGATTCTAATGTATGTGAGAGAATGCAAGTGTATTGATTGATTGCAAAGGAAACAATGTGAGTGAACTTGAAGGATGATATCCTTGTGGAACAGAAAAGTAATATTTGATTAATAAGGATCTAGCATGAAGCAGAATAGAGTTCTATAATTAGCAATTCAGTTGCATCTCATTCAGGTCATTTCATTGTTACTTTCTTACCATTGTAGCAATGATTCCAAAATCTCTTAACATAGTTGGTTTAATAGCCAGTTGTAAATCTTCTAACAAGTTGATATTTCCATTGAATTGTTCTAAAGACCTCTTGCAAGGCCACTCCTAATAGGGTGATTAAATCCTCTAACAAGGTCACACTTAACAGTGTGTTTTGTAACCTTTAACTAGGTTGGCTCCTAATAGGGTTCACTTCAAAAGAGTGAAAAATAGTAACTAGTTACATTGATGGTTTTTCCCATATTGGGTTTCCATGTTAAAACTTGATGTCTCATCTGTTCATGTTATTTCTTTTATGCTTTCAAGTTAATCATTGTGAATGTTTAAGATCAAAAATAAGTAAATCACACTGCTTTTACTAAGTTACAACAATTTGTATCAGGAGTAATAAGTTTTATTGTTAACATCCAAGGGATCTAAAGTTTTTTTGCGGTAACTGATTCACCCACCCTCTCAGTTACTACATCTATATTTCCAACAGTAAAATCATTCCCAAATCCTAACCATAAAGCTAAATATTAAATGCTAAATAGTAATTTCCTAACTACTAAACCCTAATCTTGAATGCTACACCATAAATACTAAAACCAAAGCCTAACCTTAAATGTTGAATATTGTTCATACATGATAAATACTAAAATTTACTTGAAATAAAATCTCTTAACAAAGTTAGCTTAACATTGATTTGTCAAATCCTCTAACAAGGTGACATTTCTTGATTGAAGTGTCTAAAGACCTCTAACAAGGCCATTCCTAATAGGGTGATCTAAATCCTTTAACAAGGTCAAACCTAATAGTGTGTTTTGTAACCTTTAATAAGGTTGGCTCCTAATAGGACTCACACCACAACAATGAAATACAATAACTATTTGCAATTGGTGGTTTTCCCAAATTGGGTTTCCATGTTAAATCCTAGTGTCTTTGTGTTCATGTTATATTTGCTTTATGTTGCTACAACTAAGCTAATTAAGGTTAGTTATCACGTCTAATATCATAATATTTTCATGTCCAAAGTTAACCAGATAATAGTGCATATATTCAGTATTAACCAAGTGTTTACCAAATGATAATCATTCCTAGTGTAAACTGAGTTACTATGTTAATTGATTGATTAAGTGCTAACTGAGTTACAACAATATTTTAGTTTCAGTAGAGTTTTGGTCTTTTATTCTATTGACATCTTAAGGGATCTTTGATTTGTTTTTGTGGTAACCGATTCACCCCTCCCCTCTTAGTTACTCTTATATTTTCAATAATTGGTATCAAAGCTTTTGGTGCTTCTAGAGAAGGTTTCAAGGACCTAAGCTAAAGATCAAGATGTCTTACAGAAGGGAGATTCCTAAGTTGAATAGAGATAGCTTCAAGGCATGGTAGGAACTCATGAGACTACATTTGGCAACCATTGGTGACTAAAGCCTAAAGTAGCTAGACACCAAGTATGTGGCACCTACTAGAACTATGACTATTGAAGAAATTATAGAAAAGAAGAATCATAACATTATGATGATTGATATTGCCTCAACTCTCAATTATGTTGAATTTTATGAAGTCAAAGACTGTGGTACTACTTATGAGATGTGGATTAAGCTAAAATCTATCTATGGAGGAGATAAAAATGTGAGGAGAGCTAAGACAAAAAGTCTCAAAGGTCAATTTGATGAAATGAAGATGAAAAACAATGAAAACATTCCAAAATATAGTGAAAGAATCAAAGCTAGTGTGTGTATAATTAGAGCCTCAAGAGGATAGATAGATAATGAGACAATGGTAAGAAAGGTACTGATAACTCTACTTCCTATTTATGCAATTACAGTTTCAGCAATTCAAGAGATGAGATGTAATCCCAAAAATGATATAAATTTGGATGTGTTGGCTCCTGATTTAATAGTTTTGAAAATAACCAAGAAACTAGATCAATACATCTAAGGTTAGAAAATTCCTATAATGGATGCACTTGACTATAGATTTGAGCAAACTACAAGGATAATTCCTTCTTCTTCTTTAGGCTTTGCAAGACATAGTTGGGTGGATATCAAATTCTTTATATGGTACCAGTGTAAAGGCATATAACTGAATCTTAATAACAGATAAAATCCCTTGATCTTCTATGTTTATGCAAGCATTCATGGGTGAAATAGCTAATGACAGAGCACATGAATCCAATAAACCAAGTGAGGGAAAACCTTTTAGTTCTTTAAACATAAAAGTAAAGATAGTCAATTAAAGTTTTTGATCTCAACATAACCTAAGTATGCAACACCAGAGAACATGTAACCTTCAAGCTAACTAGTGCCTTATCCATTGGGCATCAACTAAACCTTCACAGATAGATGGACATTTGAAGTATACTCATATATTTAGACATCCAATCTATTTATTTGACTTACAAACTAACATTAATCTTCATAAAAGCTATCATACTTATGGTAGTATCCTCCTAGTGTAACCTACAACCCTGTCAATATAAACAAGAATATACATGGATCATTGTTCCAAAAACAAGTTTATTTTGACATAAAACCTTAAGGGATTGCAATTGAGCTCAAGCTCTTAGTTCCTAAGCACAAAACATTGCAGATAATAGAAGTAGGAGATGAGAATTAGAATGAAACTAAAATAAATGAAACTTTTGTATTAATTTCATTGAAAACAATAAATCATCTGTATGCCAAAATTCAGAAAAGAACACCAAGAAATGACTGTATATCTAAAATGCCTCAAAAGAAATACAATACTACTATTCATAATAGAACACTGAGAAAAATGGTATCACAGTAATGGGAAAGGATTTCGAGCAGACTGGAACCACAAAGTAGTTACACTGTAATGAAAAATATCCAAAAAATGGAACCCTTACAAAGAGTAGAGAGGAAGAATATATAGAAGAGAAGATATTTCAGGCTCTAGAAGTTGAATTTGACATGTGTCCCACTGAAAATGTCTTCAATCTGAAGTTGTTGAAACTGATCTTCTTCATCTACCTCTAACCAAAAACCATAAATGATGTAGAAATATCTAATATATCTCACTTTAAAAAAAGTAGCAAAATATTTAATGGAGAAAATATCAAGTACAAATCAAATCTAAGCTGGAGGCTCAAAATTTGATTTAGCTGGTCACATCTGCTTTTGCCGTGAAGTTCATCTATTCTACTAGCAAAAAACATAATTGCTTCCAATTGCATTTAAAAAAATGAAATCTCCCTCAAAGTTTCTAATGAGATCAAAACTGATAAAAAATAGATTATATCTGATTGCAATTTCATCTACAACAATCAATCTACACTTTTCACTAAGAAGTCCCCAAAATTAAAAATCCCCCTGTAGTTTCTTATGGGTAATAGTATGCTATACTACCTATTTCTAATAAAAATCATGTCGCTGAGATTATTTTGAAAATCTAGTTCTTGGATAGTGAATAGTCATTAAAATGAAAATTTTAAAAGTTTATATAGTGTAAACTATATAAAAAATTTAAATCATTCAAATCTTTTTAAAATCATCCATTGAAAACTTAAGATTTTGATTTTGATTTTGTACTTCATTTTCCCTTTATTCCACTTATCTTTCGAATGACAACTGTTGATCCCTCATTGGTTGTATTACCTGGCGAGCCCCACAGTTATCTATACAACATTTGAACAAGCTCTTCACATTACATATTTTGGTCACATCTCAAATCCTCCAACTATATGCCAAACTTCAATTTTACCTCTTGTCATAGCATCTTACATTCTAATTTTAATCTTCCTGATCATATGCCAATAACATATTAATATTTTAAACCTTCTCTGATTTTACGAATCATGGCCATTTCGCAATATCTTAAATATGAAAATTTTTACCCCCATGACCTTACAAATTTTGTAAGGTCATGGGCCTCTAGATTTAAACCCTTGACCTTACAAAATTCATAAGGTCCTCGGTCTCCTCTCCCCTCCTCCCGATCCTATGTAGTTGTCATAACATCGAGGCATTAATTCCTTGGTTCTTCGATCACATGACTGGCCACAAATTCATGCCATTTGGGAGGTCAAAATTCATTTGACTACACACTTCTCCACTGATGATGGCATATGGGCCCCTCCTCCCTTTGCTATGCCTATCAAAGAAATGGATGTCTTTGAAGACACCTAATTGATTGATCAACATGATTTTAAAACATCTTTCTGGCTTGTTTTGTGCTCGATATGGGATAAATTTGATAGACTTATCTCCATTCTCCCTATCTTTTGTGTGGACTACACATTTAGGTTGCGGCTTTAGCTTCTTGTTGATTGCAACTTCAATGTAGAGGGAGCCCTGTATGATGTTGCGGTTTTAGCTTCTTACCTTTGGCGTGGGAAATCTTCTTTAGTGCGGACTAGGATTTATACAGTGGCTTCCTTTTTTTTAGCTGCCCCTTACCAAGATGTGGTCCTCTATTATGCTACATGGGTGTGGATAGCTCCATTTCTTCTTGCAGTGGTGCCAGCAAAAACTATCTTCTATATTTGCATGGAGTTGTGTATTTTTATTCAACGTGGCATAACTATGTTTTTGTTTAGTTCACTGTGAGTGTTACTCCCCTAATTTAGGCATACATTTCCTTGTACATGTAGTGGCTTCTACTTCTTGTGTGATACTTCTACCCTATAGCCATGGACATGCCTTCCAAACATGGGGTGCTCTGCATTAAGCATGGACCTCCATTATGCTATGGCCTTTGGATGGATTTTCTTGTAAATTGAAACTCTTCACCTCCTCTCAAGTTGCAGATTGCTCATGCCCTCACATCATGGAGCCCACGTTGTAACCTGGCATCTTTTTCATTCTGGTTCCTCTTCAAGTCATATGATGCCTCTTTAACTACTCTCAATACCATGATAAACCTTTCATTGTAACATTGCAACCCTTCAAATTTTTCTTGGTGATCCTACAATGACCATATGAATTGTAACATTGTAGAAGACAACAATGCAAGTCACTCAAAATGTTATATGATCATATGATACAAAGGATATCCTATGATCGAGGAAACTCAAAATTTGATCTATGATAACATGACACAACAAAAATTTTGATATTGAGAAAGGCTACAACCCTGTTTACAATATTTTGCTAACCCTCCATCGTAACATCATAAGAAAAATTGCATTTAAAGAAAAGGAAACCCACTTATTCAAATGGCCTAGGGTTAGGGAATAAAATAGTGGAGACCATGCAAATTTTCTAGGGTTAAACTATGAATGGAAACAATATAAACATAACCCTATCAAAAAATTTAAAAATTTTCACCACAAAATTAAAATTTTTCTCATCATTGGAAAAGGAAGCTATCAGTGGCTCTGGTTGGGGATGATGGATAACTTGTATCCATGCAAGAATTTAGAATTTCTGGTTTGAGTAGACCACATACCTAAAAATATGAGCAAGAACTAGGGAGTATAAAATAAATGTACATATATACAATGGTTATACACATTTGCACAATTATTTACAGAAATATAACTTTGAGTTGCCACTCACTAAGTGAGAAAATATTTTACCAGCTTGCACAAAACAACAAGCTAGTCTAGAATGTATAACAAGTATTTGAAAATCACACACAACCTTGGAATTTCACATCCTTAACAAAGTGAAAGAAAACATATTCTTGACCCTTAGATGCACAACAGTACTTTGTGTTCACTTATTTATTACTAATCTTCAAAGTTACTACCATCAAGAATAAGGCACAACTGAGAGACACAAATCCAACAGGCAGATGAAAAACAACTTACAATTCCTTACTGATGTAGTATTTTCATTGTGTCTTTCCCCAGAAAAGTCGCCATTTTGTTAGCTCTTGATTTAATAGTTTTGAAAATGACCAAGAAACCAAATCAATACATCTAAGGTTAGAAAATTCCTATAATGGATGCACTTGACTATAGTCTTGGGCCAACTATAAGGATAATTCCTTCTTCTTCTTTAGGCTTTGTAAGACCTAAGTGGGTGGATCTCAGATTCTTTATATGGTACCAATGTAAAGGTATATAACCGAATCTCAATAACAGATAAAATCCCTTGATCTTCTATGTTTATGCAAGCATTCATGGGTGTAATAGCTAATGACAGAGCACATGAATCTGATAAACCAAGTGAGGGAAAACCATTTAGTTCTTTAAACATAAAGGGAAATATATTCAATTCAAGTTTTTGATCTAAGCATAACCCGAGTATGCAACACCAGAGAACATGTAACCTTCAAGTTGACCAGTCCCTTATCCATTGGGCATCAACTAAACCTTCACACACAGATGAACATCTAAAGTATACTCATATATTCAAACATCTGATCTATCTATTTGACTTGCAAACAAACATAAATCTTCATAAAAACTCTCATACTTATGGTAGTATCCTCCTAGTGTAACCTACAATCCTATCAATATAAACAAGCATTTACATGGATCATTGCTTCAACAACAAGTTTATTCTGACATACAACCTTAAGGGATTTCAATTGAGCTCAAGTTCTTAGTTCTTAAACACAAAACATTGCAGAAAACAGAAGCAAGAGATGAGAATCAGAATGAAACTAAAAGAAATGAAACTCTTGTATTAATTTCATTGAAAATAATACATCATCTGTATACCAAAATTTAGAAAAGAACACCAAGAAATGACTTTATATCTAAAATGCCTCAAAAGAAATACAATATTATTCTTCATAATAGAAGAACACTGAGAAAAATGGTATCATAGTAATGGGAAAGGATTTCAACAAGATTGGAACCACAAAGTAGTTATATTGTAATGAAAAAAATCCAAAAATTAGAACCCTTACAAAGAGTAGAGAGGAAGAATATACAGGAGAGAAGATATTTCAAGCTCTAGAAGTTGAATTTGACATGTGTCCCACAGAAAATGTCTTCAATCTAAAGTTGTTGAAATGAATCTTCTTCATCTGCCTATAACCAAAAACCATAAATGATGTAGAAATATCTTATATATCTCACTTAAAAATAATTAGCAAAATATCTCATGGAGAAAATATCATGTACATATCAAATCTAAGCTAGAGGCTCAAAATTTAATTTAGCTTGTCACATCTGCTTTTGCCATGAGGTTCATCTATTCTATTGGCACAAAACATAATTGCTCCCAACTACATTTAAAACCATCAAATCTCCCTCAAAGTTGCTGATGAGATCAACATTGATCAAAATTAGACTATATCTAATTGTAATTTCATCTGCAACAATAAATTTGCACTTTTCACTAAGAAGCCCCCAAAATTACAAATCCCCCTATAGCTGCTTCTAGATAACACCTGCACATTATTTGATCCTGGAAATGAAAAATTCATTCTTTGCCAGTTCCGGCGATATTCTATACTACCTATTTTTGATAAAAATCATGCCCCTAAGACTGTTTTGAAAATCTAGTTCCTGGATAGTGAATAGTCATTAAAATGAAAATTTTAAAAGTTTATATAGTAGAAACTATATAAAACATTTAAATTATTCAAATCCTTTTAAAATTATCTGTTGAAAACTTAGGATTTTGATTTTGATTTTATACTTCATTTTCCCTTTATTCCACTTATCTCTCTAATGCCAAGTGTTAATCCCTCATTGGTTGTATTATCCGATAGGCCCCACTCTTATCTATACAACATTTGAACGAGCTCTTCACATTACATATTTTTGTCACATTTCAAATCCTCCAACTATATGCCAAACTTCAATTTCACCTCCAATTGTAGCATGTTACATCCTAATTTTAATCTTCCTGATCATATGCCAATAACATATTAATATTTTATTAATATTTTAAACCTTCTCTGATTTCATGACTCGTGGCCATTTCGCAGCATCTTATATGAAAATATTTACCCCCATGACCTTACAAATTTTGTAAGATCATGGGCCTCCATATTTAAACCCCCAACCTTACAAAATTTGTAAGGTCGTAGGCCTCCTCTCCCCTCCTCCCAATCTTATGCAGTGTTGGCATTATACTGTATTTGTCATTAGTGACAACACTTGTTCAATTTTGAATGGTTACCGAGCTCATCACTCAGTCTACAGTGTATACCGAGCATTCAATGGTTACCTTGTAGGTTTGTCACTTAAGTAGTTCACAACGAGCATTCTTGAAGCTATCGAGTGAGTGTGTAGTCCAGCAGTGTCTACCGAGCCTACAGTGTTCACCGAGCTTCACAGTGTCTATCGATTCATCAATACGTGTGATGGAAGCCAGTGTTTACCAAGTGATGGATGTGTAGTGTTTACCGAGTGAAAGCAAGGTAAACGAAGGATTCCATTTTTACCGAGTGACACTATATCTACCGAGTCTCCAATGGTTTTCGAGTTCCAAGCTACGTTGTGTGATTAGTATGGACTGAGCTTCTACTTCTACCAAGTGCATGATGATGTCGAGTAATGCAGTGGATGTCGAGTATCAGAAGGTCACCAAGTCAGCTTGAAGAACTGAAGTTTTCTACTATTTGGTTGACTCAGTAATATTTTGTTCGCTTGTGTTTTTGCCAACTTTGTAATTGTAATTATTGGAATGGTATATATGTAATATATTATATCATTTGCAATGTGTGTATATCAAGGAATGGACATGTAATGCTTTGAGAAGAGTAAATGTGAATCAACAGAAGAGTAGAGTATTCAACAAGGTGTACAAGGAGCAGTAAAGATTCGTCAATCACAAGAGGTGATCTGTACTTCAAGGATCTAATCAGCAATCAAGTTGTAAGTAGATCCACTATTTCATCCTAATAGGTGAATCAGTTTTGTAAATCCTTTAACAGGGTTGACTTAACAGTCTCTGTATAAATCTCCTCATAGAGTGCATACTTCATTGTATGTTTGTAAATCCCCTAACAAGGTGGATCTAGTAGTCCAAATTTCTCTTAATAGGGTAGATCATCAGAAGTGATCAATGTAAGCCCTAACAGGCCAACTTTATACTATAGTAGTGAAGTTTTTTGGGTATCATCCCCAACCCAGTTTTGCATTCTAATTAGGTTTATGGGTCACCAAAATTTTGTGTTCATGTGTTATAAATGTTTATCTTTCTCATCCATACAGTAGATTAGATGAATGAATGATGAATGGATTAAGTACTGAATTGATTTAAATTTTTTTTGAGGTTATTGATTCACCCCTCCCCTCTTAGTAACCTAGCTCGTCTTGATTATTTCCAACAATTGGTATCAAACATTGTGGTTCTCAAGATAAAGATTGATAGCTTGAGCAAAGATCTAAAATGGAGATATTCAGACTTGACAAAGAAATTAAAAATGAAAAACTAGATCTGGGGATGGCCATAGTTCAACTCATGGAAGCAAAGGAACACCTTTCACAATCCCTAAAAAGAAGGAAGGAACTTGCAAGACAAATGGATTACCATCAGTATGTTGAAGAGAAGATTGAAGACTTTTTCCCATAAAGTAGCTCAAATGAAGCTAATGAGGCAATCAAAGAACTCCTCAAAAAGAATGGATCTCTGCAAAATGAAGTAAGAATGTTAAGAAGAGAATAAAAAATTCTGTTAGCAAGGTTATGTGAAATCTTGGAACAAAGAAACAAATTGGAAAATGAGACAAATGAAAGGATCAATGAAAATCAAAGTCTTATCAATCAACTATCCAATGCAAATGAAGAAATCATGAATCTAAGATCTGAAAATGAAAGCCTAAGGATTGATTTAATCACTGAAAGACAAATTAGTGAAAGTTTGGAAAATGACTTAAATACTGAAAAGAAAATCAATGAGAGAATGATGAAGTCTCAAGAAGATATGAATCAATTAAATCAACAAAATGAGCAAAACCTTCATAGACAAAAAGGTAAAGCAAGACTTGGATATAATGAAGAAGGTGAATCTTCCAAACAAGGTACCCAAAGGAATCAAAGACCTACTTGCAATCACAATGGTAAGTTAGGTCATACATCAAACAAATGTTGGAGCAATGGAAAAGAAAAATTCAATAAAAATGCTACAACTTCAATTAGCATGGTCACAAAGCTAATTAATGCAAGGAAAAACCAAAATTTGAAGGTAAATGTCACAAATGCAAGAAGCATGGTCACAAGGCATTCCAATGCAGATCCAAATCATTCAATGTAGCTGAACAACTTGTTAAGGCAATATTTGGATGGGATTACAATACATTGTGCAGATGTCATTATTGTGGAGAATATGGTCACATTGGCAAAGAATGCTCAAGGCATCACTTGAGAAAAAGAGATACAATAGTAAGATGTTATACATGCATTGAACTTGGTCATATAGCCAAGAATTGCATGAATATAGGAAGAATTGAAGATGAAAAAAAAGCCAAACCTAATAACATTCGGAAGCAGATGAGACAACAATGCATTCCTAAATCTACCGAGCAGAACATCTCAAATGATGGCCATGTCACTCAAGAAGTGGGTGACTCAACCATTTCCAATTAGATTCATGAAGGAGGATATGGAACTATATCATCAAGCTATATCTAGAATAGTTCCAAATGAAAGAAAGAAAAAGATCTAATTAGTATTTCAAATACAAAGGGTCACAAGAAATCAGGTCATACTGAGCAAGGTCAGTCACAGATTCAACTGAGCTAGATCGGGAGTATTGTCAAGCACTATGTCATCATAGCTACTTTCATACTGAGCATTAATGGCATAATTTTCATCAAATAGGTAGAATTTGATTTCATTTCTCACCGCATTTTCAAAATACTCAGAGCTAAGCGATTTCAGGTGCATCTAGGCTATCTCAAGAAATTTTAGAGTGAAGGATTTGTTCGAAAGATTTCTATCTTTTACCGAGCATCAATGGCATCCGAGCATAGCAATAGTAGCAAGGTGAAAAGAGGTTTAGAAATGTTGGTTAAGGGTGTGGAGTGGAAAGTGCAAGCTAGTTCCAGCAGTTGCAGAGTCACTCAACCCAAATGGAGCTCAATTGCAAATTCCACCAAAGGTACTCTTTATCAATAATATTCATACACATTGAAAATGTTCTATTTAAGAGATTGGAAGCCTAGAGATGGACAATGCCCTAGGAGAAATGTGTGTTGATGGTTCACTGAAACTCGAGCATAAGCATCTAGAGACCAAAGGATACACCCATACCCCACATATGCCGAGGAATTTCCAGATTAAGTGGATTAGGTACATCCTCATTCGTGTGCATAATGGTCAACTATGGTTAGAGCAGCCAATATTAATCACCAAGAAGATGATTCATAAGATTACTAGTCTCTCCATGCTAAGTAAAGCAAAAACTACCAAAACCCTAGGTCAGGACAAACTTCAGAAGAAAACCCTAGTCGAATGGGATGGTAGAGGTTTGAAGGTTAGCACTGTTTCTAACGTTGAATTAAGGTTTGGCATTCATGTCATTTATCAAAAGATTTATAGCTCTAGTAATTTGAACAATGTGCCTTATGAGGCCATGGATTTGGCATTCAAGGTTGTGAAGAAAAATCTAGAATTTGATCTGTTAGAGTTATTGTTAATACAACTAAACAAGAATATGGACAGCATTAGGACATCAAAGAACAACCCTTGCAAATTTGGTTCTTTGTTGACATGTCTTTTCTTCTATGTACAAAATTTTTTTCCATCCAAAGGATCTATTTTGTGGAGAAAAGATATTCCTATTCTATATCAGATAAATGAGTTTGTAGCAGAAATGGGTGTAAACTTTGATAGCATCATGGATAATTATTTTGAAGATTTCAAGGAAAGGATGAATAATAGGTTTCAAATTCCACCAAAATTGGTTGAAGACTACAAAGATGATGTATACTTTATGGTTGACTGTGATGGAGTATACATTCAGGTAGTCAAGACCTGAGTTGCACGGGTGAAACCTCTTTCTTATGAGGTCAATATTTATGAAACCAAGGGTATTATTGAAGAATTGGTGAATGTGCTAGTAGATCCAAAGCAATCCACTTTTGGAACTTATGATGAGGCAAAGGCCAGGATTGAGCTTGAAATCAAGCTACCCCATGCTATTAGCAAAGGCAAGAGGAAGATAGCCAAATTGAAAACTACAACTGGCCCTCTCATGCTTACCCAAGGACAAGGAGAAGATGAAGATGAATTTGAGAAATAGGCAAAGCCAGTAAAAATGAAGGGAAAGGTAATCATTACCAAGACACCTAAAGCTTCCACAGTTGTGTTTACTAAAAGATCAAAGAAGAAACGAGGCAATGAAGTTGTATTTAGTAAGCCCCCTCTCACCTTCCGAGAAAGATTGAAACAAATGGAAGAAGGTCTAGGCATCTCAAACTTCAAGGCTTTAAAGTATGAAACTAGAACATATGTTGAGAAAATGCAAATTGAGGAGCTAGTACTCTCCAAGATGGGAAAATGGAAATATTCCCCTAATCAAATTGCCTCTCAAATTTCTAATGAGTTACAAGAAAGATTATAGCCTAGATGGGAATCAGCTATGCAAACTGTAGAGGATATATATGAACAATCTTTGAGACAGTTGCTACCAAGCCTTACCAATGCAGAGGTAAAGGAAGCAATGAAGAAGAATGAAGATAAGATGACAATTAGGTTTCATACTTGTTTAATTTTGATAAAAGTTATTGAGTGTATAGTTAAGGATGCTACAGAAATGTGGAAGAACATCTATCATCTGCATAAGTCCAGTAATAATCGTATAGAAATCAAAGATGATGATGATGATAGTGACAATACTGAAGAAGATAATGCTCCATGTGTCACTTTTGAAGTTGAGGACTATCAGGCACTAAAGGATGATGATGAAGCTGAAGAGGAAGACAAGGATGAAGAAGATCTAGTAAAAATTGTAGCTGAAGTTATTGCATCCCTTCCTCACTCTCCACCAAATACTATTACATCTACTATGGAGATAGCTTCTATAAGTGAGACTGTGAGCACAACTACCACATCAATAGCTCAATCATCACCTGTCACCTCCCAACTACAAGTATCTTCAATGGAAGTGTCAAGCACTTCATCTATCGATTTGCAACCCTCTTTGTCAACTCTTGAGTCATCTACTTCAGTAGTATGTACAACTGCCAGTTCTTCAATTGTGATAACTTCTACTACAACATGTACAGTAAGTTTGCCAGTTTACTCTACAATTTTGTCCTCCATAGCTTCAACTGCACCAATTTTTCTTCTGGTTATTTTTTTAGTTGTAAGTATTCTAGTTTGTACATTACCTATTGATACTTCATTTTTGGGAAGCACATCAATTTTGGATACAGTTAGCACCTCTCTTAGTTTTCCTCTAGTTGGACCAATTCAAGTTTTTTCTGCTAGTCCAACATCATCAACTATTGTTTCTATTTCTAAATCCAAGGAAGTAAGAACTAAAGTAGAACCAAAGACTCCACTAAAACTTCTACTTACTGGCAAGGCAATTGATGAGGATATAGTCTTGGACAAGGAATTTGTTAAACCTAAGATAGATCTAGATACTGCCACAGTTGATGAAATGAGACTGGTCAGTCAACTTTTAGAGCAAAGAGCAAGGTAGAAACAACTTAGACATGAGAGAGATAGAGAATTCACTATAATTGAAAGTGCTAAAAATATAATTACTAAGGCAATAGGTGTTGATGTGGATTCATCTCAACACACTTTGTTACAATTAGAAGAGGTTGTATATAAGTTCAATGAGGACATTTCTGGCCAAGAGAAGCTTATAGAAAAGGTAGAGAAAAAGTTTGACAATAAAGTGCTTGAGAATATTGCTCAACAAATAGCCATTAAGTAGATAGAACTTTCTATAATTTTGGCTAATCTTGAAAATTCTTTTACAAATGTAACATCCCTTTTTGCCAAGCTATGTGATGTTACCAAGTACACAAAAAAAGAAGGTAAAATTGAATAAAATTGATGAGGATCTAAAGGCTAGTTCTCAAAAGTTGCAGCTTGACCCTAGTTCAAGCTTTGTATATCACATAAATATTAGATTCCTATCAGTCATGCAAGTAGAACTATTGAGAGAGGAAGCAAGGATTCGGTCTACGCTAATAGACATCCAGAACATGATCCTTCCTATCATGGATACAATGCAAAAGCACATTGCTTATTCAAAAACATTGATCCATGATAGCAATTTTTCAGTTGTAGATCATATGATTAAACTATTAGCAGAAGTCCAGGTTGCACTTCATATCTGCATAATTTTGCAAAAGAACTAGGATAAGACATTAGCTCTTATTCTTAAGGTACATTTTAAGTTTCTCTTAGATTTTGGTGTCTCTGTATAAGTATGATTACCTTTGGAATTATTTTCAAAAAAGAGGGAGTAAGAGATAGTAAAAGTCAAGGGGAGTAAGAGACAATGGAGAAAATAAGGGAGAATATAACAAATTGATATATGTAAAGTGATAAGCTATGTATATACCATGCCATATGTATGGGGGAGAGATATAAAGACATGTAAGAAATGTATATACATTAGGTTTACAAAGATCAATTTTGAAAAATCAAATCCAGAATGTCAGTGTACACAAAGTTTGGTTCATAAGTTTTTCTTCTTTGTTACTAATGCCAAAGGGGGAGATTGTTGGCATTATATTATATTTGTCATTAGTGACAACACTTATTAAATTTTGAATAATTACCAAGCTCATCACTCAGTCTACAGTGTATACCAAGCATTTAGTGGTTACCTTGTAGGTTCATCACTTAAGTAGTTCACACTGAGCATTCTTGAAGCTACTAAGTGAGTGTGCAATCCAGCAGTTTCTACTGAGCCTATAGTGTTCACTGAGCTTCATAGTGTCTACCGAGTCATTAGTATGTGTGATGGAAGCCAGTTTTTACCAAGTGATGGACATGTAGTGTTTACAGAGTGAAAGCAAGGTAAATGAAGAATTTAGTTTTTACTGATCAGTGACACTATATCTACTGAGTCTCCAATGGTTACCAAGTTCCAAGCTATGTTGTGTGATTGGTATGGACCGAGCTTCTACTTCTATTGAGTGCATGATGATGCCAAGTAATGCAGTGGATGCTGAGAATCAGAAGGTCACCAAGTCAGCTTGAAGAACTCAAGTTTTCTATTGTTTGGCCGACTCAGTAATATTTCTTTCACTTGTGTTTCGATCGACCTTGCAATTGTAATCATTGGAATGGTATATATGTAATGTATTATATCATTTTCAATATCAAGGAATGGACATGTAATTCTTTGAGAAGAGCAAATGTGAATCAGTAGCAGAGCAAAGTATTCAACAAGGTCTACAAGGAGCGGTAACAATTCATTAATCACAAGAGGTGATCTATACTTCAAGGATCTAATTAGAAATCAAGTTGTAAGTAGATCCATTATTTCATCCTAACAAGTGAATCAATTTTGTAAATCCTTTAATAGGGTAGACTTAACAGTCTCTGTATAAATCTCCTAATAGAGTGCATACTTCATTGTATGTTTGAAAATCCTCTAACAAGGTGGATCTAGTAGTCCAAATTGCTCTTAATAGGGTAGATCATTAGAAGTGATCAATGTAAGCCCTAATAGGCCAACTTTATATTGTAGTAGTGAAGTTTTCTGGGTATCATCCCCACCCCAGTTTTGCTTTCTAATTGGAAGGTTTCTGGGTTACCAAAATTCTGTGTTCATGTGTTATAAATGTTTATCTTTCTCATGCATAAAGTAGATTAGATGAATTAATGATGAATGGATTAAGTACTGAATTGATTTAAAGTTTTTTTTGAGGTTACTAATTCACCCCTCCCCTCTTAGTAACCTAGCTAGTCTTGATTATTTCCAATAATGCAGTTGTTGTAATATCGGGGAATTAATCCCTCAATTGTTCGATCACATGACTGGCCACAAATTCATGCCATGTGGGAGGTCAAAATTAATTTGATTTTGCACTTCTCCACTGCCCATGAAATATGGGCCCCTCCTCCCTATGCTATTCCTATCAAAGAACTAGGTGTCTTTAAAGATACGTCATTGATTGATCAACATGGTTTTAAAACATCTTTCTAGCCTGTTTTGTGCTCGATGTGGGATAAAGCTGGTAGAATTATCTCCATTCTCCCTATCTTTTGTGTGGGCTACACATTCAGGCTGTAGCTTTAGCTTCTTGATGATTGCAACTTCAACATGGAGGGAGCCCTATATGTTGTTGCGGTTTTTGCTTCTTACCTTTGGCATGGAAATTCTCCTTCAGCATGGACTAGGATTCGTGCAATGGATTCCTTTTTCTTAGCTACCCCTTGCCAAGACATGGTCCTCTATTATGCTACGTTGGGTGTGTACAACTCCATTTCTTCTTGCAGTGGTGCCGACAAAAACTATCTTATATATTTGCATGGAGTTGTGTATTTTTATTCAACTTGGCATAGCTATGTTTGTGTTTTGTTCACTATGAGTGTTACTCCCCTACTTTAGGCATACATTTCCTCCTACATGTACTGGCTTTTGCTTCCCGTGTGATACTTCTACCCTATAGCCATGGACATTTCTTCCAAACGTGGGGTGCTCTACATTAAACGTGGACCTCCATTATGCTATGGCCTTTGTGTGGTTTTTCTTGCACATTGAAACTCTCCAACTCCTCTCAAATTGCAAATTGCTCATGCCCTCACATCGTGGAGCCCACGTTGTGACTTGACATCTTCTTTTATGCTGGTTCCTCTTCAAGTCATATGATGCCTCTTTAACTACTCCTGATACCATGATAAACCTTTCATCATAACATTGCAACCCTTCAAATTCTGCTTGGCAATCCTTCAATGACCATGTGAATCATAACATCATAGGAGATAATAATGCAAGTCACTCAAAATGTTATATGATCATATGATACAAAGGATATTGTATGATTAGGGAAACTCAAAATTTGATCTACAATAACATGACACAACAACAATTGTGATATTGGGAAAGGCTACAACCCTTGTTTACAATATTCTGCTAACCCTCCATTGTAACATCATAAGAAACAATGCATTTAAAGAAAAGGAAACCCACTCATTCAAATGGCCTAAGGTTAGGGAATAAAATAATGAAGACCATGCAAATTTTTTAGGGTTAAAGTGTGAATGGAAAAAATATAAACATAACCCTATCAAAAATTTTAAAAATTTTCACCACAAAATTTAAAATATTATCATCAATGGAAAAAGGAGCTATTAGGATGCACTAGTGGAAAATTTGACAACCTTTGAGTTAGATAACTATGATAACTATGTTCCTAATTCTATCAAAATTGAGTCTATATTTCAAACCAACCTACCACTCGAGAGGGAAGCTACAAAATCTATAAGAAAAAAATTTGACAATGAAGATGAAGATGGTTTTGATGATGATCTTGAAGTCATTGGAGCATTACTTGCAAGAAGAATCCCCAAAGGAAAAGAAAAGTACAAAGGAAAAATTCCTTTGATCTTCTTTTCTTTTGAAGAAGTTGGTCACATTGTTGCAAGGTGTCCAAACAAAGAAGACAAAGAAGAAAAGAAGCATGATAAGTAAAAAGGCAAAAAGGATTTCAAAAGCTACAAAGACCTCAAGGAAGAAGGTAAGAAATTTTGTTAGATTGGTAAAGGTTTTGATAGTAGTGATGAGGATGAAATAGTTTATATTGCTATTAAAGATGAATTAGATTATGAGTATGACAAGATGGATCTCATCTTTCATGTTAGTAAGAATGACACATGGACCATAGATAGTGGTTGTTCTCACCACATGACTAGTGATAAATCTAAATTTGAGAACTTGGTACACTATGATGGTGGAAGTGTCAGATTTGGCAATGATGAAACATGTTATGTAAAAGAAAAAGGTAGTATTGCACTAACCAATGAACTCGGATGTGACAATGATTATTGGGTTGAAGGACTAAAGTATAATCTACTTGGTGTGGCACAATTGAATAACATTGGATTCAAGTAGAATTCATGAATGAAAAGGCCAAACTATTGGATGGGAAAGGAAATATGGATAGGATTTGCAATCAAACAAAAGGTAATCTATTCTATCTAAATCTATCTAAAAGTTCATGTTTCCTAGCTCAAGTAGAAGAAATTTGGTTATGGCATAAAAGGTTGTGTCGTGTGAATTTTGATAACCTTGCAAACATAAGCATAAATAGAAGAGTGAGAGGCATTCCAAGCCTCAAGAAACCTACATGGGCATGTGCAAGAATTGTCAAATTGGTAAGATGGGAAAGACAAGTTTTAAAAGAAAAAATATCATTTTGAAGAAGTGTTGGAGTTGGTGCACATAGAACTTTGTGGACCTATTGGCATAGAAAGCTACTGTGGAGATAAGTACTTCATTTTGTTTTTTGATGATTTTTCCAAGATGATGACAGTTATGTATTTAAAGGATAAATTAGAAACTTTTCAAAAGTTCATATGGTATCTAGATAGAGTGGAGAAAGAAACATGAAAGAAACCAAAATTTTTAAGATCAGAAAAAGGAGGAGAATTCATCTCTAATGAATTCAATGAATTTAGCAATGAAAGAGAAATCAAAAGGAGAGTCTCTGCACCTAGTACACCTTAGCAAAATGGCATAGTTGAGAGAAGGAATAGATCAATCATGGATTGTGCAAGAATCCTGATGATAGAAAAGAAAATTGCTATCAAATACTGGAAGGAAGAAATCAACACTATAGTTCATACCTTGAGTAGAGTTTAGCTGAAGAAAGATTCAAAGAAAACACCTTATGAATTATGGTATGGCTATAAACCTAATGTTTTCTATTTCAATGTATTTGGAAGTAAATGTTAAATTTTGAAAGAGTCAAGAAAAGGAAAATTTTGATGTGATAAGTGATAAAGGCATGTTTATGGGATACTCCAATAAGATAAAAACATACAAATGTTTGAATCTATCTACTCACAAAGTTATAGAAAGTGCACATATAAAGATTGATGAGTTTATAGAAAAGAGTGAAGAACAAAGTAGTAAGGAACTTAAAAACTATAGAAAATTTATTTACTATGAACCTGACACTTTACCTAATACAATTGGGAATCATTAATCTTCACCACTTGAGTCCTCAAAATCTCTAGTTCAACTCGAGTTGTAGCCAGTGCAACCTAAGTCACAGTTTCAAGGACCCAAGTTTCAGCTAGTGGAAACTGAGTCACAGTCTGAAGGACCCTAATCACAATTAGTGGGACTTGAACATGATTCACAAGATCATGGTGAACTTAGTGAATTTAGAAAGAAGGAGCCTAGACTTGTTGGATATGTCAAGATGCATCATGCACCTAAGAAAGTCATTAGAGACCAGTTAAAAGACACAATGAAGAGAAACAAATTGAAAGGTACATATTTTCTTATTGAATTTAAACCTAGAACTATTAAAGATACATTAGAAAATGAAAGATGGATTAAAGAAATGAATGAAGAGATTGATTAGATTGAAAGGAACAAAACTTGGACTCTTGTTCCTAGACCTAATGACAAGAATGTAATTGGCACAAAATGGGTATTAAAAAATAAGTTGAATGAAAATAAAGAAGTTTCAAGAAAAAAGGAAAGGCTAGTATGCAAGGGTTATGTTCAAGAAGAAGGTATTGACTATGGAGAAACTTTTGCTCTTGTTGCTAGACTAGAAGGTGTTAGAACACTCCTTGCATATGTTGCACATAAAGGATTCAAAGTATATCAAATGGATGTGAAATCAACATTCTTGAATAGAATCTTAGAAGAGGAAGTCTACATTGAGCAACTAGAAGGTTTCATTGATCCTAGAAAAAGGGACATGTCTTACAGATTACACAAAGCTTTGTATAGTCTCAAAAACACCCTAAAGCTTTGTATGAATGATCACATAATTATCTCATTAATTTTGGTTTTCAAAGGACTAACGATAATAGCAACCTATACATCAAAGAAGGACTAGATAAGAAGATTATGTTGGTAATAATCTTTGTGGATTCAATACATTATTTATTGAAAATGATGTTTTGTGAAAATATTTTTCTGATGAAATGAGTACGCAATTTGAAATGTCAATATTTTGAGAGATCAAATTCTTTGTTGGCATGTAGATTCAATAGAAGAGGGATGGTATCTATATTACTCAATCTAAGTACATCAAGCAGATTTTAAAGAAGTTTGCAATGGAGGATTCTAGACCAGTAGGAACACCTATGTCTACTGTACATAAGCTTTCCAAAAATGATTATTCAAAAGAGATAGATCATATTGTATACATATCAACGATTGGAATACTTCAGTATATGGTTCATACAAGACCTAATATAGCATTAGCAGTTATGGTGTAAATTTTTTATGTTAATCCAAACTGAAGCATATGATGGCAATAAAAAGAATCATGAGGTATCAAAAGGGTATTGAATATTATGGTTTGAGATATAAGAAAGGAGGGAACTTTGAATTGAAAACATTCACTAATGCAGATTGGGTGGGAAGTATTAATGATGGAAAGAGCACTAGTGTTGGAGCATTCTTTCTTAGAAAGAGGCTAGTGTCTTGGACAAGAAAGAAGAGAAACTACATCTCTTAGTCTACAACAGAAGTAGAATATATTGCAGCAGCAACCAATTGTTCAAATATTGTTTGGTTCAAACAAGTGTTGATAGGTATGAAGGAAGAAATCAAGGATCCAGTAGTTATTTTTTTGATAACACTAGTACAATCAACATATCCAAGATTCTAGTGATGCATACCAAAACTAAGCACATTGTAATAAAGTATCATTTCTTGAGAGAATTGGTGCAAGACAAGGAAGTGAGATTAGAATATGTAAATACAAAAGAATAGATTGTAGACATATTCACCAAGCCATTACCTAAGGATGCATTTTTGTATCTAAGAGGTAAGCTAGGGGTCATTCCCCTATCTAAAGCTCGCTAAACAATGTTTAGTGATGCATCAACCGAGCATTTGAAGACCAGTCAAGCTGATGTAGTAAATTGTAAAAAGAAGATTGCATATGAATCAATACATTAGGTACATGGGAAGTCCATTGAATGTTGACTTTGGCATGAGATGTCAAAGAGGGAGAGTTTGTTGTCAATATCAACAAATTTTGTGTTTATTTACGCTTTTGGCATCAGAAGTAAAAAAGGAAGAGTTTAAATTATCAAATTAGATGAAGAGTAAAGAAGGAGAGTTTGCTAATAGAGGGAGGAACTACAATCAAAATAATTAGAGAATCATTCTAGAGGTAGAGATTTATGTTAGAGGGAGCTCATACTAATAGAGGGAGTTCTCATAGATGAGAATCAAAATGAAACTAAGGATATTATCCTTACTTTTATTTTTCTCTAAAATTTCATTGTATAATGACATGTTGTGTTGCCATAAATGCCAAAGAGGGAGATTGTTGACAATAATTGTTCAATTATATATTTTCTTTGATGTTACACAAAATATCAAGCCTTTACTAGTCAGTGTTTTCCAACCTCACTCAGGTGATGAAGACAATTCCTAGTGTCTATTGAGCATTCTAGAGATAATCAAGTTTAGAGTCAGTGTCTATTGAGTACGCTCAGGAATCAAAGGGATTTGGTAGGAAACCAATGTCTAGCGAGCTCACTTAGGCACTAAAGAAAAGTTGACATGGAACTAGTGTTCACCAAGCTCAGTCAATTACCAGAGGGAATTCAGTTCAAGATGTAGTGTTAACTGAGTTCACTTGGTTACTAGAGGGAATTCAATTCAAGATGTAGTGTTAACCAAGTTCACTCGGTTACCAAAGGAAAGTATTTTTTGAGTTAGTATTGAATGACTGGGTTGGCTAACGAAGGATTTTCTTGGGTCAGCATATTTAGTTTGATGAATTTATTTGTTAAGTCTGGCCAACTTAAGGGATGAATATTGATTATTTGAAAGTATATTCAAACTAACTTGACAAGGTAAATGATATAAGTATAAGGTCAAGTTGCGGGATTGAATCTATGAAGTGTGGGATTAAAAAGATAAATCAAGGAAGAAAATTGGAAGGATATTAGAGTATCCAAGTTGACCAAGCTACATAGAACATTTTGATTGAAGAGGATCAAGTATTCAAGCTAGAGCAGAGATCTAAAATTAGCCAATGCAGTTGCATAAGAAATCAATTCAAGTCATTGTTACTCTCTAATAATTGTAGCAGTGAATCAAATCTCTTAATAGAGTTAGCTTAACAACTATTTGCTAAATTCACTAACAAGGTAGAATTTCTAGATTGAAGTGTCTAAAGAACTATAACAATGCCACTCCTAACAAGGTGATCTATATCCTTTACTAGGGTCACACCTACCAATGTGTTTTATAACCTTTAACAAAGTTAGCTCCTAATAGGTCTCACTTCAAAATAGTGAAAAATAGTAACTAGTTTCATTTGGTAGTTTTCCCAAATTGGGTTTCTACATTAAATCCTTGTGTCTCTTGTGTTCATGTTATTTTCTTTATGTTTCTACAACTAATCTAATTAGGGTTAATCACATTTAATATCATAAGATCTACATGTTTAGTGTTCAACAAGTAACAATTCATATATTCAGTATTAACAAAGTATTTACTGAGTGACAGTCATTGTTAGTGTAAACCAAGTTACTGTGTTAACCTAGTAATTCAATGCTAACCAAGTTACAACAATATTTCAATTTTAGCAGAGTTTTGGTTTTGTATTGTATTGACATCTTAATGTATCTTGGATTTATTTTTGTGGTAACTGATTCACCCCTCCTCTCTTAGTTACTCCTCTTATATATCCAAAAACTAATGCTAACAAAACCAAAGCCCTATCCTTTACCTCAAATTTGATTATAAATTTATTTTAAATATATCCCTTATTATAATAATTATGGTTTCATCCATATTCCTGATCCTAATCTTAATATTGATCGAATAAAAGGTAAAGGGTTTTAATGGGACCCAAAATCCCATATAGCTCTTACATAAGATATAATTATGAAGTCTCAAGAAAGATAAATGTTGGTCATAACTAACAAAACTATAGCTTTTCTTAATATTGTAGATTGCCAACACTAACTGTTTTAGCTTTGAGTAGATTTTACTGCTAGCTTTTATCCCTATTATGTTTTGTCAAATCTACTTTCGTCTCTTTAGGAGTATGTATTATTGTGAACATTTCTCCCTCCTTATTATTGTATTGTATGGATCTCCTAGCTTATAGGCTTAAGTATCCTTCTAGTCTCTTCACTCACCCCTACGTATGGGTTTGGTGCTACTATCGATTCTATTATCACAACCTAGTTTACTCTACCCTTTTTTAAGCCTACAAATCTTATTTATTCTCCCTCTCTAGGTATGATGGTTCTATATTCAAAATTTTATCATAGAGATATTATATATTTGAAAGCCCAAAAGATCTTTCAAACATAACAACATCTCCTTGATACTCTTTCTTTTCTTCTATGTGTCTTCTTATCTTTGCTTCATTGTTAATATGGTATTGTCATTCATTTTTCTCTTTTGATTGTCGATCCTTTATTCTACAATTATGTAGCCTAGATAAAGTGGAATCTAATAGATCCTAGATTACTAGGCCATGGTATTATAGATAAGTATGGAGAATTTTTTTTTCTCATCTTTAAATATTCATTCTTGATAGTGTTTATCAGACTTTCACTCACTTCCCTAGGTTCTTCTTTTATCTCATTGTAGCTCTCTAGATGTCCTAGAGTGGAATAGTGTTCCCTTATCCTAACTATAGATTTCTATCATCTTTCATCATGATTTTATTTATTTTTGGCCAATAGGGATTAAGGCCACTAAATCTTCAACTAGTTTTCATTCTATTTGATAGCTATCCACATTATGGTTTCTCATCTTAATTTTAGTCTTTTATAGTTTATGAATCATTTTTATCTTCTTATTTGAGTACTTTTTCTTCTTATTATAGGGGCACTAGTTATTCTAGATCAACACAGAATATTGAAATCTAATTGAGTGTTAGGAATAGAGTTGATTTTCTATAAAATAAAAATTAGGCATTTGAAAATGTGTTTGACACCAAAAAATAATTTTGTTTAAAATTATAAGATTACACTAAGGAACATTCTAAATTCACTAATCACAAATAGATTTTCATTAAGTTAGTATAGGGCATTTCTAATTTCACTTGTAAGTATATCCTCAAAATTAGCATTACAGTTGTCTTAGTAAAGCTTAAATTGTTATTCAATATGATTCCATCAATTAATCACAGGTATGAATATGCTAACTTAAATTCTCTCACTTTTTTTCAACAAACAATTAAATGTTTAGATTTATTCTCTCTCATTTAATGGGCAATGTAGAGTTCTAGGCTAAACATCTAAGGACACTAGTTATTTAGTACTAACATTTACTATATATAGATTCACTATATAATCTAACCTCTTCATCCCTTCATTTTCTAAGGAAGGGATCTCTAAATCCATGGATTTCACAAGCAAGTTGAATCAATTCTATGACATAGACTTCTCCCCTTCTATGTATGATTTCTATGTAGTCGATCACAGGTTCCTTGATTAGCTAAGTCCCTTACTGGAAACCATAATCAAACTTCACGAGCCTTTTCTTTAATGGGATTTTAATAGCCCTATCATAGGTCACCATATTAAGGAGATCCTATTATCCACATATTTTTTTGGTAATCAGGGAATTGTATCACATTCTTGGGAGAGAATTCATCATGAATATAGATAAATATTTGGTTAACAGTGATATCACATCAATGTTTGTAACCATGGTGAATATGATAGAATTGGATAAATTTTGTATTTCCACTCTATGTAGAAGGCTCTTTAAACAAGACTATCTAAGAAATCTTGAAAACATTTTATCCAATATAAGTGAAGACCATTCCATTCCGAGGCCTTTCTATTATGATGGACGGCTTAAACATCACACACTAAGGCTTGATTCCTAACTAATAAGTGTTAAATCATCAAAGTTGACTTATTTTTCCAAGCTTAATTTCTTCCTTAGTTTGTGATGTTTAAGGGTAGCCCTATTATGATAGTAATATGAAAAATGAGAAAATTGTTCCATTATATCCTATTCTTACTACTTGGAATCCACGAAAATTCAAGATATGGCTATCAATGGTGAGAAGAAACTAGAATTTTTTGTTTCATTTAATTCATGTTCATTATCCTTCATCCACTAACTAGATCGATCACTTCGTTGAAGCTAATCAGGTAAGTGTACAAGAAAATATAGACAATATTAGTCTGGAATTGCTTAAACCTTGTGACCTGTACGATGATATCTCTAACTTTGATAGTGCTCTATCACCATAATTTTGAATTATCACTTTTTAACTCATGGGAATATTGATATGAACATAAATTTGGTTTGTAATTCTGAAGCATTTAAGCTTCTATTAATGATAAGGCATTTCATTAAATTTTCCTATTGGTGTATGTACTAATCTCTTGAATTTCCATTATTAAATTGGAGAGTATGATAAGTGGATATTATAATTGTCTAGAATAAATTCTCTTTAATTAATTAATGGGTGATAGTTATAGCATCATATTATTGAAGTAGACTTGTTAAATATATCTAGCTCAATCATTCTAGTTTTATTCAACGATAGTTTAAGGTTAATTTATCTTACCATGTAAACAACATAATTATTCATTTGTTGAACTTATATTTACTAATTTCTTTCCCAGGGCTCAATGTTTATGTGCAAATTAGATGTGTTTAAAACTATTATTAGTTATTTAACATAAAAAGGTTCAAAACTTATAACTAGAGTAAAGAATAATGAAAATCAATTTATAAAATAGCCAAAGTAGAGTTATTTCTCTATTCTGGTACTAGCTAAAAAGAGATGTAAAATATTTATGAGTGTTTCGACCTTTTATCTATCAATAAAAAAATATCAATCATCAAGTTTTATGCATCTAGTAGTTAGAGGTTATCATTCGACAAAGGTTTCATCCTCAAGGATCTCACTTACTCTACCTAGGATCTCACTCATTCTGCCTTTACTAAGTGAGGGTAAATTTTCTATTGTTACTAATGTATATAAAGGGTGAAACAATGATGTTAATTCATGGTAAGGATAATTCAAAATATCAATTTCACTATTCACTTATAAATAAATGATTAGTTCTAAATAAGAATTACAAGCTTAAATACATTGATTTGGTGGATTTGGTGGATTTAAGATTTACAAGGTGAAAGATATATAAGATTATTTTGTTAATAAACAAAATTATAAAATAGGAATAGATATTATGTCAATGATTCCAATACTTAAAAGTTGAATGTCAACCATATAGTAGTCTTTTTTTATTCTACAATCCTAAAAAAATGTTGATCAATTTTATCAACATAAAAAATTCTAATATTAGACAATAGTACAAGCTAGATTGGTATGCATGTGTTACAACTTTTTAAAATGTTGCACTCACATGCAAACATGTAATAAATGGAATAAACTTATGCAAAACTTGTAATTTTTATTTTAAAAGATTGCTTTTCCCAAATGTTTTGCAATTGTAGTTTTCTTATGACATAAAACTAGTAGATTTGATGACAAGATCTTGAGTTAAAATTTATGATTATAAATTAAATTGTAATATTATATACTTTTTATGAAGCACATTTCTTTTAGCATCTATTATTCTAATGTTCATTTTGTTCTTGTAACTAGATAGTTTTTAAGTCCTTGCCTATATATAGACAAGGAATTAATATTTTTAGTTGACCCCCTCTCTATTAATTTTTTCAATCAAAAAATTAATAAGTTCTAAAGTTTGGAAGTTGTTTTATTTTTAAGTTAATTTCTTGTCATTAATTTCCTTCATATGATTGGCTAGTTGTAATTTTGGTGGGATTTTATTATTTTTCAAATTCAAAAATTAAAAAATAATTATATTTCTAGAAATGTCTAAAGGTTTCATTTACAGAAGTCTCCACATAGAATGAACTTGGTTGAGCACAATGAACTTGGCTAAGCACCATCTGTTATTTCATGTTAGATCTACTATCAATAGCCATCTCAACCTTCTTACCTGCTAATCTTTAGTGGTACTACTTACAAATCCCCCTCCCCTTAAGCAATAGTAATAAAAAAATGATAATAATAAGAAGACCAAACAATGCACTTTCTCGAAAGAAAATCCTCAGTTGTTTGTTCTTCTTCTCCTCCAGCCTTTTTCATTATCACAAGGATTGTCATATAGTCCATGTAAAAAACCTTCCTCCTACGCAACCAACCCATCTTTGTGCAGGCTTGAAAGAAAGTCTATGCACAAAAAGTATGTGTACCCTTTAAACCACAAAAAATATGTGCATATACACCATCAATTACACCCTAAGAACATTGTATCCATACTCTCAACATCTCTAACAACAGTTTGTCAAACAAGTACAATATAAATCATTATGATCGACAAGTCAGGAGTAGTTTCAAACACGTACATCAGAAGGCAAAAGAATGGTTCAAGTTTCTTTTTCTTTAGCGATGATCACAAAAACTATAATAAACTTGAAAATTCATTATTTATGTTCTCGGAGTCTAGAACCACACAATCTCCCTCATTTTCCTTCTCCTTCTAGAGAGCACTTATAATGGTGATGTTCTAGTGGCTGGTTGTGGTATCCCTGTGCCTAATAGATATGATTTTTTGCCACCATAGTTAATCCACATGAATGGTATCCTCCACTTGAGCTCAACCATGACTTTCACTATTATTCTAATTTTCATTATAATTTGAAGAAAATGTATTTTTTAAATTGTTTGCTTCAATACCAATGCTTGTTCTTACAAAAGGTGCAATTTTAGATGTAGCTGCTAATGAATTTGAAAAATTGTAGGTCGATGATGCTTGGAAAAATATTTGTAAATTCAGTCTTCTACATCCTTCTATAGTGATTTGTCAATAAATTTCTCAGTTTTCAAACTTCAAAGCACTTTCTATAAAGGAAAACAATAAATGAAAACAAGAGCTTTGGTCGAGCTAGAGACCTTGCCTTTTGGCTAAAAAGGAAGACATGTTTGTTTAATGGTCTAAGTTTAGTGAAGTTGCTTCTTTAAAAATGATGAAATTTGATTTATAATTTTTTAGTGATATGAAATTATTTAATCCTTTGTATTGCCTTGGTGTATTTTATGTCTTAGTTGCATGGGTTTTTTCTCTAACCCTCATTCCATTGAGGTATAATACTTTGTAAATTGACATCAAAGTTTTAGATGAGGCGTAGGTAGACTTTATGAATTTAATTATTCTCCATTATCTAGTCATAATACATGCTCCTCTATATATGGATTTAATATAAATATTATAAACTATAGGATATTTAGATTATATAATATATAGAATGTATATTTTTCAAAAGAAAAGAAATCATTTCAAGAAAAGAGAAGTTAGTATTATGTGACAAAATCCACCTACATGTTTATTGACATGCTTTAATGCCACAAAATTTTGTATGAATTGATATAATTATAAATAAATTTAAATTTTATTAGTTTTATAATTTTGAAACGATTATTACTTTTTTATTTATTAAATCTTAATAAATAAAGATTGCTTACTTATAATTTATGTGGATTTTGTAAAAGGAAATTAGATATAAAGAGTTTATTCATTGAAATAAAAAAAATTCTTTTTTGAAAATATATATTGTTTAAAATATCATTCTAAACAATATCTATGCTTGTGTGATTCATAAAAAATTGCAATTTTTTAAAAGAGCATTTCAAATTAAAATAGACTCGTTCTTTTAGCCCAGCTGCAAAGGGCTTATTTACAAAAATAAAAATAAAGAAACATAGAAATAGAAAAAAGTTGCAAGCATTGCTGGACAAACAATAGTCATGCCCATAGATTTTTCAACAAAGAAGAATTCTCTCTTTTAGATCGACAGTTTCTTCACTCGTTATTATAAAAATATTTTGGATTTTATGACTCAGCAAGGAAATAATTTGAAGAGGGAGCATGGCTTGGGGGAGATGCTTTGCAAGTTTCAAACCATGCCAGAGTCGTTCTATGTCCTCACTGTGAATCTTAAATGTAAAATGCGTTCAAATTATAGGATAATAGGATTTGGCTCCGTAACTCGCAACACAGTCAAAATATCGCTCTCTAGCACACCCTTTACAATAATCTAGAAGGGGACATTGATGATGACTGCATCCTTATTACATTAAATTTGTTGATGTAAAGAGTTAGTGTAATTAATGGAAGATTGTTTTATTGTTTAATTTTTGTTAGTGAAAAATATAATTAAACCCCAGCAAAATAGTTTTGAGCCAATAAGAAAAAAGATTTATTGTTTTGATAAATGCATTAAAAAATATATAGTCAAAAACTTTAGGAATATATGATGCATGTTTAGGAAAAAAAGAAATTGAGGGGAATAATTCGAGGGACTAATGATGGAATGGCCTAATCTACTCATTGGCATGTCCCATAAAGAACAATTTCATATAAGGGAAATTATAAGTTACAATGGCAAACCACAATAGAACAAAGAAATTCAAAAAACAAAAGTAAACCTACTACTTAAACTCCAGCCATGTTATGAAATTGAAAATAAATTGAAAAATTGTTCTATTCAAATTCTTTTGGCTAGATGGAAATAATACAGCTCTAAAATTATCTAAGTTACCTATGTTAGTTGTACTAGGTCATTTTATGTGTATTTGGAAAACTAAAATATTTAGTTGAATTTCAAAATAATAATCAACTTAACAAGAAATACAAAATTTTGAAAAGAAGATTATTAATTTTAAGAATTAAAAAAAAATTATGTACTACTCAATTTTTTATTGAATATATATATCAAGAATAAGCCTACCCAATTCAGTGTGGGAAACATTATGTATATTGACAATAATCTTCCATATATTTTCCTTTAATAAAATTCTCTTTTCAAAATATGTTTCACAGTGTTCAAGCTCTAACAGAGCTCTTGTTATAATTATTTTTGTATTCTTTCTTCTTCTCCTTTTTTAAGGTGAAAGTAGCAGAGGCTACTATTATTATATTGTATTATTTGTCTTGTTCTAACCAACATTCAAGAAAGAAAATGACTCTCATTTATCTACATAGATTTTATTACAAACATTTACATTCAAATGTTAAAAACACATGAATACATAATTTTAATGAAAGAAAATCTGTTGAAATCTTGTTAAATGAATATTGAAATAAATTAAACAACTCTTAAGTAGTTTTTCCATTGTTGAGAATAAATTTAAAATTTTCCATTGGATTATGCATGGCAAAAGTAAACTTTAAGTACAACAATATTTATAGTTATTTATTGAGTTTAAAAAAAATGTAAATCCCAGTAAAATTAATATTGACCAATAAGAACATAGATATTATTATATTGAATTAAAAATAAATAAAAATAAATTCAAACTTTAGAATCTTAAATTTCTTAGATTGTACAAATTAATAAATAAAAATATTAATATTCAAACAAATTGATTTCTATAGTGAAGAGTAAATTGCTATATAGAAAAAATAAATTTTGAAGTACAACTATTGTTTTATGTTAGAAATATAAGAATATTAATATTCAAACAAATTGATTTCTATAGTTAAGCAAATCGTCAAATAGAAAAAGCAAATATTGAAGTACAACTATTGTTTTGTGTTAGAAATATTACACTTTTTTAGAGAACAAAGAACACTCCTTGAATTCTTTTTTGGAGCTTTCATATAAAATTCTTTTATAATCATAGGAGAAAGACTATAGGAAAATTTTAGGTTTTTCATTACAAAAGATCAAGCTCCGTTTAAGTGGGTAATTGCTTACATGATTTTATATTGAAAAAAGCTCACAAAAACTATATAAGAAATAAATAGCAAACTAGAGGTTTGCACCAAGATGAAAAGAAAAAAGACAAAAAAGGATAGGAATACTACGCTTTTGCTTACACTATTTTGATTTGCACTCTCTTAAAAGACATGGACACACAGTTTGATGTCTGTATCTCAGAGTTCATACTTGAGGAACAGGCCGGCCTCTCGGAACTTACTCTCCACTGCCAAATCCATGCGGCTATTCATTTCTGGAGTGAAATGATTCTTCCAATCACCCACTTCACCCTTGCGGAAGAAATGCTGATTGCTTAAATGAGAATTCTTGAAATTCATTTGGCCGTTTTTGTTAACATCTAGAGCCGAAAGAGATTGAAAGCTGCACTGACTGTCTATGCAGCGAATGTCTTCCTCAGTCAAGGAAGATTGCCCCAAGAAATCAGAGATTCTTTTAACGTGGGACAAAGAATCCGCCTTCATATCTTCATAAGTCAGAAACAAGATGTTACTTTGCTTCCTACTGGCGTTCCAGAAGCTAAGGACATGGTCGGCGAAAGGACCGAAGATAGAGGCACCACTACAGAAGGAATCAAAGAATGCCTCCTTAGAGACTGGAGATGTAGTTTCAGCATTGAAAATGCCTTGTAACGCGGGCAAGAACTTCCAGTGGGAAACGAATGTGTCCTTTGGATTTCGAGCGATGTAAATCATTCGGCAGCCCAGGGAGGTGATTTGAGGTGGAAGAGCCGAGTAAGGAAGGTGGGTGCTGAGCAACCTCGGCGAGGGCATCTCTTCAATTGCATTAGGCAAATCTCGTGAACTGTAGCTTCTATCTACTCGCCGAACCAGGTCGTGAATGTTCTTTCCCTTCAGAACCTCCCCCTTCTTTTCGCTCATTATGCTGGCAACGATAGCTTTCAACCAGGTTGTTCCTGTCTTGAATCCAGAACACACATACACATCTTCTTCCCGTGCTTTGAATTGTGAGTTCATGTCCATCACCGCTTCCAAAATGATGCGCTCGTAGAAGAAACCATCGTGTTCAACAATTTCAACTCCATACGGACTCTCTCTTCTTACACCCGCTGTGGACATATTCAATTAAAATGGTGCTTAGGGTGGGAAGGGATTACAAGAGAGACAGTGATGAACAAATGGAGGCTCAGATCTCTTAATATATAAAGCTGAGCATCTATATCTCAGGGCTTAGGTCTTTTCATCTCTTACCATCAATCTAATATGTAGTTATAAAAAGGTGAGGTAATCATGAAAGTCATCTTCAATAAAGGAGGAGGTTTTCCTTTTCTGTTTTATCATCTTTACTCTTGTCCACTTGCATTGGTTGGAATCAAAATATCAAAGTCATCTTCAATAAAGGAGGATGTTTTCCTTTTCTGTTTTATCATCTTTACTCTTGTCCACTTGCATTGGTTGGAATCAAAATATCAATTATCACTAAGTTGGTTTATTGATACTCAAGAGGTCATTAATTCAAATCTTACTAACATATGTACACCTTGTTTGTAGTAGAGTACAAGGTCCCATACTTTTCTCACATAGCTCCTCATGTAAATGTTATGCAAATTATTACTCAACATTTTTGGTTGGTTGTGACATTGGTTTTATGAAATATTAGAATAGTGAAATAACTCGTTTCTAGTTGAGACGTGTCCTATTATAATATATTTGGGTGTATTTTTAATTTTATTTCATCTCTTACCATCAATCTAATAATGTATAGTCATAAAAAGTTAAGGCAATCATGAAAGTCACCTTCAATAAAGGAGGATGTTTTCCATTTGGGTGGAAGACCCCACTCACACATGCTAACCATGATGAGTCAAATGAGGAAGAATCAAAATATCAATTATCACTAAGTTGGTTTATTGATACTCAAGAGGTCATAAATTCAAATCTTACTAGCATATGTACAGCTTGTTTGTAGCAAAGTAGGAGGTCCCACACTTTTCTCACATAGCCCCTTATGTCAATGTGATGCAAAGTACTACCCAGTATTTTTGGTTGGTTGTGACATTAGTTTTATGAAATGGAGTAGTGAAATAACTCATTTCTAGTTGAGACATGTCCTATTATAATATTTTTGGGTGTATTTTTTATTTTATTTTTTGCCAATAGCTACCAAAGTCCAGCTTCCCCTACCATCAAGACTGATTCCTCTGTTATTTTTTTCTATTTAAAAACTAATGCAATTTAGAAAAATTCTCAAAATATTTAAAAACAATAGTCAAATATCACAAATAATGTTGTAATATTTACCATTGTTTACAAATATGAACAATCAATAGATATATTCATGTAGTTTGCTTCATCCAATAGAAGATATAAACAAAATAAATACCAACGCAATACAAGAAAAGTGCTTCAATTTTTAAGTGAAATCTCTTTGGTACAGTAAAATCCTACGATAAATAAAAAGACAAAAGAAAGCTAATATGATTGTGTTTGATATTTTTTTTCTTTGAACCATTGAAACTATTGTGTTTGGAATATATTATAGAAGTTTTCTCAAAGATGAGACAAACCTATGGATTTCTTTTATTTCCTTCATGATGGGTCTAAAAAGAGGCATGTCAAAATTTCTCACATGTCCATGATTAGTTAGATGAGAGTGGAAATTCAGTGCAGACCCTTGCAAGCACTAATATCTCAAGATTAGTGTGATACACCTTTCTTTCTAAGGTGAATAACTAGATTTCTAAGCTTACAAATGATTTCTTTTCAGGGTGGAAGAACAAACCCATGTCACCTTTGGTGATACCAAAAGGTATTTCAATGAGAACAGTTCTTGTCGTACATATGTGGCAGTTTCCCATGCCGACGTGGCATGTACTGTTTCGGCCAAAAGTGTTCCAGCCGAAATGGTTACGACTGAAACTTGTAGTTTAATAAAAGTGCCAAAAAACCCTTTGTGGCTATCATTTTGACTGTCATGACTCCTAAGTTCTGGGAGAGCGGTCTAGGTGTTTCAATCGTAACAGGTTAGTGGGTTTTTTTTCCATTTAATTTTTTTTTAATGTGTTTTTTGATTAGTAAATGTTAATGGTACTTAAATTAATTATTTTTTACCTATTTTATGAGTGAAATATTTAGAATTGTTAATTTTTTAATATATTTATATTTTTTTAATTAATTAATTTGTTAGAAATTAAATTAATTAAACTATTTTAAATTGTTTTAGAATGGTACTTAAATTAATTTGTTAGTAAATTATTTAAAACACAAGCAAGAATGTAGTCAAACACTAGGTAAAAATATAGAAAAACATTAGGTAAAAATGTAAAAACAATTAGTTAAAAAATGTAGGAAAACATAGGTAAAAATGTAGAAAAACATTAGTTAAAAATGTAGAAAAACTTTAGGGCACATTGTCCAGTTTCTAACATAACTTGATGGATCTAGGTGAAAAACTAATCTCTTATGGTGAAATTAATTTTGACATTAAATACACCTTCTAACATAATCCTATATCAACTACAATCATAACCTATACCACATTCTAACCATAACATAGGCACTTTACTAACCGAATGAACCACACTTAGATATTCACGATGTTCATTTTAACAACTAGTTTGATCTTATAGTGTAAGATTAATATAATTAATCAGGCAACATATTAGTAGAACAATAAATATTTTGAGGTAAAACTTTCTCAATTAAAAAGCATCTATTTTTATTTACAATTTAAATCATAGGAACAATATCCCAAAAACTTTTACTAATATGAGTTAGAGAACAAGAAAGACAAGTGTGGAAGGAATACAATGATGCCTTTGAATAAAGTCATTTACCTATATATTTATGCTTAATAGTATTATGCTTAAATAATAAAGCCTATAACAAGATAGACACATGTACCCACACACACACACACACACACACACACACACATGCCCCAAACATAATAGGTTGATAAAGATAAAACTATGGAGAATCAACCAACTGCAAGAACACAAATCAACAAAGAATATAAAATAAGGTAAGATATGAGCCCAATAGACAATGTAATAATCTATAAGGTGAGATCGTAATGAAATATTCAAAAGGGGATATTAAAAAAATGATCTTTTAAATGTTACCTAACTATAAGGATGTTGAAACAAGAGTGATAAGTGTATGGAGTAACATCACTCAAACAAGTCACTCAAAGAACTCTAATGATTCCTTTCTAATAAACCACTTACACAAGCCATAATAGGGAGCTTGAGGATTCAATAGTGTAGTCCACATGACATATCACTTACAAAGTGTTTAAGGACTTAATATTCTAATCTACTCATGCAATTCAATCATAGATCTAATCATAAAGTTAAATAGAGTTCAAGCTACCTACACAAGTTTCTTATGGTGTTCTCATGTGGTCATTTGGATTTGCTACCTTTTAAACCCATTACATCCCATTATGTTTGCACTAATTAAGAAATTTTTGAACATATTGCTATGATCCACTTATTAGGTAATAATGATTCTTACATTACCAAATGGCATATAAGGACCTCTTATGATACATTTGTAAGTATTTTTATCCATATATATATATATATATATGTTAAGGGGACCTAGGGAATCCTACTAGGTCATTATCTCTGTTATAGGTTCTAATAGGTATTGATATGTTTACTAGAACATAATTGGTATTGTTATGTAATAATGAGTCTTACATTACCAAACAACACAGTAAGATCACTTATAATACATTTTTAGATGCGTTATCCATACATGTGCGTCTTAAGGGGACATAGGAGTCCTAATAGGTCATAATATTTTGTATAGGTTCTAATAAGTCTTAATATGTATTAGTAGGATATAATAGGTCTTATTAGGTAATAATGATTCTTACATTACCAAATGACACATAAGGACCTCTTATGATACATTTGTAGGTATTTTTACCCATATATATGTTAAGGGGACCTAGGGAGTCCTACTAGGTCATTTTGTCTGTTATAGGTTCTAATAGGTATTGATATGTTTACTAACACATAATAGGTATTGTTAAAGGTAATAATGAGTCTTACATTACCAAACAACATATTAAGATCACTTATGATGCATTTTTATGTATCTTATCCATACATGTGTGTCTTAAGGGGACATAGGAGTCCTAATAGGTCATAATTTTTTTATAGGTTCTAATAAGTCTTAATATGTATTATTAGGATATAATAGGTCTTATTAGGTAATAATGATTCTTGCATTATCAAATGACACATAAGGACCTCTTATGATACATTTGTAGGTATTTTTATTCATATATATGTTAAGGGGACCTAGGGAGTCCTACTAGGTCATTATGTCTGTTATAGGTTCTAATAGGTATTGATATGTTTACTGGCACATAATAGGTATTTTTAGGTAATAACGAGTCTTACATTACCAAACAACACATTAAGATCACTTATGATACATTTGTAGGTACATTATCCATACATGTGTGTCTTAAGGGGACATAGGAGTCCTAATAGGTCATAATATTTTTTATAGGTTCTAATAAGTCTTAATATACACAAAATTCTAATTCAATATGATGCAAATCATAAAGGTTTAGTTTTAAATTCACAAGTTCACAACCATGGCAATGGGAATGCCCATTTGACCTCTACGTACAAAAAGAAATAAAAAATATATTGATTCTTTAGATAGTAAATAAATATTAGTATAAAAATATGATAAAATTAAAAACATGTAAATAGATTCATACAATATATTGATATCAATCATATTAATTAGACTGAACTATAAATTAAATTGCACTAAATTCACAAATATGAAAATAAATATATCTATTAATATTATTTTAGTTTAGTAATTTTTCTATCCCTATGTCCTAACTCTCATCTACACTCCCCATAATCATCAAAGCATTTACATCAAAATCTAGAATTTAGTCAAGAATTTTATTTTTTTATTGCATATGTACATGTGTACACTTAGTTATAATTTAATCAAGAGATTTTATTTTATTTATTGCATATATGTATGTACACATGTGTACGAATATTTATTTTTCACATTTGCATGAGCATTTTACAATACATTAGATATGGTCTCTAAGATAATTTGTTTTAAAATGCATACATGTTACATGATTGAATAACACCATACATTTAATGTTGTGTATTTATATGTACGAGTGTTTCAAATTAAATTTAACTTTTAATTATTTGAATTTATACACTTGTATGTTTATATTTGTATATATATGCATGTGCAGATCTCTAGATATTCATCAGTCTTGTAGCTTCACATTCATATCCTTGTATTTATATACATATATACCTTATGGCATCTAGTTATGGGGATCGTGATCTTGCATCCTTAGGAGATGCTAGTGTCCATAGAGGGGGTTAGAGTGCTAAGTTTGGTACAACACATAGATCAACCTCCTCCACTTAGGATAGAGAGCAATTATTCAAAGATACAATTGCAAGATTATCTCGTGCTATAGAGGTTTTGGACACCTCTCTTTCCTCTTCTACCACCCTCCCTAATAGGGAGAAGATCATAGCAATGTGAGAGGAGTTGTTTCATATGATTCAGACCATTGAATTGTACAACCCTTTTTATGATACAAGCATTGAGACATTTTATTCTTCTCTATCTCACAGTGTCATTGGCATTGTGAAGTACACACAGATTGACACTGAGGTTTCCACCGCCATGGTGAAAACCATGTTTCCATTTTATAGAAATCATCACAGAGTTAGAGGCTACTTTGTGATGAAGTGTACTGATTAACTTGTTGCACCATTCATGTATCCTCACTGGTTGGCCACTCATCATAGATGGCCACAGAAGGATGAGTTCCCTCTCTATTTCTACAAACAACAATTATTTGTAGAATTTCATTTACACTATGATGTTGACTACACAAATTAACCATTGCATGTTGGGTAGGGTCCGGGGAGACTTTCAGACAGATTTAGACCCATGAACACTCCTGCACTAATTAACAAATGAGAAATGGTGGGTCCAAACCTTTTGGTTATGCCAAGAGGTCCATAGATGGTTGTTGCAGGCTAGACTATTCCTAATGACACAATCAAGACATAGATTTATTCAAGCATCACCACCGTCGCCACATAGTTGCACGAGATTCCTTTTGATCGGTGTGGTAGATATATGCTATGCTATCGGGGTACCATTCCCATAGCTGCATCATCTAGTGCACCTGTTGATGATGATTATGGAGTAGTAGACATACCTTCTCCACTAGAGGTTTCTACAGTCTCAAAGGTGGATACATTGTGGCATTTGGGATCATATTTAGCATCTAATCTTTTAGATGCATATCAAGCATTATCTATAGTCACAGGAATTCCACTTCGTGACGTCCCCTCTTAGATTAGTCATATTTTTTCACGTACAATAGGATCAGAGGGTTCACAGAGGTGGAGGACATTCTTGCACCTTCTACTGCTCCTACTGCTACATAGGCCCAGGCTATAGCACCAGCCCTAGCTACTTAGGACCCTATAGCAGCCCCCCACTACTCAGGATGTCACTGCTAGACAACCTAGTTTATTTACCTCCATGCTTTTAGTTTAGGGCCGCACTATTGACTTGGACGTTGATAGTGTTTTTTCATTGCATGATTCAAATATCAGTCAAATCAACAGAGCATAACACATCTCTACGGTAAATATCTCTATATCTTTAAATTAATTTTAATTATGGTAAATAATATGTCTATATGTTTAAATTTATATATGTGTGTGTTTTTGTATGTGTTATAGGGTCTGAGTGATAGTATGTTGATCTACAGAACCGACAGATCCTACATGTCCTAAGTCTTAGGTATGTTACAACTATATATATATATATATGATTTATATACATGTATCTTGATATAATTTTTTTGTACATAATTAAATGGTCCACTATCATTTGACACAGGGTTCAAACGCAGCTGATAGACCCTTTTGGGGATAGCCAAGATCAAGAGGGGGATGTAGTTGATTATCATCATGGCCTTTTATTTTATTACACACATGTTATTTGTAGATACATGTTTATATGGACACTTTGATGTTTTATATGTTATTTCTAGATACATGTTTATATGGACACTTTGATGTTTTATATGTTATTTTCAGATACATGTTTATATGGACACTTTGATGTTTTATATGTTATTTCTAGATATATGTTTATATGGACACTTTGATGTTTTATATGTTATTTCCAGAGACATGTTTATATGGATCTATTTTGATGTTTTATATATGTTATTTCCAGACATTTGATACATGATATTTTTATACATTTGATATGGGTGCATTATTCTCTAGATAGATGTACATGTATGTTATTGATATTTTAATGTACACATGTATCTTATTGATATTTTAATGTCTTAATCTTTTATGTTTATGTATGTGTTATTCATGTTTCTATATATGTTATTCATCTTAATGCCTTATATTCATGTTTTCAATATTCAAGTTTACATGTATCTGTTATTCATCTTAGTGCCTTAATCTAAGTGTAATTAACTGTATTTAATGACATGTCTTAAGGGGAGATCCTAAATTATACATAAGAATGTAGATTAATGTATATTTTATTTCATAGATGTATGTAAATATGTTCATGTTAAATGTAGACATGTATGTTTTCAATAATCATGTTTAAATCTATATGTTATTGTTTTTAATGCCTTAAAATCTAAGTATATAATTAACTATATTTAATGACATGTCTTAAGGGGAGATCCTAAAATTAATATGTTATAAGAATGTCTAGATTAATTCATAGGTAAGAATATAACATATACATGTACATAAGATTATATAAAGACTATCACCTAAAGAATGCATGTTACAACATTTAATTAATAAAAGTTAATACATGTATATGTTTTCAATACTCATGTTTATGTATATGTTACTGTTTTTGATGCCTTAATCTAAGTATAATTAACTATATTTAATGACATGTCTTAATATTGTAATACCCCAAAATTGGCTCATTGACATGATCACCAATTTCGGTCTATTTTAATTAATCCTAAGTCCTATGTCACTAGGAAATTCTCATTCTTATTGTCACTACTTGACTTAATTGTCAAATGCAGAAAACCCTAAATCTGCATTCATCATACTCTTTATTTAATTCCTAAAGTATCGACTCATATTAGTCGCATTAAACCTATTGATTAAGATTTAATTTAATTTGAAGTATTTATACTTTAAACTAAATTAAATTATATCCTAAGGCTAATGTACTAAGGGATTAAATATTTAATTTAATAATTGTGCCTACTTTAATTAATTGAATTAGATTATTCAATTAAATGAAAAAGGTATTTGTGAAGTCATGTCTTACTTATTAAATTTAATAATATCTACAAAATCTTCTCTTCAGTTCAAAAATGGAAACTCTTAAGTTGACTAAAATCAAAAAAGGGAACAGATCAGTTAACTCCCTTCTCACAAGGAAGTTTCCTTTTTAACTGATTCTCCTCTTTGATCTCAACCATTCATCTTTATTGATCCTGACTATTGACAAATTCTAGGAATTCTATTTAAGAGACTCGTAATTCTTCATTATGAAGGTTGAATGGAATTGGTATCGAATTGTTGCTGAATTGCATACTCATCTAAGCTCACTACATTTTCATAGACTTTCATTTCCTAGATTAATGTCATTTAGTTTTAATATGCATACATTTAATCTAGTTTGTTTCACAAGTTCTTGGAATAATTGCATAATTCATTTAGATTACTTGCATATTCATATAGATTAATCATATTTAAAACCTCCGTTCTAGAATGGTCTGATTACCTGTACCTCAAATTTGAGAGCATAAGAAAGTAAAATCCACCTAGATAGAAGGCAATAGGTCGTCTTGCAGGACTCCTCTTGGGTGAACAATTTCATGTTCATTCCAGGATGAATTCGCATACAAGGACCGTGTTGAAGTGTGTGTGTTAAATAGAGGCCACATTCCATGCATACAAATATAAGTATAATTAACTATATTTAATGACATGTCTTAATCTAAGTATAAAGATTATATGTACATAAATACATAACAACATTAACAATCATATGTAAGAAAACATAAACAATGTACATATAGATACATACAAATACTAAAGGGGTTGTCTTAAGGAGAGGTTAGGTAAAAGGTGGTACTAAGGGGATGTTCTAATAGGTGGTCTTAAGGGGAGGTCCTAAGAGATTGTCTTAAGGGGAGGTCCTAAGAGGTGGTCTTAAATGAGATATCCATGTCGAATTTAAATAAAAATAACAAAACATGTCTAATGTCACATATCCAAGATAAATGATCCAATGTATACAAATTTATAAAACAAATATCCTATCAACATTAAATATGAAAGTATAAGAGCTATATAGACATAGCTGAACTAGAGCTCCACAATAAGTACATAGGTAAACTAGAGCTCCACAAACAATATATTGTTAGGATCCTCTCTAGTTTTTATTATCTCTAGAAGTTTTTCATGTTCTTCAATAGGAAATTTCCACTTTTGATTTCCACCACATCCTCTTCTGTGTATTGCTTCAAATTGTAATTTGGTTGCTATAACATGGTTACTGTAATGTAAAACCTTTCCTCTAGGCTTGTATTCAATAAATTCAATACCACTATCAATTACCCTTGTTTGTTGATAATGTGTTCCTTCAATAACAACTAATCCAATTGGATATGGCTATTGACCAGCATCTATAGTTCCTTCTAGCAACTTGTGTTTTTCTTTTATGCATCTTAAAAGATAATAGTCCACATTTTCTGCATTATCTGGTAAGGCTTGAACTACAAAAATATCTCCTGCATGTATATAAAAATATAGATAAATATAAATTAATTTTAAGATGAATATACATGTATATTAATGTGTGTGTGTGTGTGTGTGTGTGTGTGTGTGTGTGTGTGTGTGTGTGTGTGTGTGTGTGTGCGTGCGCACAAACCTGCCATAACTAAATCAGAAATGTGCTCATAATCAACTAAATATACAAGATCATGAATGTTAATGTCAATGTCAGCATCTTCAAAAGGAGGCTTTCTAACTATCTCCTTCAAATCCCAATGTGAAACATATCCATTCACAATATTTTCACATGCACTCACTGAATTGTCCTTAATGCAGTCATCACGAAAACATGTTTTCTCTCTTACTTTAATTACTAGAGGTTTATGGTTTCCTGTAGTCATCACTTGATGTAAAATTCTAATACTAGGAATCATTTGACAATTGTAAGGATTAGATCGATCTATATTTGTTACAAATACAGAAAATAATTGTCATATTTGAAAATAAATATTTAATTAAAAACTCAACTTGATTTGAAAAATACATTAAAAATAAATATAACTTAGTTCACCTTTCACCTCCCAAAAGTAATGCTTATTGTATTCAGTATCTCAAGTAGCAAAATGAACTTTGCACCATTCAAAAATTTGATTTGCACTCTCTATCCTATTCCCTGTATGTATGTATATATATATATATATATATATATATATATATATATATACATATAATATGCATATATATATATATAGATATATATACATATATGTACATACATATGTACATACATATGTACATACATATGTATTTACATACATATGTAGATACATATGTATGTACATACATATGTAGATACATATGTATGTACATATCTATGTATATACATATATATGTATATATATATGTATACACACACACACACACACACACACACACACATATATATAATTTAAAATATATGGTACTAGTATTAAACATGCACATTAAAAATGCATATGTTTATGTTTACCTGCAAGTTCATGTTGTTGAAGCGCATGTTTTATACATGCTCCTGCTCCATCATGCTCTCCTTTTCCATGTCCACTTTCAAAGAAATTCCATAAAAACTTTACATTGGTTCTAGCATGTTGCATTGCTAACCAATTAAATGTTTTTGTAGATTTGAATTTTCCTATGAACATTAAACATGATAAGTATCTACAATTATCCATGTACATGTGTCAAATCGAAATAGACATGTCAAAATAAATATAAGTTAAAATAAAGTTAAATAAATGTGTAAGTTCGTGTATACTAACCTACACATCTATTAGACCAAATCTAGTGCTCTGAAACATTTATTCCACGATTTTTGAGATCTTCAGAGAGCATTGCAAAAGAATGAGCCACATAACTCCTATCATAAACTCTATCATCACTAATATAGAAATGAACCTCTTTAATGATGATGCATTCATTTTCATCCAACCTTTCTATCTGATCCACCTCAAATTGTGCATGTTTATAGGTCACTTGCACAAATATTGCAACTTGTTCAAAATGATAATATTGCCCTTGAAGCTCTGTTTGAGGTGCACATGTATAATTCTTAGAAAAATCTACATCTAAAAGTATACAACCAGGTGGAAAACAATTTTTGGAATCACAAAATTGTTTAGCTTGCCATCATGCACCATGACCATGTTGGATATGTGGATATATCAATGAATGGAACTTGGACATGAACTTATCATAATGCAATTCACTCTCCTTCAATAAAAATTTTCTAGTTTCATATCCTATCTTATTTTGGTATGTCTCATATCCATATCTCATCCATGAAACTGGTGTGGATTCATTAATATTTTAAACTTGCATAATTTCAAAAAATTTGTGTAAATCTCCACAATATTCACACTGATTTTTGATGCATTGCACTTTGAATTCATCTAAATCTTCTAATTTATCACATAATATGGACCTCACAAATTGTGTTGTACTACTAGGGATGATCAAATTAGGATCAAGTACTGCCATAAATTTTTTATATGATTGCAAGTGTAGACCAAATTCAACATTATTTTGACAACAACAAGTTTCACACATCTTATTTATGCATACAAAGGAAGGACGCATACTCTCAAACATTCTCTGACATATTTTGACATTTGAAAATTCTTGTTTGAATGTTTGAAATAATTCACTTTGAGTTATATCTATGAAATGTTTTGGATGTTCAATTTTGGCCCCTGTCTCTTGATCTTTAATTTGTATAGTATTACACCTATTGGAAGAAACACGAGAATGTGTGGTCCAAAATTAAATAACCTATCTTTTTACATCTTCAAAAAATTTGTCTTTTCGAGGAACTCTACAAATATTCAGCCAGTTATTCTCAATGTTATCATCTAACATATTTCTCCTCTTGATGTATCTTTTGATAGTTCTTCTAGATATATGTAGTACATTAGAAATTACATGTACCTATTTTCTATGTGTCAATTTTCTACTAGATATAGTAGTCATCAATGCTCTATGTGCAGTACTCAAATAACCTCCTCGAGTTGTGTTGTCAATTTTGTTATAAGCATTTTGCAAGTTTTCAACTATTATTTTATTAATATTATGTGCATGTATTTTCCTATTATCAACACCCAACAACTCCAAAATAGGTCTCATTTCTTTTCTCCTAAATAACTTGACAAATAATTATGCCTGTCCAAATATACTTTTATCCTTGAAATATTCATCCCACATGTTCTAATAATGCTTTCTGATAGTGTTATCATTTATCATATCTTTATATTTAATTTGGTTAGAAAGTAGTTCCTTATCCAAATCCATCAAAATTTTTATGCCTTCTAAGTTGTCTCTATTAGTAGAGTTGTCAATTTCTTCTTCTTCCTTACTTTCATTTTCTTCATGAATCTCATCCTGTTCAGGAATTTCAGTAGGTTTATTTTGATTATGTTTTGTATGACCTTTCATTTTGTCATCTCTTATTCTATCATATTTCCTTGATCTTTTCCTTTACTACGCATTGAATACTTTAATATATAGAAACAAAAATTAATAAATTTAGATTTCACTAAATATCGACTAATGCTTGAATATAGAATACATAAAAATAAAAATAAGTAAACGAGAAAAAAAACCTTCAAAATATTCAATCCTTTGCAATCCTGATTAAATCTGCAAAATAATTGTTGAAAATTGCTTCAAAATTAGTTGTCTTCCAAAAATCCTCTTCCAATTTTAGCTTTTTTGTATATTTATTTATTTTAAAAAGAAAAATAAACTTTATTAAATTATATCAAACAATTCCATTAACCGCATGTGGTTTAATTGATCGATAGGGGTTTCAGCCAAAACGAGTCCGGCCGAAAGGGTTATGGCCGAAACCAGCTATGTGACATCCTAGGTGGTAGCCACACAAGCAAAAATAAGAACTTCTATAAACATCTCAATTTGAAGGCCAATTTGACCTACTAAATTGAAGTTTTTAAAAAAACTAAAAATAAACTTTTGTAGGCCTCGGAGTCACATTATCATCATATAAATTTTTTATTATTTTGATTATGGATAATATGTTATAATTTGAAAATATTACAAGTGGGTATTTTAAGATTTAGGAAGATGTCTATTCAAAAATAAGAAAAAAATAGTAAATCATGTTCAAAAATTATTATTTTTTAATGTTGCACTAGAGGAGAGAGTCTTCTTCAAGAATATGTAATTTGTTTTAAAAAATAGGTAGATTTGATGGAAAAAGTTTGATGGGAGAAAAAAACTATCAATTTCTAATAACTTTGACTTTGACCAGTTATAACTTGAAAAATATTAGCCGAATTTCAATTTTTATTTTTTGGTGAACTAGGTATACATGTTAACTCTAAAATACTCCAAAATCAGACAAAAATATGAATATTTGCGTATATTTGTTTGACGGGAAAAAAACTCTATATTTTCAGCATTTTTTAAAAATTAAAAAATATACTTTAAAAATTAAAAAATAAATAAAATTTTCACTCAATTTTTTTTAAAAAAATTACAAACATAAACATCATCTAATTTTACACATTTCATTAGTTTATATCAACTTCAAATTCTAAACACAAATGTCACTTTTATGTCGTTAAAGTTGAAGAGTTTAAATTCTGATATAACTTTTCCTTTATAAAAGGTGACATAGGTTTGTTGTTTTACTCTTCACTCTTCCTCTTTGTAGAGGCTAGATGAGCCAAATCCATGGATTTCTATTTCAACCTAAGATTACATCATGAGAAACTTTGAGGTATGATCTACATCCCCTACATTACACTAGTAGGGACCAAAAGGTCTTATACTAGACTATATTTAAGTGACTAGATTAGTTCTCTAGATACCACAAGGGAATGTGAAGAAAGTCATGAGCATCACTCCCTTTCAAGCATGTGATGGGAGTGTTAGTCAAGCCATCTAGACTATCCCTACACCCCTATCTTGGTATCACCCATGCTTCAATAATTTGCTAAAGATACGATAAGAGAGGATTGGATACAACATTCCTCACTTGTTTATATAACCTGCCAAAATGTGTAATCGAGGTCATAGTTTTGGGTAACAAAGTCCTTAAATGGGCCTCCTAGAGGGATAAAAGTGCTAGGAAGCTTTTATATCTAGTCTCATACAAGCATGCAAGGATAAGGCATTCCCAATCTAGTATCTACAAGATTACATAAAAAAGACTTAGGTATATGTGTTATTTTTTATATTTAAGCCAATATGGCAATATGGGCTTAGACATAAATTAAAAAATGTACCCCATTTGTATATATTATTGGATAACTATGTGTGGGATTAGTACTTCTAGTTGAAAAATCAATATCAATTTTTGTGATCGCCTCCCCCAGCTAATTGCAAGTAGGTATATATTACAATTTCCATATAGTATATCTAATTTAATAATAGAAAAGACATTACTATTCTTAAAATAATTTTTGTTAATGCAATATCAATTGGTGCATTATCTCTCTCCTTTGTATTTTATTCTCATTAGAAAAGGAACCAAGAAACAAGAAAAACTAATAAGAATTTTCCAATGAATGTATCGTAGCTTACTTGGGTTTGTATAATAGAGAACATTTTTTTTCCCTTCAAGGTTTTCTATTTCTTTTTGGTTGAAGTACAAGTTTAAAAAATTCCAAATTTGACCATTGGTAAAAATTAATACAAATAAAAATTCTACAATAGCTATATCATGTCCAACTAAGCTTAGAAATTACTTTTCATCATAAAAGTAACTTTAAAGGCTGGATGCAAATTAAGGTTTTATATATTGTTCTTGTATAATATGTGATGACAATCATGAGTATTGTAAGACATATCATACATATTTATTTGATTTTGGTTTGATTATTTATATTAATATTAATGGTTTGCATCATTTTTCACATTTCTACTTTTTAATAAAATTGTTTATATTTGTAAACATCAACATTTCAGATCATACTAAAAAAAAATTAGATTAAGATTATACTAAAAATGGTCTAAATATGATATTAAACATAGGTATACAATCAAAGTGAAAAATACAATTTCACAATATAAATGATGGACTTTTTTATTTATTATAAGACTTGTATGTACATGAAGGATTTATATCTTTTTGCATGATGGAATTTGACAAAAATCGAGTCTACCACAAGGGATGAAAGTTCACACTTTGTATTACAAGTCATTAGTCCATTGTAGCATACAATAAACACTCTCAAATCACAAAGAATGTTTGTTTGATGGAAATGAATTCAAATTGGTAGGAAAAAATTCTTTAAAAAATTAATCCTAAGTTTGGATTTGTCAAACTAGAATTGGATAATGAGTAATTTTGAGTTCTCATTTTGGTCTGAAATGAGGATATGTTAATTCCACCTCAAGCGGTAGAATTTGAATTGACAATTACAATTGGAATTAAATAAAATTTGAATTTAATTTTTTTCCTACTGGAGAAAACCGAATTCCTAACTAAAAAATCCAATATTTGACAAATTCTAGATATAAAACAAATGGAACACTTGCTAATGCTAGCCAAATGGGTTCTAATAATTTTGTAGAACTGGGTGAAGTTGATTGAACTATTTCTCTTTGAGAATTTGAAGAGAAACTACTAGAAAAAGGTGTGTTAGGGGAGAGGACCCACTAGTTGAGAACCCTAACTTTGCGCCTTTCAAAATCCTATGTGGAAATTTCAAATCACTCTCATTTTTTTGCAGAAACTTACTTGGAAATTCCCCTACTTATAACTAAGGTTTTAGAGGCACATCATCAAATATGATGCCACATCAGCATGCTTTTTACCAAGGTGTCCAAAATAGCCCCCAAAAAAAGTGAGACTAATTTTAGTGCATTAGGGACTCCCATACTTGTGCAACTGATGTGACATCACACTATCGGTTATTTTTTGGAAAAAGGGACACATTTTATTCAATTATGGGTAGTCTCATTAGAAAGAAAAAATTTAAAGTTGTAACTATTCGTACAATCTTGTAAAAAATATTGGATATTAAATTAGCAAGTGTGGGTATCAAGTTAACAACTCCTACAACAACCATTAGAACATGCTCAAGTATTGGGTCTTCTCCCCTATTCACACAAAAGTAATTACATTTTTTAGCATTCAAAGAATCATTAATTATGTAAAGTACAATGAACAAATGAAATTGGGCATCTATAATGCCTACCCCTAGTTGACTTTTATGTTGTATTGTCGTACTCTTTTCAGCCAGCTTTATGTTTATGCTTAATGATCAATGACATTTGTTTTCTAGATTGTTAGATATTATTTCATACTTAGTTGATTATATGATGAGATTACTTTGGTACTATTTATTTCATGTGTGCATGATTATGCTTCGATGATGATAGTATTCAATGATTCCATTTATTTCATGATGATAGTTAGATGGATTGTTGGTATGCATTTTCTATGGATACTTACCCCATACTTGCATGTGTATGCTGTACCTATATGTTTACTTTATATATGATATTTTTGATATGGTTGGAGGGAATCATAGTAACCTGATAGTTAGGGTCTACATGATGCACCACTTCCTACCATTGCATGTTTAGTTTAGAGTATATGTGTATGTACATGTGTGAATTTTATGCAAATTGCAAGTACAAAGTATCGACTTCCCTAAATTACCAGCATGAGCATACCCTATCGCAATATATCAATGGTAAGAGAGGGGAGATAACTCTTGAGTTCAAATCCTATCCTTAAGCCAATTGTCCTAGAAAGTAGGGCAAGAATCTGAGTTGTTTATCCTTCCAAATTTTTTAAGTGATGTAAATTCATGATTATAACCCTTGATTTTGATCTAGTTTTCTATGGTTTATAATGGGTTTTCATTTTTAGTCTTGTTGGTCTTTGTTGATTTTCTATTATAATTAAATCGATTTAAAAGAATAACTAATTATTTAATTTACTAAAAAATTTATAAAGGAAATTTAATATTTAATTATATTTAATTAATTGAGAAATTAATTAAATAAAAGAATTGAATTTAAAGATTGAGTTAAACTCTAATTTTGGGCATAATAATATTTATTTAATTTAATAATAATATATTTAGGAGTTTATTTTTAAATAAATGTTAAATATTATTATTACTTAAGTTAATAAATATTTTTATCAAAAATGTCTCGAGAATTAATTAAAGGGAGAAAGACAGTTAGTTAATAAAGATATTTTAGTTAAATGGCAAAGAGGTTGTGCATGAATATTAAAATATAATTAAATAATAAAGGTAAAGGGCTTTTTGCATGATTGCACAATCAAAGCCCTAAATTTAGGGAAAAACTCTTTATTAGCAATTTTGAGTTCATTTCTCCAAAACTAGGGTTTTGGAGGAGCAATTTCGGAGAAGGATTTTAGAGAAAGGGAATTGTTTGTGTGCTACATGTGTTTGTCACCTTAGCATTAGATCCAAGTAGAATCTTTTGGGTTTATTTGTGTTGTAGTTTTATGTTCTTCAAATTCTTGTCTTCTTTGTGTCTAGATAAATCTGTACTTTGAATTTTAAGTTTGGTTGAAACCCTTGTGGTAAATTTTATTTGTTCTTCATTTCAAGATTATTTGTTTATGAGGATTGAGTATTAGAAACCCAAGCTCTGTTAATTTAATAGAATTGTATTTTAATCGGGTAGGGTTTGGAAAGGAAATCAAGATTTGAGTTGTAAAAATTTATTGGTTATTCATAATTGTTCTAATAGATCTTTCACATGAATTTCTTTTTAAAAAATACAAATAAAAATTGCCACAGTAAATGAAATTACTGTGATAATTTTTGGCAAATGTCTTATCAAAAAATTGGGAAACTATATTTAATGGGGGTGGATTTTTTTTTATCATTAAACAAAAATATATATTAAAAAAATATTAAATTGGTGGGTGGGGCGACCAACCCTCCACCCACCCCTCTTACCTTTCACCCCTCACCCCCCCCCCCCCACACACAGCAGCGAGAGTGTTGTCGGCGGCCATCATGGTTGTCAGATGACAGACTCTACTGTCATGGTAGCAAGTATTGACGTAGGCAATACTCTGCTATCCATGACAACACTACAGCCTACGAGCTTTTCAAAAATGGTAATGGTAAGTTATTTTTAATTGTTTTTTTATATATTTTGTTTAATAATTTTTTTAATAAGTGTTTTTAATTTATTAAAAATTTGTAATTTATTAAAAATTTGTAATTTAATAAATATTAGTATATAGTCTTAGATTGTGTTAATTAATTTAAATGATATTATTTTAATTATTATTTAATTAATTAATACTAAATATTAAATATTATTAATAATTTTAAAATAATTTTTGTTATATTATTATTTAGCAATTATAGTTGTTAATAAATTGGTATAATTTTATTAATAATTTTATAACTATTATTTGATAAAAGTATTAGTTTTATAAAGATAGTTGTTAGTTGTTTAGTTGGTCAAAAATGGAAATGTTTTCAGTTATAAGCAGATGATTTATAATACTAGGGAAATTTTATTTCTTTTATAAATTCAAAAATCTAATCAAATTGCCATGCTTGAAAATGAAAATGGAATACTATAACCCTAATTGTATGTTGAATCTTGTGCTTGAAAACAAAACAGAAATTTGAAAACCTTTAGTGAAAATTGAACTATTGTGTTTTCAAAACCTAATGAACTATGAAAGTAACATTGTTTGGAACTTTATGTGATGTGTGGTTTACTATTGTAGGATTCGGGGTTTGACTTAGTACTTTGACTTGTCAAGATGTTTACCAAAGGCTTGGGGGTTTTGTTCTATGATGATGTTTTGTATACAATCTTTTATACCCAACCTTGGTGATGTCTCACGTATTTCTATGATGAGTTTGATCTATTGGTGGTTATTATTTTCCAATGTTCTCGTGTTGAATTGAGGTGTATGGTGTGTCTTTTCTAATATAACCTTTGAGTCTTTGATCATTTATCTTTGGATTGCTTCCCAGTTGCTTGTATAGGACTGAGGTGATTATGAATTATTCTTTTTAGGTGATGTCATGGTTTTGTGTAAGTGTACTTGATTTTGGATCAGTCTTGTTAGGATGACTGTAATGATGAAATTTGTGATTTTGATTAATGTTATTTCAGTACTTCCCAATTGCTTGTTTAAGAACTAATGTGTAGTTTATGGTCATATGAGACCTTTTTCTTTTACTGAGCTTAGGGTAGGTTATTTGTATGTGATGTCAAGAAGGGGCTTGCAATGGAGGCCAGGTCCCTAAAGAGGTTGCATGGGTAATCCATTGTAGGTTATTTTAATAATGATAACATTTCATTAAATGAGAGTAAAATTAATTGATAAAAGTCATAGATTTTCCTCACCCATGCCTCTAGTGCTAATACAGGCTAGGATGAGAGTAGAGAGGGTGCTTGGTTGTGACCTTGCTTAGTTAGTATGCCTTTTTAGTATAAAAGGATACTAGTGCCACATAGAATCAAGTGTTAGGGACCGAAGTCTAGTCAGATTGCCTGGGTAACCTTAGAGTTGGCTCATGCGATGACACTTTCTTGCTTACATAGTAGATTTCCTACATGTCATTGTTGCCTCTGGGTTTAGATGTCACTTGTGTCTTGGTACCTTGAGAGTTAGATTTCTTTTAGGTTTTCCTTGACCTAGATGTTAATTTTGACTTTTTTTATTGTTCTCTTGTTTGGGACTTGAGACTATCTCCTCAGCATAGTGGGAGTGGACCTTTTTTGGTTTACCATGAGATTGAGTGGTAGTGCTTTTTACTTTTACCATTGAAACTTGAAAATTCAATATCATGGCTAGAGTTCCCTATTTTGTATTTCCTTTCATTCTATTCTTGTGTATTATGATGGATGTTTATACCTAATGTATTGTATTTTATTTCATGGATCTTGAAAGATGATGTAATCTATTTTACGATGTATATTCTTTCAGCCTTTCATACGCTATGACCTGTATAGTGGATGATTGTGAATTTTGATTATTGCCACCTGGCATTTGAGATAATTGTAAATTATTTAAATGGATTCATTCTTGTAGTTATTCTTTGATGTGGATGTGTTATATATTGGTTTTTAGTGTTAATTAAACTTAAATGTGATTCAGCGTCATGGGACCCTTAAGAATTGTAATCTATTTATGTGTTGCTTAAGTATGAGAGTATGTTATTGCTTCCACTATTTTATAACTGTTTTTGTATATGATCTTTCAAAAAAATGTTTGACAAACTTAGTAAAACTTTAGGTTAATTCCTTTTGGGTTCCCTGGAGGGGCATTTTAGCATCTCCCAAAAACAAATGAATAGATATAGATAGGTGGGTACATCAGAATTTTTTTTTGTGCCCATCTAAATTGTATCCCATGAAATAATGGATGAGGTAAAGAAAATAGTCTTGTCATGCCCATTTTAGTATTCATCACAATAGTCATGGAAGATTGGACATGTCAAGGCTATGGCGGCTCATCACTATAAATCAATCAGTACCACTCAATTATAATTATGCGCACAGAGCATACATTTATTTTTTGTCTATACATTGTTGATTACTCTTGTGGAAAACTGTTGTGAGTACAAATATTTTTCTCTAACATAGATAATAGACTCTGAAAGCTATTTTCCTACCCATTGGATCCCATTTAATAATGGCTAAAGAAATTAATTTTGTCCTACCTATTTTAATAGTTGTCACAATAGTGATGAAATATTGGACATGTTAGGCACTAACTCTGGTCACTATAATTAAAATCATAACATTATAATAATTACACCCATTGAGTATACATTTCTTTGTTTTGCTTGGTTGTCATTAGTAGATAACTGATAAATAAAGGTGAAAGGATCTAGTGTTTCAACCTATTCCAATTCAATTCAACGGATTTGATAAGATTTGTTAAATTGATACTTATACTTATTAATTTAATATTTTATTTTATTTTACAACATTGCAACAATAGTTGTTAGTACAATGATGATTTCCAAAATTGAATGAAAATTACCCTTGTAAAAAGCAACCAATAATATGATGTTACATCTATTATGTAAGTATGGGTACTCTTTTAGCATGAGCACTGGTCTCATTTTTATTTGGGCTATTTTGGACAACTTGGAAGAAAGCATGTTGATGTGACATCATAATTGATTATGTGGACTTGAAACCTAAGTTATAAGAAAATGACTTTCCAAGTAAACTATTGTAAAAAATTGTGAGTGATTTAAAATTTTCACATAAGATTTTGATAAGCACAAAGTTAGGGTGTTCAAGTACTTGGTCCTCTCCCATATTTATTTCTTGTCTCATATGCATATATTTTTTTCTTCATCATAAATTATTGTCTCTAAACTAGAATAGAATTTGGCATTATTAGATTTAAATTGTATAGAAAGTGACAGGTTTACTTTCTAATAGATTGCAAAACTATAACCTTTTGTTTCTCAGCATGAATTTCATTATGTTTCCTAGTGAGAGAACATTTTTTGCAATTGAGAATCACCAAGGATTTGCAATATAATGTATGTATATATATCCAAAAAAAAAATGAATTAAAAATAAAAGAGCATCAAATCGGCTTGTAGGGAAGAAAGAAAACCAATCCACCAGTTCAATACTATAAGAAAACAAATTGTTTCTCTTACAAAACATAAGTGAATTACTACAAATATTTAATGAGGAAAAAACAACCTCACATAATAATCTTCTCGATCATGAACAATAAGCATGAATAACAGTATTAAACCTTGAACATTAATAATAGTTGCAACTATCTCAAGCACATGATGTCTTTCTCATGAAGCTATAGAACTTGGTATTTGATGGCATCAAATAAACTACTAGTTTTCACATGTTCATTAGGTACACCATGAAATTGAAAGCATAAATGAACAATTTGAAAGATGACGCCCAAATAAAATTTAAGCATTTGTGCTTCCTCATGAATAATCTACTTTTAAAAACTTATCATTAATCAAATTTTCTATATCTAAAGAAAAATAATCTGTCTCATTGAGTCAACCACAACATTATTATGAAATTCATGTCTCAAAATAGCTTGTCGCTAGCTTATAACATGACCAACTTGTTTCCATTTTATAGTATTTGTGGAGATATTTTTATTTCATCACATATCTACAAAATAATAAAGTAGAGTTCAAATTATAAAATTTTAGAAATATTTTTTGGTTAGAGATGAAACTTGGCCCCCAATAACTTGAGGTAGAGAAAGTCTATTTCATGGGAAAACTCTCAATCAACTATATGACCCCTTCTAATTTTATTTATTATTAGGGAAATGAGTCAGTTGTTGCCCATGTTTATATTAATTAATTAAGATCCCTTCTTTTCCTTTAATCTTACTCAAAACATTATTTTCTCTATTTCCTATGCATAATTTATTATCTATTAATCCATTTACCTATTTTAATTCATCTCTTATTGTTGTAAAATTAAAGGTGGGATCTAATCTCTATAAATCGCCCTCTATTTTTTCCTCCAATAACAAAGTTCAAGCTTCTTGTTGGACCTATCTTGGTTAATTCAAGATTTAGATACCTTTTTCTATCATTTTTACTACACATCTTTCTAAATATCCTCAAACCACTTTAGACTTTATTTCTTCAAACACCAGTGCCTTGAAAATGGTGCCCTTCTTGGCTAAGTTTTCTAGGGGTGACCTATACTCTAGAGGACCCATTTTGGGGTTGTGAATTGATGTAACATTTCTTTATTCTTTCTTTCCTTGAGAGTTGGCTCCCCAAATTTTGATCCCCAAAATCACTATAAAAGGATGTCTTCTCTAATCATTTTCACTTCTACACTCTATGAGTTGAAATATATAGTTTTCAATCTCTCAAACCATAAATACATTATATATTCAAGGAGTTCAAGAAAGAAAGTATTTTCATCCATCAAACATTGAAGCATTTATTCCATATACCTAGTTAATTTGTCTATAGGAAGAGAGTGAAGGATTTGATCAATACAAATCCACAAAACCCTCAAATACCTACATGTAAAAAAAAATTGTCATAGAAAAAAAAGACTAGAGGAGGCAGGGGTTTTTCTTTGATAATATAGAAGTTGTATTCTTAGAAATGAAGATTATGTAAGATAATTATGTTGAGCTATTGTTTTGCACAATGCTTAATGACAGGAATCCTTTTAAACTCCTCTCTTGAAAAGCTGATCTGGGATCAACTCCAAGGTTTCGAGTGATCTTGTGACCTACTAGAATCCACTTAGTTGATGATAAATGTGTTTTTTCATGAGGAGGCATTTGCTGGTTCAAACCAATTTCAGATCAAATGACCAATCTACTTGTTTCAAAATTAACCACAAAAGAGGTATGTTTTTTGGTATTTTCTATTTATAATGAATGTAGTTTTAACAATGCAACTATACGAATTCCTAATTTAACTAGGGGTTAGGAAAGGGAATAAAAATGATAAGATAACAAGAAGTTTAAGAAAATAACATGAAAGGGAAATTCCTAATGGACATAAACTATGGAAACAACACATTTGTGAGTTAAGCCTTTGAAAAGATTGGTAGGTAACCAATGAAAATCAGAGTAGCACTTCTTTAATTCCACTGATGAAATTGTCGATGGGAATTCACTAACCATAAGATGTTTCACTTTTTATCAAATCGTAAGGCCATGGAAAGTGTGCTCATGCAAGACAAAAAGCTATGTAGGAACAACATGGTGATCTCTTCTCAAACTAAGTAGATCAGTGAAATTTGTAAACCCACAGCAAACAGTAGAATTAAAATTAAAAGATCGCACAACCAGAAATAACATAATAAAATTTTGGTTCAATTACATCCCATGAACATACATTCATAAAATATAACACTCTTAGGCAAGAATCACTACACTCCAAATGTGAGCACCAAAAGCATATATTATTGCAAAATAATGGTGGCGACCCCTAATACATATTACATTCTTGAATTTATAAGAAATTCTCTCCTTAATTTGTATTGAGAGTGAGAGATCTCTTTATGAAAACACATGCTTCTAAACTAATAAAACAAATCTATTTATGTACAAACTGAATCTCTAAATGGTGCTAAGTAGGACTACACCCTTGTTTATATCATTTAATGGGTGCATGAGTCTTTACATGTCTTAAAACAAAGAAAGAATGAGAAAATAATAAGAAGAAAGCTATTAGATGATGTAGGAGTCTCTAGAGGTGGAAAAAATAGAAGCTCCGTCTTCACTAGCCATTTGTATGAGTTAAACTACTATCAAAATGTGTTTTTGATGTAGGGAAAGCTCTAAATTGAGAACTAGCAGTTAACTGTTAGTGCACCTCTGACTTCCTCAAAAAACTTATAGAAAACCATTGAAAAAGTGCACCTACACACCTGGCATACCTCTAACTTCTTAAAAAATATTCCAAAACAACACTTAAAAGGCACACCTACGCACCTGGTGTACCTTAGAAGAAATTTGTGCAAGGTGCTAATTTCACCAAAAAATCAAAGTTCTTGATTTTGAAAATGATTTATGGGTTTTGTTTAAATGGGGTTTTAGATCACTTTTGTGTACTTTCTTTGATCCTTTTGATGATTTATAGCCTCTTTATAGCCAAAACATTTCATAGACATGAACTCCTTCTACTTCTAAAATCCCAAGGCACCTGTGTCGAATCTTGTCATTAATAGTTGCATAAGATGATGAACTGGTTTAGTTCATGTATCCAACCTTTGTATCTTTGATTTTTAGTATAAATTACTTGATTCTTTCTTCTCTCCAACTACCTCATCCTCCCTGGTTAGAAACCAGGTGATCCACATTATCCAAAATGATCAAATGTTTGAAACTTTTCACAAGATTTTCTAGGTATTTTTAACTGACTTTTTTCGGAGGTCTTCTGCTCAAAATATCAAGTTGAAACTTTCACGAGTCCCTTAAACTAGGCAGCCAAAGGCTCATTGTTTCAAGGACTAAAACTATATTTTTAGTTCTTCTTTCCAATGGTGTAAACGATTTTGAATTCTGAGCTCTAGGTCAAAAGTTATGACCCCAACAAGTTAAGGATGCCATGTTTATTTGCACAAAGAAGCAAACATTATTCTAGAGAGAGAAAAATCAAACCTTAAGTAAACCCCAATTATGCCAAAAAAATTGAGAGCGCAAAAACATCACAAAACATGTAAAAACCTTATTTTAGCCTCTAATAAGCAAAAAATAGCGCACTTGGTGCACCTCCGAGGTGTGCTAGGTGCACATCATTATTTGCTTAGTCTCAATACATAGGGTGCACAGTAGTGTACCTCATGGGGTGCACTAATGCATACCTAATATAGACTTAGCAATAAGTGGTACTTTTTATGTAAGGATGCTCAATAGTTTAGAAAGAAAAAATAAGGTGTGCACCTGCACACCTTGGTAGGTGCATAGGTGTGCACATTACTTAGGTTTTAGTTATGTCTTTGGTGTAGCTATAGGGGTGTGCAGGTACGTTGCTACGCACTTACCTTTTGTAACTACTTTCTTCATGCTTTGACAAACTAGCACACCTAGGGAGGTGTGTTGGAGCACCTTTTTTCTTTTGCAAAATGGCTTCTTCCCTCAGAAACTTGACTTTCAAAGATTGGGCTTTCAAACTGAGACCTATATTAGGTCAAAAAACACTAGAAAAAGACTCGGACCCCACATTAGGGATCTGAAAAGCCAAAAATAAAGTACAAGGTCCCTATTTCTAGTCAAAATGAGGCGTGTATTTGAAACCACAACAATTTACAAAAGATCAATCCTTATAAAGGGAGATTGAAACCTGAAAGGAGTAACCTAAAAAGAAAAAGCTATTTAATAATTACTAATTAATTATTAAATAAAGATGAAAAAAGTGCATAAAGTGAAATCTTAAGAAGGGAATAAAGCAAATTCAATAAATCAAATTAAATTAATGCTTTACTCTAACATCCCCCCTAAGATGAGCAACAATGTAGCTACAAACAATGTAGAAAGAGCAAGGAAACTACAATGCAATGCTAAAAGAAAACTTGAGTCTTGGCAACAAGGCCTGATGAGGTACCCAATCACAACTAAATCTCTATGAAACAGAGAAATAGAGAAAACCTAGTGGGAAAAACTCTACTCCAAAAAGAGATAGCATGAAAAATAAGGAATGAAGGACTCATCACTAAGACCCCCGAAGGACAACTTCCTTCACCCCAAGCATAGAACGTAGCTGAAGATACCACAGGGATGCAAAAGGTTTAGTGAAGATGTTTGCAACCTGTTTAGTGGTAGGAATGTACTCCAAGCTCAAGGAACCATCCTAAATGAGATGCTTGATGAAGTGCATGTGAAGCTCAACGTGCTTGGTCCATTGATGCTCAACTAGGTTGTGTGAAATGTATTAGCACTTTGATTGTCACACCATAGAAAGGTGAGACTATCAGGAGAAAATTCAAACTCTGTCATCAACTGTCAAAGCCACAAAACCTTCTAACTAGCCATTATAGCTAGCATGAATTCTACCTAATAGATGACAATGCATGAGCATGCTACTTCTTGCAAGACCATGTGATAGGACCAAAACCAAGATAGAATATAAAAGTAGAAGTAGACTTGTGTTCATCAATATCACTAGCCCAATTTGAATCTATGAAACTAACAATGTCAGGATCCCCTGATGTGTAGTGAAGGCCATAACATGTTGTACCTCTAGTATGCCTCAAGATATGTTTGGAAGCTTTCCAATGACTCTCATGAGGATCATACATGGGAGAATCAAGAGACAAGTCCAACTACAAAGGAAATATCAAGATGTGTGTATGTCAGGTATAATAAACTACCCACAAGTTGTCTATATAGAGTGGAATCCACTGTAGGAGTAGAGCAAGTAGTAGATAAAATAACACCTAACTAAAAAGGTGTGGGGGTAGGCTTGCAATCAAACATGTCAAATCTTTGAAGCATATCAAAAGCATACTTTTTCTGGAGTATGGCTATCCCATCTGAAGATTGAACAACCTGTAGGCCCAAAAAATAGTGCAGAAGTCCAAGATCTATCATCTCAAACTTCTCTCTCAATGCTTGTTGAAAACCTTGTATCATGGAGACTGAGCTTCTTGTGATGATGAGGTCATCAACATAAAGTAGAATTATCAATAAGTCATCCCCATGATATTGAATGTAAACTATAGGATTGAAATGACACTGAGTGAACTATGAAGCAAGAAAGAAGGAATCCATCTTCTCATACCAAGCCCTAGGGGCCTGTTTGAGACCATATAAAGACCTTTGAAGCTAGCATACCAATTAAGAGTCCTACACAAAACCATGAGGCTTCTCCATATAGATCTCCTCATCAAGGTCTCCATGCAAAAAGGAACTCTTCACGTCCATCTGAAAAACTATCCATCCCTATGAAGCTACTAGAGAGAGTACAAGGTGAATAAAATTTATCTTGGCAATAGGGGCAAAGGTCTTGAAGTAATCAATACCCTCAACATGTAAAAAATCCTTTGCAAAAAAATGTGTCTTGTACCTATCAATAGAACCATCTACATCATACTTGGTACAGTACACCTAACGAGACCCAACCAACTTTCTTCTTTTTGAAAGAGGACAAAGGTCCCATTTGTGGTTCTTCATCAAAAAAGAGTACTCCTCATCCATAGCCCTATCCCACTCAAAGTGTCCTTTTTCTTATGAAAAACTCTAAGGATCATTTGAAATGGCATGAATGAAAAGGCCACTATCGATAGTTTGAGCACGAGTGTGATGAGTATCTATAGGATCACCTGCCATAGGTCTAGCTACATCAATAGTATCATGAGTGCACTTGAGCACTCATGGAACATTTTTTGGAGGTGGTGAAGGAGGATCAATATCAATATCTTCCTCAAAGGATGCATAATCCATTGGAGGAGTAGAGGAAGTACTAGGTCATGAGGAATAAGTTGGAGATGGAGGATAACACTCATCAAACTGAACATCTCATTGAAACAAGACATCTCTAGAATCAAGATCAAAAAACCCATTCACCTTAACATCCACATAGTATCCAACAAAAATGAGTGGTTGACTCTTCTTCTCCATGGCTTTCTGCTGAGCATTTGAAATAAATTCCCAAGCCTCACTACAAAAAATGTGGAAAGTAGAAACATCGGGCTTGACATGAGTCCAAGCCTTCTCAGGAGTCAAGTGTCACAATGCCTTGTGAGACATCCAATTCTAAATATAGTTGGCATAGTTGATATCCTCAGCCCAAAATAAATAACTCATAGCTTGAGACTATATCATACAATTGGCTATCTCTAATAAAGTCCTATTCTTTCTCTCTACAACCCCATTCTATTATGGAGTGTAAGGAATTGTAAATTGATGTTGTAAACCATGCTCAGTACAAAAATCTCTAAAAGACTAATTCACATATTCCCCCCCATTCTCAGTGTGCATACATCTTATTGAAAGACTAGATTACTTCTCCACAAATGTCTTAAAGATTTGAAATGAATCAAAGATATTAGCCTTGTTCTTCAAAAAGTACACCCATGTGCATTTAGAGAAGTCATCAATGAAGGTGAGTGCATATCAAGCTCCTAAAAAAGATGGATTGAGAAATTACATAAGATCACTATGTATCAACTCCAATGGTGCATTAGCATGTGTGGATCTACCTACTAGAAAAGGATCTTTGTGATGTTTTCCAAGTGGACAGCCTTGACACACACCATCTGTTCAAGAGATCTGAGATAACCCAATCACTAGCTCCTGTGTACTCATATGCTATAGATATCTGTAGTTGACATGGCCAAAATGCTAATGCCAAAGCTTGCTCACTATGTTTGCATGAGCAATGAGAGAAAAACCTATAGAATTGGAACTCTCGAAGCCATCAAACTAATATAAATGAGACTAAAGATCAACACTCCCCCTAGTAATAATTGAGTTAGGATCATTGAGGTCTTGAATAACCACATCATGTAGTGAGAACTCGACTATCTTTCCAAAGCTTGAATGAAAACTATGAAAGACATACAAGAGGTTTGTAGAAATGGCCAAAACCAAGAAAACATCCTATAATGAACCACCTTCTAAAGAGATAGTTCTTGAACTTGTGACTGAAAGCTGAGAAGAATCACAAACTACAATCTATGTATTAACACTCTGAGCAAGTGAGGTAATCAAATCAGGTGAGTGTGTGATATGATGTGAAGGTCCAGAATCAAGAATCCAAGTATCCATAAAGGATAATGCTCATGCAGAAAGAGCATGTCCTTTCCCTAAGGGAGGAGGTGGTGGCTTCAAAGAAGCAATACTATGCTACTACATGGCCTCCTCTAAAGCCTCAAGACATTTCCAACACCTGGAAACTGGATGCCCTTCCTTGCCACAAAAACTACAAGGATCGCCTTTGAACTTCTTAGCCTTGTAGGAAGACTCACTAGACCTAGAAGATTTACCTTTCTTAGAGGATTTTTGTGCATCTAATTTAGGAGTAGGCTTGGAGGAACTCTCACTGCTTGTTGAATCTATCTTGGGCTTTGGTTTCTTCTTATGTTTCCCTGTAGATGTTTGAGCAACCAATGCCTAAGTCTTTGAACCGATAATAGTATCCAATTGCATAATCTTGGATTTCTCTCTTGTCAATCAATCACAAAAGACCTCAAAAGTGGGCATGGTAAATCTAGGACCCAAGGTATCCATAGTGGAATAAAAGGTAGAAGAAATAATCTAAAAGTTTCCTTGAAGCTTTGAGAAAATCACATAGATGCACTCCTTATCTATCTTCTCTTTCCCACATCCTTGTAACAAAATCCTCTGTTGTTTGAACTTCATAAGAAAGTCCTTAATAGAGAGGAAAGCATCAAGTACAAGAGAAGTAAGCTCTTCCTCTATCTGAAGTGCTCTAAACTCATTAATGGTGCCAAACAAGTCTTTAAACTTGTCCCACATTTCTTGAGGAGTGGAACACCCTTCAAGATGAATCTATAAGCTATCTAAAAAACTCAAATAAATTAGACCCATGGGTTCATCCATCTTATTCCTACATTACAAATTCTAGTATTGACTCTGAAAAACTAGCTACACTGTGTCTAGACAAGACTACAAACCCTTTGAACAGAGAAGCCACTGCATATGGAATTTCCATGTATGATAGTTATGTGGGCTTAGAAGTACTAGACTAGAAGAGGTCTCAGCCATTTTTTTAGAAGGGCTTTTTTGAATGTTTTTGATATGATGATATAATAACAGAAAGTAATATAAAAACACACCCCACAATGCAAATAACTGAACCCCAACTTACAAAAGGAAAGTGTAAATGGGTAAAGAGCAAAATAGATTCATATATGAATCACAAATACCTAGTATCAAATACTAGTGAAATGATAGAGAACATAGAAAGTGCATGAGAAGAGATTTCTAGTGCTATTTTTAGAGCGAAAAAAAAAGCTATAACAAAGAAGTTATGCCCCTTGAAAGATAGAAGTCATCAATAGACTTCAAGCACCAAAATAGGTACCAATCTAGAAAAAAATCGCAAAAATTTCTACTCCATCATCTTCGTCTTGAAACTAGCTTTCCAACATTTCTTTTGAATCAAAAAAATACCTTTGTATGCTTGAGATATCACGAAAAAACCAACAAGGCCCCTGTTTGAGCATAAAAATAAAATAATTTTTTTTAATAAATAAAAAAACACCACTAAATGGGTGGAGCAATGATCGGGATGATCTGCCAGTAGAAGTGGTGGATTAGAGCAGCGAGTGAGTTGGAGGTGGTAGGCTAGAGTGGTGGGTTGTGCTAAAGGTGGTAGGAGTTCCAACAACAACAGAAGGAGACAGGCAATGGGAATTTTGACGGCACTGGAAAATTTGATGGTTTCCTAGAATCTAGCTGTATGGCTCAAAATCTAGCTTTGCATGCGATAAAATGGTTTTGTAGGATTATTTTCTATTTTAAATTTTTTTTTTTTTAAAGAAATCGCCTCGAGATGCATGTAGGAGGTCATACAGGTCCTGTTGGGCAAAAACATTTTGCCTCCTAGACCAACGTTGTCCAAAATGGACAAACTTTATATGGAAATAGGGGTTTTGATGCCTTCTAGATCCAACCGTGATGTCTATTTGGCCTCAACTTGCTCCAAAAATTAGAGACCCCCTATTTTCACAAGAAATACCCAAAAAACTCTAGATCTATTTTTTCAGACCCTCATTCTCCTTCTTCTCCAAATAACGAATGAGCTACAGTAGATCTAGCTCTGATACCATGAAGGATTTGATCAATACAAATCCATAAAGTTGTTGAATACCTACATGTAGAAAACCTATCACAAAAGAAAAAGACAAGAGGATGCAAGGGTTTTTCTCTAAAAATATTCAAATTGTATTCTCAAAAATGAAAAAGATGTAAGATAATTACAAAAGATCAATCCTTATAAAAGAAGACCAAAACTTGAAAAGGGTAACCTAAAAAGAAAATACTATTTACTAATTACTAATTAAGTATTAAATAGAGATGAAAAAGGTGCATAAAGTGAAATCTTAAGAAGGGAATAAAGAAAATTTAACAAATTAAATTAAATTAATGCTTTACTCTAACAACAAAGGAGTTATTCACCAAGGGAGGAGATGCACATCATTCATTTCTTCTTCCTTATTCTATTATCCATGAGGTATGATGCATGAAAAGAGTTGATCTATTGCATAAGTAAGGACATCCTACGTTCAACTTTTATATTTCAACATACTTGCACGCAAGTGGACATCTTTTTGTATCGTTGATTCGACTTCACCCATACAGGTTTGACAAGCAAGGTAAAAATTAAAACTTATCTTATTCTACATACTTATTTCAATTCAAGGTTAACTTCATAATGTTGGCTTGACCAAGGAAATCCACTTTCCCTAAATAATTTTATCCTTTCCTTTTGTGCAAGTGCATGTTCGCAAAGCTATGAATCTAGGGCCTTTTTGGTTGTTGGAATATGATTTAGGAATGAGAATATGAAACCCTTAATTTGGGATTCTGGAACTTGAAATCTTGATTACAGTTTTTGGAATTTGTTTTGGGATTGTTTGGTTCAAACTTAAAAATATTTGATATTCAGAATTTTTTATTCCAAGCCCGTTTGGTTCAAAATACGAATATATGGTTCAAAAAATGAGTATAAAAGTTATAGTGAGAAAGATGATTTGTATCTCCAATTTTTTCAAGGACCTATTCATGATGCCTTCAACTATGCACATGACAAAAAAGTCAATATACATTGCAAAATAAAAATTCAAGAAATTTAAAATTAAAAAAAGATGAAAGAATTTAGATATGTGCAATACTGATTATTTTATTTAATCCAAACATATGAGCAATTAATAGCATAAAATTTCCCCCCATTTAAAAAAAATTAAATTTCAAAAATTTGTGCAAAAAAGGGTAACCTCAAATGGGCATCCAAATGTCAAATCCAATTAAATTTTACTTTAGTTGAAATCCTCATTTTCAAAAAATGGGATTTAAAAAGGGAATCAAAATGGGAATTCCAAATAAAAAGTATTTTGAGGAATTTGGAATTCTTGTTTTGGGGGTCAAATGGGGATACTGGATTCTAATTTTTCCCAATTCCAATTCTAATTGTACAGACCCAAACAAGATAGATATTTAATTTAGAATTTTGAATGCCAATTCCATTCTAATTTCAGCTACCAAAAGTATAGTTTCCATCACATATTTGAGATTTTCTTTCACATTCCTTCTAGGTGTAGGTCACCTAAAAGTGACCCATGCTAGGTATAGCTTGATAAAAATGACATGCTCTTAGTATTCTAAGATTTTTGGATATGGGAGTTACTAGTCTTTGAATTCCAAATCCCAAGCAGTGTATGGTTTTGATATTGTTTGATAGAGTTATTTAGATCTAAAAGTACAACCTCTACTAGTTATCAAGGGGAGCTCTTTTTCTTTCCCTCTCTTCTCTAGAACCTATTCTGATATACTATATCATATATATTATTTTATTTCATTATATAAGTGTTTATTCTATCTTTCTTTGCATGCATGTCACATTTCATTATAGGTAACAGAAAAGAGAATACAAAGATCTTAGAATTTGCATTTCCTCTTAGGTATGGATATTGCACTAACACCCCTACATCCATTTGGGTAGTTCTAATTTGATTTTCATCTAAAAGTAGTCCACATTTTGGGATCTCCTTATCCTCTTTTCTAAGCACACATAACATGAAAGTGGTTATCTACAATTGATTACCCTTTTCATCTATATAATAAGATGCTACAAGTTTTTTTTGCATAGGAAGAATAAATGAGATCTATAATAGTGTATAAGAGATTATAAAATAGAGATGGTATAGTGTTCTATTTGAAATTAGTATTCAAGAAATTATTACAATTGTTAATGCATGTTTTCAAGTGTATCATGGTCTAATGACTTCACTTTAAGCAATAATACTTCTGAGATTAGGCCCCAAAAGCCTAAAATTAGAAATGATGAGATTGCATAAATAATAAAACTATGCAACAAGGTAATACAAAATATTTTCTTAAAAATGAGAGACTAAAAAATCCAAAGAATGATAAAATCTTGAGATCATCATGCATATGATTTGAATCTAGAGAAGGTAAATTCATGAATCCACTATTCAATTAACCTTTAAGATCAAGAAACATGGCTAAATTTACATGATTTTTCTAAGTGGTTTGGATAAACTTATGAATCCACCATTCAAATTACATGTAAGATTGTGAAAGTGGTTCAATGTATGTCAGGAGCTTACCAAGTGGTTTAGACATTTTTGGGGGATTTTTGACCTTCACAAGTCACCAAGATAATAGAAAGCATGTGTGCATTTAGTCTAAATATATCTAGTATTATAAATAATGTCATGTATCATGTTGAATTATGTAATTATATCATATTCTAATCCTTTGTGTATCTATAGGTTAAGATAAAAATATAATGAATAATAATAATGTAGATCTAAATATCTCTAACATTATTCTATTGTGATAGCACTATATTTTAATCTATGAAAAAGAAATCCAAGCATCTATATAAGAATAGTGACACATGAATGATCTCAACATTCCAAGAAGGATAAGAAGAAAATATAGAATTAATCAATTCAAAGTAAGAATCACATATCTATATATCACTAGTACAAAAACAACAATATGTGACTTAAAAAACCAGTAAAATTTGTATATGTGTGACTAAACTTAGTCACGTGACTAATAGTAGTTAATATTTAGTCATTTATAACACTTCTAATTTTACTACTAAGTAATTTTAGTCATTTATTTGATCACTGATTTTAATCATTGGTTTAGTGGTATATTTAGTAGTATATATAGTGGTATATTTAGTATTATATTTAATCATGTGGTAAGTCACATACTTAGTAGTATATTTAATCACAGATTTAGTTGTATATTTTATAGTTGATTTATTCACATATTTAGTAGTATATCTAGTAGCATATTTAATAGTGTATTTGGTCATAATAGGGCACGATGGAATTGAACAACCATCCATTTGCTTGTAAAGAAGGTGTTCTTCCATTGAGCTAGCACTCTTTAAAAAATGATCATATAGTGTGTTATTTTCTACATTGTCTTGGTTCTTATCTTTTGAGTTCATTCCAGTCATTTCTTTAGTGGTTTATACCTAGTTTCTATATATAATTAGTGTAAGATACTATGAAAAATCAAAAGAACTAAAGAAAAAGGCATCTCTTCTCACTATTCTTACATCAATAATCATAAAAATCATAAGGATTTAGAAGACTTTGTATGACCCGTCATAGGTAATAGTTATAGTCATCTCCATCTATTTGGAACAGCAACAACTAACATCATTCCAAGAATTAGAAGTGAGAAGGGAACAACTCGAGAAGTATCTGTTGAGACTAGTGAAGAGAAAGAAAACTCAAAATTTACTACTGATGCTTCTTTATTCTAGTATAGAAATAGGGGATGGGGTGAATAGGTTAATGAATCACCTAGTTACTCCCTTGTTGTCATGGTATGTTGAATAAAAGATTTTAGGATTCTTCCACATATCTAACCAACATAAAAACCTTTACTATTAGAAATTATTTCTTCTATGAGTAGAAATACTCATTTTGATAAGGGAAAAAAGTAGGGGATTTAGAGAATGGAAAAGTTTTCATGGTACTAATACCATGAGATTAAATAATTAGGATGCATATGGAAGACATGGGAATGGATGAATTTGATGAAGATCACATGCCACTCTTAATAGCCCTAGTAAGAGGAAAGAGAGTTTAGTCAAACAAACTGAAGAGACATTATAAATAGTTACCACTTAATGATTAATATAGTAATAGTTCAAAACCAAGAATAAATATCAAAACTAAGAACAAGAAGTGAAAGGAATGTTAAATAACAAAAAATGCATACCTTTCTGATATGGGTACATTGCAAAGTATAGAAATTTGATAATAGAAAAGCTTAGTAATGTTGACTATAAGTAATGAATCCACTGCTATTTTTTTGAATCAAGAAGCAAAAATAATGCTAAAGTTCTACCAGAACACACAATTAGAAATCATCTTTAGATTCATATAGGTAAAAAGCTAAAACCAATTAATATGGTATCATTAGTGGCTTACCCATGGTGACAAGCAGTTGGCAAGTGAATCCTACAGCTTTGGAAACATCCTTTAGAAAATGTACAACATCTTCCTTTGTCAAATTGCCAACAATGCTTCCAAGCCATACAAGGTAGTGTTGCATACCATGACAGAAGAATCAATATTTAATTAATGAAAATACTATCTAATATGGTAATAGAATCAATATTTAACCAAGGAAAATACTATTTGTACATTTAAAAACCATAAAGCTCCATAGTGTGCTTCAATATTAGATGGCAGACATCCTGCCTACCTTTCTTAAGCCTCTCACATACAAGAATCCTTTCTCTCCCTACTAAATATTTTGTTCAAACAACTGCTTTTATTAAGAGTATTTTGAAAGATACCATAGAGTAATTTGTATAAGGGAACAAATTAATTTTTAAACATAACACTTATCAAAAAATAAAATGAACATTTAATAAATAGAAGAGTAGAAAATTACCTCTTTGCTTGTCTGCAATTGCAAATTACTGGCCCTTAGTAGATTAGGCCACTTATCCTGAAATATGGAACAAAGAAGTTTCCATTGCCCCACACTCCAATTGTCTCCATTGTCAACAACTTCAAAACAAAAATTGCAACAATATTAGCCTTTGAAAACTACATTCAAAAGCTATGATACAATTAGCACTTCTAGTGTTTAAATCATTTGTATCTTGAATTTCAGTTGCAACATACGCAAGGAGTCAAGTTTCCCATTTTTTGTTGCAACTACATTGGCAAGCTAGCATCTTTGAAGGCTCTATAAGCACCCAAATATATCTCCTTGTAATTTTTTGGTGAAATAGGATTGATTAATATATTTTGTAACTTGTAATAGCACTTGTGGATATTTTATGTGTTTTCCAAGTTACTATACAAATGAATATATATATGTGATATAAAGAGGCATGTCTCTTAAAGAGACATGTCTTTTTAATATATTAACTAACATTAGTTATAGTTATAACAAAATTTATATATATATATATAGCACTCTTAATATAAGTTAATTATTTCATTTATAATATTTGTCATGTATTATTTATATATCTCATATATATAATATAATTTATCTAATAGAATTATAATATTAACACTCCCTCATAATGAAGAAGGATAAAACACATAGATATTACACCATAGGTAATATTTCAAAAATAATATATAGGAAATCTTTGATCAAAAGATTTCCAGTATATGATATCATATAAGTATTGGCCTATCAGAATATCAACACATGATATTCACTAATTATTATTTGATATCATATTAGGTAACATGAGCATTGGCCTATTAGAACATCAATAAACTGATATTCACCAAGTACTCAGAGTAATGGCCTATCAGAACATCAACTAAATGATATTTACCAAGTACTCAATATGGTAATGGCCTATTAGAATATCAAGGCAAGATATTTACCAAGTACCTAAAATCTATCTATACAAACAACTTGGAGATAGTCAAATTAATGACATCTAACACCTAGTTGTTGATTTATATGATAAAGCCTTTCATGATTTATTTCAAAATTTACAAAAAATGTATATCATGATACAAGTTATTGTAAGGTTGTCACCTATCAATAACTTCTCCAAATACAAGTGATAATCATTTGGAAGTCATCACTTCCTCATGATGTACATAGGGGGAAAGCCCATACACACATGACATCAAAATTTCATATGAAGTCACCATTGATACTATCATTTGGTGTCATCATGACATCCACCAAGGATCATATTAGAGAATAAGGTTTTCACCTCAAACGTATCTCTCATAGAGAAGAATGTATTATGAGGGATTTCACCTTGAACTTCTCCCTCTCAATATGTTGGCATTTTCTATCCAAGGTTGCTTCTGATGGAATACAAGACTCCCTCTGAAACTAATTATCAACCTTTTGACCTCCTCATAGAAGGTTGTCTCTGATGTGGTGTTAGAATCCCTCTAAATCAATTCGATCAAGCTCATCAAAATTTTTCTTGAAGCATAAGATTGACTAAAGTCATAAGATTGAGTAAAGTCATGAGATTGAGATCTACACAAGATTTTGTAGCATGTTCAAGTATCTTTTTTTAGCAAGAACATCTTGAGACATAAAAAGAAAAGATGAAGGAAAATAGAACTTTATAGTAAGTATAGGAATACAAATAAGATAAATAAGATAATGAATACTTATCTGCACATCCTTGATATGAGTTTCTCCAATGAGGGCCCATATGCAGCAAATCAAAAAATGTCTCGATATAAGCATTTGTCAAATAATGGAAATAGAACATTGGTTAATATTCCCCCACATAATGTAAGATTCCCACTTATATCAAGTTATTCAAAGCTTTCTAGAGATCCTTGAGACCATAATATGCCTTACTTAATATACCCTCATTATTTTGTATGACTTCTCATTTTGTTGTCTAAACTAAGGTGATAGATATACTTGGATTGTAACCCTTTTGGTGGTATGATAGACCATATCCATTCTATGAGGAAATGAGCCATCAATGTAGGTGACATCCTAATCTGAATTCTATTTACATAATTCTAACAATTATCAATATCATTTCAATCCTTGTTGGCGGTATGCCTTGGTCAAGGGTTTTCATCCTTTATTATTGATATCATTCAAAACTATGATGATGCCTCTATGTTTTTAAATGATGCAAAAAAAGTTTCTTCTCTTCACCAATATAGGGAACCGTGATATTTTCAACATTATCCAGAAGGACCTCTAAGATCTCCTTATGCATGTGTTCCTCGTGATTGAGAGTTATGTGGATACCATGTAAATTTGGATGAATCATTTTTTGGCCTTCACACAAGTCTTCCACATAGCATCCATCAGCCTCCCAACTCTCAACTTATCCTATTCAAATTTGATAGTTCCTCGATCATGGCAAAAAACATAGATTTCATCATCCTTTGTGGGTAGGAGTGAGAGAAATCATCTCAAACCACTTCTAAATCCTCAAGACATGTGGAGAAAATGTAGTGTCTAAGGTGAAAAATGGATTGAGAAATATCTTGCAAAAGTCCACCTAGCAGACACAAAATTGATAAGGGGTCGATCACTGGTCCAATAGGCATCCAACATATTTTTCAAGATCTCAAACCATCTGCATCTGACTTACACCACTCATCTCTAGTATCCATTAATTTTAAATCCCAAGCACAAAAATAAAGTGACCCCTTCTCATCACTATTGAGTATGTTCCAATCTTATTAGTGGGATTGTCTCTATGAACACATCTATGAAAATACATTTCATCTCAAATAATTTGCAAGCTTTAAAAAAAGATTCTATGCTATCCTAAATTTTTGTAATGAATTTATTGAACTTCCAATTTGGGCTATTCCAGCAACATATGTCATGTAGTGTGTACAGAGAATCTTCATCCGCTGACAATTCCACTTTGCAATTTCATTTCTTATACTAGTCTCACACGGGCACATAAAGTTGTATGTTAAAGTTCTCTAACTATGAAAATAACATCTTCCATAACAAATCTAGAGAATATTTAAATATGGTCTTCTAAAAAGAAATTCTCACTTGAATGACATTAAGGGACTTATTATTTAGACATTGTTATGACTCACAACAAACACCTTACATGCTATCCATCTTCTAGCTTCACGGGAGATTTAGATTATTGCAATAGATCCATGAGCTTATGATAAAACACATCAAGGATTGTAACCATGGCTCATATGATGATCGTACGTGAGTAAATTTAATGTTTATATTTCCTATTGTAGAACACGATTGCAATAAGATCTGACACAACTACTTGCACAATGGAAAGGGTGATGTTTGATTTGCCCTGTCATCCTCGTCTAAAATATCTAGAAGCAGTTGTAATGGGAATTCTATGTTTACATTCTTTTGAAGAATTCTTTTTTCTACTATTATTATCATTAGCTTCATCTAAAGAATAACTTATTTTCCTTATTCTAGTCTTTAGCCTTTCATAGTTTTCTATGAAGTTCATCGCTATCCTCACCTCATTAGTTGCTTGTTGAATGGTGATCTCCAACACTTTCCCAATAGTAGCATCTTGGTCTACTATAGTTTGTTATCCTTTCCTCCAAATGACATGGGAATTCCAATCAACAATTTATCAACATGACATAAAGGTAAAAGTACACAGTTGTGTCACCTTTCAGGATAACTTATCAAAATGACTAAATCTGAGTATTTCTATCTAAAAAGAAATTTTGTTTGAAATCATATGATCTTGAAAAATTTATTCTAGCTAACTTGTTAGAAATGGAAAAAGAAATCTGTAAATAAGCAATACCAGGAAAGAATCTAAGTGAGTAAATGCATGATAAGATATTACCATAAAATAGGAGAGAGAAAGCTTCAAGCTCCAACACCATGAGACAAGATATTTGGAAAGGGGAAAGCAAAGAAAACCCCTTGTGACATTATGAATGAGGCATGAAAATCCTAAGAAGGAAGAGAGAGAGAGATAGAGAGCAATGCTCATACAATAATTGAGAAGAGGAAGAAACCTCATTGTTAAATGAGAGAAGAGGGTCATCTCTTAAATAGAGATGAGAGAGAGGAGTTAGAATGTAACTCCCATGTCTATGAATGACACCATTCATATGTGTCTGAGGACAAGTGTGAGATTCCTCTTAAGGAGGAATAATCTAAAATTAGAAATTACAATACATATTTATCCTCACATATTCCACTAGATGACAAAATAAGATGTAGTGGAAAAAGGACAAAAAAGAAATATATTAGGATACCTTGGCTTATATCCTAATATATTATAATAATAAATAAAGGAGCTCTAACCTTGGTTTATAAATACACCAAGGAAAGATTACAACTTCTAACACCCCCCTTTAATCTTTACTTGGGGAAATTACATCAAAGGGTATTAAACCCATATTTTTTACAAAAATTTGCAACTTAATCTTCAATATGAAGTAATTTGATTGTCTTCAAGCCATATGGTACATTTGCAGATGTGGAAGCATAGACACATCTTCATATGTGGAAAACCAAGAAGGTTCCTTGATGGATCACCTGAAAAAAAAGAACAACAAGACAAATATCCACAAGTAGAATGCCATCATATATGCAAATTCAAAATCCTTTTGAATAAGGATAATAAAACTCTCATAGAGAAACAATGAGTAAAACATGTTACCACAAAAAAATGGAGATAACCTGATATCAAGATAAAGTATATGCTCAAAAAATTGTCAACAAGGACAAATTGAGTAAAAAGCTTGATCAATGCTCTCATGAAAAGAATATTATACTAATGCACAAATGACCACAGACAAGGTCAACTAATGATACATGCATCAACATTGCATCAATCACGTGGATATAGACAGTCCAATTAATGAATCATCCCACTGCAAGTTAATGGGGGCGTCCCTCCATAACATGCATGACTCATGATCTAAGCAATAATGTATGCAGATCATTATCACATTAATATATGAAACTAAAGTAAAAAGGAGAGACATTCTGATCAAAGTAGAATTATCATGATTTTTATTAGGATAATCAAAAGAATGGATTATGAGGATATAACAACATATTGCCTTCAAATTGGATCAAATTATCTGAATTTGGAGAGAAAACTCCAATAATAACATCCTCTTCATTGAGGAACAAAAATGGAACAACATGGAGGGAAACTCCATAAAAATATTATCCTATCAAAATGGAACAGATAGGATCAAATGGAGGGCAACTCCATATAAAATGAGTGCATACCAATATAGGATGGAGGAATACTCCATGGGCTAGATAAGGAAACTATGTATCAGTTATACTGAGGGGACCTACATAGTTAACCTTGAAAAAATATTAAGCTCCGTATGAAACTCAAAAAAAATATCATATAAATCATGTATATCAATGGTATAAAACCAGAAAGTGCCAACATGGGCATAGAACAATGCTATAAAAGCATAAAAGTGCAATTATGAGCATATCAAAATATCAAAATGAAGGAAAATGTGTAAGATTACTCATAATCCAATTAAGTAAAATGATTTAAGGAAGATCAACTAAATATAGATATCAGGTATAAAACTCCATTGAGTGTAAACATGAGTATTTAATTCATTTTGCAAAGGTATTTATTAATTTCTAAAATATTATAGTCATAAATTATATATATATCTGGGCATATATGTGGGCCCCCATATATACTCAAATAAATATACGAAAATAGATTGGTTAAAGAAAATAATCACCTTTCCATACTTAATATTTTGGAAAGTCACAATTTATAAAAAGTCACAATATTTACCTTGGTTCAAAAATATAACCTCAAAGTAATAAGAACATAAAGTCATGGGGCAAGAAAAGATCTCCCCATTTTTCTCATACTATGCCTTCACAATGGAAAGTGATTCAAAAAAAAAAAATTTGAAATAAAACATTAAGAAAGATATAACTAAAAAAACTTAGTAATTAATGATAGAGGTCAGATCTGGCAGATAAGAATATACTAAAAAGAGTTTAAAAACTTTTCTAAAAAAAGTTTGAATAAAAGCTTGTAATGTGTAAGAGAGATTTAAAATAGAATATTGCACTTGTCTGAAAATGAATGATTACCTGCCAAAAATAGGTTGAAAAAAGGAAATGATAAAAGCAAATGATACCTCTGTCAAGAGCTCAAAAAAGAAAAAGAATCTTGCATGCTAAAAAAAGGTTTTGACAGCCCATGCACGGATTCGTGATGGACGAGATTAATCACAGCATGGAAGGAAGTGGCGTGATTCTTGAAGATGTTAAGAAAATTCACCCACCCAAAAATCTGAGTGGAAGTACTAAGCGGCAAAATCCCCAAAAGAATGTCATTGAGAAGATGTGGGTCTGAAATGACGCGATCTGCCTCGATCTTGACAGTAGTGTTCAGAAGGAGTCTGCATCTCAGGCCCAATGGATTGGCAGACTAGTTAAGTCATGGTTTGGGCTTCAACTGTTTTACATCTCCGGTATAGTGGTTTCAAGCCGAATTTGTAGGTGCAAAGAGGTCCCACTCACACATTATCACTATCATTGCATCTGTGATCTTTTTGGTCAATCTTTGGCAAATGCCACTCCATGTAAAAATTGCATTGCCGGCTCAGTTCTGTTGCATGAATAACATGGAGTTGGTCGATTTGGTGATATAGTATTTGTTATTGTGCTTGAGCTATTATGAGTTTAGCTCCCTAGACAAAACCAAAATGCACGGTTCTTTTAAAGCCTTGAGCTAGAGGCAAAGGGGTTGAAGTTCGAAGAAGATGGAGAGACGAAAGTCGATGATTTGGCTCTTCATCACCTCCATTTTAGCGGTCATTGTGGCACCTTTTCCAGTTGCTGGACTCACCAATGCACCAGACGTTTCCACGGTTCAAAAGATTAGGGGTTCAAGGATCAATAATGAGCGGTTGAGGGAGGGTCTCCGGCGGCGAGAGGCACCGAGATCAAACATCCCAAAAATATCCGCAAACAAAGCATTCAGAATATGAGCCGTTCAGCAATAGAGACCAAAGAAACGCGAGAAGAATTGAAAGGGATAGCTCCAGGCAGCAAAAATAAGAAAAACCGATGGTCTTACATGAGAAAGAAGGGGGTTTTCAACGCCAAGAGCCCTTACTGAATCATTCTTAAGATAAAATTATTTTTTAAAAATTGAAAATTAATCACAATTTTTAACAAATCCATTGGATATTTTGATTTTTAAATTAGTAAAATCATACATTCGAGCCTCTCCACTGAGACGTGTTGCATTGAAGAACTTTTTGTTTTCTACAAAGGATGAACATGCGTCTATGAAGGCTCTCTTACACAAAATTAGTGGAGCAAATCCATGGAAAAATGAAGAATAAGCTAGATCCATCTCGGGCAATGATGGGTTAAATAAAGGGGGGATTTGGAAATGTTATATGAGATGGGGTTTCGGTAGTTTGCCATTACAAACATGGGGCCTTTGGGATGCCTCCCTCTCTACACATCTAGCAGTAACTATAGCACTCGCCGAGAATCATAATGAATGATGGTGAAACAGGAAATAATCCTTCTCTCCTAATCATAGAACAAAAACCAAAAGATATTATAAATGGAGCTGGTTAAAGCTTACACTAGGAACAACAGACTGAAAAAAAATGGATAACCATAAACAAAATAGATTAGACAAAATAAGAGTAAAAAATTGATATCTAGATAGGAAAACCCTTCGGCGGCAAGCCTTCCAAAGGGGGTTAGATGAAAACTAATAGAAAATAAGAAGTAACCTGCACAAATTAGAGCACACAAAAGTTAATCGGGTTTGGCGGTAAACCAGCCAAATCCAAAAAAAAAATTCAATTTCTTACATCTTAAGAAGATTAAAGAAGAAATTAGTGAAATATTTATTAGGAGTCTCCTTCGAATTGTACCTTCATGCAAACACTCAAAACAAAGATTAAACTGCTCTAATACCATGTTAGAAATGGAAAAAGAAATATATAAATAAGCAATACCAGGAAAGAATCTAAGTGAGTAAATGCATGATAAGATATTACCATAAAATAGGAGAGAGAAAGCTTCAAGCTCCAACACCATGAGACAAGATATTTGGAAAGGGGAAAGCAAAGAAAACCCCTTGTGACATTATGAATGAGGCATGAAAATCCTAAGAAGGAAGAGAGAGAGAGATAGAGAGCAATGCTCATACAATAATTGAGAAGAGGAAGAAACCTCATTGTTAAATGAGAGAAGAGGGTCATCTCTTAAATAGAGATGAGAGAGAGGAGTTAGAATGTAACTCCCATGTCTATGAATGCCACCATTCATATTTGTGTGAGGCCAAGTGTGAGATTCCTCTTAAGGAGGAATAATCTAAAATTAGAAATTACAATACATATTTATCCTCACATATTCCACTAGATGACAAAATAAGATGTAGTGGAAAAAGGACAAAAAAGAAATATATTAGGATACCTTGGCTTATATCCTAATATATTATAATAATAAATAAAGGAGGTCTAACCTTGGTTTATAAATACACCAAGGAAAGATTACAACTTCTAACAAACTTATATATGGTCTCACATGTTTCCAATTGGAAATGTCTATTAAATTCATGTTTTATACTAGTTAGTAACCAATTACTAAAGAAATACAATTATTTTAGAAAACTAACATTTCAATAAATCTTAATATTTGTTATAATATTTTTTTAATAACATAAAAACACCATTTTATAGATCTCAAACTCAAGAATATTCTCATATATAGTTCATAGTATAAAAATTAGATATAGTATATTATAATTAAAAAATTCTACAAGTATTTATTTTAACACTCGAGAAGATGTCAATTTTGAGAAAGAAAAAAATACTAAATTATATTTGAAAAATTTAAAAATTATATGACATTCTAGAGGAGAGAGTCTTCTTCTAGAATCTATTAATTTTCTTTTGGTTAGAATAGATTTATTTTTGAAAAATATGGTGGGAGATGAAAACAATCAATTTGAATAAGTTGAAATTTGAATCATTATAAAAGAGAAAATATACTTCTAAAGCCATTTTTATTTTTGATTGTTCTAGGTACATATGTTATCTATAACATAATCTAAGATCGTGGGGAAATAAGTTTATTTCCATGTAGTTTTGTGGTGGGAACTAGACCCCTAATTTCCAGCATTTTTCAGCAACTAAAGGTTATCTTTAAAAAATAGGAAAATATATAATTTATTATTCCAAATAATTATTTAAAATTATAATCCTAAAATTCATCATTTCTACAAATTTCATTAGTTTACTTCATTTTCAAATTCTAAATAATAATGATAGTTTTATGTCATTGAAGGTGAACATCTATACTTTTGTTAGCCTTTTCCTTTGTAAAAGGGTGACACGGGTTTGTGCTTTTACCCATAAAGTTTATTGTTATCCACAAGTTATGAATTATGTTGTGGGTGGAGTAAGAAAGCATCTTCTATCTATGGTGGTTTATTTTCCTTTTGATGTAACTACCTTTCAGTGAGATTGATGTGGATATCTTTATCCAATCACAATGATGCCCTAACTTTTAATCCATCAAGCACTTTAGGGATGATAATGGTTGGTGTCCTTTACCTATTCAACTTATCTGCTACTCATTTATAGGTAGATGCATGCACAGATTACAAAGATAGGTTATTTTGTCACTATTTCTCACCTTTTCTTTGTCCTTTACCAACTTTCAAATACTTCTATGATGGATATCTTTGCATAGACATGTCTCCAATAAATTGTTCACTTTCATCTGCTCTAATTATATATGTTGGTGTCACATATATTTGAATTGATATTTTTTTAATATTTAACACTATGACTTCATTCATATTTTTTAGACATGATCAAAATATCAATGTAAATGTTTGCATCTCCAAGGCATCTTCAAAAAAATCATATATAGTCTAATACATATTTACAGGAGTAAATGTAACTTCTATTAAAAAATGTCATTGCAAAATGTGGACTCCATCCAATGCATCAAACAATTCCAAAGCCTAGAGAATATAACACACCTCTGCTAAGGAATGCAATGCAGCTTTTTTTTGCATGATTGATTTAATGAAAGTAGAGATATATGACCAAAACCTACTCTGATACCATGTTAGTGAAATAGGATTGATTAATATATTCTATAACTTGTAATAGCACTTGTGAATATTTTATGTGTTTTTCAAGTTACTATATGAATGAATATATATGTGATATAAAGAGGCATGTCTCTTGAAGATACATGTCTCTTTAATATATCAACTAACATTAGTTGTAGTTATAACACAAGCAATATACCATCAATATATAGCATTCTTAATATAAGTTAATTATTCCATATATAATATTTGTCACATATTATTTATCTATCTCATATATATAATATAATTTATTTGATAGAATTATAACATTAACATAATCAACCACTTTATAATGCACAATCAAGCAACAATGCAAATGTACTAGAATATATTTTGAAGCTTACTAGATTAACAAAGACCCTGTCGTATTTAAAAGGAATGTTTTTGTGCAATTAACTTTAAAATACCCTTGTTGGATTAATACCACTAGAAAATAAAACTCTCAAATAATAAAAGATATATAAATATAACAAATTTGGGTTAATGTTTAGAAGGGACATCAGAAATTACAGTAACCTATCACAGAATAACAACAAAATCACTGCTACACTAGTAGGATAAAATGTGATCCAGCACCAAAGAAACAAAAAATAAATTTGTATCAACTCATTTGATGTCAAATGGGCATGATCTTTTCAAGAGGGCAAACAAGTAACAAGAATGAAATCTTGAATAACATTACCCTCCAGGTTGTTTCAGGAGAGCAAACAAGAAAAAAGATGTGAAGGGATGAATATCATTACCTACCATATTTGATAATCTGAGTATTGTCCAAGGGGGTCAATGTTTCTTCTTACTATTCTCTCAAAAATAATTGGCTCTTGTGGTATGATTCCAAATTGAGATCGCACATCATGAAGGCCCAACTTAGTAATGTCCACTTGATCAACAATTATTGATCCTGTAGCATGCTCAACAAGCCAAAACATAGCTTGAATGGGAGTTGATTTCCCACTTTAAATTTGGCCTAAAATTCCAATCTTTCCCCTCCTCTAATATTCATATTTATGCCTTTCAATACTAGGGGAGTATTTGGACGATAATGAACCTATGACAATAGGAAAATATTGGCCCATTTTATACAATTTACAACAGAAAGACTAATCTTAGCTTATATCATTCTTTTTCTTTTGAGACTAAATGTATGGTGTCTTCATCAAGCTAAAAGATGCTACTTCATAGAGTATTATATCTTCAACAACATACCTGCAGCTCCTTCAATTCAAAATTTCCTTCAAATGGCCAATTAGGATATGCCACACTCTCTGGAACTACCCATGATGCCTCTAATGGAATATTTGTGAACTATCTAATCCTTTTAATAGCAACCATCTTATTTTCAACCAAACAAGAAACCCAAATAGACCAAAATAACATTGAACTGAGAGACAAACCATATGACATAGATAATTTGACAAGTTCTGCATTTCAAGCAAATTAAGATAATCATCACCATTGGTTGAAATTGCTATCACTATTAGGTATTGAAAAGTAATGGAAGTGACTAAAAATCCTTCATGCATTTTATTAGGTTGGAGAATCAAAATGTTTGGGACTATATTTTAATAATGATAGTTTTAGTCTCCAACATAGCAAGGTTAACTCAACTTTTGAATCATTTTTTCAAGGGAAGCAACCCAAATAGATGTTCCATGGTAGGACTACATACTAAAGCTATGAAAATAAACATCATGAAAAAATTGATTGCTAGGATGGAAAGGTAATGTCATTCCCAATTTCAAGCATGCTATAAAGACTCTGGCAACATGAAAATCATGCATACCCTATGGGAGTTCACTTCCACAAGTTTTCCACTCAAAGTTTCTTGTCATGTTTTCCATCAGGAATCCTTATTATCCTAAATAAGGGTGCACCAAACTTGATACCCAACACATTAGACACCCATGTCCACACAAAATGATACCTCTAGCACATGCAACAAATGCACAAAGCTCTATATTTGTCAATATATTTTTGAGTGCAACTATCTAGCAGGATAGAGCTTTGTGCATTTATTACATATACAATACTCTCACATAGTTAGAATGCATTCAAATTGTATCCTTGTTAGAAAACCCCAATTTTTTTGCAAACATATAAACATATATGCTTTATGACGTAGAGATAATAAATCATAATACACCCTTGCTTCATTCTAACATCATTCATAATACAATGAGATGTTCTCTAAAACTACATTAAACTTCAGAAACCTTGGTGCATGGTGCTTTATAACACCATTTAGTGAATCCAAGATGTCCCAAAATTTCAAAAGACCCCAAACAAGAGAAATACAAAGTTCCTATGAATCCCATAGGGAAGCATTTTTTCTATTTTTAGTTTTAATTTCCATCAAAGCATTAGAATTTCAAGCATATCAAATCAATAACACAAAACTAAATAGCTAAAAATCAACATTAATAGGTGTAGGAAAATTTCCCCCATGATAATGTTATCACAGCAACTAACAAAAGAGTATCTAATGATTATAACCTTAAAAAGTTAAACAAAATATAGAATACTCAAAAAATCTTAAATAGGGTAAGATGAGTATACAAACCTTCTCTTTTATATCTAAATCAGGCACTATTGTGAGATCTACCCTTGCTTTTAGAAATTATTTATTAGCTTGAAAAGTAACTGGAGCCAAATTAGATTGCAACTATTCTTTTGCTAAGTTGACCACCAAGAAAATCGACTTCTTACATAGCCTCATATCATTGCTAACATTTCTCATGATAGCCTATCAACCAAGAAAGTAACTCACAATGCAATCTCATTTATTTGCAAATTTAAGCATAAAGAGTGAAGGAAAACTTCAAAATTGTTATTTTTTACCTGAATCATATAAGCTCCACCTTAAGAGTAAAATATTGCCTACCCATTTAGATTGTTTCTAATTATAGCTAAAACTACATAAAGAGCTTTAACTACTTCTTCAAAAAAGCTTGAGTTCACTAGCTAAATTAATTTGGATAAGGCCTTTAGCTCAAGTATCTAAAATAAATTTAAATTTCTTAGCTAAATCTTTAGAGAATAGATGCAACAAATATAAATTGAAGATATAAAATATTCAAAGAATGATTCCCTTTTCAGACTGACTTCTTTAAAATATCCAGAAAAACCAACAAGATCAATCACTGAAGTTCTTGACTACAACATCATTAACATCATTAAAATTAAGGAGAAGGAAACTAAAATAATACTTGTTTTTTAACAATGGGATTATTATGACTAGATTTTCTAAGAACCCATGCAGCAATTTTTCGTAGTTCTTGTTCTTCTCTATTGAGTTCTTCAATAACAATAGTAAGGCCCCCAAGTTTATTCAAATCTGCATAGACAAGAAACAACATGTAGGAATCCAAAAAGCTAAATTATATAGTTCAATCTTACCTCAAGACTATTTATAGTGGCTTGAATGAACAAGAATTAAGTAACTTCAAATTAGGATTCACAAATATCCAAAACCCATCAACAAGAGAGGAGGAAAAACACAATTTATAGTCTAACAAAACAATATGCCTCAAGGTTTATTTGTTCCAAGATTATCCATATCATTTATCTTGAAGAAAAAGATAAAAAATAATATGACATAAATGTAAAGTTAAACATGGTCAATGATATCACTAACAATTGATCAAAAAAGAATTATGCTCACAACTATTTTCAGATCATAAAAAGTTTCCATTCCTGTTGTTTTAGAGAGGATAGTTTGGATTAACAAATATGTTGTATGTTCTCCTCTCAAACAAGCTGCAATAGACAAGAGATGTTCTGAGAAAAATTCTACATGGTAACATATGTGGAGATTGAAAGAGTTTCCTCCATTAGGCCAATCATAGATCAGATCATTAGACATTGATTCCTTTTTATGGCAATCAAGGATCAAATCATCACAATCCAAGGAATCCACTCATTGCTGCAAAAGTAAACTAAAAATGTATCATACTTCTATGTTGAATCTACTTTTAGAATCCTATGAAACCTATCTCTCTTTTGTGGGTACTTATGCAAAAAAAATTCTCATGACCAGTTCCAGCATTCTATTCACATTTGCTTTTATGGTTTTAAGACCCATTGAAATATCTTGTCTAAGTTGGGTGTACTTTTTTAGTCCCACTAAAATATTTTGGTCATTTTTTGATAGTACTATGAATTTTTTCATTGTAACAACATAGAGAATTTCATAATTTGAAAGAGAAATTTTTAATCTAGCTTACCTCATTTTTAAGTCTCTCATCTCTTAAGAATTCAAATAGTCGATCTGGAGAAATAGGAAGCCATATAGATGTTGATGCACTAAGAATCACACCTGTAAGCTCTCTAGGACTATCAAAATTCTTCCTTGTCATTAAATGGATACCATCCTCACCATTACCATTCCCATTACCATGAGAAATTTTATTCCAAGAGTGTCTACTAGATGCACTCACTCCACCATAGAATTTATTTTCCATCCTCTCAGCAAGTTTCATCATGCTCATGTGGTTGTTGGGTGTTGTAACAACTATCATTAGCAAGAAAAGAGGGGGAAAAAGCACGTGTAAGGAAAATAATTTGTTCTAGATTAAGTATATTTAGTGTTTGTTCTTCCCAAGGGAAAGACTACACTTGAGACTACCCAATCAAGGTAGCCTATAAGAAAAGTTTTCCATCATGAGGTTAAATCTTTATTGTACTTTTTGAATGATATCCCATAGTTTAGGAGCCAAAGTTTAAAACTTATAGCCTTGTACATGTACAATAGATCATTCATAAGTGTTTGTAACAAAAGTGGAAGAGATTTAAATCCTCCATAAAATAATAAGGATTTAGTTGTAATTTTCACTTGCGTTAAGACCTAACTTCTGTATTACAATGTTACAATCACAGTCTAAAACCCACCAAAAGGTGACAAAGTACATTTCTCTGAAGGATATAAGGTTTATGAAATATTTCTTTTTCAAGTCATAGCTTAACCAACATGAATCTTGTGGATACTAGAGATCATGAGAGAGCAAGAGAGTTTTTACTCTTTCTCTTATATTGTTCAACATAAGGGCTTTCAAACAAATGAGGGCATTGTGGACCAACTTTATATTATTTCCAGTTCTTCTGGATAGGAAACCATATATATAACAAAGTTGCTATGTTAATATTGTTTTCAACCCCTATTGTATCTTTTATATTCATGTTTTTTCCCATGTGAAGTGGTCAGCCCAGCAGATTTAAAAGGTTGGAGATAGAGTATCAGGGATCATCACATCTTAGAGCTGATTTTATTTTCATAGTGGTACATGAAATGAGTTCATTATAATAGTATTGATATATTCCATGGTCAAATTGGCTATGGGAACATTTTTTACCAAAATTTGAAATGCAATAGTTGTGAGAGACCCTCCCACGGGAGGGTTTCTATGAGGCCTACATTTAGGTCCATCTGGAAGTATAATTATGTGAACAAAATGGAAGCAATAGATTATAACTAAAACAAAAAAACTATGTGATCAAAATGGAAATTATTTCTAGCTAGAATAACATTATTAGACACTTATTGGATTTACAGGTATAAAATTTCATCAAGAAATATGCCCATAGTATCTTGTATATGAAACATAAATTGTGAATAGATGACCATTTAAGGACTTGCAATTAAAAATAAAGGAATAGAATTGGTAGCTAATATGCTACCCTTGCCAGGGAAATAAAATCAACTCTCACCCTCAATCTCAACATCAAATTTATTGATATTTAAAATAATTTAAAACTAGTATGTGATGAGTGTAATGATTTTCAACCTTTGAGCACCTCTCAATTTTGGCTATATATGAACAAAGACATCAAAAATAGCATAACAAAACAAATACATAAAAAATGCCATGAAAAAAGTAACTTCTCAAGTGGCAACTTGCAGCTTCTTCCATATTTGGCCTACCTTTAGAGTTCAAACCTAGATAAATAGGTGGCAAGACACAGAAGCCCCACAAGAGACAATTACTGGATATTCCTTAGCTATCTTAAGGAATGCATAGTTCTCTTTATGGTAGATAATTCTACATAACTAATAGCTTGGAGGATAAATTCCTCACCTTCAGCTCTAGTATGGATACAACTATTAACACTACATCAAAAATTAAGATGTTATGTAGTACAATTGCACAAAGACTCTTAAAATGGGACATTTCTAATGCATACAAATGTTAAATCTACATGGTCATCTTCTTAGAAACTTTCTTATAATGTAGCAAAAAAATTATAAAATCAGAGTATTTTCTACCCACACAACCACGTTCCAAGCTTTAAGGAAAAATAGAAAACAAGAATCAAAGATATCAAAATTGTTCATCTCAATGAAAAATATCAGTGAAAAGGATAATAGGAATGTAATTAAAGAGAGAGAAAATATTAACAGACTTTAAAAAAAAGGTTATGGTACACCCATTATGATGAAATAGTGTGAGAAGTCTATAAGAAAACTTTTCCCATAGTATTCCTTGTGAGAAATAGAATGCTAATCTCTAAGTAGGGATTTTGTAATTATCATATGTTACACAATAGCTAGTATAACGTTCATTCAAAAGAGAAACATGTATGATATAAATAGCAAGAAGATCAATCAATCAATAGAGTCAATAAACCGCAATCCCTCGTCAATACTATGAGCTCAAATTTAGTAGATCCCACAAATCTAATCCCATCTATTGCTTTCTATGGATGTCTAAAATATTAACCTGTAGAAAACTTTATAATCCTAAGGAATCAGTAGGTTTATCATTTTTCTTAAGCTAGTAAAATATCCTAAACCTCATAGGATTGAAATTTAGTTTCAAACACTTTCAAGGAATGCAATGTTGCATTGAGCCAAAATATAAATGACCACAAATAGCCTAGCAATAATCTTCAAAAGTTTGGGTAAGTTCAAAGTGGTGAAAGTGTAGCTGAAACAAATTACAATTTAGAAAAGATTAGAAGACATAAATTTACAAAACTACACTGGACCATGGAAATAAAGCATGAAAATAATAAAGCACAATAGGATTCATATATGATCTTGACAAAAGCTTTACTTGAATAACTTTCAAGAAATGCAATGCTTCTTAACAACTCTTAAGATAAAAAATTGATTTAAATAACTTTTAAGAAATGCAATGCTTCATGGAGCCAAGTGAGAAATGCATGTTAATAGCCTAGTAACTAACTTTAAAAGTTTAGTAGAGGTCAAAGTTTCGGCAAATCTAGCTCTCAACTATAATTTTGCATTTTTAAGTTCTAAGGATTTTATATTTCTTGCAATTTACCTAATGGAAAAAAAATTAGTTCTTGATTATTATGAAGATAGATTCATATTATTTCATAGGTTTTTCATTTCATATTGAGTGGTTGAGTATTCTGAGAGGAATCTGATTCGCTAGGCAGACTGAACATACATATTTCTTGATTTTTTTGTGATAATAAAAAATGGTCTCTATAAAATGGGAACAACTCTTTATTTCACCATTGGATCTTTATTAATGTTGGATATGTTGTTTTAAATCAACTTACCTATGGTTTCACCAAAACAATTTTGGTAATATTATTGTCAGTGAAAGTTATAGATGACAAGGTGGAGTGCTATAAAAATTGTCAAAACTAGGATAGTTATAAAGATTATAAACTCTTATTTATTCTATTTTGGATTTTGGACTATGAATTATCTAAGAATTTAGCAAATGATCTTCATTGATTTGGAAAGTACTAAGGTTTTTATAATTATATGTTTTTAGATGTAACAGAGGATTTACTAATGTCAATATTCCATTATGTGGCCATATTAACATACTAAATAAGGGTTGCGACCTTCTATTCTTTGTCTAGATTGTGGAATCTCCAACATTTTACCACAGGCTTGACATATCTTAAAAGCTATAAGATATATGATATTATTAATTTTTGGGGTTCTTCTGAGGTGAAAATGGCTATAAAATCTTCATCTTTACATTGAATCCACTAGTACAAAAACAACAATATGTGACTAAAAAAACCTCGAGACGAAGGAAGATCAAGGCAACACATCATTTTGTCCCATACACTTCACTCGAATATATATGTGACTAAAATCAGTAAAGTGACTAATAGTAGTTAATATCTAGTCATTTATACCACCACTAAATATACTACTAAGTGATTTTAGTCACTGATTTTGATCTGTGACTAAAATATACTACTAAATATAATATTAAATTAGTAGTATATTTATTGGTGTTATAAATGACTAGATATTAACTACTATTAGTCATTTGACTAATTTTTAGTAGTATATTAAGTAGTATATTTTAGTCACGAATCAAAATCAATGACTAAAATCTCTTAGTAGTATATTTAGTAGTGTTATAAATGACTGGATATTAACTACTGTTAGTTACTTGACTGATTTAAGTCACTATTTTCAATCATTGATTTAGTCACACATTTAGTCATATAATTAATAGTATATTTAATCACATATTTAGTCATAAATTTGAAAATTAATTTAGTCATATATTTGATTTTATATATAGTGATCTATTTGGTCACATAATTAGCATATTTAGTAGCTTATTTAGTAGTATATTTAGTTATAATAGGGCATGATGGAATTGAACCACCATCCTCCTACTTTAAAAGCAAGTGCTCTTCCATTGAGCTAAAACCCTTTGAAGAATAATCATACAATGTGTATAGCATTGTATGAGTACATTTTATAGCATACCTAGTAGTATATTTAGCTATAATAGGTCATGTATAGCATTAGGAATTCTAGAGCTAGATGACTTGAAGTTGTTTTCAATCCTATCTTTCATTATATCAAGTATTGCAAGTAGTACATTAGAATTTGTGCCTTTCTCATATCGTTAGCTTGTAATATCTACGTAGTCAAGTACTTGCATTTAGGTAAAACATTTCTCTTACACTTATGATTTTAAGTATTGCCTCAAATTTTGATGTAACACCACCAAGGTCATCCATCAAACATGTAGTTATAGCTGCAAATTCTGCATCCACCCTTTGACCATGTAGTTACACAAAATAAATGCTTATTTTTTAAGGAAAGAACAGATGAAAAAAATTGATTATAAAGTATTTTTCATTTCAAAATAAAATGGTGACCACTAAGATCACATGACATTGCACATAGATAAGGTACAAAAGATTTTATTTTCAAGATTAATAGTAGCCAAAAGGAAGTAAGTGAAAATTTACAAGAACACTAAAACAATAGTTACTTATATAGAAAAATTCAAAAAAATTCTTGAAGCCACATCAACAAGCACAAATAAGCATGCAAAGTGTTCCATAGGCATGAATAATATTTCTATTGTTAAAATAAATTATCTTTAAAAATTGGACAGCTAATTTCACCCGCATTCTTTAGAGGTGACAACTTGTAAGATTCCATGTCAAAGAGGCTAAGGGGGTTTTATACATTATTGAAAACTTAGTTGCTCTATTTTGTTGGTTAACACAAAGGTTAAAAGAAAAATTTATATCAAATTTTTAAGTACTAAATTACTGTTATATTTTACTGTTATGGTCCACATAGAACATCATATAAAAGGAAACTCATAGTTGATAATTAAGGTTGAACAAGATACTGAGGTTATTGTAGTTGAGGTTGATGTTTTTGTTGGGTCTGCTATAGTTGTGGTTGTTGTTGTACATTGGACTATTGCATCTGAGGCTATTGTTGTTGTTGGGGTTGCAGCATTTGAGGCCTTTGTTGTTGATTAGGTTGTTGTAGTTCTGGCTGAGGATGTGGTAGTTTCTTTTGTTGCTCAAATTTTTTCAGCATGACTACTTGTTGCAAGAGAACATAAATTAGAAACCATAAGAAACTGTATCATATTTTTCTTCAAATGATAGCATTTTAACTGAAAAGAGTGGCCTCTACTAAGAAAGTTTCATAATCTGAATGTCCAACATTAATCATAAATTTTCAAGTGAAGCTAGTAAGATTGAATAACAGAATGTTTCTCCAAACCTTGCTTTCACCTATCACACTATTATAATAATACTTGTATCCCTCTAGAGAAGTATGCCATGTCCAAACACAAGTTAGGGGTGCAGAACTAGGGGCACTAACTGGTGCAATAGCTGCAATAGTCTTGGTTTTAGCAGACATAGAAAGTGCACTAGCGTAGCTAATTGTCACAATTCCTTGCAACTATGCTGAGAATGTACATGGCTTTATCAACAACATATAACAATGTTAATATTATACCACATTAACAATCCTAAATAAATCAACAACTAATTCATAAATGTATTACTTACTTGTTGTAGTCTAGATTATTTTGTTGGAGCCACTTGATAATAACCCTAAAAAATGAAAATTGTGAATAAGTATTCCTATGATATTTCACATTCACTGAACTAGTTTGAGTCATTACATTTATTAAGAATGTTTATCCTGCACTTTCTTTTGCTAAGGGCATATCAAGAGTGGTTGTTGTTGGGATTGAGTTGAAGCCTACACTAAAGGTGCTAATACCAGAGGCAACTGGATCTACTATTAAAATGAGAGGTGTTTTTGGGGTTGAACATTACTTTGCATAGAAGGCACCTACTATTGTAATAGTTGACTAGAGGGCTACTATTGTGATAGTTGCTACATCAGTTGTTGTGATAGTTGTTGAGCTTGCAAAGGAATCTGCTAAAGAGAGGAAGCAATATTTGGCTAGATTAGAGACTGAGAAACATTAAACTATCCATATTGAGATGGTTGTTGTGAATCTAGTGTATGGCCAAATGGGGCTTGTTGAACATGTTGTTGTGAACATTGTAACTATTGACCATACAATTGCAAAGACTATTGGGCTTGTGGTTGTGAGTGTTGTTGCACCTATTGATGATTTTTTGTAAATATGGTTGGGCCTACATTTGTAATTAAGATTGTGTTAGTTGTTGGCTATGTAGTTGAGAGTATTGCACATGTTGACCATATTGTTGCAAATTCAATAATTGCTGCAATTTTTGCAACTATGAATGAGATTGTGTGGATTGATGTTGATTTTGGAATAGTGGCTACAACTATTGTTGCATTTAGTGTGTTTGTTGTATAGGTGGTAACCAACCTTGAACTTGAGTTTGATGCTACAAAGAAGATGAATTATAGCCTTGTCAAGGACAACATCCAAAACATCACTAAATATCATTAAAAAAATACTATCCAAACCATTTCTATAGGCAACCAAAAAATGCAAATCCTTGTCAAAACTTATCAAATTAAAATATATCATATCGACTGGTCGATACAAAAAGAAAAACAAAAATCTAAAAAAGTACCTATTGTGGAGAAGGGGCAGACACCCCTACAAAGCCTCCTACTAGAGAAAACACATGAAGAGGCCCTCCAACAGGGCCATTTACTGAAATCTGGGGGCCACCGATAGATCCAACCTGTACATCACACTTGATGTCTATATTAAAAAATGATACAACTCTCTTTAAAAAGATTACTAGAAACTCCCAAATGTTTACAATATATATAAATAATATAATAAACAAAGTAATACTTGAATGGCCTTACCAGTGGTGAATGTTCTCCTACAAGTCATGATCTTCCACTAGGAGTTGATGGCCTGCCATATGGATTTTATCCAACTTGTGGGGATGATATTCTCATATTTACTACACTCATGGGCTGCCAATTTGTAGGTGCACCCTGTCCTCTTGTGTTGCCTCCACAACTCACAATAGGCCTACATGAGCAGCACAAATGATTCTACTAAATACATTATTTGAAGCCTCCAACTCAAACACATTAAATTATTGATGACTTATGTGGATCCAAATGGGCTATGTTAGTTAGCACCAAAGCCTAGTCCTCTAAACATAGGGCCATTCCTAGATAATATAACAAGAAAATTAACACCTAAAATAAGTTGCAAATACACTAGTATTCAAGATACATATTGAGGTAACATGTTTTAGGTGACAAGATAAATAGAAGTTTGAACCTTACATCTCCAACTTTGGGTCTTTTAGGCTTTGCAAACCATACAGTCAAAGGTTGATTGCATCCCTAAAAAAATACATTTTTGTAAGGCTAAAATGTACTTTACATTTGAGAACTATATCAAAAATAAGCACCCACTGGAGGAAATATTAGAAATTGAAAACACAATGTTTGCCTTCATTGTGAAAGCTCCATGTAATTTCTTAATAGCTACCACATCCATTTATCTAGTTAATAAATGCACATCCTGCACAGGTAATTTAATAGTTAACAAAGACAATATCAACCCTAAAACATTTTTATGAATCAAACTATTAAAAATAGTAAAAGTTTCCCCGCTCATAAAATATCTATCTATTAAAAAAGTAAAGGATTCTCTAAGTATCAGCACTAAACTACCATTCCTAATATTTTATAATTTCAATTATCCACATTGCTCATTGACCAATGCATTCAGTACTTGTGAAAGACTTTATAAAGATTACCACTACCATATAGGCCTCAAGAATTAGAAAAGGAACCATAATATTATTGGCCAATTCAACATAATATAAAAAGAACTAGCAATAATGAGTAGGCAATAAACTCCAATGGTATATAACAATTAAAGGTTGATAATACATCATCCTTAGCTTAGTTGATCATTTTTTACGAAGGACCAATTTAGAATTTTCACAAGACTAGTAAGCATTCCCTTCATTGGGTAGTTAGTAAGGCTTTGGGCATACTTTGACCAAAATATAGTCACTGGCTTTGGATGGTTGACCTCACCATAGATAATTGGGTTTTTAACATAATAAGATTAGCATGAGATGAGGATGCATATGTAGGGAAGCAATATGCACTAGATGGTACCATCATGAAGATGTTGTTAATATGAAACCAATTTAATAATAGGTACAATCTTTGATGAGATTAGATCACAAGTTTGAGTAGAGATTATGACCTCCTTTTAAGTGTCGTAACACCTCCACATGAGAATGGGATATCAGACATCACTTTCTTCTTTTGACCTTCTATGTAGTTAGTGTCAATAATGCTTATCTACTTGGCAAGCTCAATTGCAAATATCCCATCAAATACAAAATTTGGGTTTCCAATAAAGCTCATCTCCAAAAATATGGAGCTAGATCATTGTATAATGAGCCCTAAAGAAATAGTCAACTATCATGTTTTGATCCAATGCATTTATTTGTTCTATTGAAAGTTGGTTAAGGTCTTTCATTATTCAAGTTGGCTACATTGGAGGTCTGAGAAAGTTGTGTTAGCTCAAAAATTTGAGGATTTGGATTGGACATGGATTTTGGGCTTTAGTAGAAACATGGGAGCAAAAGCTTTATCACACATGAACAAGCATAATGAAAAGTGAGAATGGTGGAGCTTTTGATATAGAATGAAATGAGCAAGAAATGCATAAAAAGTTTTGAATCAGAAATTGCATCAGCAAAATACTAGTATAGAAATTAATCCTTTTGGGTGACTTTCATCTTGTTCAAAGTAGCAAGCTTAAATTCATGCATTTTTTTCCATTATCAATACCAAACATGAAAGCAAGAAAAATTTGTTATCCTAGATATCATTATGTAAGGATAGTAAGGAGGACTGTGTGTTGCTACAAATGCAACTTCTTATAGACAAAGTCCAACTGACTTGTCTTAGTATCTCATGTATTCTTAATGTTCTTAACCCCTTATAACCTCTTCCTAACTCTACAAGATGAAAATTGTCTATATGTGACATGGTTGGGGAAGTAGGTACAAGCTATCAAGCAAGACGGGTTGGAAATGGGTTTAGGAAGACCTTTCATGTCTCATCTCCTATGGTAGACATCCACTTTATGGCATGGTGTAGAAATGGCTTTAGATGGACCCATCACATCTCATCCCCCAATGTATTTATCAATATAATTCAGTTTGACCCATCCTAATCATTAACTATATGGATGTATGTATACATCTTTCATGTTGTAATTATAGGATCAAATCATATTGTAATTGAATCTTCCTAGCCTTGTTAGAATAGATCAAATCATTGTGCTTGATAGAAATGTAACTCAAAATATCAAAAATGCTAGAAAACCTCGAAGCACAAGCTAAACCAAGGTATTGCTCCATAAATAAATAAAGAAGCCAACATAACAGAAGCCTATAAAGATTAAGCCTAATCCAAAGTCAAATTCTAACAAAGTAGCACCAGTTAAAAATATGTTAGAACAAGAAAAACTATACACATTTGTATTTATCAATTTATATTTTTTATACTCTAGAACACTTTTGGCCTAGATTTGGAGGTCAACCCATGTTTAAAAACTTAAGCGGGGAATGGAGTTAACTACATGTGATGATGAATTGCTCTGTGCTCTTAAATTTTTGTAGAAGATAGCTATGAGGGTATCACTAATAGGCCTAGTTACAATGGTACAAGATAGGTTGAGATAAGAAAGAAATAACTAAGTATTCCTGGCCATGTGAGTGACTTGATGAAAACAAATTTCTCTATTGAGAATGATACTTGAAACTAAGCTTTATATCTAAACATATGTAAAACTATAATGATTCTGTAAAGCCAATCCATATCTTTAAGGTTAAATTTTAATCCATAGTACTATTAATAACAAAAAATTTAGTACCTAATCTATCCCAAATATCTCATAGTAAATCCTCATAAATTTTAATGTAAATAAATGAAAGGAAGATCATTGGATTGTTCATTTCAGCATCAGAGGGATTGCATAAAAGCTCATGTTAATATCTAAAAATTAACCTATCTTATTTCACAATATAGTATTCACCCCTTAGTTTCCATTTATATGAAATACTAGCTTTATGCTATGTTTGTCTAATCAATGTTTTCCATTAATCAATTTGGTGATTCTCTGAATGGAGGGTTTTAGAGAAATTCTATGGATAATTATTTGTGGTGACTTGTGTAGGTAGTTCTTGATAGATGATTTGATCTAGTATGAGTTCTTATCTAATCTAAAATTGGATGATACATAGTCTAGAATGAGTTTTGTTTAAATTTATAAGTCATTTCAATATTGAACTAACGTATTTAGTTTCCCCCAACACTTGAAGCCATTCATTATTATCAATTAATAAGGTGTTACTACTCACCTAACTAAAGTTATCCAACAAGCTTTTAATGTAGGTAATGTTCAAATTTTATCCATCATTGAGCACCAAACTTCGCATGTAATCCTATGATCAATGAGAGGCATCTACTCATGTAACATGGAAAAAGTAAACTTTTTCCTTGTTATCAATTTTAGATTTCACCAAATCTTCTAGTTTTCTAGCCTCTGCCAAACTTTTATCTCCTACTATCATCAACAAAGTGTAAGGGAACATGGCCTTGAAGTTGAAGGTGAATTTAATACCAAAGAGTTTTATATATGAGGTAAAATTTTGAACGAATCTCCCTAATGATCTAGCTCAGTTAATGAACAAGTATGTTTAAGGATTATCTTTGGGTTCTCACTCCTGAACAAATGAAAGAAACCTGGTGAAACTTCATTTTTTGACACAAGAAAGGTTTAGGTGATTGTGCCACTCCATATTAATGTAGAAGGAAGTGTGGTGGTCTTCAAAACACAATGAGCGTTTAAAATTTTAGAGGTTTAGGCACTCTAGCCTATCAACAACCTCTAATTTTTAAAGAACCTAACTTGTCAAGGCTTCCACAATACTAATGGATTTGGTTTCCTAGGCTTCAAACCACTTAGAATCAAGGGATTCTAAGACTCTATTTTGATTTACATGCTTCCAATGCACAAAGTTCTTTCAAACTATTCCAAAGGCCTAATAGGTTGTCTAATAACCCTGCAACAGACTTAGGATGGTAATAACTTTGTCTTCCCAAAAAACACTTGACAAGATGATAAAATTTCGAGACACCCTTTTCAGAGTTCTATAACATATCAAAGAATTTCATATGGTTGTTTTGGATCAATACACCTAACCATGACTAACCCCCTATTTTGAATGCATGAAAATGACCAAATTTTGAAAGGAACTATCAACTAATGACCTCCTATCAACCCCAACTCCTTGATAGTGTCTATTTATTCCTTAAAATGGCCAAATCCAAAAGGAATTAGACTCCAGTGCTTGGCAATTACAAAACTCCCAAATTTTGTCTTCAAACCCTTATTATCTAGGGCTTTCTCAATCACCCAATTTTACATACTTTTGAAAGAAATTGATGATGGATTCACCATAAAATTCACATTGTACAATATTCCCAATCACAAAATATACCCCTTGTTTGGCTAGATTAGCCATTGCTATACTTAGGTATCCAATTTAAATGCCTTCATCTTTGTTCTTGAACTATAATCACCTAAATCCCACTTGGATCTGCATATGCCTAGTTAAAAATCTATAATACAAGTTAGAATTAACATTCCATGAATATTAGGCCTTTATATTCATGGATTTATTTCCATTATTCTAAGTTCCTACTACAATAATAGTAACAATTAAACAAAATTACTAGTTGACAACTCGGAACAACAAATTCACTAAAATGTTAGAAACTTCATCTGATAGCAAATAAATTGGTTGAGAAGACCCTATCAATGCATATGGACAACAAACCAATCAATTTGAGATTCAAAGTGCAATCAAATTGCAAAAAATAGAAAGGTTTGTATTGTTGTTCATTCACTAGTACAATCAAATGATAGAAAGAAAGATTGTAATACAACCTAACAATCAATTCCTTGAGTCTGTAAGTTTAAATTCATAGTGTTGTCAATAGAATTTCTTATCAAATAATAGAAAAGAAAGAATGGAATATAGCCTAACAATTAGTACCTTATGTTGATCTCAGATTGGTTTTGACAATTGAGTGTCAACACACTTAAGTCATTTACTAAGTTCATGTCAAACTAGTAATACATGTCAAGTATGATATGTAAATACAAGACTATGCCAAGTTGAAATGAGCTCTAAGTCACTCATTTGTCCTCACTCAAGTGCCAAGCAGACAATACATGCTGAGTGATTCAAGTGTCGAGCAAATTGTAAATGTTGAGCAGTTTAGGTATTGAGTCAAAAACAAAATTATAGTATGTTCCCAGCATCAATAACTTCAAGTGTTCAACATCACAGATTGGACATATTTGTTTGTGATTGCACAAACAACTATGTAAACCATTTTTAAGCCAACCTAAGGATAGAATATGATCTTTTGAAGATAATGACAAATTTGTATGCCCATTCCCTATGCAATTACATGCAACCAATCAGAAAAAGGGAAGGATTAAGCAACAAAAAAGATGAATCTCAGCTATAGATTCATACCTAACCCTAAGTCTTCTAGTCTTCTTAAGGAGGAAGAAACTCTAAACTTCATAATGAGTGTGTAAGGAATTTAAGGAGGAGAATAGTGAAGTTTGCATGCAAAAAATAGAGCATTCATGGAGACTTGGAAGACATAGAAAGTGAATTGTAGGATCAGTTTGAGAAGAACAAAGGATAGAGGATACAAAATTGACATATCAAATCAGAGAGGATCAAGAAGGACATAGTACATATTTTATCTTTAATCAAGCTACCAGAGCTAATTGTGTGTGTCATCCCCACCCCAATTTTACCTTCACTTTGGAGGGTTTATGGGTAATCATATCAGATGTCAAATGTGTGATTGCTTATGTGTTTACATGTTTTAGTTGTATGTGCTTTGCATGTTATTTCAAGTTTATCTATTAAATGCATGAAATGAATGAGTGGTAAAAAGTTTTATGGGTTCATGTTTTAACTACTGATTCACCCCCTCCCCCCCCCCCCCTCTCAGTACTTTACCTTTCATACTTGTAATTCCAAAAATTGGTATCAGAGCTGAGTTCTTAGAAGAAGAAGCTTTGTAGCTTAGAGGAAAGATCTTGAAATGGAAGTCTATAAGTTGGGAAAGACCATTGAAAACTAGGAGATTGAAATACATCTCATACTACATCAACTAAATGAAGCCAAAGATGCTTTGAAGAGTTCCTTAAAGAGAATGAAAGAGATTGCTATAGTAGAAAATGACACACAATACAAAGAGATTAACACCACAAAGTTGTTTGTAGATAGAAAATCTAGTGAATTCAATGTAGAAATTGTAGATCTAATGGAAAAAAGTAGAGCACAAGATGAAGAGATCAGAAATCTCAAGTTGAAACAAGAATCACAAGCTATACTGTTGTGTGAGGTGACTAAACAAAAGAAGAAAGCTATAGAAGACAAGGCCATGATTGAAGACGACAAAAGAGTTTTGGAAAACAAATTGGAAGAAAAGTCAACAAAGCTATCCAAGATCTCAAAAATTCAATTGGATACCTTAAGCCAAATGATGAATTCTCATTGTGAGTTGAATGTCAAGGATATTGAAATAACTACTTTGAAGTTGCAGAATAAACAATTGCAAAATGACCTGAAAAGAGAAAAGGAATTTTCTGAAAGTTTCAACAAGCCAAATGAAGTCATCAAGTACTTTGAGAAACTACTAAAATCCCCTAGATCAAGTAGAGATACATCAAGATTGGGCTACACAAGCACTAAAGAAGGAGAATCATCCAAAGCTGCTAAGGAAAGGAACAATAAATGTAAGAACTCTAAACCTACTTGTCACCATTGTGGTAAGAAAGGACATTAAACTAATGTGTGTAGGAGCAAGAATGAAAATCATAATGCTAAGCCTAAGAACATGACTCGTTTCCACAAGTACAACAAACAAGGTCATTAGGCACATGAATGCAGAACCAAAACTATGAATGCATCAAAATTTGAAGGACATTGCTACAATTGTCAGAAGTATAGACATAGAGCTTTTGAATGCAGATCCAAGTCCACATGGTCATCAAGCAAGCCAACAAAGGTAAAAGGCTATGAAAACTCCTATAACTGGGATTACAATATAAGATATATCTGTCACTATTGTCAAGAATATGGACATGTACCTAAAAATTGCACTAGGACTCACTTCAGTGGTAACTACAAGAGATGGTTGAGTCAACCCACATGTTTTAGCTATTACAAGACTGGTCACATCAACAAGCACTGTCCAACTAGGTCCAAGGCACCAAGTTGTGAATTTGATAAAGGTGAAGGCAAGGCAGATGTTGAACACATCAAGAATGAGATGAACAAGACATGGAAGAAGAAAGATGTTGGTTGTACATCTAATGGAGAAGGGATCACTTCACCTAATGGGTCAAGTGGTCACACTTCATCAAACTAAGCGAACAAGAGGTATGTGGGATTGATACTTAAAGTGTTGCACTATACATCAGTTCTAAAAGAAAATAGTAGTAAAATGATTACATTAACATGAATTAAGATGCAAGAAGTTGTGGAAAATTCAAGGCTAAATCTTCAAGTTTTCATGTTGTTGTCAAGCATTAAAAGTCTTCTATGTATGTTGAGTGAAAAATTAGTTAATGTCAAGCTGTTGAGTAAAGGAAGTCTCTATAGATGTCGAATGAAATAGTAATTGTGTTGATGTCAAGTTTTATAGTTGTACACATACCAAGCATTAAATGTGAATTTTTGAAGGGTATAAGGTCAATTTTCACCTATTTTTCATCATTACTAATTCAAGTGAGAGCAAGTATAGTGAAGAATTGATTCCTAATCTTGTTCATCAAATTTCAAAGGTATTCTTCATAAGCCAAGTTGTGCAGTTTAAATTTGATAAACCCTAGTTTGACAAAATGGCCTCTAGTTCAAAGAATGCAAAGGAGAAAGAAGATTTTGAGGCTCAATTAGTTATCAATGAGGTCAAACAACCCAATTTCAAGGCCATCCCAAACATTGCCTATAAAAATGACTCATCAGGCGCATTATCCATGATTCTGCCTAAAGTCATAATGGTACAAGATGTGAGAAAATGTTACAACTACAAAGTAGGAGTGACATGGAGATAAAACAAGCATATGATAAATTGTGTGAAAATAGAGTCTTGAAGGAAGAATTTAAGATTGTGGAGAGACAGGGTTTGACCTGTGCCCTAGATATTCCCATAGTTTTCAAAACTGAATGGATATAAATAGTTTTGAGTAGAACTCATAATGGATGTTTGTGGTTAGAGGGTGGACCTATCAAGATTTCAAAAAGAATTGTTCATAGGGTGACTAGTTATCCAACCCTAGATTGGCCAAAGATACTACGAAGTGACTCAAAGGAGACAATTGGGAAGAACACAGGCTCAAAATGGAATAAGCACAGAATGACAATAGATACCATCACTGATCCATTACTTGATTTTTCTATTAAGGTTATTTCCCACAAGTTCTATCGGTCAAGTAGGTTAAATAGTGTACCCTGCATAGCAGTCAATGTTGGTTACAAAATTGTAAAGAAAGATCATACTTATGATCTTTCAAAACTTCAATTGCAACAGATAAATAAGAACCTAGGTGCCATAAGGAAGACAAAAAGTGCACAATGTAAATTTGGATCAATACTTGTGTTCATATTCTTCTATGTAAAAACTAAATTCCCATCTTTTGGCAAAGTTGGATGGAAGACAAATAGATTAGTGGTTGTCCAAATTAATGAGTATATTGAGCAAATGGGTGAGAACTTTGAGTCTGTTATGACAAGCTATTTTGAAGATTTCAAGAAGTCTATGAATCAGAGGTTGAGGATACCTATTTCATTAGTAGAAAAAATCTACGATGACATGTGTTTTCTTTTCGATATTCATTACACATACATTCAGGCAGTAGTACCCAGTGTAAGATGGTTGAGACCCCTAGGCTATGAAATCAATGTTGATGAAGCCTCAGCTACTATTACTACACTCCCAGCAAACGAGATTGATAAAAGTGCCAAAATATTTGGTATCTATGATGGAATGAAATCCAAAGTTGAGATGGAGTTGAAGATAGCCTCCATACTAAAGAAGAAAGACAAATTGGTAAGGAAAATCAAGGCCCAATTTGGTGAAGAAGAAGAAGAGGATCAAGAGGATCAAGAGGAAGAGGAAGAACAAGCCCAAGAACCTCTTGCATTGACCCAAGGAATAGGTGAGGACATTGAAGAAGAAGGGGCTAAGGAAGCAAAGGAAGTACTAGCCCAAATAACACCTAAGAAGAGAAAATCCAAGGCACAACCTATGGCTAAACCAAAAGCAAAGAAGACTATCAAGCCCAGCCTAGGAAAGCCAACAACACCAACAACTAGGGCAAGTACAAGGGCTACTACTCAAAAGGCCAAAAAGCAAGCCAAAGATAAAATAAAGGCTACTAAATAGAAGGGCCCAATGCACAAGAAACAAAGGAGAAAATACATTGCACAACCAAATACAGATGATGAAAGAATAGAGTCTAAAGATACAAGTTAGTTTAGAGTGGTAAGTCATGCACCTAAATTTGATCTTGAGAATATCTATGATAATGTTAAGAATAATGTAGACTTGATAGGATTTAAAAGTATTAACTTTGAAAAGCTTGGTAGAGAAGAGCATAACCAAGTAGAAGAGTTAGTTTATGCAATGATGTCTAAGTTTAAGAAAACTCCACTTGAATTAGACAATACAATGCCAAAGGAGTTGTATACAATCATAGAAAATAAGTGGCACTACTGCCTAAACCTGGAAAAACAAATAAGGGAATCCACACTAGCATAAGTGATGCCAAATTTGACAAAAGGACAAATTGTAAAGGAAAATAAGAAGTGTGGTAGTAGATTTGCACCTAAATATAGGGCATTCAACATACTTTAGAACAATATTGAAGATGTTGTGAAGAAATTCACTCAAATGTGGAAATTAATATATGGTCTAACAATAGTTAAAGAAGGAGAAGAGGATCCCTTTGAGGGAATAAATAATAGAGATGAAGAGGAAGACAAGGAAGATGAAAAAGTAAAAGGAAAAGAGGGTACTATCATGGACAAGACACAAAAGTAGATAGATGATGTAGAAGTTGATGAAAGCCAACTTCATAGTATGCCAAGATCACCTGCATGCAAATAGCTTGCTGAAGAGAAACTGAAGAAGGGAGCAAGAGTTTGAAGTAATTCAACAAAGTGAAAAAGATATTTCACAATAAGGAAATTAAATTGTTATGTGAATGATGTATCTTTACAATGAGAGAGACCAAATATAAAGGCCTCGAGGAAGCTTGTAGAACAAGCTAGAAAGTGCTAGAAGATAAGGTTGACAACTAAGCATACGTCCACAAAAGGTGGAATATCCTTGATCAAGGTGAGAGGATAAGTATGACTAGATAGGAATAAACTCCTATGTTGTCAACAACTCCTACACTACAAATATTAACTAAATGCATTAACCTAAGTAAACTTAAGTAAAAGAATAAATAATTAATAAATAATTATTTACTCTAACACCCCCCCTTAAGCACAACTTAGGGGAATGCCTTAAGCTCACAAAAACTAAGATGAAATGCAGAATGGGTCCCAACAACAAGGCCATGTTAGGTACCCATGTACAATGCAAAGAAATGCAACCTTTGAAAATAGGGAAAGAAGAAAAACCTCATGGAAAAAACCCTCCCCCAAAAAGAGGTAAGAATAAACATGCTGAAAAAAAACAATGAAGGAAAGCCTCAACAAGACCCCCCAAGGACAACTTCCACCAGAAATGTTTCAAGAGACTCTCTCAAAACCATCCATACAACAAGCCCCCCCATGAGAGATAGAAAATATGTCAAAGCCCCCCAGAACAATGGAGCCCCTAAAGTAAGGATCGAACCAATACAACTCCAATGTAGAAGAAACAAGGAAACATAACAAGGGAACCCCTGAATGAGAGGGGAAATTGGAAGGCCTAGTTGATGCCTAAAGGAGAAAGTATGAGGATCTTGAAAGGGAATCCCCAAGGTAGGTGTGATATTTGTGTGGTGTGAGTTGGGTCACAGATGGATCTGACATTGAGAGAAGAAGATAGAAGCAGAAGGGTTTTATTCTAAAGTAAATTATAGAAAAGAAAATGCTCCCCCCAACAATGTATAAAGATATCTATCAAGTACCACAAAAAAACAACTATAGAAAGCACAAAAACTAAAAAAAGAACCTAGATTCTAGATGCAAAGAAGGAGGAAATAGAAGCCTCTACTTCAACATCAAAAATGGGAGCTCAAAAAAACTTGAAATGTGATGAAACTAGCACCATTGTCTCTATCTCTAAGGCAACTTTCTAGCACTTCTTTTGGATCAGAAAATGACCTCTGTATGCTCAAGTTATGGCCAAAAAAATAACTACTACTCCAAAAGACTAGCTCACTGGAAAAATATAGTGATTGGAAAAAATTTTACGATCGTACAGTCATCAAATGGATGTCATCAAAAAATGATTTGATCATCAGTAGCAATGCAACAACACTACCAGGTTCTCCTCCTGAGCACCAACACAACCAATGGCGCCACTACATGTCACCACTCTGATGATGATGTCACTCTTTGATCCAACTATGTCAGCAATTTAGTGCTTACGTCATCCTTTTCTGGTGCCACATCATCAATTTTCAACATGATGTCAAGCTAACATCATCATTTTCTAGCCCCCTGCTAACATCACTTTTTGGCAGTGCACAAAGATCACCTGCATGCAAATAGCTTGCTAAAGAGAAACTGAAGAAGAAGGGAGCAAGAGCTTGAAGCAATTCAACAAAGCAAAAAAGATATTTCACAATAAGGAAATGAAATTGCTATGTGAATGATGTATCTTTACAATGAGAGAGACCAAATATAAAGGCCTCAAGGAAGCTTGTAGAACAAGCTAGAAAGTGCTAGAAGATAAGGTTGACAACTAAGCATATGTCCACAAAAGGTGGAATATCCTTGATCAAGGTGAGAGGATAAGTATGACTAGATAGGAACAAACTCCTATGTTGTCAACAACTCCTAGACTACAGCTATTAACTAAATGCACTAACCTAAGTAAACTTAAGTAAATGAATAAATAATTAATAAATAATAATTTACTCTAATAGATGAGATGGCTACAGCTGAAGAGTAGTATGAAGAATAGAGTGTGCAAGACACACAAATGTTGAGCATGAGCCCTCCACATGACACAAGCATGCCTGCAAAAACTATAAATATTAAGGATGTTCCTAAAAATTGAACTCAAAAAATCAATCCTTTAATTGCAAAAGATCTTAAGAATATTCTTGACCAATCCACACTACAAGCCAGATTGTGTGAGAATCTAGTATTGGTCAGTGTTGATGAACTTCAGAAGGAAATAGCTAACATTACAAGGGATAAGGTGAACACACAAGAACCACCTTCTACCATCCCTTCAACTAATAGTGCTCAACCTTTAACACAAACCTCAATAGACACATCAACAACAGTTGACACAATTGATAAAGTTGATTTTCTTGAACAACAACAAACTGAAAGAGAAGAGGAAAAGGAAACTACAATAGAACAAATAGGATAGAAAGACACTTTTGCACCTAAAACAAAAACACAAGGTGCAAGTCAAATCATTGTAATTGATGGAATCAGATCTAAAGAAATTAAGGACATACCAAAGAAGAAGGAGCAAGAGGCTGCTCAAGCATTGGTAACACTACCAACATCTAGCACTCCTACAAAAGTCCTTCAGGAGTTGAGCACTAAATTTGTAGCATTGCAGATGTCAACACTAGGGTCAAGTTCCTCCAAAGTTGCTAAGGTAATTCACTATGGAGATGTAACTTTATATGAATAAATAGTGATACCTAAATATAAATATGCAACCATAACATTAGAGCAGATAGGTATAATGCAACAAGCATTGGAAAAGAAGAAAAATCAAGAAATACTCATAAAGGAGTATAGAAAGAGGCAAGCATTATAGGAAATCAAAGACATCTTCTTAGATGCATTCCACTTGAAAATACCTAAAGAGTCAAAGCCACTATTGGAATGGCTATGAAAAAATTTGGAACATTTGAATAATGAAGACTAGGACACCAATGCAAAACTATTAGAATGGTTTAAAATGAAAATTCAAGAAAAAGTGAATGAAAATATATCCGGTGATATAGCACTACAACAAGTTGAATTGGCTATGAAAATTGAGAAAGTGAAGAAGGTACTTGAGATGATTTTCTCATTGTACACTAAGTTATGTGATCCCACACTCTTCAGACAAGAAATAAGCCATAGAATTCTGAGTCTAAAAAAAAATTTAAAAGTATTAGTTATGCAACTACCTCAAAACCCAGGTCAAAGTGAGAAGCATTTTCACTCATTGCTTCAATCACAGAGTCAACTAAATGTATTAATAGTAGAAGAGGCTAATATAAGAGCTAACATGATTAGTATTCAAGCCTCCCTTACCCCTTATATGGAGATACTCCATAAAGAACTAGGACTTGAAAAAAAATTGTTGAAGAAAGATCCTAATCTTTCTACATCTGATGGACTAATTCACCATGCAGCAGAAATAGTAATCCAAATAAAGTCACTAGATGTTTCATGTGACAATTGGGATGTTGCTCTGAAAATAATCATGGAGGTCCAAAAATCCTTTTTGGACAGATACACCATCAGTGTATAGATCCTTTTCCATAAGTGTCAAAAAGGGGGAGATAAATAAGGAAGGGGAGATGATAAAAGAATAAAGAATAAAAAGGAGATACAAGTGAATAAAAAGGGGGAGATAAGTAAAATAAATTAAAGGGGGAGCACACAACACAAAGAGAAATAGAGCATATTAGATAAAGAGTATTAGCATATTGAAGAGAAAGAGTATCAGCAAGAGACAAATCTACTTAGAATGGAGAACATGTTTTTGATATAGGTTAGGCACATTAACTTAGGGAGAGTTATAAATTTTGAGGTGTATAGTCTATTTTAAAAAATTGAATATTTTGAAGTTTTGTATATAAGCTAAGTTGTGAATATATTATACTTGAGAAGGTTAGATTGATTATGTAAAGTTAAGTGTTTTTGACACTCATGTCAAAGGGGGATATTGTTGATCTCATATTGGTTTTGACAATTGAGTGTCAACACACTTAAGCCATTTACTAAGTTCATGCCAAACTAGTAATACATGTTGAGTATGATATGTAAATACAATATTGTGCCGAGTTGAAATGAGTGTCAAGTCACTCATGTGCCGAGTCACTCAAGTGTCAAGTAGACAATACATGTCGAGTGATTCAAGTTTTGAGCAAATAGTAGACGTCGAGTAGTTCAGGTGTCAAGTTAGAAACATAATTACAGTATGTGCTGAGTATCAGTAACTTCAAGTGCTGAGCATCACAAATTGGACATATTTGTTTGTGATTGGACAAACAACTATGTAAACCATTTTTCAGCTGACCTAAGGATAGAATACGATCTTTTGAAGAAAAGGATGAATTTGTATGTGGATTCCCTATGCAATTACATGCATCCAATCAAAAAAAGGGAAGGATTAAGTGGAAAAAGGGGTAAATCTTAGCCATAGATTCATACCTAACCCTAAGTATTGTAGTCTTCTTAAGGAGGATGAAACCCTAAACTTCATAATGAGTGTGTAAGGAATTGAAAGAGGAGAATAGTGAAGTTTGTATGTGAAAAATAGAGCATTCATGGAGACTTAGAAGACATAGAGAGTGAATTGTAGGATTAGTTTGAGAATAAAAAATGATAAGAGGATACAACATTGACATATCAGATCAAAGAGGATCAAGAAGTACACAATACATATTTGATCTTTAATTAGGCTACCAAAGCTAATCACAAGATCTATGGTAAAACATCCTAATAGGTGATTTTAGTTAAATCTCCTAGCTGGAGAAGTCCTAATAGACTATTGTAAATCCTTTAATAGGGTGACATTTCAAGTGGGTGTTCTAAAGTCCTTTAGCTAGGTACCCTTTTAACAGGGTTGAAATCCTCTAACAAGGTGGGACATAATAGTCATTGTAAGCCTTTAACAGAGTAGACCTTTCACAGGGCAGATCATGTCTCATGCTCAAATCATTACAACCTTAATTGGCTACACTTTATTGCTACAGTAGTGAAGAATTGTGGGTGTCATCCCCACCCCATTTTTACCTTTGCTTTGGAGGGTTTCTGGGTAATCATATCAAGTGTCAAATGTGTGATTGCTTGTGTGTTTACATGTTTTAGTTGTATGTGCTTTGCATTTTATTTCAAGTTTATCTGTGGAATGCATGAGATGGATGAGTGGTGAAAAGTTTTATGGTTCATGTTTTAACTGCTAATTCACCCAACCCCCCAAGTAGTTTATCTTTCCTACTTTTAATTCCAACACCTTGAGCCTGTAGTGTAAACACAAGTGCCATAACCTATAATCAAAGATACAAGATAGACATTATTAAGATAACCTAGTCCAAAATTCTAATATAGACATTATTAAGATAACCCAGTCCAAAATCCTGATACTATGAAGAAAAATGAAGTATTTGATTAAATTCTACTTACTTTTTAAGTTATAACTTATAAATGACACCCAAATTCTTGTCACCCCATAAAAAACTACTCAATTAACAAAGAAATGAAATGTCTAATTTAAGCTCTCAACTAAAAACTATTTGTAGAAAACTCATTATTAAAGTTTACAGTTGTGTTATTTAAAAATCAAGTCCACATTTCCTTAATCATGTTTTACTTTGTACTAAGTTAATAAAATAACATACCCACTTCACCACTATGATAAATTAGAAACACAATGGTAGGAAAGATGTACCATACCTAAATAGTACTTTGTGACTTTTTAATTTCAATTAGAGTGGAAAGTTATTGAATTATCATATAACTCAAACACTAGACTAAAAAGATTTGAGGTTGAAAATTTTTTGAGAATTTCTCGTGGCCATCTTGGAGCCTGATACAACACAAATTTTCAATTTTTAATGAATGTCAATATATCGATGTAATAGATGGGCCAAACTTAACCATATAAACATTACAAATGTGACAAATTTAGCCATGTAAAGGCACTATAGGTATGAATTCAGCTTCATGTATACAACCCTAATTAGGAGTCCCTCATGACTTAGAGTCTACTTTAATGCCTTTTCATAATGTTCATACTCTATTTGCCTCCCAAAAAAATTCCATTGTGAGAATGTTTATAGTTTCTACTTTCTATAGAGATCCATGTAGCTTGGAAAATAAAAAGCAGTCACAACACATCATACTTACTGGGATTACTCTAAGTGATCATTGCATTGCCACTGAAATCACAAGTTCTAGATGCCATGTTATTCTTCTAATAGTAACTATTAAAAGCATAGGAAGCATGACCTACAACTATATTTGGATTGTAGCATGCACCTCCATTTAGAATCTCTTTATAGGAAACACCTTTGATTCCACAAGCATAGTCCAGACTAATATAATTCAGAATCTCCAGAGCATAGATAGCTGCAAATACAAAAAATACCTAATTATAAGAGTTAGAAAACTATGAATCCTTTCATTTCAAAAAAACTACAGCAAACTCAATGCTCTCATTATAATATGTGTTGAGTGTCTATCTAGGTATCTTTGAATATACAACCCTAGCTCCACCTAATTGCAGCAATAATGTCCATCTCCTACACAAAAATAGGACTGGGTCTTGCCATGGAAAAAGTAGTTGGTATTCTTTTAATCCTATTTTCTTTCAATTTTATTAGAATATGTTCTGATGATACTCTTATTTTGCTCCTGTCTATTTGTCTAGTTTAGATATTTTCAAAATCCTATCAAATGCACTACAGGCCTTAATCTTTCAACTTCGAATAGGACTCCAAAATCTTGTATATGTAGAAAATTGAAAGATTTACAGAAGTATAGTTGGAATCATCTCAAGCACAACAATATCCATATTACAGAAAGCTTGGTTGGTCCTCTAAGTTATTGGCAACATAGAATTTTCTTATACATACTCTATCATTGTGATACAAATTGAGGTATGGAAAAATCTTCTTTTAAGTTGTAATCTAAGTTATTATGGATTAACCATATTATCATGCAAGACACTTTGAAATGAGAACCTTAGAAAAATAAAACTATGAAGAAAGCCTCCATGTTTTCTATAACAACTACTACTTTCTTCTATTTTCTTTGTAGTTCCTTTGGGTATGCAATATTTGGAGAGAATGCACCTAGAAACTTCTTGACATGTTTTGGTTTTTATGAGCCTTACTAGCTTCTTGACTTTGCCAAAGAATGCATTGTAGTTCATATGGTGGGAGCCTATCAAGTTAGAATTATCCAAGCCTACTTTTTTCTCTCAATTATTTTCAACTGCCAATTACCCTAATAAGTTGTAATCCAAGGCTAGATGTTGAACCCTTCATAGATAAAAATAATTTTTTCACTGCATCTCTTGCAGGTATTCTATCAACCCTTGTTTTCTTTCATTAAAGATTGGTTTCTAAACAAGTAGCTGAATAATAGAATTGTCAATAATGAATATGGTGTGCCTATTGCCCTACTGGGATTGTATTATGTTAATCTATTTAGGATATTTTGGAGAATTGTATTTGTGGTATCAACTACTGGTATAGCAATTTTGATTCCATTTTCAATAATGTTCTTGGACTTCTGGGTGCAATTAAATTTTGGCCATTGGCAGTGTACTTCCTAGTAGGAATGTATATGGTGAAGAATAAAGTCTGATAATGGATGATTACCTAGTTTATTTTGCAAACTTTTAATTTCATTTGCCTTCTCATCTTAGTGGAAAATTTGCTAGCATCAATTGAAGGCCTTGTTGAAGGTTAGTATATGGAACACATTATATCTTTGGAAATTCCATTGTGAAGGTAGCCTCAAGTGGTTTGCAAATAATGTTAAATATATTTTCTACCATCAATGAAATAATTCATTATGAGAATGCTAAATTGTGCACCAAGAAATTACATTAAATAGACATGATAAACAATTTCCATGATAATAATAATGAGATCCACTCTAGCTTACACATATCAAATACTACATATTTTAACCCTTATAATGTGTTAATCTCAAGTCCCTCTGACAATAAGCTGAAATTTTTTCTATCTTATAGGTGTTTGACTAAAAATAGTTGAAGAAATTTATATTTTTTCTATGATAAAATTCTAGCCTATTACCAAAGGCAAATAAAAAATAGTTCTTACTCAATTATTAACAACAATTCTATGTTATACTTGAAATAACTTATGTTGGTAAAAGGAATTGAAATGATTAAGTCCAAAGAATTTGATCCTACCTAACCATGATTTGGTATGGACCATAATGAACTAATAGAACTGTATGCATTAGTCTTTCATTCAGCAGATTTAACAACAATCAACAAATGCCTTGGAATGTGTCTGTACCAACATAGATCGTGTTGGGTTTTATAATTTTATTGATTTTTTTCTAAGATCTCTTCCACCTATTGGTCTTCCAATGCATTTTATAGATATACAGTCCTTTAGTAAAGTAGGTTTCATTTCCTAGAACAAATCCTAAATCAGTAGATGATGTTGATGCCTGATGGATCTCTAGACCAAAACTTAAGGTATGTCAACAAGGGAGCTTTCCTATATTGAATTAGGCAACTATAGTTACATTGGATGTACAGAAGAAGGTGATTCCTAAATCTTCATATGTTGAATTTACATGGTAATATTTTCACAATTATTTGATTGAGGACTTTTATGCCCAACAGTCTATAGGTGGAATTTTATACTTCATTTATGTAGGAATTCATTACCTCATAGTGTTTCTCTAAGGCTTCTCATGAATCTATTATCTCAAATTTTCAATATGGATAGTGGTATAAAGAATTATAGTTTCAATTATCAATGCCCTATGATGATATTCTTACAGACTTATGATCAAGGGTTTTCTAAATTCACCTATAGCTATTAGGACACAATCATGTGATCTTAAATTTTGTGTGAGAATTCCTCCAAGAAAGTCAAGTGAGGCTTGTTCCAATTCTCATTTCGAAGTAGATAAAATCATTATATATTTTTTCTATCATTCTTTTCAAATCCATGATCTCTTAATTGAGATCAAAAACTTGAGCCTCATACAAAATTCTGTACTAGTTGGGAATTCCAATGGTATTAGGAAGTTAATTCATTCTTCAATTGAAGAGTCTTGATTTCATGTATCTCCTTATAACATTCCTATTTCAAAGTGTCCAATTTCTGATATGAAATTTCAATCCATTTAAAATAGTAATGCCTATTGAGAATTGTGCTACATCATTGATTCAATAATTGTGTTTTCTATTTTACCTTTTCTAATTATGTCCATGTTTTAAGAGTCGTTTATCTTGCATGTTTCTCTGCAACAAGTTTATCGCACATGCCTTCCATGTGTGATAGTTATAAGGACTCAACAGGGCATGCAGTTCCAAATTGACCATAGAAACCATTAAAACTTCCAATTTTTTGTTGGTCTTTAGAATGGTCTCTAATTCATATTTGTGTGTGCATTGTTTATATGTCTTATAATATTTGATTTAACCCTTTCATTTTTTATTCTCTATATGAAAATAATATCTTAGAAGTGATCAATGCTTAATGCCTATATCCACTGTTATGTTTCTATCACTTATCCCTTACGAGTTAGGATGGTTTAAGTGTATCTTATTGGTTCATAATTGTAACCACATGTAATGTTTACTTTACTTTGGATGTGCTCATTGTTGTTTCTCTCTATAATCAATGTGTGTTTCTTGCTTCTTTCCTCTATTGGATTATGTCTTACTTTATGATTTTTCAATCTCATGGTTATCTTTCTTATACTTCCCTAAATTTGGGTTATCCCTGTTACTTTTATTGTAATTACTATATATTTTGTAGTCATGTTGACTAACTTTTGGCTATGTGGGAATTTGATATTTCTTTCTCTTTCCTTATTTCTAGTATTGCTTTCTTTCAAATCTAGTATGGCTTTTTGGAGTCCTTTAGAGTATACTTATTTCTACTATTGCTTTCTCTAAAATCTGCTATGGCTTTCTAGAGTCCTTTAGAAAATGACTTTTTCTATTTTCTTGAAGTTAGCATCATAGAACCTCCTTAGACACAGTTGGAAACTTGGGAGTAGGTTTTGCTTCCTCCTTTATTGACCATGGACTCTTTCTTCTCTAGATTCTTTGATTAATGTTTTTCCTCACTTGAGTTCTATTTTATACATTTTGAATTCCAACCATTGTGATTTGTTATCTATCTAGCTCTTTTGACAGAGATATGGAACCGATATTAAATCAATAAAGGTTTCACCTTCATGGTTCTGCAATTTGTCACCTGTTAACACTTGTCAAACAACTATATTTTTAGAAGAAAGAGAAACAATAGTTTGACACATACTAAATTTGTCCCATCATATAATGCAATATGGAATATATATTTTAACCAAGGGTCTAATGGTATTTTTAATTGAAAAAGTAGAAGGCTTCTCATTTTTGGCATATCCATAAACAATTTAGATTGTGTATGGCTACTATATCCAGTTGTATTCTTATATGCTCCAACTTTGATCTTCCACGGGGATATGTGGTGTCCTGACATATTGGGGCATCCATAAAAATATGGTATTTATAGAAGTGTTTGGGATAGTACAATTTTTTGGAATGAGAGTTTATTTTTCTAATGAAGAGATGCATCCCTTTCATTGGGTGGTAAGATACAAATTAAGTTATTGGCATATAAAGAATATGTTCTAGAGTTAGAGTAGTGCAAGACACCAAAGAAATGAAAGAGCTTTAAGATAGGGGTTCTGGGTAAAATTGCAAAAGATTTTGAGCCAAACTCCATATAGTGGTAGGAATTGACTCTAGCAAGAACAAACACATAAAAGTCATAACATCTATTCCCCTTCTAACTATAGTTGTGTTTGTTAGACATGAATAAAATAAATTCCTACAACTCATAAATTGTAATTCTTTGATCTATAAATAAGTAATAAGATATTAAAAAGAGACACATAGATGTTTAGCTTTAAACAAAAATAATAGATGTGAAAATATAAATTGAGATCAAATAACTGTCAAAACAAAAAGAACCCCAAATTTTCTTCTAGAACAGAGAAACTAAACATGTGATTTATAGAAAAAAAGAAACATTTTATTTGAATTGGAGAAAAATAATTTGCAACAGCAAAAGGAAAATGAGGAACAAGAAAGAATGGAAGATGAAAATAAGAGGAGTGGAAAATACCTCTTTTACTCAGGAAAATCCTCAAAGCACATGACACCACATGAAGTGAGCACTGTATACACTAATCTAATATGCTAGAAATACTAATTCAATAAAAGCATTTACACATTAAACTAACATAACATATATGAGAGACAAAGAGCAGACAAACTCAAATGACAATGTGAGCCATGGATAGGCTCTCTCAATGAGATTGTTCTCTTGTTTTTGGGATGTGTCTATTTATGGATTGGGGATGTATGGTCAAGTGCTCAAAATGGCTTCAATGAAGATGGGTAATGGTAAATTGGTAGCTTTGTGAGCTCTCAATTTGGCATTATAAGAGTATGGGTATGGATTTTGGCTCTCAAAAGGGCATGATAACTTTACTCAAATGGTTGTTGTTGAAATGTCTTGGGATGGGATTCAATTTATAGGCTAAATGCTTGAGGGATGGAGGGCTAAGATGCAAGGAGAGATGAAGGGTTAAGGAGGGCCAGGATGCACTCAAAGGAGAGCACATGAATTGTGCTTGTTTAGCACCAATGGGAAGGTGACACTTGTCACAAGGAGAATGAGTGTGAGAGGGTAGGGTAAGGGGTTGGTTAAAGGCATGATGAGTGGGGTTGAGTATGTAAGAGATATGTAAGAGGAATGAGTGTGGAAGAGGGAAGAGTGTGGAAGATGGATGTAAGAGTCATGAGTGGGCTTGTAAGAGTCTTTTATGGTTTGTAAGAGAACTCATGACTTGGTGGTTGGGATTTTGAGGGGAGACTTTGGTTTGGTTTAGGAAAGTCTTAAACTTGTTTAGGGAATGTGACAACATTAGGGGGTGGATTAAGCTTGGGTTTAGGATTAGATTAAGGATGTTAGAGATGTGCAAGTGGATGGTATTAATGAGGGTTGGTGAGTTAGTGGCTAAGCTTGGTTAGTATGGGTGGATGGGGTGGATTAGGCTAAATGGAGGATTAGGGATAAGTTAGGGGCTTTTAGATTTGAGGAACTTATTTATCAAATAGATTTATTTAATAAATGGGGATTTTTGGAATTAGATAGGAGAATAGGATTTAATTGATAAATAATAGGTTATTTGATTTATCAATTAGGACTATAGATGATTAATTAAATTAATTAGCTAGGGGATGGAAAAGGATTAATTAAATAGGAATTTAATTAATGATGCCTTTTGGCTAAATTAGATTACCAAAGTGGTGTAATCAAATTTAGGTGTCTACAAGCACAAGCCCTACAAATACCAAGCACAAGGGGGGTAGGCAATGTCCATCATAAATACCAATCTACCATGGTAGGAAAGAGCCATAGCAAGTTTAGTATTAGCTGCACATTCAAAAAAAAATTGTTCTTTTAAATGGACCAAACTCCTCCATTCATTAAAGAAAAGAAAAAAAAACCTCCAAATTAAACTACTATCACCCATGAACCTTCAACCTTCATCCTCACCTTTCAATCAAGGTGGATAACTATAAAGGAATGATGTCTTTGGGTTAATTTTTAGGTATATGAATTATCATCAATTTAATCTATCAAGTTCTATTGATATTTTGATTGAGACAACATTCAGAAGAGCCTAGAGTGAGCCTCAATACAATGGTTCCCTTATGGCCCCAAAAATTACTAACTTATAATCATTCATTTAGTTTTCCAAAAGGAATCCAACATGCCACCAAATTTGATATTTCATTATGATATCATCTACCCTTCTAGGAAATATCATATTGTTGAAGACAACATTGAATTACAAAAGAGATATCTTAGAAGGCCACCACCACTTTATCTATAGACCAAATCAAGCTCTATGGAAATCATGTTTTAAGTTATGTTCCTTATTTCTTCACATGACATATTGTAGACTTATATTTAGGCTTCTTTGGAGCTAACACATCAGATTAAAAAAAAATGTGTGCTTTACTTTTGAATAACCCAAGGTGGAGGCTCATTTAAGACCCTAAGTACTCTAGATAACATGTGTGGAATTTTAACATGTTAAAGTAGACAATATTATATCATTCGGATAAATTGAAAAGCTCACACATTCTTCATATTAAGTAATCATTCCAAATTGGAGATGTCCTTCTTGAATTTAGTAACAAAGTAAAAAAGTTCTTCTTGAACTTGATTAAAAAAACTAGCAAGGGAAGTACACAAGGAGATGAGTGCAGCTTGGAAAATAGATGGCTATAAAGTCCAAAATTAAATATAGGTACAGTATATGTCAATTTCAAGTTTGAAAATAAAGCATAGAGAATTGGTATATTAGTAATTTGAAGTATCAAAAACTAATTATGTTTATGCATTTGTTTTAAGTGTTTTATGTATTGAGTTCTATGCGTAGCCTCTTAGTTCCAAAGCGGGTGACTACGCTGATCATTTCCAAGTAAATATTAATGGAACCACTGACTATTTGATTATTTTTCATGTTATTCAAAAAAACTTTCCACAAATTGTAGCATACAGATATTAAGATGTTTAACAGCGCTCAATCAAATGGCTAAAGAGCCAAAAAAGACATTGTAGATTTCAAGGAAAGATCTTAAGATCATGAAATTTAATTATTTGCATTGATCATATCATACATGAATGCATTTGATTGGTTGAGATCAAAAAAATAAAAAAAGAATTTATAAATTACTAAGCCAAAATTGTTGAAATATCTTATGTTAAATTTACCTGTCTGTGATATTTTGTCTAAAATAAATCACCACGAACCTAAGTTCTCTATTGTTGTGGTGAAAAAAGTTCAGATGAGGTGTTTCTATACAATAACAACATATGAAAATAATTAATAGACACATATTTGATATTTCACCCCAAAAGAAAGAATTAAATTTAGATACATATATGCATGATCTAAATGACAAAAGAAATTGAGACAAAAATCATTAACATATACATATTTTGTTAAGTTTAGATATTCACATATATGCATGTTTAAGGTAGTTTTGAGGCCTAATTTAGGATTTAAAAAAACAAAGGGGAAATTCATACATAATCTACGCATTTGAAGACAATTCTAACTTACCTTCACAACACATCAGAAAAAGAACACTATCCCCTCTCAGTCACATGTTTCCATTTGGCCAAGGTGGGATTCCAAGTATATATATATTGGAAATGAATGAAAAGCTTTGTTGGGTATTTTTGAAAGTTATGATAATGGAATAAAATAGGAACAATATAAAATTACTATTAGTACTCATGAAACATAGGTTGATGAGTTTGACTTAAAAACTACCTAGTCAACTTCTAATGAAAATATCTCTAATTATCAAGTTTAAGAATCTTGAATAGTCCAAGGATCAAAGCCCTAAGGAATTTTCCCAAATAAGTTATGTGAAGAGAGATGTAAAAATTCCACTAAGATTAGTTCTTCAAAACTATTTGGAATGAGACCATTGAGATTAGTCATAGAAAGATTCAGGAACTTAAAGCCTTTCAAAATTCCAAATCAAAAGGAATTTCCCATTTCAGTTTCTTGCCTAATTGGTTAATGAGATCAAATATATATGGGTAGTACTTATGTAGCCCTTTGGAATTTATGTCTAATACATCATGATACATAGTGCCCACTGGTTTATTTGTGACAAGATTGTGATCTAGAATAGCCGGCCATATGTGACCCATGATGAATCCATCAGATGTTAAACTACCACAATGACCCATCGATATTTCCTACTACACAGTCAGCTATAGTATTTGATAGGAGAGATGATGTCATTGTAATAGAATGTCCAAATCCTAGAAATATATTTTCTACATCTGAACAAATGGTCCTTTTTTTGATGGTGTAAAGATCTCAGCTCAAAATTGTCAATTTTTGGGTGATTTCCAATAGCAATCCCACAATGTTTTAAAGAAGAAAAATCTAGAGAGCAATAGGTAGTCTCCTTGTATTTATTGAGGTGAGTAAGCACCTCGAGTGAGAACATCTTTATAATTGCACTATACCATGCACTATATCATTAGCGAAAATAAAAGGTCTAATCGAGAATCATTTTAGGAATTAAAAATTCAAATCCAATCACTTTCAAAATAAAAAAACCCCAATTTTCCTTCAAGAATAGAGGAACTAAGCATATGATTTCTATGGTTAAGAAAACAAAATCAATTCCCTCATAGGATAGATCTATAACAAGAATGGAAAATGAAATTAAGAGCTCATATGGAAAATAAGAGCTTCAAGTTAGATGGATTAAAATTCATCCTTAGCCTCACCAGCCAGACTTGTAAAATAAAGACATGTTGAAGAGTTGTTAAATTCTATTGTTGTCTAATCAAACAACAACAAAATTTCTCAAGGTGAAGCTAATCAAAGGACACAACTTGGATTAGTGCCTCATTTGTAGATAAGCAAATCTATAAAGGATCAGGTGCCTTAGCTACTTATAAGAGAGATCAAAATATGCATGAACAAAATTTCTACTATGCAAATAGGTCTTAACCAAAGTTGCAAAATAATAAACATGTGCCTATGCCCTCTCAAGGAGAAAATGGAACATATATTCTGAGCCCTTTATAATACCAAAGCCTTCCACTTCAAACCCATAGTAAGACCTAAATTTGGGAAATATATAAAAGGAATGCTTCAAACAAGAGAAAGAAAGTGAAATAAGCACATGAGTGAGGATATGTTCTCTAATGAATTTCATCTAGTGGATCTTGGAGTTATGGATAATTGTATAGTTTTTAAAAGGGTATTGATTCTGTTTTCAACTTAGCTACTAATATGAGTAATATGGGATTTATTCTGTCCAATCACACTGTTATTATGTAAAAAGAACAATAGGATTAGCTTCAACATGCTTGAAACTACTCAAATCAATGATGTAAAGATGTTATGCATTAGTTTTTTTTGGAAGTCAATCTATTTGAATTTGGGCTATTTTGCCTACATAAATTTGAAGGGATGGCTTTATTAAAGTAATATCCTAGGAGGCTACATGGATAACCATACTTATTTATGGCTAAATATTCCTAATTCTTACACCTAACCTCATCTTTTTTATACATCAATCCCTAGAATCACACTAGAGTAGGTCCCTAGTAGCCTATGTATTAGTGAAATTGGTTGTTTCAATTGGATTTGTTTGTTCTTCTTTCTATTTATTATTCATTTACATTTTCTATTACAAAAAAATAGACCTGGAGAATTAGAAACTAACATCCCAATAAGTCAAAAATGAAATCTAGAAAATATACAATGAACAAAAATCAACTACAAATTTTAATGATATGATTAAAGATCATGCTCGATAAAAAAAATTAAGTTCCACTTATCAAAATCGACCCTCCTTTCAGCAAAAATAATTTTAATGAGATCTGAAATGTCTATGTATTGTGAGGATGAGATCATGATTTGAATTGACAAAATCCAAAAGTACAAGCCATTTGTGGGCACCTTCCATCCTTAAATTCGTAGAAAAGTTTAATTAAAAAAAGAAAAAACCTTTAAGTGTAAGAGTACTTACTGTCAACAGATGGAAAGAAAAGAAATAGATGACCGTATAAATATACTCCACATATTTATGCCACAATCTTGAATTTGAGTTGATATCCTGGACCTGTTTGATAAGGAATGCAAAGATTAATCATGAGGCATTCCAATAAGGAATAAATATTTAGTCATGATTGATGTATTGGAATTTTTGATTCCAAAGAAATTGCATGAGAAAAACATGTTTCGCGGAATATGACAAGGGTTTTTAATTCCCATTTTTCATTCTCCTTGTATTTTACCTCTGAAATTTTGCTTTGGTGACTTTTAAAATTTACACTTCCTAAGTAATACCTTATTTAAAAGAATTTTTTTTCAAAAATCAAAATATAAATAAATTAGCACTTGTACCACCCAGTATAAGGTTTAGTTGAGTGATATTAGGTGTTCTCTTTGAAATGTTATCTAGTTTGGTGTAATTCTAAAATTTATTATAAATGGGATGGCTTATGATTAACCTTTTCAAATTTTAATTTTAATTTAATTTAATTTTTTTCACTATTGTAATAAAGAATTTGGTAAAATCATTAATACTTACAATAATGTTCACTGTGACACAATAATTATATGTTAGTTATTTTAAAACTTTATTTTGGTGCTTCACATCAATAAGCATTACCTTGATGGGATGAGTGTTAATTTCTTCATTCATTTTCATGCGAGATGGATTTGCATCAACCATTACCTATAAAACATGGGTCTATGAGTTGACTCAGAAAAGTACATAATTGAATCTTGATAAAAATATCATAATTTGACCTGTTAAAAAATTTCTCATACTTATCAATTGATGAGCTTAAGGGGATTTCTACTAAATGGTTCATAAGAGACAACACTTGTTGAAGGATTTTTAAATGGGGTTATAAGAAGATAAGATTTAACCATGGAGGAAATTAGTAGTTAAGTGCACTTGAGCTCGAGTAGTTTTGATATATGATTGAAAGAATCATTTCACTAAGAGAACTATTGAAGAAGTGCTTTCAATCATTGTTTTGTCACTGATGTCAAACTTGCTACATGCTGCTAAGACAATTGCTTATATGTTTCAAGCACTATCACTTAATTGATTGATGAGGAGGATTTGATCAATAAGATGTAACAAAAGTACCTAGAGGAAAGGTTGAGTTATGATTATGTACTGAAGTGCAAGAATCAGTTAAGACAGTGATAACATAGTGTATAGATAATCTACTTGAGGTTACAAAATGATTGGCTACACTTAGAAAGTTTAGAAGAAAAATATTGGAAAATTTTCATTTGCTAAGCTTGACCAAGTTGATAGAAGGTGCCAAGAAAAGATAGTGCAAGCCGAGCAAAAAGTCAGTTGGAGCCGAGTGAAAGCAATTTCTAGTGGATGCCAAGAAATAGGTGTTGAGCAAGTTAGTAGATGCTGAGTGATTTTCAGTTGATGCCAAGCACTAGTAAAATCCAATTGATGTCAAGTAACACATTATGTGTCGAGCATCAATAAATTGATAATGTTAAGCTACTACATTATGAAAAGATCAAAGATTAGCCAAATAAAAGTCAAAAAGTTTGTTTTCTTGGAACTTGTGAATCGGGAGGAAGATAAGATTAATGAGTTGGAGGCACAGAATCTTATGTAAACTATTTTGGAGGAAAATTCAAATGGATTCTAGAAGAAGATTCTAGAGAAGACAAGATATGGGGTAGATACATTGTATCCTACCTAATCCATCGAAAACCCTAAATTTTTGAAATGGATAATGAGCGGGAAAAGAATTCTAATTTCCTATATGTAGGGATGTCTAGTCATGAAACAATATTGGATAGAGGTTAGAGATTTTTGAATGGAAAAATTTGACAAGGAGAAGGAAGAGGGTTTGCTTCATCAAGTGACCCAAGAGAAGAAGTCTACAATGGAAAACTAAGAAAGATGGCTTAATGAGGATGAATGCTTGAAAGATGAACAAGCTATCAGAACTGCAAAGTTTGGAAGCCAAGAAGAGTTGAGGATTGAATAGTGATCTATAATTTGCAAGTAAGGTTGTAAGTTGTATCAAATCAAAGTTCTATTGTCACTTTCTAATAATTGTATCAGATTAGAATAAATCCTTTGGAGAAAGGTTGACTTAGTAGTCATTGGAAAATCCTTTAATAGGGTGGCATTCCAGGTGAATGGCCTAAATTCCTCTAACAAGGTTCACTTTTAATAAGGTGACTAAAATTCCTTAATCAGGTCACATTTAACAGTGTGTGTTGTAACCTTTAATGGGGTTGGCCTTTAATAGGGCATCACTTCAGAAGAGTGAAAAAGGAGTAGCATGTTACTAATGGTTTTTCCCAAATTGTGTTTCCAAGTTAAATCATTGTGTCAAATGTGTTGATGGATGTGTTATGCTTTATGCTTTACATTTTTGCATGTTAATGTTACAGTAACATATTAGTTTTGGTTAACACACAATGAATGCATGCATGGTTAAGAATGTTATATGGGTTCACTGAATTGTGAAAAGTTTTATTATGTACATCTAGACCTTGAATAAATGATTTAGCCCCCGTCCCCCTCTCAGTTATTCTAAAAGAATTCCAACAATTGGTATCAGAGTGTAGTTTCCTAAGAGGATTAGTTTGAAGGTACTAAAAGTATAAAGATCAAGATGTCAAAAAGAGAGGTACCCAAATTAAATAGAGATAACTTTCCTACACGAAAATTTTTGATGAAGCTACACCTTGGAGAACTTGGAGATTATGCACAAACTTGCATTATAGAAGAACATGTTGATACAGAAAGAGCCCTTACTGCTAAAGATTTGAAGAAAAAGAAAGAGCACAATTAGGCTATGTTGGAGATTGCCTCTACTCTAAGCTATGTTGAGTTTGATGATATCAAAGACCTTAAAAGTGAAAAGTAGATGTTTGATGCCCTAAACACCATTTATGGAGTAGATAAAAATGTTCAAAGAGCCAAGTCAGAGAGCCTAAGAGGTAAGTTTGATGACATGAGAATGGAAGGGGAAAACATTGCTCAATATGTTACTAGAATAAAAGAAGTTATTAGTGCAATAAAAGGTGCAACTAGTAAAATAGATGATGATACTATGCTAAGTAAAGTCTTAAGAAGATTGTTGCATGTGTATGCCATTAGAGTGTCTACAATCCAAGAGTTAAGATGTATGCTAGGAAATGATCTAACCCTTGAAGGTTTGGTAGGAAGACCCACTACTTTTGAGTTATCTAATTTTGACAACTACAGACCAAAGAGTATTGAATCAACTTTCAAAGAAAATTTGTTACTTAAGGATCTGAGGAGGTAAATCCAAAGAAGAAGAAAAGAAAGATAAAGTATGCATCTAGTGACAGCAGTACAAATGAGGAAGATATTGAACAATTGGAAGCATTACTGGCAAGAAAATTTCATAGAGGAAAAGGTAAATTCAAAGGTAAGCTACCTATCATTTGTTTTAATTGCAATGAATTTGGCCATATTGTAGACTGATGTACACAGAAGAAGAACTTTAGAGAAGGGAACAAGTGCAAAAATAAAAGAGAAGATGATGGAAGAGACTACATAGATAAAGGCAAGAAGTCATGCTACATTGCTGATGAAAATAACTCTGATGAAGTGGTATATGTTGCAATGAAGGATGAATTAGACAAGGATGAGGCTACTGCACTTATGACTTGTGTGAACAAGAATGAAAAATGGATCATTGATAGTGGATGCTCACATCACATGACTGGAGACAAAAGTAAGTTCATTACCTTAACCTGCTATGATGCAAATAGTGTAAGATTTGGTAATGATGCACCATGTTTAATAAAAGGAAAAGGGTCTATCAAGCTCACAAACAAGATTCATGTGATAATGCTTATTATGTTGAAGGATTGAATTATAACTTGATAAGTGTGTCACAATTTAATAATTTGGGATGCAAAGTTGAGTTTGAAAACAAATCAGCCAAGATATATGATAAAAATGGAAACTTGATTGGAAAAGGTGATCAAACTAGGAGTAATCTATTCTATTTGGATATAGAAGATGCTACTTGTCTTATTACAAAATTTGATGATGTATGGCTTTGGCACAAGAGGTTATGTCATGTTAACTTTGATAATCTGATTAGTATCAGCAACATGAAAAGAGTTAGAGGTTTTCCTAAGTTGAAGAAACCAAAAAATATAATGTATAAATAATGTTAGCTAGGCAAGATGACAAAGTCAATCTTTAAAAGTAAAGCCTATATCTCTAAGGAAATACTTGAAATTGTTCATACTGACTTGTGTGGACCTATTGAAGTGCAAAGCTACAAAGGAGACAGGTATATAATGCTACTTGTTGATGATTATTCTAGAATGATGATAATCATGTTTCTAAAACAAAAATTAAATGCTTTTCAAATGTTTATATGGTACTTGGAAAGAGTTGAGAAAGAAATAGGTAAGAGCTTGAAATCCTTGAGATTAGACAGAGGAGGTGAGTTCACTTCACATGAGTTTGAGACATTTTGCAATGACAAAGGAATTAAGAGACAAACATCAGCACCTAGGACCCCTCCACAAAATGGAATTATTGAAAGGAGAAATAGGTCAATAATGGACTATGCCAGAACACACATGATGAAGAAAAATGTTTCTCTAAAATACTGGAGAGAAGTTGTAAGTACTGCAGTATACACCTTGAATCGTGTGCAAGTAAAGAAAGGTACTCACTCAACACTTTCTGAACTATGGTATGGTCATCCACCTAATGTGAAATATTTTAAGGTATTTGGAAGAAAATGATATATTCTTAAAAATATTAGGAGTGGACAGTTTGATGCAAAGAGAAAAGAAGGTATATTCCTTGGTTACTCCACAAGAAGTAAATCTTACACGTGTTTAATTACTTGCACTAACAAAATTGTGGAAAGTGCAAATGTGAATTTTGATAAGTTTATAGAAGCACATGAGGCTGAACCTACAAGAGAATTAGAAGATTAGAAGACATTTGCATACTATTATGAAGGAATTTCTACTGAAGAAGATGATACAAATCATATAGCAAGTCAATAGCAAGTTTCAAACAACTGTCAAGTCACATCCTATGAATGTCGAGTTGCATTCAAATGTTGAGTTTCAGATTAGGAGAATGCACAATATGACTCTAAGATTAGCACACATTAAAGAGATGTTGAAATACATGACAGAGATGCACAAAGTGATATTGAAGCTGATAGACAGAATGTAGCCACAAGAACTGAGTCTAGACTGTCCAAATATGTCAAAACACACCATCTTTCAAATCAAATCATTGGAGACAAAGATATAAGGGCAATGATAAGAAATAAATTGAGAATTGAATCATGTTTGTTAAGCATGAAGGAACCTAAGATAGTGAGAGATGCATTGGAAGTTGATGATTGGCACAAGGCTATGGAAGAAGAAATTCAATAGATAGAAAAGAACAAGACTTGGAGCCTAGTTCCTAGACCAAAAGACAAGAATGTAATTGGCACAAAATGGGTATTCAAAAACAAGCTAGATGAGAATGGTGAAGTGACAAGAAAAAAAGTAAGACTAGTTTGTAAAGGGTATGCACAAGAAGAAGGAATTGACTATGGTGAAACATTTTCCCCTGTTCCAAGAATGGAAGGAGTAAGAGTTCTGCTTGCTTATGTTTCTTATAAAGGTTTTAAAGTTTATCAGATGGATGTTAAGTCTACATTTCTAAATGGAATATTAGAAGAAGATGTCTACATAGAATAGCTAGAAGGATTTGTTGATAAGAATAATAAGAACATGGTATGTAAACTGCACAAAGCCCTATATGGATTGAAACAAGCCCCAAGAGCATGGTATGAGAGACTTCATACTTATCTTGTTAAGATTGGATTTGAAAGGATAGATGATAACAACAATTTGCATATGAAGACAAATAAAGAAAAAGGAATACTATTATCTAAAATATTTTTTGATGACATAATATTTGGAGGACAAGATGCTTCGTGTAAAGATTTTGTAAATCAGATGAAGTAGGAGTTTGAAATATCAATGTGTGGTGAGATCAAATTCTTTGTGGGATTACAAGTCTATCAAATGAAGTATGGTGTATATATCACTCATTTAAAATATTTCAAGGAGATATTGAAGACATTTGGACTTGAGGATTCAAAATTAGTAAGTACACCTATGGTAATAGCACTCAAGCTATCAAAAAGTGATGATTCAACTAAGGTCAATCAAACATTATATAGATCCATGATTGGCAAATTGCAATATGTAGTACATAGAAAACTTGATATTGCATTAGCTATGGGGATAGTTGCTAGATTCTCTGCTAATCTTAGAGAGAATCATTTGATGGAAGTGAAAAGAATAATGAGATACTTGAAAGTAACAAAAGAGTATGGCTTATACAATAAGAAGAATGAAAAGTTTGAATTGAAAGCCTAAACTGATGCTGATTGGGCTAGAAATATTCATGATAGAAAGAGCACCAGTGGAGGAGCATTCTTCTTAGGTAGAAGACTTGTTACATGGAAAAGCAAGAAGCAGAGTTGTACTTCTCAATCTACTACTAAAGTAGAGTATGTTGCTATTGCTATCAATTGCACAAACATTGTATGGATTAAACAGCTACTAAAGGGAATGAAGGAAGAGATCACTAAACCAGTAATACTTTATTGTGATAATACAAGTGCTATAAATATATCAAAGAATCTTGTAATGCATACAAAGACAAAGCACATTGCAATAAAGTATCATTATGTAAGGGAGTTGGTTCAAGACAAAGAGGTGAAGATGGAATATATTAACACAAAGGAGAAAATTGTTGATATCTTCACCAAAGCATTGCCTAAGGATGCTTATGAACATCTGAGAGGTAAATTAGGGGTGATACCCCTATCAAAGGTTGTGTAAAAGATAGAGGGAGTACCCTGCATCAAACAAGCTAATATTCAATTCATACAAATTGATGTAGTGGACCTTACTTTAGGAAATTACCTAAAGTAATCACAAGAGCATGAATTTCAAAAAAATCACAAGCAAGGTGACAGAGGGAGTAAAATTGAAGAACTTGCAAAAGCTTATATTTGGATAAATCAAGATGCCAAGTGTTGAGTATTTATCTTTGGCATTGTTGTCAAAGAGGGAGAATGTACAATAAACTAATCAAGTGCTTACTGATGAAGACGGAGATGATAAGATGATCAAAGCAAATAATTAAGGGAGAAAGAAGAGTACATCATCAGAAGATCAGAAGAATGAAAGCAATAAAGAGGGAAAAAGACAAAGGGAGATATAGATATTTAGATATTCTATTGATCCATGACAAAATAAAATCAGATAGGAAGGATATTTTTTAACCTAAGAAGGAGTTGTTGATAGAGGGAGAAGTGTTATTCACAAGATTTATTTTTGGTATTGCCTTATTGTTTTAACCTAGTTAGTTTGATAGAACAAGATGTTCATCATTTGTTTGGTTGGTTGATCAGTTTGGTGAGAATGTTGATATATGACTAAAAGAATCATTTGAGTAAGAGAACTGTTGAAGAAGTATTTTCAATCATTGTTTTGTCACTGATGTCAAACTTGCTACATGCTGGTAAGACAAATGCTTATATATTTCAAGCACTATCACTTAGTTGATTGATGAGGAGGATTTGATCAACAAGATGTAACAAAAGTACCTAGAGGAAAGGTTGAGTTATGATTATGTATTGAAGTGCAAGAATTAGTTAAGATAGTGATAACATAGTGTATTGATGATCTACTTGAGGTTACAAAATGATTGGCTACACTTAGAAAGTTTAAAAGAAAAAGATTGGACAAAGTTCATTTGCTAAGCTTGACCAAGTTGATAGAAGGCGCCAAGAAAAGATAGTGCAAGCCAAGAAAAGAGTCAATTGGAGCAAAGTGAAAGCAATTTCTAGTGGATGCCAAGAAAATTAATAGGTTCTGAGCAAGTTAGTAGATGCTGAGTGATTTTTGGTTGATGTCGAGCACCAGTAAAATCTAGTTGATGCCAAGTGCAGTATGTGCCAAGCATCAATAAATTGATAATACCAAGTTGCTACATTATGAAAAGATCAAAGATTCGCCAAATAAAAGCTGACAAGTTTGTTTTCTTGGAGCTTGTGAATTAGGAGGAAGATAAGATTGATGAGCTGGAGGCACATAATCTTATTTAAACCATTTTCGAGGAAAATTCAAATGGATTCTAGAAGAAGTTTCTACAGAAGACAAGATATAAGGTAGATACATTGTATCCTACCTAATCTATCAAAAACCCTAATTTTTGAAATGGATAATGAGGGGGAAAAGAGTTCTAATTTCCTATATGTAGGGATTTCTAGTCATGAAGCAATGTTGGATGGAGGTTAGAGAGTTTTGAATGCAAGGATCTGACAAGGAGAAGGAAGAGGGTTTGCTTCATCAAGTGACCCAAGAGAAGAACTTTGCAATGGAAAACTAAGCAAGAAGGCTTAATGAGGATGAATTCTTGAAGGGAGAACAATCTGTCAAAACTAGAAATTTTGGAAGCCAAGCAGAGTTAAGGATTGAATAGTGATCTATAATCTACAAGTAAGTTAGTAAGTTGTATCAGATCAAAGCTCTATTGTTACTTTCTAACAATTGTATCAGATTAGGGTAAATCCTTTAGAGAAAGGTTGACTTAACTGTCATTGAAAAATCCTTTAATAGGGTGGAATTCCAAGTGAATGGCCTAAAGTCTTCTAACAAGGCTCACTTTTAATAGGGTGATTGAAATCCCTTAACTGGGTCACATCTAACAATGTGTGCTGTAACCTTTAATAGGGTTGGCCTTTAAGAGGGCATCACTTCAGAAGAATGAAAAAGGAGTAGCATTTTATTGGTGGTTTTTTCCTAATTGGGTTTCCATGTTAAATCTTTGCGTCAAATGTGTTGATGGATGTGTTATGTTTTATGCTTTACATTTCTGCATGTTAATGTTATAGTTTAACACAAAATGAATGCATGCATGGTTAAGAATGTTATATGGGTTCACTAAATTATGAAAAAAAAAAATTTGTACATCTAGACGTTGAATAATTGATTCACCCCCACTCTCAATTATTCTAAAAGAATTCCAACAAGTAGTATTAGGATGGTCGGCCTCCTAGAAAGTCTCAGTGCTTCACCTTTGTGAGTCTCACCTAGATGAAATGAGTGCTAAGTATTCTATTCATTATCATGGGAGATGACTTCATGTAAACAACTACTCATAAAACATGGGTTGATGAGTTGTTTACACTAAAAATTGCATAGTTGAATCTTGATAGCAATATAGAAATTTAAATTGTTGTGAAAAAATATTTTCCACTTATCAAAATACACTTCATTTTCTAGACTTGTGGATGGGTTAGAGATCTACATAAAGAAAATATTTTTTTTTTTTAGGATTTTTCTTTAGTTTTTAGGTTGAGGAAGTCTTTGTATGACCTCAATATGGCCTCTAGGGCTTAGTATATATTGAAATATTCCTTTCTTCTCTCATCAAAATTTATGGAAGGCCACCTGGATCCTAATGCCTACATCTTGTAGTTGTGGATTATCATTTGATTCTATTCTCAATGTTAGTTATATATCATTGCACATAGATCCTCATCCATTATTCACAAGGTCAAATATTTTCTACATGGCATATTTATTATAACTTTGTTGGGAAATTTGGACTAGTTTATTGGTATTGGGGTCACACAATATTTATCAAAGAGCATGCTTTCTTAGCCCAAGTATGCTTTTGGTATTCTAGTCCAATTCCATACAAATAATTATAGTCCTGAGCTGACTCACCTTTTCTTAGGATTCAAATGTGAGGCCTAGTGATATTGCATTTTATTTGTGGTTGGTATGGCTTTATCTTTTATGCAAGAGTAACGCAAAAATTATTAATTACATCTTACATTATAATAATATTTTTTGTTAGCATGGCTTTATCTTTATCCATGGACATCCATCAAAATTTAGAGGCAAGAGAATTTTTGTTAGATGTTACAATTGCAGTTAACTTGGTAATTAGTAATAAATTATCAAATAATTTACTATATTTTTAACTATTAGTTAAATTAGTAACTCTTTTAGTTATGAATATTATAATAAATAATTTAGAATCCAAATGAGTAATATAAACAGAAGATAACTAAATTAAGCAACAAAAAGAATCAATCCACCCTTTTATTGATATGCCTCTTACAAGAAAACTAAACCATTTTGTATATTGATCTAAGAGTCCAAAATGGTAAATAAAATGTCCCAAGCCATTTCATAGAGTGTCATGTATCTACGAAAATATAAAGTGAAACCAAAGCTAATATGAGAAAGAGAAGGTCCTAGGCTCATAAATGAGTTATGAAAAATAAAATTGACCTAATCCATTAATAAATAAACCTTAGAGAAAGTACAAATGACTAATTATCTAATCACATATTGAGTGATTTATTTGGTAGTTTATTTAATCACTTATGTTTAGGTGACTAGTTATTAGTGACTAAATATCCAATCACTTATTTAGTCATTTATTTAGTAGTTTATTTATTTAATATATTTGGTTGATCTTGTGATTTTACCCGTTGATCAAATTAGTCACTTATTTAGTCACCTATAGTTGTAAATTGTAAAGCAATAGTGGAATATGATCAATTTTAGTCATGTGACTAAAAAATTTAGTGGTGTGACTAAAATTTTTAGTCACATAGTCACATATTTGTCAAAATGTACTAGTGACCCAACCATATCAAACACTTCTAAATTCTATTTGCTTAAGATCTAAGGGATTCGAATGTTAATCAAACTCATTCAAACTTTATAAAGAGTTCACTGAGAACTTTTTTGTTCAAGAGAGTATCGTCAATCTTCATTTCAAGCATTATTTTAGCTATTCAAAATATCCTTCACTTGTTGGAATGATTTCTCAGCTTTCAACTTTATTGATTCCAATCTTCTCTTGGGTCCTTCATGATTCTTCTTTTGATGGGATGGTTTCATGGGACTCACCTATTTCAAGTTTAAGTGCCTTTTTCATAAGTTTCTTCTTATTTCCAAATATTTCCTTTATATGGTTCAAACTTCAAATATCCTTCCTAATATTTTTCCTCAACTCATCATTCCATGTCATCTTACTTCCTGTAATAACCTCCTTCACATGCTCTAACTTGTCCTCAATCTAGCTTTACAATCAACTATGGATACTTCCCTTTACATATCTTCCTTTTCCGCTCTTCCACTATTTCCTACAATGTTCCATGAAACATTACAATCCATAAAAATTTAAAATATTCTAGCTATCATGTCTAAAATTATCCCCAAAATGATGACAAAATGGAATAAACATTCTTAATTGCAATATTACAAGAAATAGTTATTGCAAGAGGGATGCAAACAGGGCATCTGATATGTAATAATGTAGAATTACTTAAAGAAAAGCACATTATTCTCTGGTATTAGAATATATAAAAAAAATTTCCTTTTACCAATGTTCATGTTTTTTAGTTGGAATAATAGGGCATATCCTCATAAATTTTTCACTTTCATAAATTTCAGTTAGGCAAAACATTAGTATTTAAAATGCAAGTGAGATTAAGTAGTATATTTGCATGGAATAATCTGTTGATATTCCATTGATTGGATTATTTATAAAATGAACTTTAGATTATTTTGTATAATGCTTTTCATTATGGCTAACAAGAGAACTTGTAATAGAAGTTTCTTTCATGATTCCTTGTGTGCCTACAATCTCTAGTGACACATGACATGATTAGAAAATACCTGAAATTAGGAAGGGCTGAGAAAACTAAACATTATATAAATGAAGCAGAATGCTATTCTCTAATGTATTGAACAATGAAAACTGATGGAAGTATTGTCATTGATGTCAAAGGTATTTCAGAAATTATTGATGTAGAATATTGTCATTGATGTTGAAGGCATTTGGTAGATCGATATTTTCATTGATGCCAAAGGACTTCACAAATATAAACAAATTTATAAAGCATTATAGATGCCAAAGGGATGAAAAGCGAAAAACATTTCTAAATGGTTCATAATAAAGGCAGAGGCATGGATCACGTTCATACAAATTTATATAGGAAAATACATACTCAAATATCATTTATAGTAATGATTATTAAAGATGAATATAATATATGACCATATAGCTGTGATTGTGTGCAACAAAGAACAAGGCACCCAATTGTATATGAAGAAAAAAAAAAAGTGATACTCACAAAATAAAATATGTCACTAAATTATTATGAAAGAAACATATGCAAAATAAAGTTCACTTCATCAAGGAAATATGGAGTATAATAAACATAACTCAAGTGATATAATTAAAAAGATCTGTATATGATGTTGGAACAATCTAGTGAAAAAAGTAAACAAATAAATCTTATACCCAGTCAAACCCTCTAACACTGATATGACTATCAAAATATCAAGCGATCTTTTATAAAGAGCAGATTCTAAGGATGCTAGTGATGTTGAGAGCTTTCAGGATAAACAACGATAAAGTGCTTTGTTTGCAAATGAATGACTTACACAACTAAAGGATACTCAAACCATTGGTTGAATGTTGGAGCTTATGACAAAAATTATATGTAATAAAGTTTGAATCATCTAGAGATGAATGCAGTGATAGTGGATGATGATATCATATGCAATTAAATATAGAGGAATTGTTATTATCTTGAGCATAATAAATATTTTATTTGAGAAAATTCCATATGTAAAAGATGTGTGATGGTATATTAAAAGATAAGAAGTATGAAGTCCATGAAAGTATATGGTTTTCCATATATTATTAAAGCTTCATGTCAACATATTAAGTCATGATAACATTAGAAACATAATATATCATATTTGTAAATTGATAGCATAGTATAAAGAAGTATCAAGTTAGTGAATCATCAGTGTCATAATAGGAAGTTTATATGTGGAGAAGCATTAGCAAGTGACAAGAATGAAAGAGTAGATAAAATTCAAGATATCGTGCAGCGTAGAAGGCCATCTGACAAGGTAGTAATATAATTTATTAAAGGATGAAAGGATGAAACACTAAGCTGGTTATATATTATGAACAATATATATATGGAGCAAATTATGTTCAAAATTTGACAAATAAATTCTTCATATGAGTTGCACAAAGTTCGTATGAAATAAAGCAACTATGGTAATGAGCGAGCATCTATGATTTCAACATTCAAAGTAATGGTAGTGACTTAATTATAAACTACCACTTAAGCCATGTGAGGGAAACAAATAGAAAATACCTTAATGAAGCAATGGAGGTTTAAAATAATTATAATTGATAACATGTTTAAACAAATACAAAGATGTAGCAATTGAAGAGTCAATGGGAAGAAGATAGAGCTTGAGGAAGTTAATAACAAATATATTTAAAGGAAGCAATCAATATAATCATCCAGTGATAAATAAAGAGGCCAATAAAATTGAACAATGAATAAATCCAATCTTAAGTCATCACTCAGTCAGTGTATTAAAGGCTCACTCGAGCATTCAAAATACTAGAATTAGATGCAGTTGATATACTTTTAAATCACACATTCAAATTATCATAGGGTTCCATTATATATCTAATTTGATAAACAAAATATATGGTGAGGGTGTATATTTCTATGATAGAAAAATATAGGCATTGAAGAATTAATTTTAAGTAATTCATAATTATAAAACCCATGATTGAAAGGCTAAGATTATGTAATTACAATTAGAGTATATAATTTAGTTATGAAAAGACAAAACCTTTGAGTTGAAAAGTCAATCCTATACAAGATAAATATAAAAAGGAAATGAATCATTTGAAAGGAAAGTGAGTTGGAGAGAAAAGAATATGAAATAAGAAGAAAGAAATATATAATAGAAGTGGTTGTGCGAGAAAGAAAATAAAGAAAAGTATTAGAAGATATACACAGATGTGAAACTAAAATAAATTGAAACTTGATCCCTGCTACTTCTCCAAGTACCTCCCTAACTACCATGACTCTAAAATTGTGACATTGAGCCACATTTTGTACATACACAAGGCTATAGTTGCCTAGTCAATGGTTTCTGTTTCGTCAGCTTTAGGTTGGACCTCTATTATAAAATAGATTAAGAATTTCCTAAATCTGATTATGACATTTCCTTAACTAAAAATAACTACCTAAATATTTTGCATTGCAATCCTTGTATATGGTTTCCCATTATATTACTATAGTTATAACTTTGTGACCTATCACAAACCATCAAATTGGAAGTTCTCATCTCTTTAGGTTTCTCTTGAGTAAAGTTAGTTTAGCTCCCATCAATGACTATAGACATTTTTATAAAGAAAACATTGCTTCTATATTTTTTATAAACTTACATTCAAGAATTGAAAAATACTACATTCCTAATAAATCAAATTATTCACTTATTAGTTCCTACCGTGCAGGAAACCAATGCCTAGGGTTTGCCTTAACTAGTTATTAAACTCCCATTCCACAACCAATCTAAAAGAATTTTTTGTCCTATTATATGTCCATTTCTAATAATCTATTATTCTAAAATAATGAAGATGATCAAGAGTTACCTGCAAGAGGGCCAGATTATCACTTTTATAGTTTCCAATGCAAAAGAAGAGGGCACAAGAATTGAGGCACAACCCTTGGGTTTTGGGTTGTTGCAAACTGCTTCCATATGCCCAGGTCTTGGGCTGCCCATTACTAGGGGATCATCAAAAGAAAACTTTAAAAAGGTAGTTGGCAAATGGGTTCTTTTCTACCTCATGCAACTATGATGCTTATTAGTCTCATGCTTATGCTTGTTGCAGATCATTATACAATGGTTAGAAAAAAGAGACCTCATGAAAAGGACTTATAAATAATTTGTTTTCTACAAAATATGTCAGGTAATATGGGTTAAGGTGATCTTGGAGATAACCAGAGGTATGTGAAATCTTATTTTTGCTACATCTTAAGAATTTGCAGGTTTCAGCTTGTAAATCTCTCCTTTGTGAAAAAGGTTAGGGGTTGAGTTAGTTTTAATAGACATTTTTTGATGTCTTGCAGAAGAGTTGATCTGTTGGAGAAGAGCTAATGTAGAAGTACCATCATCTTTGCAACTAATTAACCAACGTATATTGAGAGTAATTCATAGAGGTGATGAGTAAAGATTATTTATAATTTTGTTGTTTAATGATGAATATTTTTTTTACCACTACAATAGTTATGGAATGTTTCTCTCTAAAAAAAATTGGCATGATATTATATGTGGCTATTGAACAATGTTGTAGAGCTAAGAAAAGGCCTATTTGAGGTGGCTTCTCTGAAGGCTTCTTGAAAAATTTATGAATAAAGAGGTTGGCATTTGCAAAATCTATAGAGTTCTTGATTTTGTTAAACATGTCTCATTTGACTATTTTACAGCAAAGAAATCTGCTATAATTTTATTTGTTCTTCTCTTATTGAATGGAACTATAACATTCATTGGATGGATATCTAGTCTAGTCAAGATCAGCAACATGATTAAAATTTTAAATTAATCATAGTAAACTTCTCTGAGAACCTATACAAGAAAACATAGGCTAGCAATAGAGAGGAAACTCACATATTTGGAATATGTTTTGATATTGAATGTGCTCAGTTTTAAAAAAAATTCAATCTTGGTTTTGTCGAGTTTCACTTGGTTAGGGTTTTTTATGTTTGTTTTCTATTTAGGATTAGTGCTTTAATGCTTGTGAAAGAAATATTTGGAGTGTATCTATATTTGCATAAATTCATAGCAGCTCAGGAAAATTAGTATCTGGAGGGTGATTGTGAAATTGGATTCTTGGGGTACAAGGCACAAATTTATCATGGCCAACATTTCGAGTAATCGACTGAATCAAAGAAAATTGAGATATATATATATTCTGCCCCTAAGATTGTATTTTCATCACTGGGTAGACATGGTGATGATAGGAATATTGTGTCTATGTGAACCAACAGCTAGTAGTAGTGAAGCAATTGGTCTGAAAGCTCTTTCTTCTTTGAACATTTTATAACCCTAGATCCTCTCACTGCTCTTGTTGAATGTACCAACCAAACACATCACTGTAACTGGTCTAGTGTTTCCTGTGATTCCCAGAGCAACATGGTATCCCTTATTTTGCCTACGTGATTCCCACTTTCATTGGTAATATTATTTGCACAGGTTTGGTTAGTGCAGGGTATGTTAGGTTTTCTTTTGGCATTAAATCTAAGAGAAGGGATGGATGGGTTTTCTTCAATCTTGATGGACTTTTCCATGGATGAATTTTGATTATGGGAGGAGATTACTTGTTTGAGCTCTGGTCCATAAGCATTTGAATTCACTATCATTGTATGGTTTGTCTCGTATTGTTGCCTTCTCATTATATCATATCTTTTCAGTATTTTCTTGAAATTTATAAGGAAAAGCATTTTGACTCGGATCATTTATTATGTTACTACAATTTTGTCAACCCCTATGTCATTTTGAGGAGCTCAAGTAGAAATATTGTTTTTTCCAATGCAGTAATGGAGTTAACTAACATCAGGGTTTCTTGGTTACATGCAAGCCATAGCTGTGATTAGGCAGATTGTCCTAGCATGGGAAGGAAAAATTTAGACAACTATTGGAAATGATTTTTTTAAATTTTATTTCCTAGAATTATCTGTGTAATATTTACCAATTCAAATGTTTGTAGAAATTCATTCTAGTCTTTGGGCTAAGTGGTTCCTCAATTATATTCATGGCCTTTATACTTTTATATACTTCTTGACTCTAATTTTAGAAATCAGAAAGAGAGTGATTATATTTTTAAACGTTCTATAAAAGACATTTGTTATATACCCATCTCTATATACTTCCCTTGTTAAAGTTTGTAGCTATGATAGAGATCTTTATCTCTCTAAATCTAGATGTTATTACCATTATTGTCATCTTCAACTAAAAAGGAAACTTATGTTTAATTTATAAGATTAAATGTAAATGACATGTATCATTCAAATGCATTGAGGTATGAATATTATAAGAGTCATAATTAATTATAGGAGTTATGAGAATCTCAAGAGACCTTCAGTTATAATGTGAAGAGTCTCTCCTATTGTAATATATTTGCATCAAGCAAAGGACATTGTACACTTGAACATTTTCATTATCAATAAAGATATGTTTGTGTTGTGTGGCTAGGTTTTTCCCTTCATTCTTAAAGGGTTTTCCCAGCATAATTCTGGTGTTCTTTGTTTCAGTTTTCTCTCTTTCTTATTGTTGGTTATCTTCATAGATTTCTAGGCTCTAGTTTTAACATGGTATCAGCACTCTAGTTCAATAACAACATATAAAGAAGTTTTTTTTTTAATTTAAAGTGATATCTATTATAATCCTAGTATTGTTGAATCATCATTGAGGTGTTTCCTTTTGGCGTGACCATTTGGATAAATTTTTCAAAGGTTGTATGTGATTTCTGCATGTCTATGATAGATATCTTCGAACTATGCTCTTTGTGGGTTTTTCCAAGTTCATATTGTATCTTTGCATCTGGCTTTGTTCTTTACCTCCCTCTTATATGCATGTTTAATGGGCAAGTTGCTAGTCTTTGTCATTTCTTTATGTTGATGCCTCATATTGCTTTTGTTCATATCTTGGATCAAATACGTCAAGATTATCTATGTTAGTTTCTTTTTATTAGCATTGCATGTTACTAAGTGTAATTTCATTTTTCTTAAAGAGGGTCAATTTTCCCTCAATTCTTCTACCATTTTTTGAGTCTTCATTCTATTTGATGGTTTGAAAATGTGGATTTATGGACTATCTGGATCAAAGTCTTTAAAAGGGAGCTGATCCACAAGTTATCTATTAGTGATGTTGCTCATTTTTTTGAGATGTTAGGTTCTTTTTTCTAAGTCCATTCTTGCTATGAGTTTGTGTGTGGGAGTTTTCTTCAGCATTAACATTCATTACCTAGGAGAGTCATACAAGAAGTACCAAAAATCTTTGATTGGAAGGCTTCATTACATGACATCCACCTTGGTGCCATGTTGATTGTGTATGGTGTCGATTCAATTTTTGCTAATATTTGAAGTGTAATGGGTGGAGGTAAAGGTGTTGAGTAATCAAGGTATCAATCGTATTGAAGTTTACAACTATAAGGGATGTCTTTGTGTCCTATTTGTTGACCAAAAAGTTTGATTTAAGCTTTCGTTCATATGCTTAAGAGTTCATGTGCACTATATTTTCCCAACATGTACCTTGATCATTTGGATCAATCTCTTGTTCATTTTTGAGTAGATGTTCTGATCGTGATTGATCAATTTTCCAAACATAAAATGTATTGTTGTCATCTTTCATTTAAGCATTCTCAGCAATTGCTTTCATGCAATGTGAGAAATCGAGGTGTATCAGGTTAATATGATTCTTGTATATGACTCCTATTGATGATTTAGAGTAGAATAATCATTAAAAGAGAAATGGTGGTTGCATTCTTTGTTGGAAAAATCAGTGAAGTGCTATGTGAATCGTATGATAGTATGGTTTAATTTTTAGATGTTGCACTATGAAAATATATTAGCATAATGTGCTTGTGGATGTTCTACTATTGTAATTGATTATAGTTCCTTGCCTTAAATATATTGATGTTCTCCAAATAATTGTTTCTAAATGTGCATAACAAAGGGTAAAATCTTGTTTGGGCTTGTCCTTAGACATAGCAGATAAACAAGTCATAGGTAAATATCCATTATATTAAGAGGTTGCTATGGAGAAAAATACTAAGGAGATAAGTATTCATTTTACTAGGAATAGTGCATAATATTTTAGAGTTGATATTATAAGTTATTAATATTTATTAATCTCTCATGGTTGCAAGGCACATTTTAATTGATAAGAGAGTTTTTGGCTGAAAAAGGTTTTTCCAGAATGTTGTCTATCATTCTTCTTGACTGGAGATATACAGATTGTCCCAATGTAGTCATCTTTTGTTGGAGTTATACATATTGTCTAGTATGTTCCTTTGGCTAGAGAATTATGATATTCATGTTGGTTATCTTATTTTAATCATTTTGGTGTCTACAAGATCTAGAATATTGAGAGTGCCTTCTATGTACTTGTTTTGCGGTACTTAAATTTGATTTTTGTTGATCAAATTCCTATAGGCTTCATCCTTATGTATTGGATGTGTTCATTTGATATACCTTCACGCTGATAGATATATTTCATGGGCAGAGCTATTTGAGAATTTATAAAATTGAGATGTGTTTTAGTCTATACATAGGATAATTTCATGAGCATGAAATGTTGGAATGTGACACAAGGAAGGATAGGGAAAACTAGGGCCAAAGGTACACCTAGAAATCCAAACCAACCTTACAAAGTTAACACAATGGAAGCAAGCACAAAGAACAGCAACCAAAGGAGGAAGGAGAGTGAAATACTTTTATTGATTCACCAAAATATCTTCATACATTCCCAGCTATAAGGCCTTTTGGGTTACAGCCAAATACAAATACATTCACATTCAAAGATCCAACAACAAATTCGCACTTTCTAGTTCTTCTTTGCAATCCTCTTCAAAACTGCCTCAAAACTCCTCCCTCTCCTAGCTCTAAGCCTAAACACTCTATTTATACTAGCCAAAATGGCTTATAGATCATTCTAGAACATGAAGAAGCCACAAGTTGGCTCTTAGCAAATATTAAATGAAAATAAACTAAAATTAAATACACAAGTTATCCTACATCAGCAATTAATTGTCCTGAAATTGATGTCCAAGAAAAATTATAAAATCTCCTAGCTCCGATTGAGTTAGAACTCAAACTTTGAACTATGGGTATATATCTAGGTCCTCTAAAACCAATTAATTTTGAAAAGTTTTATTCATCAAGGAAAAGTGTGCATCCATCCTAAAAGTTGAGCATAGAAAACTATCACGCAGAACTGCCAAAAATTGATGTTTTGGGAGAATTTCCATATCTCTCAAACTATAAGGAGTTAGAACTTGTGCTCTAGAATATAGATAGTACTCTAGGCCCTACTTGATCTCTAAAGTTCATAGACCTTCATTAATTATGTAAAATTAGTTACATGATCTCCAACAAGCACCCAAAAACCAAAAAATGTAGTTTCAGCATAACCTAGTTTCAATAGTAAAATAAAAATTGAAAACATGCAGGATAGCACCATATAGATTAATATCCACAGAAAATGAAGAAATTGATACAAAAGTGCATGAGTTATTGTAGAAAGGTTTGATCAGATAAAGTTTGAGTCCATGTGTTGTGCCTATTGTATTAGCACCTAAGAGGAATGGAGAATGGAGAATGTGTACTAATTCCAGAGCTATTAATAAGATCACAGTGAAATATAGGTTTCCTATGCTAAGGATGGATGACATAATGGATTTTTTTAGTGAAGAAAATTATTTTACCAAGATTTATTTGAAGAGTGGCTATCATCATATTAGAATTAGAGAAGGTGATGAATGGAAGACTACTATCAAGACAAAAGATGGTTTGTATGAATGGTTGGTTATGTCTTTTGGTTTGACTAGTGCACCTAGTACTTTCATGAGATTGATGAATGAAGTTCTAAAAATATTTTTGGGTAATTTTATGATTTTTTATTTGGATGACATTCAGATATTCAATAAAACTAAGGAAGAACATCTTGAGCATATTAGACAAGTACTGCAGAGGTTGAAAGAGGAAAAGTTGTTGATTAATCTAAAAAAGTGTTCTTTATGCAAGAGGAGATTGTGTATTTGGGATTTGTGATTTCAGCTAATGGGTTGAAGATGGATCCATACAAGGTTAAAGCAATTTCGGAGTGGCCTACACCTGAGAATGTAGGTGAGGTAAGATCATTTCATGCTTTGGCTAGTTTTTACAGAAAGTTTATAAAGAATTTCAGTGATGTTTGTAATACTATGACTGAGACAATGAGAGGAGATAAAAAGGAATTCAAGTAGGCACATGGAGCTGGTAAGATTTTTGGAACTTTGAAACAAAAGGTTGTTGAATTACCCATATTGGCTTTGCCTAATTTCAATAAGGTATTTCAAGTTGAGTGTGATACAAGTGGGAATGCAATAGGAGCTATATTAAGTCAAGAAGGTAAACCTATTTCTTTCTTTAGTGAAAGTTGAATGATGCTAAAAGGAAGTATTCTATGTATGATCAAGAATTTGATGCTATTGTTCAAGCTTTGAAGAATTGGAGACATTATTTGATTCATAAGGAGTTTGTGTTGTACATTGATCATAAAGCTTTACAATACTTGGGAAGTCAACATAAATTGAATCAGAGACATATGAAGTGGGTTGAGTACTTGCAAAATTTTACATTTTTCATTAAGCATTAGAGTGGAGTTACTACCAAAGTTGCTAATGCATTAAGTAGAAAACATTATTTTTTGACTAAAATGAAGGTTGAAGTTCTTGGTTTTGATGAAATGAAAGAGTTGTATGATGTTGATCCTAATTTTTCTGAGGTGTGGAGAGAGTACAAAGCACCAAATTTGATAGATCACATCAGTAAGTATGATGAGTATTTCATTCAAGAAGGTATGTTGTTCAAAGGTATTTAGTTGTATATTTCTAGAATTTCTATGAGGTTGAATTTGATTAAGGAAAAGCATAGTGGTGAATTGGCTAGACATTTTGACATAGATAAGACATTGAATTTGCTAAAAGAGAAGTATTATTGGCCACAAATGTATAAGGATGTTCAAAAATTTGTAAAAAGTTGTGGAGTTTGCCAAGTTGCAAAAGGAGTGAGTCAAAATACTAGTTCGTATACACCTATTACTATTCCTAAGAAACCTTGGAGTGACATCAGTATGGATTTTGTTCTTGGATTACCTAAGACACTGAAAGGGTATGATTCCATATTTGTTGTAGTGGACAGATTTTCTAAGATGGCTCATTTCATACCATGTAAGAAGACATCAGATGCTAGGCATGTATGAAGATATTTGGATGAATCAATAAAAGTATTTCACTCTTCTTCCTCCTTTGGTTGTTGTTCTTTGTGTTTTCTTCCGTTGTGTTAACTCTTGTAGGGTGGTTCAGAGAGCTAGGTGTGCCATTGGCCCTAGTTTTCCCTATCCTTCCTTGCATTAGAATGTTGAGCATTGGCATAGTATATTGCCATTTTATGAAGCTCAATTTTTTTTTTAAAAAAGGAAGAAGATATAAGGCTTCTATTACTTAGTTTTTTTAATAGTGTATACATATTTCTTTATGATAAATTGATTTTATTAATCTCTATTGGTTACTTGCAGGATGTAACAACATAAGGAATATAGCTCCAGATGGATATGTTGAGCTTGAGAGGGAAATTTTAGTTTCAAAGGGATGCTTCATAATTAAAAGGGGGTAGTTATGGAATCCCTGTCACTCTCATAGATTCTTGTGATGCTTGTGATATTTATAAAATTTGAGACTTAAATGGAATCAAGTCTTAGTTTGTTATTGTCTATTTTATTCTTGTGTGAATAAATGAGATTGTAAGATCAACTATGATAACTCTTTCACTATGTGACAGTGAACATCATGTTGAGAGAGTCCATGATGTCATCACATTGAGAGATTCTGCAATGGGAGTTGGATGTCATGTTGAGAGATTCCATGATAGTTCACGCTGAGAGAGTCTATGAATAAAGGCTTAGTTGTGAGTCTTAAAAATCTTTTCATGTTGAGTAATTCCATTAATATGACTCATTGTTATAGGTTTTCATGTTGATTGATTCCATGAATATGACTCATTGTTATAGGTTTTCATGTTGAGTGATTCCATGAATATGACTCATTGTTACAGGTTTTCATGTTGAGTGATTCCATGAATATGACTCATTATTATAGGTTTTCATGTTGAGTAACTCCATGAATTTATTTTTTGAATTCATATGATCGAAATTTCTCATTGACATTTTTGGTTGCAGATTTGTATGACTATTTAGCTAAAGATCTCTCTTGCTAAGAGGGAGTGTTAAAGTTTGTAGTTGTGATAGAGATCTTTATCTCTCAAAATATGGATGTTATTACCATTATTTTCATCTTCAATTGAAAAGGACACTTATGTTTAATTTATAATATTAAATGTAAATGACATGTGTCATTCACATGCATTGAGGCATGAATATTCAAAGAGTCATAATTAATTATAGGAGTTATGAGAATCTCAAGAGACCTTTGGTTATAATGTGAAGAGTCTCTCCTATTGTTATATATTTGCATCAAGCATAGGATATTTTACACTTGAACATTTTCATTATCAATAAAGATATATGTGTGTTGTGTGGCTAGGTTTCACCCTTCATTCTCAAAGGGTTTTCCTAGGATAATTCTGGTGTTCTTTGTTTCAGTTTTCTCTCTTTCTTATTGCGGGTTATCTTCATAGATTTTTGGGCTCTAGTTTTAACATCCCCTACCAACAGAAAAAAATTCATACAATAGAACAAATAGTTTAGTTTGAAGGGATAGTTAGTCTACAATATCTTCAAAAAGTCTACATTGTTAAAAAGTCTCAAAAGGTCAATGACATTTAGAAATATCAATCTTGATTTCAAATGATTAAAATATATATACTATAAAGGGATTTAGGGCTTGGACAAATTTGACATGCATGTGAGTAAATCTTTACAGGGAGAGAAACAAAATCTCTATTGAAATTTCAATTGAACACAATCAAATCCAAAAGCTACATTTAAATATATATGTCATTTCAATGCCTTTTGATTACATGTAACATGACCTAACTATTCAATGTTTGTTCAAGGAATTACAAATTAATTATATGTTGTCTTGTAGCTTCATTTGATTTCCCCATGGGGTTTTGCAATCCTTGCCCCATGGCTTAAGACTCATGCTTCAAAAAGTCACTTGGCAGCATCCACCCTTGGTAAAAAGGGAAGCTCATAATATATGAGTGAGAGCATCAGATGCACCTGAATATTGGGAGCCAAAAATAGGGCTTGTCCCCGTATTGATCTTTATATTGATTTTGTTTTGTATCCTTGCAGATATCCATTTTGGGTGAAACTAATGTGCTTTTTAATTTTCTATATTGTCAACCCTATCTCCCTCCATCCCTCTCTACACAAGGCAAGAACTAAATTGCTCTACGGCTCTTGTTTTAAAGAAGATCTCAGAAGTGCCTTCTACTTGACATAGGATTTGTGCCTATTAATTATCCTCATAAAATACACAAGAACTTCAAGTTTTTTTAGACTTTATAGATGCAAATGCTTGGTAGATATGTTTGTAGAATGTTGTTTCATAAATAAGGAACATGATTCTCCTTACATATTGACTCATTGAATTATAGTCCTAGATAATTCTTCAACTACATGAATGGATGCAGTCTCATGAATTTTCATGACTGCAAGATGTGCACAATATCATTTTGTTGGATGGATTTTAGAAATTCTTGAGAAATTGGAAGATATAAATAGATCCAAATATCATCCTTTTTCAGCACTAATGTTTGGTATGGAATATTTCCACAAGGAAACATCCAAATGGATTTGGTAAAAGGAATTGAAGCCTCTACCAATAAACACATTAGAAAATGAGAATCGTAAGGGACACATGAAATGGTTAGTGCCTAAAACATGTGGAAGAGGTGAACAAGGGCATGAACTCTCGTCAAAGTGTAGTCTAGGCACGTAAGTTATACAAAGTTGCTTCAATGAAATGTGATCCTATGATGTCCCATTTAGAGAGTTATGAAAAAGTGAGTTTGGGCCAATGAAAAGCCTTGAAAACTAAAATTTAGTACAATTTACAATGTCAATTCATGATCCATTAAACATTATTATCATCATCCTTGTGCATCTGCAAATGGAAATTAAAGCATTACTTGGGAGGGGATTTTCACTCAAAGTGGATTTATTGAGGGCACTGCAAAATTTGCAAAACTGGATGCTACAATAGGAGGCTCTCAAAAATATTTAATTAAGGAAACAATATAAACATGTTAGAAATGAATAAATACAAACAATGCTAAATGTGAAAGCTCAAATGACTTCATTTAAATGAATGAGTTGTACCTTTAGGTTGAATTTACAACATGTTTTTGTATGGACTCATCCTTGACCTCCAAAGGAATATAAAGGATTTATTTTATTGACCTACAAATAGCAAAGGCTAGGGACAAAGTCATTGTGTTGATTTTGAGATTATTGGACAGTTTAAGGTATCTAAAAAACCTTTGAATGTGAGTGTATTGTAAGGGAATTAGTTCGGTATACCTCTGTGGTTTTTAGGGTTTTACAGTCATCACTTTGAGTCTCATCGCTATCAAACTCCTCTGTATTATTGCATTTTAATCTCTTGAAATCTTTATTCACTTTCCCTTCAATAAATCATTTTGTAAAATATTGATTTTTGCCTAGGGAAAACCTAATCTTTTCCCATATATTGAAATTTAATTTTATATAATCAAAATAAGAATGTAATTAAAAGTTGAATATTACTATATATAAATATTATGATTATGTTTTTTTCAAAGATATTAGTTTTAATAAATAATATCATATATGGTGCTCGTGAGTTGTAAAATTTATGGTAAACTTTTTAGTATATACTGTAGAATATTGTGATATTTCTATCAAGATTTATTAACTATGTAATTATTTTCAAGTCAAATTTATTGACTTGTGTTTCATGAGAAGTGGTTTACACAAACCCATAGCTCATGATAATGAATAGAACACATAGCACTCATTGGATCTAGGTGATGCTCACAAGGGTGAAGCATCAGGACTTTTAAGGAGGTTACTCATCCCAACACTACTCCAACTTGAGCATGAATAACTATGGAGTTTCCTCCATGATTAAACCCACTCTACTTTCAATCCTATTTTCAAGAAGAGTGGACTTAACTGTGGAAGAAAATTTGTAGTTAAGTGGACTCAAGTTGAAGTGGTACCGAGATGGGTGGCCTTCCAGGAAGTATTTTATTCATTATCATGAGGATGGATTTGTGTAAACCACTACTCAAGAAACATGGGTCAATGAGTTTGACTCAAAAAAAACTACACAATTGAATCTTGACAACAATATCACAATCAAAATGGACTTCAAACTTAGTTGCAATTTGAATTCTCCCTTTAGGTGGACATTTTTGTGCATGTAACCCAATAGTCATAAATCTGATTTAAATTGTTTCATGCATCAAGGAAAAGTGCATACAAGAATAAATCAAACCATAAGGTTAGCTTCCCAAGTTATATTTTGATTTTGGTTCTACCATAGATATATGAAGTGTCAAAAAATGTAAATCCCTTGTTTATACTATTATGCTATATATCTTACGAATTATGTCTCCTTCTCATTGATTTATCTTCTTATACCTTTTTTTACCTCTAGTAATCATAATGTTTCATATGGTGCCTCTTGGATTTTAGTTATTTTCCAAGTTAACCTTCTGTGTTTATCTTTTTAAAGAAGTTATAGGGCTATACAAATATGAAAATCTACAATACTAATTGTTGATAATGATATTTTGTAAGAGATGTCAACTATAGATATCTTGTAGGATAAAAACAAAGATTTTTGATCTCATATTGGTTTTGACAATTGAGTGTCAACACACTTAAGATATCTACTAAGTTCATGCCAAGCTAGTAATACATCCTAAGTATAATATGTATAGATGTCGAGTTGAAATGAGTGTCGAGCTACTCAAGTGTCAAGCAAATAGACCATGCCGAGTGATTCAAGTGTTGAGTAAGTAGTTGATGTCGAGCAATTCAGGTGTCAAGCCAGAAATAGAACAACAGTATGTGTCGAGCATCAGTATTATCTACTGTCGAGTAACGCAGATTAGATCTAGTTGTTTGTGATGGCACAAACAACTATGTAAACCATTTTTATGTCAACTGATGGATAAATTTTGAAGCTTTGAAGATAAGGATGAATCTATTTGGATTCCCTATGCAATCAACATGCAACCAATCAAAAAATTGGAAGGGATTAAGCGGCAAAACAAATGAATCTCAGTTGTAGATTCATACCTAACCCTAAGCCACCAAAGTCTTTATAAGGAAGATGAAGTCCCTTAATATAGTATGCATGCAAGTGAAGAGTAGAAGGAAGAAAAGGGGTGAGTTGATTAGAAAGCATTCAAGGTAAATTAGTAGAGTGAAAGAATTGCATAATAAGTTTATAGAATAGAGGATCGAAGACATAGCATTGGCAAATCAGATCAGAAAGGATTAAGAAGGATAGAATGGTGATCTGAAACTAGCAAGTTAAAGTTGTAAGTCATCAGATCAAATAGTCTACTATTACTTTCTAACAACTATATTAGTAGAGTGAAATCCTTTGAACTAAGGTTGACTTAACAATCATTGCAAAATCCTTTAACAGGGTGACATTCCAAGTGAATGTTCTAAAGTCCTTTAATTAGGTACACTTCTAACAAGGTGTTAAAATCCTTTAATAGGGTGGGAATTAACAGTCTCTTGTAAGCCAAAATTGATGGGGTCACCCATCATGTCAATGTGGATTTGATAGCTCAAGTTGCGGAAATCCCTTTGGAAGAAAGTAATTTTTTCAAGGATAAGAAAATGTCAACAAATGTTATCAAAGCTTTTGTGAAGGATGAAAAGGAGCTGAATAAACTCATCAAGGTGGAGACGTATTATGAGATGGAATCAATTAAAAATATATGGAGGTATGTTCTCAAGATAATCATTGAATATATTTCCTTGGACCCTAGATTTGATAGGATAAGAATGCATCATTTTGTCTTGCTTAATCACTTTAGGCATGGTGTCAAAAATTCTTTTCCTTTTTATCTCTTCACCTCCATGAGCAAGGGTATCGAGGGTTTCAATAAGAAATCAACTGCTAACCCTACTCTCCACAAGGGATTACTCCTCTTGGTTTATGAGTATCTGAAGTCTCAAACAAGGGGGAAATCCCTTGGTGATCCTAGGTGTGCTTCTAAGGAAACAGGGAGCTCAGACTTTCAGGATGTGCAAAGCATAAAATTTGAAGAAGAGGACATTGTTTCCTCTAAACCCAAGGAAGAAAGGAAACCCTCAGCCCACTTTCCCTATAGAAAGAGCCCCAGAGGTCTTCCCCCCATCCCCCCTAAGCCTAAGCCTCAGGAGGAGGAGGAGAATAATGATGGTGATGAGGATATTGACTCGGAGGAAGAGGTGAAGGGGGAGGAGAATGAGAAGGAGGAGAAAAAGGGGAGGGAAAGTGAAAAGGAGGAGGAGGATTTAGTTGATGTGTCAGGGAATCCTAAGAAAAGGAAAATAGATGAGGCTTTTGAAACCAAACACCAAATTCCTCAAATTCCTAGCCCTGGCACCATATCCTCCCCATCTATTTTGGGTAAAGAAAGTGGGGAGGTGATAATGAAAAATAGGAGGAGGTCTCGGAGGAATTTTAACTCGAATGTAGCCAAATTGGGGATTGTCAGGGAGTTGATGAATATTCAAGTGATGGAGGACATTGACAGCAAAATCCACTATGATGATCTCATTGATCCTAGTCTATTCATGATCTCTCACAATGCAAGGGAAACAAGGCTTAACCTATTGAACAATGCTAAGAACAACATGATAGACAACTTTCGGTCTATCAAATGGTTATTCCATGAAATTGAAGAGCTTAAGGGGAGAAGAAGCCAGGATGGAAACCAAAATATCAACCACGACTAGGGGCACAATGAAAAGGACAAAATCTAGGATGGAATCCATAACCTCTTCAACATCTAGGAACATAGGACAGACCAGGAGGACAGAATCACCAAGGTTGAACAAAAAGTCCAAAAGATGGATCTCTTTCTTCAGAACCTGGAAAATCATATGATCGCCACTTTGAATACTCTGGATGAGAACATTAACAGTCTGGGTGATTCACTGATTAGTGCTAGTTTTGGCAGGGATAAGATGGAGAAGACCAGCCTGGATATTGGATAGGCAGAGGATGATCCAAAAGATTCTAGGGAATAGGTGGAGGCTCAGAACTAGGACCAGGAGGATGCGGACAACAGGAAGACCAATGAAGTTGCAGAGACCCCACAGGTTCTTGACAGAGAGAATTGATAGTTAGTGCTTTTTCTATCTCATACTTTCCTTGTGTTGCTAGTTTTTTCTTGTTCTAGTTTAGCTAGTTTTTTGTCCTGGCTATGGGCCTATTGTTTAGGGTTGGCTTTTTCTAAGCAATTTCACTGATGTTGGACTTTTTTGAATATTTCTATATTTGATATGTTGTAAAAACTTTCAGGTTTTAGGATCCTTGTAAAACCTATTTTACTTAATCAAAAATAGTCTCTTGTAAGACTTTAACAGGGTAGGCCTTTCATAGGGCAGATCATGTTTTATGGACAACTTATTGTAACCTTAATTGGTGACACTTTATTGCTACAAATAATTATGGGTTTCATCCCCACACTAGTTTTACCTTCTCATTTGGAGGGTTTTTGGGTAATCATATTGAGCCAGGGGATAAAAATTATTGAAAATTAAAATGTCCCCAATGCTCCAAGAATCAACATCATTACAAAGTGTTCACAATTTTGACTCCAACATAACTCGAACAAGAAAAATTGGAGTTCAAGTGCAAAAATTATGATTGGTCAAAATTTGGTCAAAATGGGACCAGAGGTCGTAAAAGGGTGAAAAAGTAATCATCTCAAAAGTATTTGACAATGGATTCCAAATGAAAGAGCTCATCAAAATCTTCCCAATGGCATTCATTTCATCAAGAACGAAGATCGGATATAAAAGTTATGATGATTTTAAATTCAAGTAAAAGTATGGATTTTGATGACATTAGCATGACATCACAAAATCATAAAGAGAGGGAAAACATTCAAATTCAAATTAAAATAGCTACTTAATTCGAATTAAAGGAATGAGATAATGGAAGTTGAACTCCTAACCATTGGCCTCCTAAAATTAAGGCCAACCAATGGGCTATTTATGGTATATAGAATATTAAGGGAAGAGTTGTTATCTATGCATAACAAATCCGCCCAATCTTATTTAAATAAGGGTATTTGTTGAAAACAAACCCTTAATTTTGGTGTGAGATCATAACAAAATAATGGTAAAAGGGGCAAATTCGAAATATGTAATCAAAATGGGAGATTATGTTGGTTAATTTTTTTAGCCCATTGTTGGCTAAATTTGATATATAAAATTGGGGTAGTAGGCTTTGGAAGAGCATCCAGGTGATGAGAAGGAGATTCTAATCTTGGAGACTTGATGATTATTCCTACACATTGGAGAGTAATGCTGCAATTGTGCTTGAAGGGAAGATCATGAACACTTGTAATTGATTTTGGAGCAAATCGGATCGGTCCCTCTATTGAAGCAGGACCCGGAGATGTAGTCTGACCCGCGAACGAACTTCGTTATCAATCATGTTTTTTCTTATGCCTCTCTACTCTCTTTCTTTCAGTCATTACCTTTTTATGCTTTGTTCATTTAAGAATTTAAGTTGTGTTAATTTTCTAATTAACGCTTCAAAATTTAACTTTATGTAATATTGTTAAGCATTCCTCTGTAATAGTCCTAGATCCTAATTAAATCACCTATCAAGTGTTAAATGTGTGTATGCTTATTTGACACATTTGCTTTACATTTCATTTCAGTTTATTACATGCATCTAATGAATGGTAAAAGAGTTTTAAGTGCTGAAGTTTGAACTTCTAATTCCACACACCACCCCCCCCCCACTCTCAGAAGTATATGTTTCCCATTTTTAATTCCAACAATTGGTATCAGAGATGAGTTCTCAGGAGGAGAAGCTTTATGGCTTGGAGAAAAGATCTTGAAATGGAAGTCTACAAGTTGGGAAAGACCATTGAAAATCAAGAGATTGAGATACATCTCAGACTACATAAACTGAATGAAGCCAGAGATGCTTTCAAGAGTTCCCTAAAGAGAAGGAAAGAGATTGCTATAGTAGAAAATGACACACAATACAAAGAGATTGACACCATAAAACTATTTGCAAATGGTAACTCTAGTGAATTTGATGCAATAATTGCAAATCTGATGGAAAAGAATAGAGCACAAGTTTGAAGAGATTAGAAATCTGAAGTTGGAACAAGAATCACAAGCTATACTGTTGTGTGAGATGATTGAACAAAAGAAGAAATTTATAGAAGACAAGGCCATGATTGAAGAAGACAAAAGAATTTTGGCAAACAGATTGGAGGAAAAGTCAGCAGAGCTATCCAAGATCTCAAACATGCAATTGGACACTTTAAGCCAAATGATGAATGCTTATCATGAGTTGAATGTCAAGGACATTGAAATAAGCACTTTGAATCTGGAGAATGAACAACTATAGAATGACCTAAAAAGAGAAAAGGAATTTGTTGAAAGTTTCAATAAGCCAAATGAAGCCATCAAGTACTTTGAGAAACTACTAAAATCCCCTAGATCCATTAGAGATACATCAGGATTGGGCTACATAAGCACTGAAGAAGGAGAATCATCCAAAGCTACTAAAGAAAGGAACAATAAAGGTAAAAACTCTAAACCTACTTGTCATCATTGTGGTAAGAAAGGACATACAGCTAATGTTTGGAGGAGCAAGAATGCAAAATAGAATGGTAAGACAAAGAACATGACTCATTGTCACAAGTGCAACAAACAAGGTCATCGGGCACATGAATACAGAACCAGAACCATGCATGCACCAAAATTTGAAGGACACTACTAAAATTGTTAGAAGATGGACATAGAGCCTTTGAATGTAGATCCAAGTCCACATGGTCATCAAGCAAGCCATCAAAGGTAAGAAGCTATGAAAACTCCTATAAGTGGGATTACAATACAAGATATAGCTATCACTATTGTCAGGAATATGGGCATATACCTAAAAATTGCATTAGAACACACTTCAGTGGTAACTACAAGAGATGGTTGAGTCAAACCACATGTTTTAGTTGTCACAAGACTGGTCACATTAGCAAGCATTGTCCAACTAGGTCAAAGGTACCTAATTTTGAATTTGACAAAGGTAAAGGCAAGACTAACGTTGAGCACATCAGGAATGAAATGAAAAAAACATGGAAGAAGAAAGATGTTGGGAGTACATCAAATGGAGAAGGGATCACTTCACCAAATGGGTCAAGTGGTCACACTTCATCAAACTAAGAAAATAAGAGGTGTGTAGGACTAATATTTAAAGTATTACATTATACATCAGTTCCAAAAGAAATTAGCACTTAAATGATTCCATTAGCATGGATTAAGATGCAAGAATTCAAGGAAAATTCAAGGTTAAAATCTTCAAGTTTTCATGTTGTTGCCAAGTATGAAAAGTCTTCTATTATGCCGAGTAATTACTAGTGTGTGTCGAGCTATCAATCAAAGTCAGTTGGAACCGAGTGAATAGTAGCTACCAAGTGAGAGAAATCTCTATAGGAGTTGAGTAAAGATAATTCCAATAGTTTTTGAGTGGTGGTAAAATCAATGGATGTTGAGTTTTATAGTTGTACACAACTAAGTAGTAATTACAGAGTTTTGAAGGGTATATGGTTGATTTTCACCTATTTTTCATCATTACAAACTTAAAGAAAGAACGAGAAGAGTGAAGAAGCAATCTACAAACTGGTTCAAAGAATTTGCAAGGATTTATGCAATAATTAATCATCAATCTATCGAATCTAAAAGGTATTCTTCATAAGCTGAGTTGTGTAGTTTTTAAATTTGATAAACTCTAGTTTGTCAAAATGGCTTCTAGCTCAAAAACTATGAAAGAGAAAGAGGCATTTGATGTTCAATTAGTTAGCAATGAAGTTAAATAGCCAAATTTCAAAGCTATTCTAGAAGTTGCCTATAAAAATGACCCGACTGGAGCGTTATCTATGATCCTACCTATGGTTATACTAGTACAAGATGTAAGAAAATGCTATGGCTGCAAAGTAGGAGCCATTGGGTACATGGAAATAAGACAAGAATATGAAAAATTGTGTGAAAATGGAGTTTTGAAGGAAGAATTCAAGATTGTGGAGAAAAAGGGTTTGACCCGTGCCCTAGATTTTTCCCACAATTTTTAAAATTGAATGGATTAAAATAGTTTTGAGCAGAATACATGACGGATGTCTATGGTTAGAAGGTGGACCCATTAAAATTTAAAAGAGAATTTTCCATAGGGTTACTAGTTATCCAACCCGAGATCGGCCCAAGACATTAAGAAGCAACTCCAAAGAGGCAATAGAGAAAAACACAGGTGCTAAGTGGAACAAACATGGAATGACCATTAACAATGTTATAGATCCACTTCTTGATTTTGTAATAAGGGTCATATCACATTAATTTTATCAATCAGGAAAGTTAAATAGTGTTCCCTAAATAGCTATTGATGTAGGTTATAAAATTGTTAAGAAAGATCACACCTATGATCTTGCAAAACTTCAACTTCAGCAAATAATGGAGAATCTTGGAGCTATTAGAAGGTCAAAGAATGCTCAATGCAAGTTTGGATCAATACTTGTATATATGTTTTTCTATGTATAAAATGAGTTTCCATCCTTTGGAAAAGTAGGATGGAAGACAAATAGGTCGGTTACTGTTCAAATCAATGAGTATACTGAGAAAATGGGAGACAATTTTGAGTCAATTATGACAAGTTATTTTGAAGACTTTAAGAAGTCCATGAAGTAGAGGTTAAGGATTCTTGTTTCCCTACTTGAGAAATACTACAATGATATTTATTTCTTTGTAGATATTGATTACACTTACATCTAGGTTGTTTTACCTAGGGTTAGATGGCTAAGGCCCGTAGGCTATGAAATAAATGTTGATGAAGCCTCAACTGCCATTACTACACTCCTTGCTAAAGAAATTGACAAAAGTGCCAAGATATTTGGAAATTATGATGTTGTTAAGTCAAAGGTTGAGATGGAATTGAAGATAGCCTCTACTTTAAAAAAGAAGGAAAAAATGGTAAGGAAACTGAAGGCCAAGTTTGGAGAAGGTGCAGGTGATGATGAAGAAGAAGATGGTGAAGAAGTTGAAGAGGAAGAAGAGGTGCAAGGTCAAGAACCTTTAGCTTTAACCCAAGCCATGGGTGAAGACCAAGAAGAAGAAGGTATAGAGGAAGAAGAAGTTGAGGAAGCACCAGTAAAGCTAGAACCTAAAAAGAGGAAGGTTAAGGCACAGCCTATAGCCAAACCAAAAGAAAAGAGGGCTACCAAGCCAAGCATAGTAAAGCCAATTGCCCCAACAACAAGGGCTAGTACAAGGGCCACTACTCAAAAGGCCAAAGAGCAAGCAAAGGAGAAGACATAATCAACTAAACAGAAGGGCCTAGTGTAGAAAAAACAAAGGAGAAAGTATATTACACAGCCTGAAATAGATGATGAAAAGATAGAATCAGAAGATACAAGTCAGTTTAGGGTAGTAAGTCATGCACCTAAATCTGATCTTGAGAATATCTATGATAATATTAAAGATAATGTAGATATGATAGGATTAAAGAACATTAATTTTGGAAAACTTGCTAGAGAAAAGAAAAACAAGGTAGAAGAGTTAGTGTATGCCATGATGTCTAAGTTCAAGAATACTCCACTTGAATTAGACAATACAATGCCCAAGGAGCTATACACCCTTGTAAAAAATAAGTGGCTTTATTGCTTAAACCTAGAAAAGAAAATAAGGGAATGAACCCTAGCCCAAGTGATGCCTAAACTAACAAAGGGGAAAATTATCAAGACAAATAAGAAGTATGCTAGCAGATTTGTACCAAAATATAGGGCATTTAGCATACTCCAGAACAACATTGAAGATGTTGTAAAGAAATCCACTCAAATGTGGAAATTGATATATGGGTTAACAACTATCAAAGTAAGAGAAGAGCATCCCTTTGAGGGAAGAAATTATGGAGAATGAGAGGAAGAAAAGGAATAGGAGATAGAAAAAGAAAAATAAGATACGACTGTAGAGGAGACACAAAAGAAGAAAGATGAAATGGCCACAGTTGAAAAGCAGCAAGAAGAACAGAGTGTGCAAGACACACAATTGCCATCCATGAGTGCTCCACATGATACAAGCACACTACAAAAACCATAATAATAAAGGATGTTCTTGATAACTCAACTCAGAACATCAACCCATTAACTGCAAAGGACTTGAAGAAAATCATTGAGCAATCCACACTATAAGCCAGACAGTGTGAGAATCCTATGTTGGTCAGTGTTGAAGAGCTTTAGAAGGCAATAGCTTATATAACAAGGGATAAGGTGAACACACAAGAACCACCTTATGTCATCCCTTTAGCTACTAGTGCTCAACCTCTAGTCCAAACATCAGATGATACATTTGCTAAGGTTGACACTAGTATAAAAGTTGACATGGTTGAATAACAAACTTAGACTGCTCAAGAAGAGAAGGCTCCAGAAGCACAAACAGGATAGACAGAGGTATCTATACTTGAAACACAAACACAAGGAGCAAGTTAGATAATAATGATTGATCAAGATAGAATGGAAGAAAAGGACATACCAAAGGAGAAGGAGCAAGAAGCCATACAAACATTGGTAAATTTACCAACATCTAGCACTCCAAAAAAAGTCCTTCAAAGGTTGAGCACTGATGCAATACCATTCTAGATTTCAGCACTAGGCTCCTGCTCATCCAAGGTTGCCAAGGTATTTCACTATGGAGATGCAATTTTAGATGAAGAAATAGTGATACCAAAATATGACTATGCAACCATGACACTAGAGCAAATAGGCATAATGCAAGAAGCCTTAGAAAAGAAGAAACAACAAGAAATACTTAGAAAGGAGTATTAATAGAGGTAAGCATTACAAGATATTAAAGACATTTTTTTAGATGCTTTTAGCTTGCAAACACTTGATGAATCAAAACCAATATTAGAAAAATTATTAGAAATTGTGGAATAGGTGAATAATGAAGATGGGGAAGCCAATGTCAAACTAATAGAATGGTCTAAAAGAAAAGTCCAAGGGAAATTCAATGAGAAAATATCAAGTGATATAGCACTCTCACAAGTTGAATTGGCCACAAAAATTGAGAAAGTGAAGAAGGTACTTGAGAATATACTCTCACTGTACAAAAAATTGTGTGATCCCACACCCTTCACATAGGAAACAAGCCATAAAATTCTGAGTCTGGAGAACAATTTGAAATTATCAAGTATGCAATTACCTAAGAATCCATCTCAAAGTGAGAAGCATTTCCATTCATTGGTTCAAAGCACAAAGTCAACTAGTTATGTTAATAGCAGAAGAGGCTAATATAAGAGCCAAGTTGACTAACATTCAAGCCTCCCTTACCCTTCACATGGAGATACTCCCAAGGAACTAGGCTATGCAAAAACCTTGACGAAGAAAGATCCAAATCTTTTAACATCAAATGGACTGGTTCACCTTGCAACAAAGATAGTCATCCAAATAAAATCATTAGATATTGCATTAGACAACTAGGATGTTGCTCTAAAGATTATAATGGAAGTTCACAAGAAATTTTTGGACAAATACATAGTCAGTGTATAGACCCTTTGACATAAGTGTCAAAAAGGGAGAGATAAACAAGATAAACAAATATGCAAGGGGAGAATAAAGATAGAAAAAGAGGGGGAGATAAACCAAAGGGGGAGAGCACACAAAAAGGAGGAGAAAACAAAAAAAAAGAAGGGAAATAAAGTATATATCAGATAAAGAGTATTAGAATTTTTGAAGCCAAAGAGTATCAGACAAAAGAAAAATCTATGGAGAACATATTTTGGATACATAACAGGCACATTAACTCAGGGGGAGTTACAAAATTTTGAGGTATATAAGTCTATTACAGAATTTTGAAATTTTTTTGAAGTTTTGTATATATGTCAAGCTATGAATGTATTATACTCGAGGAGATTAGATCTGTTATATATAGTTAAGTTTTTTTGACACTCATGTCAAAGGGGGAGATTGTTGATCTTAGATTGGTTTTGACAATTGAGTGTCAACACAGTTAAGATGTTTACTAAGTTCATGTCGAGCTAGTAATACATGTCGAGTATAATATGTATAGATGTCAAGTTGAAATGAGTTTTGAGTCACTCAAGTGCTGAGCAGATAGACCGTGTTGAGTGATTCAAATGTCAAGTTAATAGTTGATGTTGAGCAATTTAGGTGCTAAGCTAGAAATAAAACTACAGTATGTGTCGAGCATCAGTATTATCTAGTGCCGAGTAACACATATTAGATCTAGTTATTTTTTATGGCACAAATAACTATGTAAATCATTTTTATGCCAACTTATGGATAAATCTTGAAGCTTTTAAGATGAGGATGAATCTATTTGGATTCACTATGCAATCAACATGCAACCAATCAGAAAATTGGAAGGGATTAAGTAGCAAAACAAATGAATCTTAGCCATAGATTCATACCTAACCCTAAGCCACCAAAGTCTTTATAAGGAAAATGAAGCCCCTTAATATGGTATGCATGTGAGCGAAGAGTAGAATGAAGAAAAGGGGTGAATTGATTAGAAAGAATTCAAGGTGACTTAGCAAAGTGAAAGAATTGTAGAATTAGTTTATAGAATAGAGGATCAAAGACACAACATTGGAAAATCAAATTAGAAAGGATTAAGAAGTACATAATGGTGATCTGAAACTAGCAAGTTAAAGTTGTAAGTCATCAGATCAAACATTCTATTATTACTTTCTAACAACTGTATCAACAAAGTGAAATCCTTTTGACTAAGGTTGACTTAACAGTCATTGCAAAATCCTTTAATAGGGTGACATTCCAAGTGAATGTTCTAAAGTCCTTTAATTAGGCACACTTCTAACAAGGTGTTAAAATCCTTTAACAAGGTGGGACTTAGCAATCTCTTGTAAGCCTTTAACAAGGCAGGCCTTTCATAGGGCAAATCATGTTTTATGGTCAACTTATTGTAACCTTAATGGGTGACACTTTATTGTTGTAGTAGTAAAGAATTGTGGGTGTCATCCCCACCCTAGTTTTACCTTCTCATTTGGAGGCTTTCTAGGTAATCATATCAGGTGTTAAATATGTGTATGCTTATTTTATGCATTTTCTTTACATTTCATTTTAGTTTATTGCATGCATCTAATGAATGGTAAAAGAGTTTTAAGTGCTGAAGTTTGAACTTCTGATTCATCCCCCCCCCCCCCCCCCCCCCCCACATTGAATCAACCAAATCCATTGATAAATAAACCTTAGAAAAAGTGAAGAGAGGAAGTACATTACATGACTAATTATAAGTGACTAGTTTATTTGGTAGTTTATATAGTATTTTATACGTAGGTGACTAGTTGTAGGTAACTAATTGTCTAATCACTTATTTAGTCAATTATTTGGTAGTCTATTTGGTTGATATTGTGATTTTAATCGGTGATCAAATTAGTCACGTATTTAGTCAACTATAGCTGTAAATTGTAAAGAAATGATGAAATGTGATCACTTTTAGTCACATGACTAAAATTTTTAGTGGCGTGACTAAAATTTTTAGTCCCATAGTCACATATTTTCCAAAATGTACTAGTGTATTAATGAGCCAAATTTTGTTTAAAAATGAAATTTTGATATAAAATAGAAAGGGGAAAAATCTCTAAATAATACAATGTTCAGAGATCTATGGAAACTATATGGCCATCATGTAAAGAAAGAATAGGCTAACTATCAGAGATATATATATGGTTCAAGTGGCTCATTTTCTTTAATCTTGTTTTATGATAGTTTTTTATGAACTAAGGAAGCATTTGAAGGTTGAGTTTATGTAGGAGAGGGTCATGAACTTTGAGAAATATGAAGATCAACATCAAGCTTTCAATTTGTAATGAAACAAGTTGATAAGTCCATCCCAACCATAATAAGAGATATCCCACCATATTAAAATCAACTTAAAAACTCACTCTTAAGATAAGGTAGCACACCAAAGGGAAGAATTAGGAATGTACAAAGAACAAAACCTCACAGGTCTGGAATTAAAGGAAAAGGTTATCAAGATCATATTCAAAAGCTACTCACCCTTGGATAAAATATTAATGACTAGTGAGAAAATAAAGAATACAAACAACAGTCGTGAAATATTTATAATGACATCTATGGATAGATTACACAACACTTTTCATCATAAAAATATATTATTGATGTTGTATAGTGGTTCTTGATGTAGGCAAGTAACTAATGTAGTCATTTGATTCATATTTTTTGTTTGACTAGTCAACTAATTAATTGACCAACCAATCACAATAAAGTATTAAACTCTATTATATTAAAAAATTTATAGTTTCTTATTAATATTTATTTTTCACATTAAAAAAATAAAATTGTTTCTTTTAGCAATGAAAAAAATCTTTCTTATTTTTTATTTGTTAGACAAATGTAAAAAATCATTTTTATTAGCTCATCCTAGGGGAGAGGACCTAGTACTTGAGCATGTTCCAATGGTTGTCATAGGAGTTGTTAACTTAACACCCACACTTGTTGATTTAATATCTAACATTTTTTACAAGATTGTACCAATAGTTACAACTTTAAACTTGTTCTTGCTAATGATGGCTACCCATAATTGAATGAAAAGTGTCCCTTTTCCCAAAAAACAACCAATAGTATGATGCCACATCAGTTGCACAAGTATGAGGGTTTCCAATGCACTATGATTGGTCTCACTTTTTTTAGGCTATTTGGGCCACTTTGGCAAAAAAACATGTTGATGTGGCTCTGAAACCTTAGTTATAAGCAGGAGACTTGCCAAGTAATCTACTATTAAAAAAAAAAAAAAACAGGAGTAATTTGAAATTTCCACATAGGATTTTGAGAAGTACAAAGTTAGGGTGCTCAACTATTGGGTCCTCTCCCCTAATAATAAAAAATTAAAAGCCTAATAAGTGAAATTTAAGAAGTTTCTAGAGTTTTCGATATTAAAAAATTATTTCTTGAAATTTATGATATTTCTTTCCAATTCTAGATTCACCAACACACCATCACAAGTAGCAAGAAAATGTAGAAGCCATTGTAGTTATAGGTCCAGATTAAGTAGTTTGTTTAGCTATTGATTCTACCATTATTCTATTGATGGAGCACCAGTAAACTAGTAGAGGTAAGCGCACCATTATATCCAGGAGCAAAAGCATTAACAGTTCTTGATGTGGGAAATCTTTTAGATTCCAAGCTTCTCTGCACCACCTTAAAATGGGTGTAGCATCAACCCCAATTCCCAAGCTCAACAACCTTATTAATCACTAATTTTATTTTAGTGCACAACATCAATTAAAATGACAAACACAGTGTCAGATCACTACCTAGGTATCTTCAAAGCTATATAAATATGGTGAAAATTGATGGACATGTTTTGCTTATAAGCTTTGAAGAAAACCTGTGGAAGATAGCTTCATTGTTCACCAAAGATCACATTTTCAATAATGGAAGAGTCATTATTTGTATAGAGTACAATGAATGGAACTGGGCACCTACCAAGAAATGTGAATTGATATAAACATATAGGTACAGTACAAAACTCATCTTGTCCTATTGATTTCAAGAGTCATCACGTGAAATAATGGGTGATGTAAAGAAATTAATTTTGTCATCCCCATTTCAATGGTCATCATAGGAAAGATTGGACATGCCAAAACCATGACTATAAATCAAAACAACATGCTTTAATTATTATTGCGCTTGTGAATAGTACATTTCTTTCTTTCACATGAGTGTTGTTGGTAGATGGCTAATTAGCACTTATGTGGAATATTACCTCGAGTATAGATATTTTAATTCATCATAAATTATGGATAGACTCTATAAAACCCTAATCTCTTTTGTCAGTGCTACTTTCTTTTTATTCTATGTTGTGGTAACTTTTGGGGTGCTAGAGAATCTCCATGGGTTTGAGAAACTATCCTAATCTCCAAAATTAAAAAAGGCTATAGGAGACAAATGAATTGGTTCCTTAGGTGATGATGACCTTTTCAATATGAAATCCATGGTCACCCAAAACTATGCTAGATTACATATTGCAAATCTATCTTAGAACCATCTACTAATTCTACCAAACATATTTGTAGTCTTCAATTTCAAAACATCATTGGGCCACTTAACCCCTATTCTAAAGGTAAGCCAATTTCATTTTAGCTCTTCAAATGGGCGAGTTGTGCTAACCACAAATTTTGGGATAACTTTAAGTAGAGATTTGTAACATAAAATTATAGTGTGTGATATAAGGCAAAAAAAATTTTACAAAGGTTGCAATCAATATGTCTGACATGTGCTATATGGAAAACAACCCAAAGAGGTTTTAGGCAAAGTTGGCAAAAGTGGTGGTTTTTGAGGGGGAATGTTACACATCCCATAGAACATTAGAATATTTTAGGTCATTTAAGAGTGTAGAGTAAAAAATATTATTTTTCTTTCTTGATGATATCCCATCTAAGAAAATGTTCTTTTAAGTGGATGAAAAATAACTAGAGTTAAAGGGATGAAACACATAATTATTTAGGGGTCTTGGCAATAGATATATCTTGTGTGAATTTTTTGATCTAGATCATGTCTATATTGCTTCATAATATGAGTTTTGGATTCTATGTGACCACAATTTGTAATATGAATCTTGGATTATATGTGGCTTCAAGCTTCAAACATTAATTTTAACTATTAAGGCATAATGAAAAAAAATCCTATGTAGGCTGAATTCTCATTCCTTAACCTAGCTTTTGATTTTTCTTGCAAGAGCATTACAATTAGGGAATGTGCAACAGTGTAAGGCACATTTCAATAAATGGGTCAAATTCCATGCACATCTTAGAGCACACATTAAAATGGATTTGACATAATATGTTTTTTTTTGTTCAGATCAAGTTAGTTGTACCATGTTTGGAATTCAGCCAAAACCCATTTGTCTTAAATATCTTAGTGCCTACTTATATTGTCACGGGGAAGATCACCTCATCCAAGCCTATCCTTTCTAAAAACTTAGAACAACTCAATCACCTCCAACCAAATATCACCCCAACATCATTTTTCTTATCAAAAATTATGAATGCCTATATATCCAAACATCATGTCCTTGTCAATAATAGATCCTTGTTGGATATGACCTCCCACCATTTGTCCCTTCCTCCAAAGGGTAACTACTCTTCTTTCTTGAAATAGAATGTTTCAAAGAATCTTTTGTCAAATATTGGAATAAAGAAAAGGATGAAGGAGACTAGACTCAAGTATCATTGATGAAAATTTATTCTAGATGTCATACTCCCCTCCTAGTGTAGTAGGTTTAACATTAAGTCCTAGACCTTGTCATCTCAATATTTCCTCAGTCAAGACCATTGTAAAAACTAACACTTATTCTATAGAAATTTGGTTCAAAGTTATTCTTTTGAATGAGGAAACCCATTTCTTGACTCATCCTACTGAATTATGATATTCAATATTTAAATATGTATATTTTTATGATCCCTACTTACAAATATCAAGTCAAGAATTTTATTTAGCATAATCAACCTAACATCCTACGACTTCAAAATGTCAAAGACAAGAACATTTACTTAGATACTACTATTGTTACCATTATTAAAGAGATAATTTTTGGACTCCATAACATTCATGATGATAGTGGTGGAGGTTTTTCTATGGGTATATTCCCTTGATTATCTAGAAAGAGTACTAATATCGCATTTGATCCTAATAATCATTGTGCTTGGGATTATATTATCATTTTTAATATGCTTATTGGATTTTTCTTCATTTATGGTATTCATAATCCAATTAAGAGAATTCAATGGAGGCAATGGGTTCAACTACATCAACCTAATGATTAGTGCATCATCTATGGTGACTTGAAAATGGTTGAACACTCATGTAATTACAATTGGAAAAAATCTTTTCACTTATTCCAATATGAATTTGAAGCCTAGACCTTGGCATGTAACAGCCTTGGAGTTCATAATCACTTTCTAGGTAAAGTTGACACGCATACATGCCTCATTGGTATATTATAAGGAGCAATTCTCATATATGATTCTTAAAATATTGAGAAGCTTTATAGACCATTTTATATCTCTGTTAGTTCCATTGTCTTACCCCATAATGATTGTCATTTTTATCTAGATCTCTTAGTAATTATTTCAAACCACCTCACTATTCTCACCATGCTTGATCTCTCTAACCAAACTTCATTATCAATGATCTACCTTTTTGTAATGTCCTCGCTATTTGGGATAATATTTATCTGCAAAATAAATATTAGAACTAAAACAATAACAAATCTAGATATACTATTCTACCTTCTAACTTAAATCCCCAACCTTAAAGACATCTCTAGATTAGGTTTCCTAACCCTTAGTTATTTGATCGTCTTCTGTAGAGTGCACCCCTTAAGGTTCACAAATGCATATGTTGATATTATTAGTGTATTATGGCCATTATATTAACCTCAAGCATGTTGTTCAGATGGAGACAATTCTCACATACCAACATTATAGAGATTATATACATTTAGGTGGTGTTGGCCAAATTGGTGTTACACCCATCTTTGATACTAACACTCAATATCCATCTCTCTTATGTCAGCCAAATGGGTAATTACACTCATCTCTGATACTAACACTAAAGAGTTCATATTCCATCTCCATTGTGTCACCAAAATGGGAATTTCACCCATCTTTGATACTAACACTAGGAGTTTGAGTCTCATCTTTTTCATGTCATCCAAACAGGAATTTTACCCATCTTTGATACTTATATGAAGAGCTTGATTTACATCCCTTTCATGTTAGCCAAATGGGAATTTTACCCATCTCTAATACTAACATGAAGAGTTTGATATCGGTCTCCTTAACTATAATAGGTAATATTGATCTTTCATAAAAATAAAACATCAAATAACTCCAACAATATTACCTATATCTAGCCAACTTAGACATTTCATAACATTTATAAATGAACTCAAACTCTACACTGGCATGGAGCCATTTATAGAAATGATTTGTCAACTCTACACTACACTATAGAACATGATCAATTATTTACTCATAAGAATTATGTTAATTAACTATTTTTATAATATCAAATCTTTAATTATCATCTTTTAAATGAAGATTTATTTAAACTAACATTAATATTTCAACACATAAATATATTTTGTAAATTTTCATATATAAATATGTTCATACATATAAACATATATAATAATATGAAAGAAAAGTCATAGAATAAACTTCTTTAACAAATAAAAACAATATTTCTAATTAATAAAATTGTTACCTTTATCACTTATCTTACATGTTTGCCTCCCTATAATTTTGAGTTTCAAAGCTCCATATTTGGTGGGCCTTACAAATGGCAATATTCCTTTTTTACTTTTTTTTAACTCCATCCTTACTTGTATTTACTTAATTTCACATCCTTGAAAATTACCATATAACTAGTGTCCCCCATATATTTACACCTTTCTATGACAATTATTATTCCTCTTGCAAACCATGTGTGATTTCATTTATTTGTTTCTCCTCTACATTCCTTCTATTATATTTGACTCTCTAGTTTTATACTACTCATACCAATCAACGTGACCGATCATGGTGTTGATGCCATTATGTTAATTTAAAAAATTGGTATTTAGTTTAGGATATCTCTTTTATTATTATTCATTAATTGTTAAATTATATTAATTTGTTTAGTTATTAAATTTTGTATAAAATGATGTTTGTTTCTTTTATTAATTGATTATTGATTCTTACAAATAAATTATTTTAGTTATTTAAATCAATATGTTATTGATTTAATCATAATCATTTTGTCACTTTATTTTATTCAATTACATAATTATTTCAATTGGATATATTTGATCATTATAATTTATATAGAATTTCATTAACACAGGGTATTATACTTTTAGATTATATTCCTCCCAAATCAAAAACCAAGATTGTATTGTTTAAATACTACATAGAACATTGGACCAAAACATCAACAAAATAGTTGGATTAGTTGGTGGGAAAGACCCATTTCTAGATGTACTTCCTTACATCATGACTATGGAAGAAAATTTAGTTTCGCACAACATGGACTTGGGAAATACTCCAAAGGACACATTGAACATGGTTGACCTCTCATAGCATTAAACCTATATAGAATTTATGCACAATAATTTATTATCCATAGTAAGAATGATCTTTCAAAAAAAATGTCATTTCAAAGAAAATGATGTCCAACTATGTGCTAAACTCTATAAGATCAACAAGTGATACCATGGAACAAAGTTATTCTTTCAATACCTATAACAAATACATAAAATAGTATATATCTAGATTTAAATTTATTTCTGAAAACAATCATATTTCTATTTTATAAACCTTCTATGACAACTTCAAAAATATTTTCATCTATTCGATTACCTTCTTTCCATGTACTAAATAATTGTGTGGTTGCCTACATATCTAAAAGTAGTCCCTAAATAGAAAATGCTTCTTATTAATAACTTTATTTTCATAGAAGATATTAATAAATATTTCATGTGCATTGTGACAAACAAATTTCTAGTGTTGATGGTCTACCTATAGGTTTTTATTAAGGTATTTGATCAATTATTCATGAAGACTTTCATAATGTGTATCTTGGAGGGACAAAATTGGATTAATTGCAGGCTCTATTATTAATAAAGGCTTTATCAAACCCATTTAGGTGTGACTATTAATGGATGATGGCCTATGACTCACAACACTTTATAAAAAATTGTCACTAAAATTCTTGTACAAAATATCAAACAAATGACTCAAAATATTGTCCAATTCAAATTGACAAGCTTCTTAGAGGATAGGTTTTTCTTTGATTATTTTTTTCTTACTTGTGAACCTATTGAATGGGAAGAAAAAATTCTTTGGATCCTCTTTTTATTAAAACTTATTTTGATAAATTGTATTAAATGATTCACTACCCAATCATCCTTTAAAAAAATTAAAAATCATTCATCTTTGGTTGCAAATTGTACAAGCTAGTTAAATTTTTTTTTTTAGAGTAAAATAGATTTTGAAGAGGCCTTAAAACCTATCACAAAATAAGGATAAGAAAGTAGGATAGACCTAGGTGGATATCAATAACTTTGGCCAATAACAAAACAAAAGAAAACCAAAATGATCGACAAGCCTTAAAGGTTGTACTTAAGATTCTTTAACACTTTTGTAGCCTCTACATTTTTGTGAATAAATCCTTCATTAATATTAACATCACATGGAAAATCTAGTATCACCTTTATCATGGACCTACATTCTAGTTCATGGGCTACGAATGGATCATGTGTTTGTATCATATTGATCTACAAATACATTCTTCTCTTTTTCCTTCATAGTGGAAAAAATATGGGATACAGTTTTCCACTTTTAACCCTTTTAGGATGTGTCACTTATCATTCAAATTTCTAATTATACACAGTCATCTAATAAAAACCATAGCATCTTTGATCATTCCATGCATCTTGCTCATGGCCTCTTCAAGAAGCTTGATATTTTCCCTATGATCTATTTTCATGGTTTATACATCCTTGGACACATCTTGGATATGAGATATATAAATTGTACATATTAGGATTCATGTTCATATATTTTAGCTCAATATCTATTTTTTATTAAGGTAATTAACCCTGTGTTTGAGCAAGCTAACTTCAAAAACCATCCATTTGAAAAGGTTTATTTTTCCCTCCAACATATTCTTCGACATGACTAATATGTCCTTGATCTAGTTTGCAGAGGTTCCTTTTTTTGAATTCATATGAGTACCCTTCTCAAACCCAGCTCAGACTCGGCAAGGGTAACTTGACTCATGACCCAGCTCAAACTCAAAAATGACTTGACGGTGACTCGGTAAAATGAAAAAACCTCAAAAATTTTAAATTTTTTTGGATTTAAAGAACATTCCATGCACCCATTATTGAATAAAGCTTAAAGACACAATAACATCATTAAATAGAAGATAATTTGATCATAATGCACATACTTAAAGTTAAAAGTCAAACATACATTGATTACATAAGTACAATACTACAAAGGTAAATTGATAAATACTATATTACTAGTAATTAAAGTTTAAATAGTGGCTAAAGGAAATATTATAAAAGTAAAACATAGAATCATATATAAATTATAAAATGATAAATCCATGCAACCCATCAAAATGTATATGTATTATGTATTATGAAATCCAACACATCAAGATTCCATGAATCAATAGTCATCATCAAATGTTCCAAATTCTGATCATATATTAAGTTAAAACAAGACTATAGCTATGGCTCCTAATCAGAGTCCTCATCCTCATTATCATCCTCATCATCATCCTCGTCCTCATCCCCAGCCTCAACCTCATGCTTAGTATAATCTATAAAATGCCTCTTAGTAAGGTGTCTAAGGTAGGTCCTAGATGACTGATTAGCCATAGCATCAGCTTGTGAGGTACCTCTAGGATCAACTATAGTCTTTGGCTTTGACAATGCCTATGAGGTACCACTAGGATCAACTGTAGTCTTTGGCTCTGCCAATGCCTGTGAGGTGCCACTAGGAACAACTAGAGCTCTTTGGTCCTCTTCTACCATAGCCACATCCTCAGCCTGGCCCTCTCTATCTGCTTGGTCAACCCATTGTAGGCCCTCATCATCAAAGACAAGATCAGTAGCCTTGATGATCCACTTAGACTCTAGATTAACCTCCTCTAGAGTAATCAAAGAGGTGTCACTATCCAAAATCTCCCTGGTCCGAATGCACATGTTGTAATGCACAAAGACTAGCCTATTCATTTTCTCCATAAACAACCTAGTCCGCTTCTTCAAGTGGATGTGCTCAAACATGCTCTAGTTGTGCTCACATCTAGAAGCACTACTTGGCTAGCTCAAAATGTCGATGGTGATTTGCTAGAGGTTTTTGGTTGAAGACCCAAACACTTGCCACCATCTATCTGAATTTTGAAAAAAGGAAAAGAAAAAAATATTAGTCTCATTTCAAAATTTGAACTTAAAACTTAAAGTTTAAAGCTAAAAATTTAGAAACTAGATTGTATAATGCTTAAGCTACAATTTTTACCTAGCTACAATTTTGTACGACCTTCTTTGCAAATTTGACTTGAAAAAATGGTCCCTAATGCATTATTATAGGCATCCATCTCAAGCAATATATCTGTGGCATTAGTGGCCATCTTTGATATCACAATGTATAGGCCACTAAGAACCTCCTCATCTACATTGAAATATTCACCAAAATGGTATGCCAGATTGAGGTAATAGGTTGCTACGTGGATGGGCTTGTGAAGCTGATTTTGCCATCTCCTATCAATTATGTCCCAAATAGGGCCATAGTTTTCTTCAACACCTACATATTTGCCCTTAATAGCCTCCTTGACCCTATCCATGCCCTCATAAATGTATCCCATAGAGGGCTTCTCACCATCAACAACTCGTAGGAGGGCTATTAGGGGCTCAGTGATCTACAAAATAATTAAACAAAAAAACAATTTTGTGAATGATAAAATTTTCCAAAGTTGCACAATGAAAATAAAACAAAAATATGTATGAGATAAATTAATTTATAAAATTTTAAGAGTTAAGCTTTTAAAATTTAAATTACCTCCATAATCTTTGAACATGGCTCCCAAAAACCTTCATCATCATAAATGCATTTTGTTGCATCTATCCCTATAAGGCTAGTGGCAAAGGAGGAGGAACTCCATTCTAGACCAACAAATATGCACCTCAAAGCTAACCTTGAACTCAACAAGGATTTTAGTGTGATAAAATTAGAGGCAAATCTTGTGATACTAGGATGAGCCAACTCCTTTCCCTTCGTGTATTGCCTCATAGTGTTGAGGACCAAGGCATGATTATAGATGAACTTACAAAGATTTTTGGCCTTGGTAACACATAATTTCACCCATACAAGCTTGCCAATATCCTCTAACATGAGGTTGATGCAATGGACCACAAATGGAGTCCAAAATATTTTTGGGTGTCTCTCCATCAAAAATTTTCCTATAGAGATTTTAAATTAGTTAGTAAACAATTTTAAAAATTAATATATTAAAAAACTTTTAATTTTCAAAATTTAATGAAAAACTAAAACAATTTTTTTAGAAGTAGAACTTAAAAAGTTAGAATTCAAAATTTTACCTGCAGCAACATAATTAGCTGCATTATTAGTCACCACTTGGACAACATTCTCTTCTCCCACCTCCCTTATGACCTCCTTAATAGCCTCACATAAGAATTTTTTATTTTTCACATGCAAGGAAGCATCTATAGACCTCAAAAACATGGTGGATCTTGAAATAATTATCATTCAAGAATCAATATTCAATAAAACAAAATTTTCATATTCAATAATACATTAAATTTTACACTTCAAGAAGTAAAGGATGATGAATTACCTCTGCTAGAAATAAGAAAATTTAGGAGGGTCCTATTCCTCCTATCTATCCATCCATCTGTCATAATGGTACACCCTTTTTGGCTCCAAATCTTTTTATGGTCCTCCAAATAAAGTTTCATCTCCTCGACCATATTTAGTAAGAGGGGGCCACTCAACTCATCTTCAGTGGGGGCTTTGAACCCCACACCACAAATGGAAACTGCATCAATCATCCCTTGCCAATAAGGAGTCCTATTACATTTATAAAAACATTTTAATTAGTATATTTCAAATTTTCAACATCAAGTTAAAAGTATAAAATTAAATTTAAATTTTAAAACTTAAAACGTAAAACAATCAAATATTAATGAAGTTGAAGTACCTGGCTGCTATAAATGGAATGTTGTAGAAAAACCAAAACTTGCAAATTGCTCTTATTCCAGTTTTATGTATCTCCCTATTTTAGCCCAAGCTCTCACGTGAGGGTTGTGCACCAGGAGTGGAACGTGATACAAGAAAATTGTCCAACCTAGATTTTTTGACTCTAGGATGAAAGGTAAAGCTAGTAGGCCCAGTACTACTAGAAGGGGTAGTAGTCGCAGCACCACTAGCAGTGCAAGGAATAAATGTAGAAGAAGTATGACTAGCAAAAGCACTAGGACAATAGGGGGAAGGGAATAACCTTCTCCAACACAACCTACTAACTCAAAAAACATTTCTAGATGAGCATGGAAGGGAACTAGAACCAATCTGAGCTAACTCTTCTAATTGTTTTTTTTTTTTTAATTCCTTTTCTTGTTCATATTTTTCCAAGGCTACATAACAAAAATGTTGAGCCTCAACAGTCACAACACTACAAGGCTCAATATCATGACCACACATGTCAGCAATATGATATATCAATCTATTTATCCCCCCACTATTAATGGTTTTGCAAAATAGGTATTTTGTTTGAGTTCCAGTTCTACCTGGAAAGTCTATGGTGAACTTCCAACACTCGTCTTTTTTATTACCTTTAGAGAGCTTGGGTTGTTTACCTATAGGAGCCATTATGAGTAAGGAAAAAGGTAAAATTTGCTGCAATAAGACATTTTAGACCAAATATTACCATTTAAGCCTTGTATTTTATGAAGATCTAAAGTTTTAAAAAAACTTCATAAACAAACAAACAACCCATAAGCACAGAGAAAAAATGTTGAGATAATGGGTGTTGCACACATTGCATAATATTGTTATATTTTATTATTTTATTTTATTATGTAATGTTGTATCTAGATGGACATGCAACGTGTAAAGATTTTCATGGAATATTCTTGATGAGTTGTATTGTAACATTGTGATAATATTTTATGTAATTATTTAATATTGGAGAAAAGAATTAAATGTCCAATATTAAATGTGGGGTTAGTGGGTTAGGTAGCACATGATTTATGTAATACCATTTGGTGGTTTTGTGGGACTTGCTACTGTATAAGCAGCCACAAGGGTAGTTTTTGTAGAGTAAGAGTGAGAAAGGCAAGAGTCGAGCGGGACAAGGCTTGACAGGTTAGCCAAGGGAGCATTTGTGAAGGTTGGAAGCATGGCATGGGATGTGTGGATTCATGCTTGTTCACATAGTTTGCTTAGTTGTGGCTATGGCCATGAAGGCTTCAATGGTTGTATGGCAATGGTATTTTTTGCTGAATCATATATGGTGATGGATGCTTTTGGAGGCTGGGTTTTTCCCTCAATGAGGGTTTCCTAGGGTATATCTTGTGTCACAATTTTGTGGGTATGTTGTTTATTCTCTTGCATGTGGATTTTAATTCTCTATTTATTTTAGATCTATTATGGGTTATGTGGAAACGGTTATATTCTTTGTTGCCAAGTTTTCTTACATGTGGTATTAGAGCTATGGTTTTATTATTGTAACCCTAGATTGAATCCATGGGAATGCATGAGAGGATAAAAGAAAAGGGCAAGATATATGAATGATTTATTGCAGATCTAAGGGCTTTGGATTTGTTGTTATGATGGGATGTTAAAATATTTGGGCATGGGAGATTTTTTGGACAAAAGCATTTTTCAGATGTTTCATTTAAATGAGGTTTTATGGGGAGGAGCTTGCAGAAATGACCTCCTAGGTAAAAGCAAACCTCACCATTGGATCCGGGTTGACATTTTTATAAATTTTGATATATAATATGCCCTAGTTTGGCCATGTTTAGAAGAAATGAAAGAGTTTTTTGATTTCAACCCATGATGGCCATCAAATTTAATCCTGTCAAAAATTTTGTCACAATAACAAAACAAAACAAAAATTGAAAAATCGAAGTGAAAATGGTAAAAAGACTATCTTAGGAAAATGGCCATAACTTTCTCTCAGAATATCAGATTTCAGAGTTCTTATACGCATTAGAAAGCTTATTCAGAGCACTACAACATGGTATAGGTTTGGTTTTATGATTTTGAGATTTTTTTAGGTTTTAAGAGCCCTAAAGTTAGATGTTATTTATTTTAAGCACAGATTATGGCATAACTTGGGCATGTGGAGTCGGATTTTGGACTTCGAGTAGTCAACGAAAAGATCTTGGAGAGCTCTACACATTGGTTTAGATTTGGTGCAGGTTTGGCATGGTTTATTTGGTGATATATTAATCTGAATAGTTTATAGGTATATTTTGACTATGGTAACATTGTGAGTTTATGGCATTGGAGATTTAAGATTTGATGTCATTGTATACTCAGTTCATATTTCAGATTGGTCTTATGATGATATGGTTATCAGTGTTTGGTTTGGATATGTATGATGACTTGTTGGATCTAAAAGTTGTGTAGTGTTGTAAGAATTCTATACTTACAGGTTGCATTTATAGCTTAGTTATGGGTTGTCTTTTCCCATTGATCTTTCATTATTGATGCATATTCAGATTGGTGGCTTAGATTTGAGTTTTCTATGCCCTAAGTCACATGATTTGTTAATTTTTTCTTCATATAGAAGGGATGAGATGTTGTTACCAGGTACAGTCATGGTGGAGGATTTTGGTTGACTATTTTATGCTGACAGGTTGGACATATTGAGAGTTAGATGCTCAGTTCATGGAGGTGATCATGGTGTCATGGATTTTGGCATGACATGATTGGTTATATAGGTACATCCTTCATGTTCATTAGCTTGGATTTCGTATTTGGTTATGGTCGTATATCTTCTTGGTTGAGGATCATGGTTATTTAGTTTCTTTTGAGGAGCTCATGATGTGCACTTTGAGTTCTTTGATGGTTTGATGCCTTGGTTGATTCTCATGGTTAGAGGATGGGTTTTTTCATCATGATGTCATGGATAGCTTGGATACACGATTTAGATAGTGATGAGGTGACAATGCAGGATTAGTTCCTGGTTTGGTTTGGATCTTCATGTAGGAGATGGATTTTTTGATGCCATAGGTGACTTGGTACCACAATTGAGTGGGAGTTCTTGGCATTGATATATTTATTGAGTGTTTGTAGATGTTGAAGTTTTGTCTTAGATCTTGTTGTTGTAGAAGCATCTTCGACATTTGCATGGTGCACTTGTTATCTTCATGGTGTGTGGAGATGGTTCTTCATAGTATGTGGAGATGGTTTTCTTCATGGTGTATGGAGATGGTTGCATCTTGAGGACTCACAGGGTTCTTGGTAAAGGTATGGTTTATGCTTTTATTTGGCATGTTATCCTTAGTATGAGGATGGTTTCATTATTATGTCATGGTATACTCTTGATACATGTTTAGAGTTGTGACATGTTATGGTATGTTCATATGGAGCATGTTATCTCTTTGGTTGAGATGGTTTAGATCATGTTGTCATGTTTATGTTCCTGAGGCCATGGTTAGAACTTTGACATTGATCTTGGTTTAGTTTCTTGGTATTGAGTACACTGATCATAAGCTGGATACTTCATGATACTGCTATGTTGCATTTGGAGTTGGCATGGATTGATTGGTTAAAGGTGCTCATGGATACTTAGAGATGATGGTGATGCTGATTTCTCTTGGATTAGAGAAGCATTTTTTGGGATGGTTGATGGTTTCAGTAGGAAGTCCAATGGGTAGTCACCTGATATGGACTTGAGAGGATATTGTTCCTAGATGAGTCTTGGTTGGAGACTTGGGTATCTTGATGAGCATTCTCATTCCCCACTCTTGGTCTACTCAGCAGTTTGCTACTTGAGAGGTATAGCCCATTGTTTCTCTTAGTTGCATTATATTTATGCTTTTCTTTCATAGATATGGATCTTGAGCTATGGTATATGATTTAGTTATGGAGGGTTCATTTGAGAGATGGTTTAGCATTGGTTATCTCCATGTGCATATGTTGTTATGTTGGTTGAATTTGGGAGATGGCTTTTATATTGGGCATATTCCTTGGATTAGGAATGGTTTTATGAGTTTGATCTTCTTAGGAAAGGCTTACATCCATGATTAGTTATATGGTATGGTTTAGGTGTTTTTGTGGCTTTTTGTTGGGGTTTTATGGAGGAGATCATACTTGCACAGTTTACATCTAGAGGTGTGTGTAGAAGGACATGATACAGGTTATGATTTGCATGGTTTCTCTGGTCTTGGTTATCTTCCTGGATGTTCAATTTTTCCTTTATTGAATTTGAGATTGGTTAGAGATTGTGATCACTAGTTTGTGCTCATGTATTTCATGTGAGAGATGACATGGTTATTCCTTTATCTCTTTCCTCTGTTGGTTGTGGAGAATTTGGGAGATTGTTGGAGACTTGTTACGAGAGTTGTTCTTGTAGGATATCAATTTATGTATTGTGGATGTCCTCGATACTACATGGATTCACTTATGTGAGATGTTGTGAGTGGATTGGTTATAGTTTTGACATTATCTTTTGCAGTGGGAGCTTCTTGGTATATATGTGGTAGGTATTGCTCTTGAGGCTTGTGATTGCAGGTTATAGATTGGATATGTCAGTGATATGAGATTCACTTGTTATACCTTTGAGGTATGGATAGTTGGATGGGTTTGGCAATTGTTATGGGTGCTATTTCAGCTATGGATATTTTGACAACTACGGATACATGTAATTACCTTTGGATCAGGTTTTTTGTCCTTAGAATTTCAGTTGGTATAGGATTTTATGATCTTCTAATGCGATAGGTTAGGTGGCTTTCTCTTTGGATGGCTTCTATGTATGTCCAGTGGTAGTGGCATAATAGGAGGTGAGATCATTCATGTTTGACATGCTGGATACTTTGATTTTGTTGCGGGTACCAGGATGGAGCACTTGGTGTACTTTGATCCATGATGGTGGATGTGCTAGGAGGGATTGTTCCCTTGTTCATTTGTGTGGCTACGGATTGACCCTATGCAATGTATAGAACAAGTGGGAGATTGTTGAGATAATGGGTGTTGCACACATTGCATAATATTGTTACATTTTATTATTTTATTTTATAATGTAATGTTGTATCTAGATGGGCGTGCAACATGTAAAGATTCCCATGGAATATTCTTGATGAGTTGTATTGTAACATTGTGATAATATTTTATGTAATTATTTAATATTGGGGAAAAGAATTAAATGCCCAATATTAAATGTGGGGTTAGTGGGTTAGGTAGCACATGGTTTTAGCACATGATTTATGTAATACCACTTGGTGGTTTTGTGGGACTTGCTAGTATATAACCAGCCACAAGGGTAGTTGTTGTAGAGTAAGAGTGACAAAGGCAAGAGTCGATCAGGACAAGGCTTGACAGGTTAGCCAAGGGAACATTTGTGAAGGTTGGAAGCATGGCATGGGATGTGTGGATTCATGCTTGTTCACATAGTTTGCTCGGTTGTGGCTATGGCCATGAAAGCTTCCATAGTTGTATGGCAATGGTATTTTTTGCTGAATCATATATGGTGATGGATGCTTTTGGTGGCTGGGTTTTTCCCTCAATGAGGGTTTTCTAGGGTATATCTTGTGTCACAATTTTGTGGGTATTTTTTCTATTCTTTTGCATGTGGATTTTAATTCTCTATTTATTTCATATCTATTATGGGTTATGTGGAAATATTTATATTCTTTTGTTGCCAAGTTTACTTACAAAAAAATTATCAAAATCTAAATAATCAACTCTTACCTCTTTCAAATGCTTTGGGAAGTGTTGAGAATAGCTCCTATAAACTCCTTGATGATCTAAATGCAAGCTCCAATGTCACAAATGCAAGCTTTTCTCCTCTTCCTTTCAGCTGGTTGCAAAACAAGGACACTCTGTTTCTCTTTTACCTCTCTCTCTCTCTCTTTCTGTTTCTCACAATAGAGTGTTATGGAAGCCCTTTTAGGGTTATAAGATTGAGTAAGAAGAAAAAAATATTAGAAAAGTATGAAAATTTTATTATTTTAAGCCACCCGATTTCATGTTGTTGCAACCAAGTCAAGCTGCTCGATTTAGGCGAGTCACATGAGTCATGCCACCTAACTCACCGCTCGTGAGTCATAGGTCATTATGACTCAGTTAGGTTGTCGTAGCTCACTAACTCATGTGACTCAACTAACTCACGATGAGTCACATTACTTTGATGGAAACTAAGGGACATGTATCAAAAAAATAAATCATAAAGAAAGTGAATACAACACTAGAAAATATCAAAATCCAATATATATTAAATTAAATGACTTTCCTTTTTATCCCATAATGGGATTTAGACACCTCATCCTTCCCATTTGCATGGCATGAGTCTAATGAGACATAAGTAGAAAGGGTGTAGTCCTTTTAGCATAATTATCTATCATTAAAAGAAGAGGTTTATAATTTCCATTGGGATTTTTTTATTTGTTCCTCACCATACCATATTAGGTTTCTTAGTTCTCCAACATTAGAAAAATACTTATCAAATTTATTTCAGTCATAAAAGACATGAAATTATATTAAAAATTAAATATTATCTCAGTAGCATGATCCAATATATAAATGCAAAATAAATAACCATGATAGTTAATAAGTATGGAGAAAAATCCATACCATAATAAAACTAGTGAAGGTAAAACATTATCAAGCCAAAGAATATATAAATCTATGCTTGTAAAAGTAAATATAAATAATGCATATCATAAACAAATATGGCATCATTAAGATTCAAATTTGATCAAGTGAATAAGGCACATACTTTGAAGGTCTTGCATTGTTAAGGTAAAGTAACAGGGAATAATGTAAAGAATTGTAATTATGAAATAATTTTGTTCATTTTTCAACTATTTCATCATCTAAGTGAAATCCAAGTACCCTTATCCTCTTGAATTAGTCTTTTGATAGTAAAAGTTTGATTAATGATTCCAATTTACTATTTATCTAAAATATCAATAATAAAGTTCTCTCTCTCTCTCTCTCTCTCTCTCTCTCTCTCTCTCTCTCTCTCTCTCTCTCTCTCTCTCTCTCTCTCTCTTTGTGTGTGTGTGTGTGTGTGTGTTCACACTCATATGCACACATGTGTCAGTGGAGAGAGCGAGAGAGAATCGATTACAAGAATAAAATATTCCAAAAAGTTTTTGAAAGGGGATATTATACAACTAATAATAGCTAAATTGTTAGGACTAAAAATTAAATGCAAAAAATAAAGTGCAATAGTATTAAATTCAGTAAAGTTGTCATCAAGCTAAGATTTTTAAAAAAATCCTTAACTTTCTAAATTTTGTCCATGAAATTAACATTCTTCTTGGAGGAGACCTCAATATGTTGCTCACATTTATTTTCTTTTCATTTTTTATGTGTATTAATTGGTCAAATTTAATAAATACAAAACTATTTATTTTGTAGATTTTTTTAAAAGATGATTTAATAAATGTGTTTAAATTATTAGAAAAGAATAAATATTCAACTAAGGAAATGGGGGTAGAGTAATAAAATTAAAATGAAAATAGAATATAATAAACAAAAAATATAATAATAGTTTCAAAAAAATAGTGGCCATGAGCTCTACTAGGGTTTAATGTTTTCCTTGTACTGTAAGTCACCTCTTGTGTCTCTCACCTATCATATCATATTCACTATGAGATTTTTAGGATTATATCATAGATCTGGCTAGCTTTAGCTCAGTGTTTGATACTAGAGCTAGAGTTGGTGTTTCATATTCTCATGGCACCGTCTTTGAACAAACATCCTCAGAAGTTCATCATGAAGGTTTTTCATGAGGTATATCTCATGATCATGTACTTCATGTTGAAGGTTTTGATCACCCTTGTAAGTGGCTTGAAAAATCTACCTTGATAGGTTATTTTGTGGAAAGGATTCCTCCTGAAAGCATGTTGTGAGAATGCATTTTTAAAGTGTGTTCACCTCATGATATTTTCCTTAAGGTTCTGCAAAGCCTCACTAATAGTTTTTTTATGTTTCACTTTTCATGATGACACAATTCTCAGTAATGGGACATGGTATGTATGTTCTTCCTTGTTGATTTTCCCATGCTACTCTTAAGACTTTATAGTCTCTAATGGAGAAAAAACTTTGTGTCCCTATGTGGGTTAAGTTTCATGGTCTTCTCTTGCCCTACAAGTCCTTGTTAGAAACAATAGTCCACCAAAATAACTTAGAGGGGGGGTGAATCAGTTATCCAATTAAAACATTTATCAACCTTAGTTAATTTTAACAATGCAACCAAAGTAAACAACAACCATAACAAGATGCACATATACAATTACACTAGATTTGTTAACTAGGGAAACCCTTGATCAGAGGGAAAACCCTAGTGGGAATTATGCCCACAAAGATATATATATATTCCTTGTTAGATGATGGACCTTGTTAGGATTCCATAAATACATTCAATACATAAGAGTCCTTTTTAGGAGACTTTGAATCCTTGTTGGAAGATTCCAACCCTGTTAGGAGTTGTGCCAACCCTATTAGGATTTGTAGAAGGCAGAAGGACCCACTGTCCAACCAACTTCTAGAGCAAGACCACTTAACTTCACTGTCCAACCAATTTCTCAATTATTCCTTTTAGAATAATTATTTGTAATAATATTTATTCTCTTTCCTATGTCTTGTCAATTGGACCAATCACTATCAGACCTTGTAGACCTAGTCATAAAACTTGAATCCAAATATCAAACCTCAGATCTCAAAATAAAACCTCGGCAACGAAGTTTTCTTCAACTTTTCTCTGCTCTGCTTATCTTTGTATATCAACTTGATTATCTCTTTTCTCCTCTTATCCACTCTTCTTCCTTCATCCAATCATACATGTATAAAAAAGGAAAATGTCCTTCCTTCATACTGAGTCCATAAAACAATTACCTTGAGTTGGCTATTACACCTTCTTAATTAATTATTATAGGACCTCATTAAGAACATGTTTTATTAGTGATAGCATCAATCTGTCGCGTTGTAACTTGATTAACTTTCCATACATGTACTATTATGACAAGCAAGCTTAGCCATGTCATCTCCAACATTTCTTCTACATGCCTTTAACCTTGCTTCTCAGAATAACCAATCTGCTAAGAGATATAACAAGTTTACCAAAACATGCTTCTGTAAACTCTATATCAGAATAGTCTTTAGCAAAACTTGCATAACTTCTTCTAGAATTAATATCTTTTGCACCCGAGGTTAGCTTCATATACTAGACACTTAGTAGTATCCCCTTTAACATTTCTAGTGAAAATACTCAATGATTTATTTGTGCCAACATAATCTTTATAGTTGTTCTTTTGTTAGATACCACAGAAAACTGCTATGTTGACATCAATGACAAACACAGTCATGAATGTAACATATCATCATGATAATGATCTACTCATGTTTCTACAATACTCCCCCATAGGAATATCATCATCATTCATGCTTCCAACAATCTCCCCCTTTGGCATTGATGGCAACATAAATGAAAAACATCTAGTTCCAAGAATACCAATAATTGAAGATTGTTATCATTTCTTTTCAAATCCTCTTCATCAATCATATTGGCTTTTGTGTCCACACACTTCTACCCTATTGATATACCTCAATGTGCTCTATATAAAAATGTTTTTCATGTTGTAATCTCTCCCCCATTAACACCAATGTCAAAGGTTTCAACAACAATCTATCATTACATCTTGTCAATCTCTACAACAACTTTCTCTAACCTGCTCAAGTGTCCAAAGACATTGTTCAAAACAACATCTATGAAGAGTCCTAGGTGACTCTATCCATCACAGATACTCCCCCATACAAGAAGTATCAACATTCAGTCCAGACAAACAATAGTGCTTTATACCACTGGACTGATGTAATCTTATATCATCTACTCTAATGTAGGTAGGGGCATAACCCCTAGCATACCTTGCAAATACTCAAAAGTCTCTTTGGGAAGAAGCTTGGTAAAAATATATGCAATCTTCTCTTTGGTGCTTACTTACTCCAATCTAATTTCCTTTTTTGCAATTTTCTCTCTCAACATGTGATATTTGATAGAAATGTGCTTAGTCTTAGAATGCAACACTAGAATCCTAAATATATCCATTGTGCTTGTGTTATCATAATGTATGACAATAGGTTCATTGAATTCTATCCTTATATCCTTCAACATCTACTTCATCCAAACAACTTGATTACAATTGTTTGTTGTTGCAACATATTCTACCTTTTTTGTACTCTGTGAGATACAATCCTACTTCTTGCTTAACCAAGAAACTAATCTTCCTCCAAGAAAGAATGATCCACCACTGGTGCTCTTTTTTTTATCCATACTACCTACCCAATCAGCATTAGTATAAGCATATAAAGTGAAATCATTAGATCTTTCATATCATAATCTGAACTATGGTGTTCCCTTTAGATATCTAAATATCCTCTTAACTACTATATATGTGCTTCTCTAGGGTTAGCTTGAAATCTTGCAACAATTCCAACTGCATTTTCTATATATGGCCTTGTGTGAGTCAAATATTACAATCATCCAATCATAGATTTGTACTTCTTCTGCTTAGTAGTAGGTGTCTCATTCTTTGTAGATAACTTGTGTCATATTATCAAGAGGAAGACGTCATCATATGCCACTTCTTGGTAGTGCATGTAAAATTCTTTGATATGTGTGACAGGGTCTCCTTTTCCTCTAAATTTGTCAAATTTGGGTGTCTCAAAATGCTTGAGAAATGGTGTCATGGTAATGGCTCTGTCAAATGGGTAAGGACACACATTCTCAAACTTGAAGGTTTTTGGATCATTTCCCTCCTGTATCTTCTTCAAAGCTGTCTTCATGGCTTCCCATTCTGAATTAATGGGTGATGGCTGGGGTGCCCCCAATGTAGGAGTGCCCTGAGGTAGGTATGAGTTAGATGGGGCAATGGAATATGGATGCCTTTTGGGTATGGGCTGGTAGGGATTGTACATGGCTTGAGCAACTAAATGGTGGATGATGGGTTGCTAAGGTGGAGGTGGCACATATTGTTGCATGTGTTGCGAGGCTTACTGCTGGTATGGGATTTGAGGTTGAGATTGAGGAACATAAGCTAGCTCTGGGATAAATGGATTGCTTTGTGGAGGTAAGGTATAAGATGGTTGTGAAGCTTGGGAAAAGGATTGGGGAGCTTGTGAAACTTGTGGAACTTGGCTTTGGATTTGAGAAGTTTGACCAATATATGTGGGTTGTGCCCCCATTTGGGAAGGTATCTGCATGGCAAAAGAGGCCAAGTAATTGTTGGTTGGTGGTGGTGGATTTCCTCCTAGAAGTGGCATAGAAAAATAGTTGGTGATAGGAGGTAATGGATTAGTTGGTGGTGGAGGTGGTGGAAATTGAAAGCTTGTGAATGGAATTAATGGGGTTTGATAGCTTGGTGGTTTGATTTGAAAGATTGGTAGAGTGGTGGCAGGAGCTTGGGTCACTTGAGAGCTTGGCACAACATTGGTAGTAGCTTGTGGGGTTTGATAGCTTTGTGGAGTGAGGGTAGTAGCTTGTGGATTTGTGGCTGATGGCACTAACCTCCAAGGACCTAGTGGAAATGATGTAATGGTGTTCTGAGCTGAGGTAAACAAGCTGGGGGTGATGAAGGGTTGATTACTTGGCCCCATGGGTGGCATCCCTATTGTATATTGTTAAGGTTGGCCAAAGATGCTAGCACTGATTTGGGAGATGGGTGGATTTGGAAGGCTAAGTTGGGGAGTAGTAGCAATAGTGAAGGGAGTGAATGATGAGGTGTTTTGGGTGAAGGGGGTTTGGGATGGAGTGGTATGGACCAATGGTGGAGTGGTGGTGGCTGGAATGGCTTGTGGAAGGGAGATTTCAACCTGAGTGGAGGCTGGTATGTTTGGGTCTGTTGGATCAAAAGGATTGGCTTGAGGTTCTTCTTTTGGCACATATTGAGGATAATTTGAATCATAAGAGCCTATGGTGGTGGTAGTTGCCCAAACAATGGGTGAGATGGATCTGATAATGGAGGAGGTCTTCCAAAGTCAAAGGCTCCTACATTGTCCCTTCAAAAGTTAGCCATGATTGTCTCTTTGTTCTTGTCTATAATGGCGTTCACCAATACTGCATTTCCTGGTTGGTTCATGAAAGCTTCAATGTCAATAGGTGATGGTGTAGCTTTCTTTGGGCTAAAGGATGGCTGAGTTCTCAAGGGGGGTGATGTTATTCGATCCAAATGATAGGGCTCCACTATTTCTTTTTTCTTGGCTAAGCGAGTGACAGGTGGCATGAAAATGCAGAATGCTCCTAGGGATGAGATGCAACAATGCTGATGGATGCAAAAGGGGAAGGCTTATCTATGCAAATGATTTCCTAAGTTGAGGAAAAGCTATATGAAAAAACCTAAGGAGGGTTGGGTTGGGGATTCTAACTTCAAAGATATGTTGCCAAATCGTGAAAGGTTTGCTTTCCTATGTGTAAGCTTGGTGGTGATTGTGTCAACTTAAAGATAGACTGATGATCCTTTAAGAAGAACATGAGATTGACCACTTGTGGATCCCAACCTTTAACTCAAGATGATGAGGGATAAAAAGTGACAAAGCTAGATTACCCTAGACAAAGCTCTGTCAAAGGGATAACCTTGGTGAGATTGGTGGATTTGGAAGATTTTAGGAATGGCAAACTTTTGGCAAGGTGACAACAATTTTGAAGGCTTGGATGTGAAGTTTTGATTGCTGGCTAGAAGGTTTGGTTCTAAATGAGATGAATGAGCTAAAATTCTTAAGGGGATGAGTAAGGATGGCTGGTTTACCTACAAAGATGACTCTAACGCAAAAGTGAAGCTTATGCAAGAAGATGTGGAGAAACAAGGGGCTCTAATCATAGAAATCATGCCTAGTTGGTAAGGCATAAGCATTTTTAACTCCTGGATGTTGGTTAAGTTGGATGGTGCGATCTAACCAGGCATCTTGAAGGGTTTTGTTGGCAGCTTTGTCCTCTGCTTTGTGGAGTTTGGCAATTTGAGGGCTTGGTGTTAGTTCCTTTCTCTTGGCTAAAAGTTCTTGGTATGCCTGAGATGGCTTGAGTTTAACTTTGTGAAACTTCTATTTGGGTTTGGGTTGTTCTGACATAAATTCTTGAATCTGCTTGGCTTTGAGAGATCTCAATTTTTCAAATTCAACTCGTTCAACTTCTGGAATAGGCAGTGACTATGCTAAGTATGCCCTAAGCTAGGATTGACCAAGTTTGGCAAACATTCATTCAACAAGTAAAAAAAAATCAAGCAATAGATAGGAACAACCAGATAGAAGTTTTGATTCTCAAAATGTGATACTTGCACTAAGGAGTGTGTATGTTTTACAAATGTTTCGATCAGTCACTTCAAACATATTAACACCCTAGATGGTTGTCTACAAGACTGACAGTTGGTTTAGCTAGGGATTCCTCGATATACCCAGGGTACGTGAGGCCCAAATCCATAGATGAAACCAAAAAGATGTCACACAGTCGAGAGGAGCGGTAACCCACTTCTCATCTTTCACTTCTCAAGGGTATAAATTTCCTTGAGGCTTAGCCCGAGTGAAAAAATCTTGATTTCAAGAGAGGTGTCTTTGGATTCACCTCCCGATCTTTATACTCTATTAGAACGTTGGAGTTGAAGTCGTCCCAAGGGGTGATGAAATCCCCAAGCAGGCCTCCTAAAAAGAGAAACAAGGTTTTGGATCCTAATCTTATGCACCCAAGATGGTCTCGAAAGATGACAAGGGGAGAGAAGACTTGGATGACCTTGGGCTAAAAAACACACTTGTTCTTTTACTAACTGACTCTTATGTGTGTTGATCTAGACTTTGCAAGCACTCATGTTTAAGAGACAATGTTCAATTCCAACTTGAAGCATTAACAAAAGTAAAATCGATCAAAGAATGAATACAAGAAGAAGAGTTAGGGTCAAAAAAAAAGTAAACCCACGCGCCCGGAGGCCCTCCACGTCAAGTATCGATTGATTTTTCTTTAAGGCATTCAAGATTGAGTGTGAGTTTATTTTAAGCCCAAAACAAAGGTGTGTGAGATTCGATTTCAAGCGCGTGCCCAGAGGCCCTCCACGTCAATTGGTTGTTCAATTTTAAAATCCAAACTTAAAGTGTGATCGATTTAATCTAGATTTTTGGACATTGAAAAAATCTTATAAGTTTAAGACAAATCCTCAAAGAGAAAATTAAGTAGAATCTGATTGTGGAACACTTAACACTCTCTTAGATGGACCCATCCCCATAGATGGCGCTGAGATTGCAACCAATGGTTGAATTGATGGGTGATTAAAGAGGGTGAGTCCAATGAAGAAACTACTCAATTTATTTTTTGTTGATTTGTTTTTAACTTAACAAATTTCTTAAGTGTTCAAAAATTAACTTTGCCTAAGTTGCATGCAAAAAAGAGATTTGTTTGTTCTTTTTAATGCACCAAAAATTGAAGTGTGAGATATTGCAATGATTAATTGACTCTTTGCATTCAAGATTGGATTTGTTTGTTTTAAGCATGCATTCCAAGGAAAATTGATTTTAATCCATGGCATTCAAGAGTGTGTTTTGAGCAACATACATTCAAAGAGAAATGTGTTTAACCATTCAAGTTCATTCCATGAAAAACCTAAAAAATATGATTAAGTTTTTTGCTCCAACCTACAATAAGAAAAAAAAGCAAAAAGATTAGTTACCCAAAATCTTCCAAAATAAAAGCTTAACTATGGAAAAAAAAAATTAGCTTTTTTTTGCTCTTTTTTCTAGGTGTAAAAATGCTTAGAATGGTCTAAATCCTACGGAACCACTAAAAGTCAAATTTTGATTTATAGTCTTTTTTTTTTTTTTTTTAAATAAAAAGTGTAGGAACTGATATGCTAAAATAGAAATGCAACATAAACAGGTAGAGACGACAGTTCATCAGGCGGAGATGCCAAAATTTGAAGACGCTGATTTGTGGAGACATCAATCTGTGGAGACGATAGAGAAAGATGCAGAGACGACAGAGAAAAATGTGGAGATGACAGGTTAGTTTGGTGGTGCAAAAAATAGGAGACAAGTAGAGACGTTGATTTGCAAAGATGACAGTTTGGGTTGGCGGCAGTAGAGATGACAGAACAGGAGAGGCGGCAACGGAGATGACAGAGTACCTGGCGGAGACACTGATCTACAGAGACGACAGGTGACAATGCACAAACGACAGTCTAGTGGTGGTGCCGACAGCAAAAAACTAGGTGGAGATGCCAAACTATAGAGATGTCAGTTTGGTCGCAGAGATGACAGAGTAGTTGGCAGAGACGACAGTTTGCAGGTGTAGACGCCAAACTGCGAAGATGACACTACGCGAAAAGAACTAAAAAACACATATTTTTTCAAGAATTTTTTTAATTTTTTGTTATTTTCAGATTTTTGAGGGTATGTCTTCTTCCTAAGTGCGCCCTTCAACCTGCAAAAACAAGTGAAACACCCTACAACTCACTCAAACAACAAGAAACATTAGATTGTTAGAAAAAACAACATATAGATAGAAATTGATGATTAAATGACCCATAGTGGGGTCCCACCAAGCATGCCAAAATTTATATGAGAAATATGTTAGCAAGAAACACTAATCTATCAAGAGAACAAAGCATTAACTAGCATAAAAATCATAACAAAAATGAGAGACAAAGTGAAAACCCTCAAATGAGAATATGAGCCATGGAATGGCTCTCTCAATGAGAATGGTCACTTGATTTAGGGATGAGTCTACTATGTGGATGTGGGATGTATGCTCAAGGTTGTCAAACTAGCTTCAATGGAGATGAAAATGGAAAATTGGTAGCTTTGTGAGCTCTCAATTTGGCATTATAAGGGTATGGTTTAAAGGCTTTGTTTCTCAAACTAGCATTATAACTTTAGCTCAAAAGGTTGTGATGAAATGGCTTGGGAGGGGATTCAATTTATAGGCAAAGGGCTTGAGGGATGGAGGGCTAAGATGGAAGGAGAGGAAAAAGCTTATGGAGGGCTAGGATGCACTCAAAGGGGAGCACATGGATTGTGCTTGTTTAGCACCAATCAGGGAGTGACACATGTCACAGGGTGAGTGGATAGAGGAAAGGGGAAGGATGAGTCAACAAAGGAGGCTCAAGGGATAATATCTTCATAAAGACCCTTCATTATGGCTTGTAAGAGCTTGTAAGAGTCTTTATTGCCTTTGTAAGAGAATTTATGGCTAAGTGGTTGGGATATTTTGAAGGGAGTTGAGATTGTTGACTTTGTTTGGCTTAGGAAAGTCTTAAGCTTACTTAGGGAATGTGACAAGGTTGGGGGGGGGGGGGGGATTATAGGTGATTTAGGATTAGATTAAGCTTGTTAGAGATATGCAAGTGGATGGCATTCATGAGGGTGGGTGAGTTAGTGAGTCTTAAGCTTACTTAGGGAATGTGACAAGGTTAAGGGGGGGATTATAGGTGATTTAGGATTAGATTAAGCTTGTTAGAGATATGCAAGTGGATGGCATTCATGAGGGTGGGTGAGTTAGTGACTAAGCTTAGTTAGTATGGGTGGATGGGGTGGATTAGGCTAAATGAAGGGTTAGGGATAAGTTAGGGGCTATTAGATTTGAGGGTTTTATTTATCAAATAGATTTATTTAATAAATGGGGATTTTGAAATTAGATAGGAGAATAGGATTTAATTGATAAATAATAGGTTATTTGATTTATCAATTTAGGACTATAGATGATTAATTAAATTAATCAACTAGGGGATGGCAAAGGGTTAATTAAATAGGAATTTAATTAATGATGACTTTAGAGATAACTAAATAGGATTACTAAAGCGATGTAATCAAATTTAGGTGTCTACACTATGTATACCTCTTCTTCATGTTCTCTATTTAGAAATGTTGACTTTACATCCATCTAATACACTTTGAATTTCTTTTGCACTACATAGGCTAAGAATAACCTTACTGCTTCAATTCTTTTCATAGGAGCATAGGTTTCGTCATAGTCTATTCCTTCTTGCTGTGAGTAAGCTTTACATACCAATCTTTCTTTGTTCCATACAACTTCACCTTGTTCATTCATCTTATTCCAAAATACCCATTTTTTTCCTATTACATTCTTGTCTATTGGTCTAGGGACCAATTCCCATGTCTCATTCTTCACTATTTGATCTAATTCTTCTTTCATAGCTTTCTTCCAATAGTCATCTCAGCATGCCTCATCTACATTCTTTGGTTCTACTCTAGATATCAAACATACTTCTTCATTCATTCTACTTCTTGTCATCACACCTTTATCTCTATTACTGATGATCTACTCTAGTGGATGATTCTTTGTCATATTCTTGCCAGAAGTAGGAGTTGTCATCTCAAGTCTTGGCTTTGTTCTATGCTCCAAACTTTGTTCCTACCTTAGCTCACTTTCATTATGCAAATCATTGTTAGTCTTAAAGAATACTTCATCATTCCTTTTAGTAACAACATTCTCATTATCAAAATTGTAGTCAATTATTCTTTCTTGTATCCTGAATTTCTCATCAACTCTTACACTTGCACTTTCAACAATAGTCTTAGTTCTCAAATTATAACATCTATAAGCTCTTCTTTTCAATGAATGACCAAGAAATATACCTTCAGCACTTCTAGCATCAAATTTACCAACACCATCATCTCTTTTGATATAACATTTGCTACCAAAAGTTCTAAAATACTTAACTATAGGTGAGTGATCAAACCATAGTTCATAAGGGGTCTTGTTTGTGTCATTCTTGACTTGCACTTTGTTCATAGTGTAAACTATTGTATTCATAGCTTCTCTCCAAAATACCTTGGATACACTATTTTCAACTAACATAGTTCTAGTTGCTTCTGTCACTAACCTATTTCTTCTCTCTACAATGCCATTTTGTTCAGGAGTCTTCAACTCAACTCTTTCTTCTTCTCTAAGATTGAACCTTTTCTCTTCAATCTAATTCCCATTTTGCAAATCATTGCTAATGATAACTTCCACATTTTCATGGTTAGCTTTTGGATCAACAATAGTTACCAAAGCTATCTCTTATAATACTTTCTCTTTCTTAACTTATTTAGGTTCATTATCTTTATCATAAATATCATTTAAGAATCTTTCCACACTTGCTTTAAATTCTTCATCTTCATTATAAAGTGAACTATTTCTAGTTGTCCTTACTCTCTTAGGGCATTTAGATGAAAAATGACCAAACTCATTATATGTCCAACAAGCAAAAACTTTCATACCTTCTTACTCTCTTTTCATGACAAGATCAATACCATCCTTGATCTGCTTGTCTTCTTCAAATCTTGATCTATCTTTACTTGTGCCTCTGTGTAGAAACTCGATGCTCAAATCTGTACACAATTATGATCTCTCACCAAGAAGCTCCATCTTCTGGGTGCCAAAATTTCCTCCATTAGACTCAGGACTATCTTTTTTGAAATAACTCACCACTGATATCCCAAAGTTGTTAAGCTTTATCTTCAAGGACCTGATGCTTTGATAATAGTCCACCAAGATAACTAGGGGGGTGAATCAGTTATCCAATTAAAACATTTATTAACCTTAGTTAATCTTAACAATGGAACCAAAGTAAACAACAACCATAACAAGATGCACATGCACAATTACACCAGATTTATTAACTAGGGAAACCCTTGATCAGAGGGAAAACCTTGGTGGGAATGATGCCCACAAAGATATACTGCTATATATATTCCTTGCTAGAGGATGGACCTTGTTAAGAGTCTATAAATACATTTAGTACATAAGAGTCCCTGTTAGGAGACTTTGAATCCTTGTTAGAAGATTTCAACCTTATTAGGAGTTGTGCCAAACCTGTTAGGAGTTGTAGAAGGTAGAAGGACCAACTATCCAAACAACTTCTAGAGCAAGACCACTAAACTTCACTATCCAACTAATCTCTCAACTATTCCTTGTAGAATAATTATTCATACTAAGCTTTATCCTCTTTCCTCTATCCTATCAACTAGACCAATCACTGTCAAACCTTATAGACTAGATCACGAACCTCGAATCCAAATATCAAACCATGAATCTCAAAATGAAACCTTGGCAACAAAGTTTTCTTCAACTTTTCTCTGCTCTGCTTATCTTCCCATATCAACCTGGTTATCCCTTTTCTCCTTTTTTTCACTCTTTTTCCTTCATCCAATCATACATGTATCAAAAAGGAAAATTTCCTTCCTTTATATCAAGTCCATAAAATAATCCCTTGAGTCGACTATTACACCTTTTCAATTAATTATTATAGGACCTTGTTAAGAACATGTTTTACTTAGCGATAACATCAATCTTTCACTGTGTAACTTGAATAATTTCTATATGTGTAATATTATGATGAGCGAGCTTGGCCATGTCATCTCCAACATTTCTTCTACACACCTTTAACCTTGCTTCTCAGAATAACCACTCTACTAAGAGATATAAAAAATTTACCAAAAAACGCTTCTGTAAACTCTATCTTAGAATAGTCTTCACCAAAACTTGTATAACTTCTTCCAAACTTAATATCTTTTGCACCTGAAGTTAGCTTCATATACTAGACACTTAGTAGTACCTCCCTTTAACCTCACTAGTGAAAATACTCAACGATCAGTTTGTTCCAACTTAATCTTTACTGATGCTCTTATGTTAAATACCATAGATAATTGTTACCTTGACATCAATGACAAACACACTTATGAATGTAACATATCATCATGATAATGATCTAATCATGATTCTACAATATTCCCCCACAGGAATATCATGAGCATTCATGCTTCCAATAGTTCTTTGTTCAAACCATTATGCAATCTATGGGAAAGGGGTTTATCTTGAACTCGACAATTTTTTAAATGCTCATCGCCAAAGGAGGGTTTATATTGAGGTTGACCTTTTGCATGACCTCAAGGAAATTAATGAGATTTAGCTGGGTAGTAATACTTTCACCCAAAAAAATGTATCTCAACCTTCCTAGTACTTCCTACTAATGTCAATTAGCTAATCACATGATTAAGGATTGTTTATTTGTCACCCCTCATACAAAATCACCCACAAAGGATGGGAATTATGCAGGCTCTCAGCATGTTGATGCAGTCAAGAAGGAGGAAAGGACTATTGTAGTTCACAAAGGAAATAATTTCTTAGCTCCCAAGTTAAACATGGTTTTGGTGCTTCTAGCTACTAGGAAGAGCACTACTTCTCAGCCTGCAGCCATCTCAAAACCTGACCAACATGGGGTTTTGGATTCTTTTCCATTACATTTGAGACCTCATTTGGTGTGTACACTGTAAGAAGATTAATCTATTAGCCCTCTACCACTCTACAAATTTCTTGTACTATTTATGGGAGAATAGATGCTATAGATGGTGATTCAAATAAGCGTAGACTTGCTGATGTAAGGATGCTTCTATCAAATTCACTTTCGTTATTGTTTTTTAAATTAAATTTTCTCCTCCTTGGAGGGTGGGGATGATCTGAAATATTTTTCATGATGAAATTCGTCTCATGAAATGTTTGAGGTCTCACAAACCTCCATATAAATTGTGTTTTTTTGTGATACGCATCAAATAATTGGTAATTTGGATGTACTTTACCATCAGTTGGTCAAAATTTCATGGTTTTCACTCAACATAACCTATCATGTAATCTAGACTACTAGTTCTATATATTCTTCCTAGCATAAAGTTGGCCAAGGTGGTCTAGCTATTCTTCTCTCACTTCATTAGTACTCTATAGTTGTTAATCATGATTTTGAACCCATATAAAGAGTGGTCTGATTTTTTTCTATTTGTTAACAATCATTCCTTTGGGAAAATCTTGTTAATGTTTATGCCTCCAAGGATGTTTTTGACTAGTAACATCTTTGGCATTTTATTTTCGATCACCTCCCTCCTTGGTCACTTGTGAGGACTTTGGCATGGTTAAGGAGGCTTCAGATAAAGATGGGATTGTGCCTTTTTGTTGGACAACTGAAGAATAGGAAGCTTGGTACTATATGCTCAATAAATTGGGTTTTTTAAATCTCAATATGAACTATCATCATTCTGATATGGTGTGGCATACTTGCTCTAATTTTAGAGCTAGTTTTGACAGAGTATTTTAGAGGCTTGATTGTGCTATGATCTTGTCTCAGTCTTTTTTCTCCCTTTTTGAGGAAATTTTTTTAACTATCACTTGGTTGGTCGATGTGACATTGTTAGACAACTATGTCTTCACTTTTTTTCTATTTTATGTGAAGTAGCTCACCAGCATCCTTCCAAGACTCAAATCTACCTCAGCACATCATTGTTACACCATCAATCTACTTTGGCCAATATCCAATACATGTGGAATTTAGAACCCCAGTCCCAATTTCATCCTAGGTGGATTCAATGGTGGAATAATGTCATAACTCCTATAGCAAGGTTCTTGTACATTTATTGAAGGAAAGTTGTAATTTACCAATGGAGATCTTATGATACTTCTGTCAAGGATCTCACCACTACTACTAAAGCCTTGGTGGTGAATTTATTTGATATATATCTCCAAATTTGGCTTTCTTGGGCTTGATATTAGAAATAGATTTATAATAACTACAATGCTAGAGGTACTTAAATCAAGGCTCGTCTTTACTAGCCTAAGCTTATAGACCAAGTCTCCAAAGAATTTTTTCAAGCATTTAGAGCTTGCTATACCATTTTTGGGATTTAGAGGATCAAAGAGGGTCAATTTATTATTACTAAACTTCTTGAAATTCTTCATGCTTTTGTCTGCCATTATGAGAAGGTGTTCACCTCACAAAAAAAAAAATCCTTCTAGAGATCAAGCCTTGCAAGATTACTTAGTTGTTTTTCTTTCCATCTTTGAACCTGAGAATAGGATATTTTGTGATCAAAATCTCACTCTATAGGACCTTAAGGAGGTTTTTTTCTCCATAGATGGTGACAAAGCCTTGGTTGTGATGGACTTCCTTGTGAATTTTACAAGGCTATGGGGGATCTTGTTGGGCCTAACCTGCATAAGGTCTATTTGGAGGCTTACCAGGTCCAATTCTTGGGAGAGCTCATCAGTAGAGGCAACATCAAATTCATTTCAAAAGTAGGAGATCCTAAAGATATTTTTAATTGGATACATATTAACTTTCTCAATTTCTCTTACAAGATCATTGTTAAGGCCCTAGCTTTCAAGATTTGTCACATCCTGCCTTCTTTGATTTGTTCTAAATAGACTAGTTTTATCAAATCCTACTATATCCTTGATAATGTTATTTCTATCTGGGATGGTATGGAATGGGCTAGGAAATCCAAGAAGCCAGTTATTGTTTTTAAAATAGAATTTTCTAAAACCTACAACTGTATTGAATGGCCTTTTATTCTTGTTATGCTAAAATCTCTTGGCTTTCGCCCTACTCTTATTCAATTTGTTCAAATGTTGTTTGTTGATGCCTCTACTTATATTAGTATCTATAGTCAAAAAGTCCAATCTTTTGGGCTTTTCAAGTTTATTCACTAGGGGTGTCCCTTGGCTCCTACTCTATAGTTCATTTTTGTAGAAGGGTTTGGATACTTACTTGCTAATGATATCTTGGCTGGTTTTGTCAAAGGAATTTCTCTGTTTGAGTCACTTGCCCAATTGGTTAATGGAAATTTTGGGAATGATTTCTTCATTTCTCTTATTAAAGATGATGAGAATGTGAAAGAAGTTCTCTAGTGCCCCAAAACCTTTTTTCTTGCTTCTAGTTAGTTGTTTGGTGGCACAAAACCCTTTATTACTACTAGTCTTTCCTTTTGGATCCTCCCTATCTTTCTCGGTTTGGTCAAAAATAGATTAAGCATGGAAAAATCTTCAAATTTCTTGGTGTTCCTTTCACCTTCCATGATATTCTGAAGGATCTCTAGAAGGCATTTCTTTCTTAGATTGAGAAGAAGCTTGAATATTGAATCACTAACTCACTTTTGTTGGCAAGTAAATTCCATATTTTCTCCAAAGTCCTTGCTACTACCCATGTATATTGTTATTCCTGTTGGTCTCCTTAAAAACCCTCCTACTTGAAGCTTGAGCATCTGATCCTTCACAACTTTTTCTAGACTTTTGTGATCAACATGGATTTCACATAGTGTTTTGGGATTCATGTTTCTTGCCCAAGGACTCTAGCGGCCCCAACCTCTTCTCCACCCAAAATAAAGGTTTTGATTTGAGTTCCAAATGGGTCATTCATGATTTGACTAGCAATGAAGATTGGAAAATCCTCCTTCATCATTGTATTTCTTTTGGTTTCTTGTTGCGTAGGATAGCTTGGAAGGGGATTATTGTTTGAACCCTTCTAGTTATGAAAGAGACAATTAAGATCCAAGGTAATTTTATTTCTAAAAGTATCTAGAGAGCTTGGGAAGATATCAAAACATACATTTTCTTGGATGGGAATATTTTTTGTGATGGGGTTTCTATGAATTAATAGATCAATTAGTGGTCCCCTCTTTTTTATGTGAAAGGATTTCCTCTTGCAAACCTTTCAAGGGCTAGTTCTCTGTGTTTTCACAAATGTGGCATTCAAACTCCCTAGGATATTTTTTGAGAGCTATTATGAGCCTTTGACGTTCCTAGGATGATATGAAAGTCTAGTGTCGTTTGCCTCATCTAGACCAATAGACTTTTGACTTACTAGACTCAACCTTACCTCCATAGTTGATTCATAAAACAAGTGTTTCTTCTGTTAAGCCTTGGTTAAAAGATTAGAAATGGTACCCATGTAGTACTCTCTCTAGTTATAAACAAAAGCTAGGTTATAATTGGTTGGTTCCTCATTGTCCTATGGTTTCCATTCTCAATCAGAACTAGCATTTGAATTCTTCTTTGAGAGCTTGGCATCTTAGGTTCCTTGTTGTGTGGTCTACTATAATAGAACCTGAAATTGTCCATTTTTCTTGGTGTGTCATATTTCAAGGTTTTCTTGTGGGTTCTAGACTTACGCATATGGGGAATCCTAATCCATGATGCCCTTTTTACAAACAACAAGAAACTTCCATGTACATATTTTGGTTTTGCCAGAGAGCTCATGAACATTTTTGGAGCTAGATACATGATTTATTTCAATCATTTAGGCCTGAATAATTTACTTGGCATATGGATTTATTGAGAGGCCTAACCAAGATTCCTCACAAATAATCTTAAGTTTGGCACGTTATCAGGATTGAGATCCTTTTCACTATTTGAAAATATAGAAATGTTATCATTTTCAATCAAGCTAATGCGGATACTTATGTCTCTATGTTAACTAAAGCATGTATTTACAATAATGGTATGTTACATATTTAAGTAAAAGATACTAAAGTTGCACTAGAGATGGCCCACCCTCAAGAGTTGCTTGAGCATTAGAGAAATTGAAGGACTTGAGCAAATATGCAATACAAATCCATAAAGCCCAATGAATACATGCAGTAAAAACCTATCACAAAGAAGAAAAAGACAAGAACAGGTAAGGGTTTTCTCTTAAAATATTCAAATTATGTTCTTAGAAATGAAAAAGATATGAGATAATTACAAATTATCTATCCTTATAGAAGGAGATTGAAACCCAAAAAGGGTAACCTAAAAGGTAAATGCTATTTAATAATTACCAATTAATTAATGCAAAAGGTGCATAAAGTGAAATCTTAAGAAGGGAGAAAAGGTAATTTAATAAATTAAATTAAATTAACCTTTTTCTTTAACACCCCCCTTAAGATGAGAAACAATGTGGCTACAAACAATGCAGAAAGAGCAAGGAAACTACAATGCAATGTGGAAACTAGATTATAAAGTGCCTTGGGGGGTATCAGGTTGTCCATATATAGCATCTTCCTTTGTCAAGTGAGTGTTCCTTCCTTTACATTAACCTGATGATGTGTTGATCACACGTGCCATTATAGATGTTTAGATGTTTATACTACTTTTGCACTCTTGATGTTCCTAGTTCTTCTTTCTACAAGAGATATTACATTCAGTTTCAGTGCACATGTATTACCTCTTAGCATTATAGGGGGATTATGTTGGTTCTATTTCCTTCTTGGTTCGATGGATGAGCTATGTATTCAATATTTGATCCTATGTACTAGGCAATTGTGGTGGTTGGATACCTATGCATTTTGGTGAGATGGATCATTTACAATATAGACCTTCTTTCATTCCTATTTTTGGAGGCCATCAAGATACCTTCTATCTTTAATTGATCAGCTCTTCAGACTTAGTCTTCTCTTCCTGGTCATGTTCTACAGTGGAGGTTCTTCATATCAAGAATTTGGCAATGTTTGCAACTTCATGCTTCAATGGTGTTCTTCATGATCATCTTATGTTCCTATCTCCCGGAACATTTTTTCCATCCCTTTTTGGAGTAGGGTTTTTCCCATGTGGCTTTCTCTATTTCTCCTCTTTACAGAGATTTGGTTGTGCTTGGGTACCTCATCAGGGCTTTTTGTTGGGACCAAAATTCTCTTTCAACAATAGTTTTTAGGTTTTTAGCTACTCCCTAAGTTTATCTAAAGGGGGGGTGTTAGAGTAATAAGATATTGACTTATTAATTAAATCATTTTGATTTAATTATTAAGTCACTTCTTATCTCTAGTTTACTTAAGCTAAACTTTAGGCATATAATAATTAATTATTTATTAATTATTATCATGCAACCTAGGTTTTACCTATTAAGGTTTTGATCTCCTTTTATAAGGATTAATCTCTTTGTAATTTTATTTATTCACTTTTGATAATAAAATTTTCTTTTTGCTCATCAAGAATGTCTCATCTATGGATCTGACAATTCTAGCCTCCATAGCTTTTTGCTTCTCTTTCTGTGACACATGTTTGCATGCAGGTGATTCTTGGGAGCTATGGGGGTTGATCTTTCATCAACTTCATCATTTTTTATATTTTATTTTCATTTTCTTAAATTCATCTCATTCTACATGTAGGAGGCCATATGGCCCTATTGGGCAAAATGTATTTGCCTCCTAGATTAGCGTTATCCAAAATGGACGAACTTTATATGAAAATAGGGTTTTGATGCCTTCTAGATCCAACTATGAGATTTTTTTGGCCTCAAAGTGATCCACAAATTAGAGACCCCCCATTTTCACAAAAAAATAATTGAAAAATATTGGATTTGATCTGTCAAGCCCTCATTCTCCTTTTCTCCAAATATCAAACAAGCTACAGTAGATTTGGCTCTAATGCCATAAAGGATTTGAGAAATATGCAATACAAATCCATAAAGCCCAATGAATACATGCATGTAAAAACTTATCACAAAGAAGAAAAAGACAGGAAGAGGCAAGGGTTTACTTTGATACCATGTTGAAGTTGATGAAAGATCAACCCCACAGCTCCCGAAAATCACCGACATGCAAACACCTATCACAAAAAGAGAAGCAAAAAACTATGAAGGCTAGAATTGTCAGATCCATAGATGAGATATTCTTGATGAGAAAAAATTAATTGCTATTATCAAAAGTGAATAAATAAAATTACAAAGAGATAAATCCTTATAAAATGAGATCAAAACCTTAACAGGTAAAACCTAGGTTGCATGATAATAATTAGTAAAATTATTAATTATTATATGCCTAAAGTTTAGCTTAAGTAAACTAGAGATAATAAGTGACTTAATAATTAAATCAAAATGATTTAATTAATAAGGAAATATCTTATTACTCTAACAAAAATGCCCTATGTACAATGGTGTGGGTGTCGTTGGTTGCTTCCTCTACTGATAGCCTATGCCTCTGCATGGATTCCACCATGACCCCAACTCCTTAGCCCACTGCTCACATCCCCTATGGTCCCAAACCCCTTGCCACTCTTCTCATGTATGGAGAATTGGTGGTGTCATCATTATGCCTCTCCTCCTTGGCATGGGTTTGGTTAGTCCCTTGTTGCTACACCCAATTCTCCCCTTTCTTCTACTTCTAGGTGGCCCTCCACCACCAATGAAAAATGGTTTCCTCAACTGATGATTTCAATTTCCCCCTGAAGGAGGGAAGAAGAAGATAAAGATGATGGTTTTTCTCTCCCTAACCCACCTCCAAATCCCACTAATATCTAGGGTTGTGATGATAAGAATGATCCTCTTTCCTTGGCTAGTACTTCTCTAGCAACCTTAGGGCTTTCAAAACTATTTTTTTATGAATAGTTGATAGTTATGATTTTCCATCCTTGGCATTGAGTGACTCTGACGGGGTGGCCTTGTCTCTATCAACCCCCTTTTTTGGAAATATGTAACTTTAAATCTTTAATTAATAGATAGGGATTATTCATCAAAACAAAATAGTGGTTTATTGAACCAAGCTATATATATTGCGGTCCAACACTTGTAGAGTATTATACCCAAAGAAATGACTTACAAAATCAAGCTTCTCTTAAGATGTCAAAGAAAACATAAACCTCCATTACAACCCAAAAAAATTTGTTGAAGGAAAGTATTGATAAAGAACATTTATATTTATGTATACATATACAAATACATTTACATATGTGTAGGCTTGGAATTTTAATATTTTAGTTTTAAATTTTTGTTTGTTTATTAGTAGGAGAAAAAGAAGTTTTGAAGGGACCCTAAGATCCTTTAAAAGTATATTTCGAGAGGTAAGACATTATTGACCAACAACTCAGAACCAATAAATAATCAACAACACAAAAAAATAGTAAAATAACATCTGCACACAAAGAAGAACATAAAGTCAAAGCCTTGTAAAAAGGAAAAATATTATCCCAAACAAGGAGGTCCTTGGGGTTTTGAAAGGATCCTTGAACCTGAACCTTTGGTTTTAAAATGGCTCTTAAAACCACACCAAAATATATTGTCGTCCCCTCCAAGAAGAATGTTAATTTCATGGACAAACTTCCAAGAAGCAAAGAGCTAGCCCAAATCCTAACCAAAAACGCCAATGGGCAATATTGGACCCTTGAAAACTATCAATTTCTAGCAAGGCTAGAGAACCAAAAAGAAAAAGAAAAAAGAATTGAATAAGACTAAGGGGGTTTTAAAAGTCTACCCTAACATTCTAAATGGGTTTGGAAAAGGAATTCAAACCTACAAGGAAGAAGCCATAAACAACAAACAAACTATAAAGTACACCAAAAATAACAATGCACCTTTCCACATCAATATTAAGATGGAGGACCACTTTAACAGGGGATAAAGAAAAAGAAACCATAAAAAAAGGAAGAATAACTTTAAACCTCAAACAAATTCCATCAACCCAAAGATGGAATAAAAGTGCTTAATTAGACAATGAAAAAAATGAAGAATCCCAAAAATTTATGAAGATTAGAAGGCCCAAACCATCTTAACTCCAAAAAGAGTAGAAAATCTATAATCTCCTCCTCTACAGGAGGAAAGGGACAACACAATTGCAAGGAAGGAGTCACTTCAAGATGGAGTCACTTCAAAAAATCATAGGAAAAAATCTACTTGCCAAAAAATTATGAAGAAATACATTACTTCTAGATCTGACTCTTACCTATCACCCTACCAAAGGGTTTTTCAAAATACTAGAGATAACTATATGTTTTGTGGAGCACATGGAAATATCTATGTTATATTTTTCAACAAAAAATAGGAATATTTTTTCATGTATGTGGGGTTTGGCCATCTTAATCTTATCAATTTTTTAAAAACCTTAGTAGTTTAGAAACTAGATTCAAAGTAATACTATGTTTGTGTTTTACACATTCTCTCATTTTGAGTGTGTGAACCTCAAATGGGTCTTCCAAGATCAAGTTTACCTAATTTCATAAAAAAAAATTCCACTTATACCCCCCTTTTGCACACCATCTTGGTGCACACACCCAAAAACCATATCTATAATAGGAGTGATGTTGTCCCAAAAATCCCAACTCCAATCTTCCACCATGTAGTCAAATAAGAGAGAAGACCCCTTACTTCCACAAACTACCTCCCGTGAACATCCACAATCCACCTCCATAGGATGTTCCACATCAATAGTAAGTAGGAAAGATGGGAGAAGAAGTAAAGAAATACTCCACCAAACATATATGCACAAAGTGAAGCCCCACCTCAATAGGAGCCCTACAAGGGAGAAATAAGCCAAAAGGACAGGCACTCCAAAAGAAGATAGAATTAGAAGAAAGAAGCATTTCCAAAGAAGGTGAAATAGGATAATTATTGTCATATAGAGCCTAATTAGACTCATAGGTTAATCTATCCCCACTTTCTTCAACAAAATATCCTCCTAGATTCTTCTATTGGGGTTTAGGGGTAGTGCGCACATGATGGGGTCAAGGGGAAACACCACTTGAGAGGTCAAGGGTAAATGCGCTTTGTGGGGTATAGGAGTAGCACCCTAGGCATTGTCCTAGGCAAAGCTCGAGAACACTCATTGTCACTATATAGGGTGGGGTCAAGGAGAAGCATCCCTAAAGCCAAAAATGATTATATTATTATCAAATGTGTTGGGAGTTATTTTTTCCATTAGATGACATATCCTAGCCCTAATTTTTTAATTGGCATAAGTCTTGTAGAAAATAGTTAAGGGTTAGGGATTTTGTAATAAATGATGACTCAATAGCTTCTTGCAATGGTATTGAGTTTCAAGGGATAACAAATTGTGATAAAGTTAAATCACTCAATAATAATATTAGACTTGTTTGGTGGACATAGCCCAAGGATTGGGTGAACCAAGTTAATTTTTGTGTCTTTTGTTTGATTTATGTGTGCTTTATTCCTTTGTGATATTGGTAATATTGCATGTAATTTTTTTATTTTTTCTCTCTAATCCTAAAAATAAATTTTGATAGAGACCAACTAAGTGACTGAAACCACTATAGATGAATCAAGATAGAACTATGGCTCATTATAAGGGTACAACCCCATTCACCACATGCCCACTAAAAATCCCTTTCCAAGGCTAAGTCAAAACCCACCAGAACTCCTACCAAAGAGAAACATTTTCATAAACAATACAAAAAAGGAACCCAAAAAAAGTCAAAGCTCAATACAGTCCTGAAACAAACCCTTAAAAAAATCTAGGAAAGACACACCTCCAGAAGAAAAATCCAGCAAAAGAAGGGCAAGAAGAATATGATTGCACCACCAAAGTATTTCTTCCTCGATCTCTACATCCAAAAGAAAAACCTTTGAGAAAATGGGCCTATAGAAAATAAGAGGAGAGGCCCCACATAGGTTTCTATAAAGAGACAACCAACATTGGGCCCCTATCACCATCTCTTGTTTTGTGGTGACCAATCAAGAAAGTTTTGTACAATTTTTTTGGGGTTAATACATCAAGCATTATCAGGTTGACTCATTGAATATTTACCTAGCTTGACTCATCAAGTATGCTTAGGGATAACTCGTGTCACACCCCAAAAATACCACTCCAAATCACTATAATTATTTTGAAAGGATACAACCTGAACATGTGTGTGTTCTATTTGAAAACATGCTCAGGTGTATGTACTTGTTTGAATGTAAAATCATTATTGTTTAATATGTATTTAATAGCAACACCTATGTTGCATGCTTAATGAACTTAAATAATAGTGTTTCTTAACAAATAGGATTAGTTTCACTCCTAAAATTGATCATGTAGCATGGCAAATTATTTAAGTCAGCTTTGTATGTGTTGTTTTATGATTTGCAAGAAACTGTCATAAAATATAATTTAGTATTCCTCGACTAGAAAATATTTGTATTGATCCTTTATTTCATGTAAAACTACTTTCTAAAATAAACACCTATGTGAGACCCTTAGGTAATCCACTTTTATCATTCAAATTTATGCATTCTTATTACTTAATAAAGATGAAATAAAATAGAGAAAGTATAACAACAGGTACTTATTTCTCTTACTTGATATCTAATACTTTTATTAAGATACAAAGCTTTTTCAATTTATATACGCATCTCCAATGAATATGCCAACTACACTTTTTAACAGGTATAAGATTGAGTATGTTACATTCATTTTCTACAATTCGCAAGTAGAACTCCTAACATTTCCTATCAATGGTAATTACTCATATATTTCTCTTATTCTACAAAGTTACAATGTGACAATACAAATTTTCTTTCTTTCTTCCTATCCAACTACAACAACTTCTAGAAATCTAAAATCACACTTGTCAAATAACACAAGACAAGGGAATATATTTGATGGCATAAACAACAACAAGACTCTACTTTCATCTTAGAAAACTCCACAAGTAACCTGCAACAAAAAACCTTTCCAATTGACAACTCGCCTCCCACTCATAGGCCTTTTCAAGGCCAACCCCAAACTAGGAGAACCTTAGCTAGGTGGGGAATACATTTCTTTTCACCACAAAATTAAATTTGAAAGAGTGGATAAAAATCAAGGTTAAATTCTGTATTTTTTATATAATATTGTGATCGAGCTATGCATGTTAGTCTCAGAATGGTTTTGACATTTGAGTGCCAACACACTTAACCACTTTCTACATTGAAGTCGAGCAGCCTTCAGGTGCTGAGCGATCTTCAGGTGCCGAGCAGCCTTCAGGTGCTGAGTGAAGATCAAGTGCCGAGTGATTTTAGGTGCCGAGCATGATACAGGAGCTAAGTGATTTTTAAGTGTCGAGTCACAGACGATGCTGAGGAAAACAGAAATGCAACAGGAGCCAAGTGAGATAGTTTTGTTACATATACCGAGCATCAAAAATTAGTGTAATGCCCCGCCAAGGGATCCAAAAGAATTAACCTAAAGTTTCACTAAGTTTGCTAAACATTTTTTTTTTTTAAAGTAAGAATGTATAACATACACCTCAAACATACAGTAGCGGAAGCAATAACATGTAATCATCAACAAACATACATCACAAGTTACATTCCTTAAGAATCCCAAGACGTTGAGTCACATTTAAATTTAATTAATTTTAAGTCTAACAACTACCACATACATATGAAAGAATAATCAAAAAGTCCAATGTCCATAATATACATTTGTTCTGAATGCCTCTTGGAAAATTAATTCGGAATGCTCAATCATCCGTTGTACATGTCACAGGGTATGAAAGGCTTAAAAGAATATACATATGTAAAAATAGAAATACATCAACCTCCACGAATCCATGATACAAAGTACAGTAAAAATATATGAAACCATTCACCATACATGATACATCCATACATCCATAATGATAAACCATCTATCATAAATCACAACTAATCTAAGTGTGTGGTTCCTCCCAACCATCAATAACATCATTAGACCATCATGGGCCCTAGCCATCCCCCACGCGTAACATCCCAAGTCACCGAAGAGATCATCAGTAGTATAGTAATAGGGACATCACTCCTAAAACATACTACCTTATATGCATAAAGAAATCTAACATGCTACCACATACGCATAAAGAATTCTAACATGCAAGAATAAAGCATAAGATGATCCTCCAAAGTAGAACACATCACCTAAACATTATGAACAAGCATCCCAAGAAGCTCCAGCCATGGTAGCACCAGACGGATCTCAAATGGTAAGAGTAAAAGCACTACCACCCGACCGTGTGGAACCTAAATGGTCCACTCCCACCGCGCTGAGGAGATAGTCTCAAGTCCCAAACAAGGTATCAAAACACAAAACACAAATACTCTCTACGTCTGGGAAATCCTAAAAGTACACTAACTCAAAGGTTCCAACATAGATAGACATCTAGACCCAAAGGCACCACAAAGACACGTAGGAAACCTGTAATGCAAGTGGGAAAGTGTCATCGCAAAAGTCACGTAGAAGTTACCCGAGCAATCCCTTAGGAATCTCGGGTCCCTACTGATCCTGCGGCCACTAGTATCCTCTCGTACTGACGAGGCATACTATGGAATGCAAGGTCATAACCAAGCGTTCTCTCTACCCCATCCTAGCCTGTACTAGCACTCAAGGCATGGGAGAGAACATACAATTATCTTATTAGGTTCATTTAAGTCAGTATTTAGGTGAGATGTTTTCACTTATTAAAATAAACAACTTACAATGAGTCATCCCCAGAGCCACTTCGGGTCTCCTGTCCCTCATTGCAAGCCACTTCCCGACACTACACGTAGATAACCTACCCTAGGCTCATGAAAACACAAAACACAAAATAGAACCTCAGCCCTATAGAAGTGACTGGAAAGCATCAAATGATAATCATAATGATCACAACAGTTCTCTATCAGCAACTGAAGGCATCAATTATAAGTCACAATATCTAATGGTTCTCCAACGAGAAACCAACAGGTATCCCAATAATAGATCACAATATTGATCAAAGACTCCAGAATGGTCAAGTCAAAACATGTCACAACATGACATCATCAAGAACAATCACTTAAAACACCTCAGTCCTCTCAAGAGGCTAGAACACAATAACAACTAGTAAACACATCCATCATAGAGCATACCATCACATTATCATGGTTGGGTAAAAAGATCAAGATCAAATCATCATATCATCTCATTCGCAAAACCCCCGAGCCTCTAATAACATCCCTAAATAGATCAAACTAGGACAACCCGAAACACTCCAAAGCATAGACATTATAAAGAAAACATCTTGGTGTCACAGTTGGTATGAAATGATAAAATATTGTTGAATTAACCTAAGGTTCCTATTTCCAATTTCATACATATTACAAGTAATAAGTTTTTGCAATTATCCCTTATAATTAACCCATTTCTATATCTAAATGATTGTATAATTACCCTATAAATAATCTAAGGATAATCATTTTTTTAATCTAAGTTATAAAAGTAACAATTAAAAAATAGAATAATCTAAATTTTATTGACTCAATATTGTTGATAGTTAAATAAATTAAAACACTATTGAACAAAAAGAAACTTTAATTAACAATTAACTTAATTAATTTTCAATTAATTAAATTAATCAATAATTATACAAATACCTATATTAATATACCCGTACTTAATAGTTATTAATCATTAATAAAATTATCAGTAATTTTATTTACTTAGAACTAACTATATTTAATTATAAAATAAAATTTATTAATAAATATCATTGACAAATAACAATGAATTATTAAAGTCTTAATGATAATATTATTAAAACTTATATATATATATATATATATATATATATATATATATATATATATATATATATATATATATTACTAATTAAAAATAATAATTAACACAATTAATAAAATTATTAACAAAATTTTATTAATTTAAATTTTTTATTAAGTTAAACTTTAATATTAAAAAAAAACTATAAACAAATTTATCATTTAAAACATATTAAATGAAGTATTACTAACACTTCATGTGAAAAGCCGTGCGGCCCCCTGCTGATGCAGGTCTACTGCCGGCTAATAAAATGAGTTGGGGGGAAATGGGTAAGACCCCCTCCCCATACTTATGTTATAATAATTTTTTTTTTAATTTATTTATTATTATAATTTTTTTTTTAATTAATTTTTTTTTATAAACATTCACATATGTAATCTAATAGAGAAAACAATATTAACCATTCAAATTTTCAATCTATAATTTTGATTTTTTTTTAAATTTAAAAATTCAACCCTTCCCCGTTTAAATCTAGATTTCTTTAATCTATCGAACGAGGATTCCTGATCACTCTTTTAATCTCTACGTATGTCGAATATATTGACAAGCATTTAATAATTTTACAATATTGAAATATTGAAGCTTTTATCACAGAGAATTCAAATGTACAATCCACAAACACGAAGAAGACAGGAAAGAGAAATTACGTATTTAATCAACAATCAAAGTACAAGACCCTACCTGGTCCTGATGCTAACATGAAATCCCCGATAAACTGTGAGAGAATTTGCTCCTCTTCAATTACTTTACTCTGAAAATCTTTCCTAGAGTTCCTCTTCTGAAATTCGCTTCTAAAAGTTGTCTCTCCAAAATTCTCTGTCTCCCAAAATTTCCAGTCCCAATTCCTGTCCAATATCTGTCGTCCTCTAAAATGAACCCCCAAAGTTGTGATAAAGAGTTTTCTCCTCAAATTGGGGCACTTAATTGTGCGTTCACCCGAGAAGACTCTTTACTCCCCTGAGTTAACTCTCAAAAATTAACTTTTATTAATCTTTTCTTTTTTCTTTTTAATGCACATTAAATGAATAACTTTATTTAATATTCCACTTGACTTCTATTTTTAATCTTTATAACTTTTAATCCCATGCGTACTTTATAACATTAAAACAACATTATTATTTTCTATTATTTTATCTTTTAATTAATTTCTCATATTTAAGCTCATGCTTAGATCATGCGATCTATAACCTTTAATAATTAATATATTTTCACTTTTTAATTTATTTTAGAAACTTAATTGATAGAATATTTAATTAAATTAAATAACAATAATATTTAGCATTTATTTAAAAATGAACTCTAAATATATTATTATTAAATTAAATAAATATTATCACGTTCTAAATTTATCTTTAAACTTTTATCTCCAAATTTAATTCTTTTATTTAATTAATTTCTCAATTAATTAAATATAATTAAATATGAAAATGTCATAATAATTTTTCATTAAATTAAATCATTAATTAATCCTTTTAATTAGACTTAATTAATAGAAAATACATCAAGGACTCATAAAGCAACATATGAAAACCCATCATAGAAGAACACATACTAAAACAAACAAAAGGGTTATACTCACGAAATAACATCATTTGATGCATTCGGAGGGTACTTAACTCAGATACTTGCCCTAATTATCAATTAGGACAATTGGCTAAAGGGTTTAGGAATTGGACTTAAGAGTTTATCCCCCCTCTCTCACCATTGAGATAATGCGATAGGGTACGCTCATCCTGGCAATTCAGGGAAGTCGATACCCAGTACCTACAACCTGCATAAAATCCATGCATGTACAAACATAATATTCTAAGCTAAACAGACAATGGTAGGAAGTGGTGCATCGTGTAGATCCCGACCAGCAGGTGACTACGACCCCCTTCCTTAACCATATCAGAAACACCATACATAAAGAAAACAAACACGCACACCATACACATGCAGTATGGGGTAAGTATCCATAAGAAAGCACATGTGCTAATAAACCATCTAACTAATCATCATTGATAATTGAAAACATTGAATAATCATCATACATGCATGAAATATAGAGTACCAAGTAATCTCATCATATAATAAACTGAATGTAAAACAACATCTGATAATCTCTAAATAATAATACTAATCATCAAACATAAAATTGGCCTAAAAGAGTTTGGCAAGGGTGACTGAAAATACAACTTAGGGGTAGGCACTACAATTAGTAAGTGTCGAGTAACATAGAATGCACATATGAGTTTGTAACTTCACTAATTCAGATGCAAACCATTTTTATGGCCGACATTGAAGGATCTAGAAGGATCAAACAAATAAGATCGAATCTTTTATTTTTCCTATGCAAACTACATGCAGCCAATTAATAAAATGAAGATGGCATGCAACCAATAACAAAAGTGCAAGGAATGAGCGGGAACAAAGATTCAATATGGATCATAGATCCACACCTAACCCTAAGTCTTTGAATGTCTTTATAAGGAAGATGAAATCTCATTGTATTATGAATGGATGAAGGAGTGTAAGGGGAAACTATAGTGGAGTTCAAAGTGAAGAGTAAAAAGACTTAGAGGAAGAGAGCAGCAATTAGACATTCAGTTGATCAGAACAAAGCAAGGGATACGAACTGTTAACCTCATAATGGTTTTTGACACTTGAGTGCCAACACACTTAACCACATTCCACATTGGAGCGGAGTACACCATGCATGCCGAGCCACAACAGATGCCGAGTTAGGAAAGACTTCAGGTGCCGAGTGATCTTCATGTGCCGAGTAGTTTTCAGATGCCGAGTGAAGATTAGATACCAAGTGATCTTCATGTGCCGAGTAGTTTTCAGATGTCGAGTGAAGATCAGATACTGAGTGATCTTCATGTGCCAAGTAGTTTTCAGATGTCGAGTGAAGATCAGATACCGAGTGATCTTCATGTGCCGAGTGTTAACAACTGTCGAGTGTTAACAAGTACTGAGTAACATAAGGTGCCGAGTGATACCATTTTGTTTAGGTGCCGAGCTATCCAGGAAACAGCTTGTGCCGAGTATCAGCAATACTTCAAGAGCCGAGTAACTCAATATATCAGCATAAGAGTTTATAATTGCACAAACTATGATGCAAACAGTTTTTACAGCTGACATAAGGTAAATCTCGAAGGATTTAATGATGAGATTGAATCTTTTATTTTTCCTATGCAATCAACATGCAGCCAATAAGAAAAATGATGAAGGCATGCAACCAATAGAAGAAGTGCAAATAATAAGCCAAAAATGAAGATTGAATATGGATCGTAGATCCATACCTAACCCTAAATCCTCAAATGTCTTTATAAGGAAGACGAAATATATGAGTATATATACAAGGGTGCACAGGGAAATCTATTTTTAGAAGCGAAGGTTATCAGATCACAAAGGATCAAGATCAGAGAAAGCGAAAAATGTGCCTGAATTTAGCAATCAAGGATTGTAATTTATCAGGTTCATTATACCTAATACTTTCTAGCAATTGTATTAGAATGAAAATCCTATGGTGATAGGTTAGCTTAACAGCTACTTCGCAAATCCTTCATTTAGGTGATTAAATCCCTTAACAGGGTGACACTTCATGTTAAGTGTTTGTAAATCCTCTAACCAGGTCACTATTAATACAGTGTAAAGCTTTTAACAGGGCAGGCCTTTAATAGGGCAAACCATCAAAAGTGGTTGAACAATATTGCTGCAGTAATTTTTGTGGGTATCATCCCCACTCCAGTTTTACCTTCTTATTCCTGGAGGGTTTCTGTGTTACCAAATTCTAGTGTTATGAGTTGTTGATGCATGTGTTTAGTTTCATGTTTATTTGATGTATTTACATGCATGCAATTTACTTTCAGTTAAAAGTTTTATTGGCTAAAGTGTGATACTTATGATTCACCCCCCTACCCCCCCCCCTCTTAAGTACTCTTTCCATATTTGAATATTCCAACAATTGGTATCAGAGCTAATATAGGTTCTCACAAGGAAAAGCCTAATAGCTTGGAGGAAAAGATCTAAAGATGGAAGCTTTCAAACTTGGAAAGATTATTGAAAATCAAGTGATAGATGTGCAACTTGCTCTGATAGCTTGGAGGAATTTAGAAACAAGTTGAAAAACTCATTAAAAAAAAGGAAGGATCTAGCCATAGCTGAAAATGATATACACTACAAGGAGATTGATACCACCAACATATTTTCCAATGGAGATACAAAAGAGTTTGATGCAGCAATAGCAGAACTGATGGAGAAAAACAAAATTCAAGCAGACGAGATAAGATCTCTCAAGATGGAACATGAATCACAGGCCATAATGATATGTGAAATCACTGAACACAAGAAAAGAGCAGTTGAAGATAAAGTGATGATGGAAAATGACAAAAGAAATCTTGCAAACAGACTTGAAGAAAAATGTACTGAATTGACAAGGATCTCAAACATGCAAATGGATACACTTGCCCAAATGATGAACCTTCATCATGAACTCAATGTAAAAGATATTGAGATCTCTACTTTAAAGATGCAGAATGAATTGAACACAGAAAAAGAGGTAGCAGAGAATCTCAACAAGTCAAGTGAAGCCATCAAGTATTTTGAACAGTTGCTGAAATCCCCAAAATCTTCCCATGATACATCAAGACTAGGATATAATAGCACTGAAGTTGGAGAATCATCAAAAAGTGCTTAACAAAGAAGTGATAAAGGTAAGAATTCAAAACCCACTTGTCATTACTGTAATAAGAAGGGGCATACAACTAATGTGTACAGGAGTAGAAGATTCAATCAATCAAACACACCCAGAAATAAGAATTTATGTCACAAGTGCAACATGCAAGGACATATGACACAAAATTGCAAATCAAATGTCACAAGGACTCAAAATTTTGATGGACATTGTTATAATTGCAAAAAATATGGACATAAGGCATTTGAATGCAGATCAAAACCTATGTGGACATCAAATCAACCAGCAAAAATAGAAGGGAATGAAAGTCATTATCATTGGGATTACAACACCAGGTATAGTTGTCATTATTTTCAAGAATATGGTCATATACCACAAAATTGCATAAGAACACATTTCAGAGGAAACTACAAAAGATGGCTGAATCAGACTACATGTTTCAGTTGTTTGAAAAGTGGTCATATCAGCAAAAACTATCCTACAAGATCAAAGGCACCCAAGACTGAAGAAAAAAAAGGAAAACAAAAGATTGATGTCGAAAAGATAAGGGGGCAAATGAACAAGACTTGGAAAAAGAAAGATGAGTGCAACACATCAAGTGGAGGGATCACTTCACCCAATGGGTCAAGTGATCACACTTCATCAAATTAAGCATGAGAAGTACATAGGACTAATATACAAAGCTATATCACACATCAGTCCCAAGACAAATAAGATAAGCAAAGTATAAATCTACATGAAACAAGATGTCAAGACAAAAACTAAATGTTGTTGCCGAGCTGACTTTGGATACCGAGTTAAACTCCGACAGATGTCGAGCTCCTAATAGCAACCGAGCTAATAACTGATGCCGAGTTGGATAACTCCAATGGAAACTGAGTAAAGTGGAAATATAGTGGAAGCCGAGTTAGGTTAAAATTTCTTCAGAAGTCGAGTTGGCAGTTGAGCATTTAATGTGATGGAAATAGGGTATATTATCGCAATTTCAATCAGTTTTACTCATCGCGATCAAGAAGAAAAGAAGAAGAAAGAGAGTTGAGCGACTTCATAGCAAGAATCCAGCATTTCAAGCAAATTGCAACCTCATCCAACATGTTTTTCATCAATCTTGAGGTATTTTCATTTGTGCCAAGCTAAGTAGTTTCATATCCTTTTGATTGTAAAAACCCTAGTTTGCATAAATGGCGTCAAGTTCGAAGAAAACTGAGGTAAAAGAGTCTTTAGAAGTTCAGTTAGTTTCAAATGAGGTCAAGCAACCTGATTTTCGTCCTATTCTGGAAGTTTCCAAGAAAAACGACCCAACGAGAGCTCTCTCCCAAATTCTCCCAAAAGTTATAATGGTTCAAGATGTAAGAAAATGCTACAATTGTAAGATAGGTGCTCTAGGAGACATGGAAATAAGACAAGCCTATGAGAAACTGTGTGTAGATGGAGTTTTGAAAGAAGAATTCAAAATCGTTGAAAGAAAGGGTTTGACTCGAGTTTTAAGTTTATCCACCGTATTCAAAACAAAATGGATTAGACTTGTACTAAGCAGAATTCATGGTGGAAATTTGTGGTTAGAAGATATTCCCATCAAATTGACCAAAGAAATTATACATAGAGTAACAGGGTACCCAACCCTAGATCGGTACAAAACCTTGAGAAGTGAATCAAAGGAGGCTATTCAAAAGAATACTGGTGCCCAGTGGAACAAAAGAGGAATGACAATTCACACCATAAAGGATCCTCTAGTTGAGTTTGCTGTTAGAGTCATTGCCCATAAATTCTATCAATCCAGTACACTCAACAGTGTACCATGTATTGCAGTGGATGTAGGCTACAAATTGGTGAAAAAGGATCATACTTATGATCTTGTTGAAGTGCAACTACAACAGATCAATGAAAACTTAGCTGCCATAAGAAGAACAAAGGGCACTCAATGCAAATTTGGAGCAATCCTAGTTTGTATATTCTTTTATGTTCAGAATGAGTTTCCTTCTTTTGGCAAAGTGGCATGGAGGAATGACGGAACCATCATTGCCCAAATAAATGAATATATAGAGCAAATGGGAGAAAATTTTGATGCTTTGATGACAAGCTATTTTGAGGATTTCAAGAAATCCATGAAGCAAAGATCAAGGATACCAGCTTCCTTAGTAGAAAAACATACTAATGATATATGGTTCTTAGTTGACATTGATTTTACCTATATTCAAGCAGTGATACCAAGGGTAAGATGGCTAAAGCCATTTGGATATGAAATTAATATTGATGAGGCATCTGTGGCAATAACTGCATTATTAGCAGAAGAAACAGATAAAAGTACTCCACATTTTGGCACTTATGATGTGGTAAGATCAAAGATAAACATGGAATTAAAAACTGCTTCCACATTGAAGAAGAAAGACAAATTATTAAAGAAGATTAATAAGAAATTTGGCAAAGAAATTGAGGCTGAGGCAGAAGAAGAAGAAGATGATAGTGATGATGAAGATGAGCAAGAACAAGGGCCAATGGAATTAACACAAGGTCTTGGAGAAGACAAGGAGGAAGGTGCAGAGGAAGAAGAAGCCAAGGAAGCACCGACTGAAGTTGAGCCAAAGAAGAGAAAGGCAACAGAACAGCCTCCAGCCAAGCCCAGATCAAAGAAAGTTTCCATGCCATCACCTCAAAAGCCAACTACACGAGCATCAACAAGGGCGTCCACTCAAAAGGCCAAAGAGGAAGTTACAAAGAAGAAACAAGTCAAGGAAACACAGGAAGAGCCAAGGAAAAGAAGAAGATATGTGGATCAACCTAACACTGATGAAGAAGACCAATCTAAAAAGGTAAACCATTCTTCAATTGATATCTTATGTAAAAAGATTGGAAATGGTGACTTGAGTAATTTAAATAAAGTTGATTTTAGTAAATTTACAAAAGAAGAACAAAATAAGATAGAAGAAATAGTGTATGGAATGATGGCACAATTGAAGTACACTCCACTTGAACTAGATGGTCAATTGCCAAAAGAACTGTCAAAAATTGTAGAAGATAGAAAGCATTTTTGTTTAAAAATGGAGAAGGAGATGAGGGAATCAACCCTAGCAAGTGTGTTGCCAGATTTGACTAGGGAACAAGTAAAGAATGCAGTCAAAAGACATAATAATAGGTTTACACCTAAATACAGGGCATTCTTCATACTCCAAAACAGGATGGAAGAAATTGTTCAAAGAACAATGAAATCATGGAAGAACTTGTACAAAAGGATTGAAGACTTTCTTGAAGAAGAATACAAGGAAGAAGTTGTTGTACCAATAGAGGAGAGGAGAAAAAGCAAAGAAGATGAAGAAAAGAAAAGAGAAGAAGAACAAAAGAAAAGAGAAGAAGAGAAGAGGGAAGAAGAAAAGATAGATGGAAAGGAGGAACAGACACAAAATAGGATACAATGGAAACAGCTGAGCAAGAGCAGCAACCAGATCAGAGTGTGCAAGACACACAATTGCCACCCCCTAGCCCTCCTCAAGCATCCATCTCACCTGCAGACACTGTAACTATTACTGATGTTCCTGATACTTTTGGTCAGAATATCAATCCATTAACTGCAGATGATCTGAAAAGAATTCTTGACCAATCTACGCAACAAGCAATATTATGTACAGATCCAGTATTGGTCTGTATAGATGAATTGCAAAAACTAGTAGAAAGTACAGTCAAAGATAAGGTGAATACATAAGAACCACCTTCTATCATCTCAACAACTACTAGTAGTCAATTTCAAATACCAACATATGTAGTTGATGCTGCAAGATAGAAGCCAAGTGCAGCTGTTGAAAAAGAAACAGAACAAACAGGACAGACTATTACATCTGATCCTACAGTACAAACACAAGGTGCACTTCCCAAGATTACAATAATTGATCATGGTAGACAGAAGGAGGAGGAAACAGTGAAAACCCCTAAAGAACAGGAGGCAATACAAACATTAATAAATTTTCCTACCTCGGGAACTCCTTCACACCAGCCATTGCAAATATCTGTACCATCATCTAGTACTACCAGAGTTGCAAGGGTACTTCACTATGGAGACCCTAAATTAGATGAGGAGATAGTCATACCGAGCTATGACTCAAAATCATAACCATTGATCAAATCAATGAGGTGCAAGAAGCACTAAATAGGAGGAAAAGACAGGAAATACTCAGGAAGGAGTATAAACAAAAGCAAACACTATATGAGATTAAGGACATCTTTATGGATGCCTTCAGTTTGCATTCACCAGATGAGTCAAAGCATATCACGGAGCAACTAACAGATATTGTTGACCAGGTGACAAATGAAGACCTAGAAACAAATGCAAAACTTATGGAATGGTCAGAAAGAAAATTTCAAGGGAAAGTAAATGAGAAAATATCAAGTCAAATTGCACTTTCACAAGTTGAATTGGCAAAGCTTATTGACAAAGTGAAAAAGGTACTTGAGAATATATTCTCATTGTACAAAAAGTTGTGTGATTTTTCTTACTTCACAAAAGAAACAAGCCAAAAGATACTGAGCTTGGAAAGAAATTTAAACATTTCAAGCATGCAACTACCAAATGATCCAGCTCAAAGTGAGAAGCGTTTTGCTCAATCGCTTCACACTCACAAAGAAATAGTTGTATTAATAGCAGATGAGGCTAATATCAAGGCCAAATTAATATAGCTCCAATCCTCCATTACCCCACATTTAGAGATACTCCATAAAGAGCAAGTATATGCCGAAACTATTCTCAAGAAAGACCCAAATCTTTCTACATTAGATGGACTTATTCATCTTGCTGTCGAGACTGCCATCCAGAATAAGTCACTGGAAATTGCTTTGAACAATTGGGATGCAGCTCTCAGAATGATTATGGAGGTTAACAACACATTTTTGGCTAAATATGATCTTAACCCTTAAACATTCTTTGACATAAGTCTCAAAAAGGGGGAGAAAACAGACATATTAGGGGGAGTTACTACAGAGATGAATTAATGGGGGAGAAAACAGACAAAGGAGAAAAGGAGGAGCTTGATATACAGATAAGGCACAATCAACTCAGGGGGAGTTACAAAATTTTTGAGGTATATATTGTAAGATTGTGAGTTACAAATTTTGATCAAGTTTTCTTTAAACTCTGTATAGACCAATTAGATTAGTAAATGTACTTATAAGGTCACTTAAGTTTTTTTGTCACTCATGTCAAAGGGGGAGATTGTTAACCTCATAATGGTTTTTGACACTTGAGTGCCAACACACTTAACCACATTCCACATTGGAGCCGAGTACACCATGCATGCCGAGCCACAACAGATGCCGAGTTAGGAAAGACTTTAGGTGCCGAGTGATCTTCATGTGCCAAGTAGTTTTCAGATGTCGAGTGAAGATCAGATACCGAGTGATCTTCATGTGCCGAGTAGTTTTCAGATGCCGAGTGAAGATCAGATATCGAGTGATCTTCATGTGTCGAGTGTTAACAAGTGTCGAGTAACATAAGGTGTCGAGTGATACCGTTTTGTTTAGGTGTCGAGCTATCCAGGAAACAGCTTGTGCCGAGTATCAGCAATACTTCAGGAGCTGAGTAACTCAGTATATTAGCATAAGAGTTTGTAATTGCACAAGCTATGATGCAAATAGTTTTTACAGCCAGCATAAGGTAAATCTCGAAGGATTTAATGATGAGATCAAATATTTTATTTTTCCTATGTAATCAACATGCATCCAATAAGAAAAATGATGAAGGCATGCAACCAATAGAAGAAGTGCAAATAATAAGCCAAAAATGAAGATTGAATATGGATCGTAGATCCATACCTAACCCTAAATCCTCAAATGTCTTTATAAGGAAGACGAAATATATGAGTATATATACAAGGGTGCACGGGGAAATCTATTTTCAGAAGCGAAGGTTATCAAATCACAAAGGATCAAGACCAGAGAAAGCGGAAAAGGTGCCTGAATTCAGCAATCAAGGATTATAATTTATCGGGTTCATTATATCTAATACTTTCTAGCAATTTTATTAGAATGAAAATCCTATGATGATAGGTTAGCTTAACAGCTACTTCGCAAATCCTTTATTTAGGTGATTAAAACCCTTAACAGGGTGACACTTCATGTTAAGTGTTTGTAAATCCTCTAACCAGGTCACTATTAATACAGTGTAAAGCCTTTAACAGGGCAGGTCTTTAACAGGGCAAACCATCAGAAGTGGTTGAACAATATTGCTGCAGTAATTTTTGTGGGTATCATCCCCACCCCAATTTTACCTTCTTATTCCTGGAGGGTTTCTGGGTTACCAAATTCCACTGTTATGAGTTGTTGATGCATGTGTTTAGTTTCATGTTTATTTGATGTATTTACATGCATGCAATTTACTTTCAATTAAAAGTTTTATTGGCTAAAGTGTGATACTTATGATTCACCCCGCCCGCCCCCCCCACTCTCATAAGTACTCTTTCCATATTTGAATATTCCAACAACGAACAAATATCAAATCTCAAAGGATCAAGATCAGAGAAAGTAGATCAAGTGCCTATATTCAGCAATCAAGGATTGTAAGAGCTATCATGTTTATTATACTTAATACTCTCTAGCCATTATATTAGAAAGGAAACCCTATGTTGATAGGTTAGCTTAACAGCTATTTTGTAGATCCTTTGAAATGGTTATTAAATCCTTTAACAGGGTAACATTTCATGTAAAGTGTTTGTAAATCCTTTAACCAGGTCACTATTGACACAGTGTAAAGCCTTTAACAGGGCAGACCATCAGAAGTGGTTAAACATTATTGCTGCAGTGATTTTGTGGGTATCATCCCCACCCCAGTTTTTACCTTCTTATTCTTGGAGGGTTTCTGGGTTACCAAGTTCTAGTGTTATGTGTTTTGGTACATGTGTTTACTTCATGTTTGTTTGATATGTTTACATGCATGCAATTTACTTTCAGTTGAAAGTTTTGATGGTTAGAGTGTATTACTTCTGATTCACCCACCCCCGACCAAATCTCAAAAGCATTCTTCCCATTTGAATATTCCAACAATGCAAAATCATGAGTATCATAAGCTTTTGGGTGCATAGATATTTGGTTTTGATTGTAATTTTAATTTTGAAGATTGATGTTTTGAATTATTTTTCATGTTTATATTTTTTTAAATATTTGATCATACTAAAAATAAACAATCAAGTTTAAATTGTGTTAGAAATGAATAATTTTTTTTTAGGGGACCTAATCACATGATTATACAATCAAAATGAAAAATTAAGAGAATCTCATCTCTCTTATAAGACTTGTATATAAAGAAGGAAAAATATGCTTCCATTTGACAGATAGACATTACCAAAGGGATGATAGTTTGAACACTATGTATTGCAAGACATCATTTCATTGTTGTGCACAATAAATAGTACCATATCACTAAGTATCTATGTTGTTGTAAAGTATGGTGAAATTTGATTATCTAAGAGGATGTACTAGTTCAAATTCGCTTGATTCACCAGGATCATGAGACTTTTGAATTGGTAGTCTTTGTCTTTCCAATTGAACTATTGCATAAGACTAGTATTACAAGCATTCAGCCTTAGTGGAAGGATTGGTGATGATGTTCAAAGATTACTTTTCATAGATACAAACCTCGACAAGGATATTGATGGATCTCACCTCATTTGCCAATAGTCAAGGTTTAAAATCGAAGATAACATTTGCAATCTCTACATTCTACATGGAGATTGTTCTTTCTTACTATCTTGTTGGCTATCACAAAGCCCAAAATAGCACATTTTGCCTGATGTATTCTTTTCCGTGGCATTCCTAATCTCCATTACCCTTTTTGTGTCTATTATGAGTCCTTTCTTTATTTGTTTTTGTTTTGTAGAAGGATCCATGATTTCTTCTCTCCATTTGGTCCACAGTTGTTTTCACATGGTATATTGTTCTCCCTAAAGATAACCCTAGATTTCTTTCCTTTTGTTGTAACTTTGGCACACTTTCAAAATGGAAATTCTATTTTCCATTTGGAAACACAAAAATGTGGCAGTTTTCTCACATGCCTTAATTGATATTCATGTTTATTTCTTTGCTAAAGATTGCATATGTAATGATGTGATGTTATAGGTTTAGGTCCAAGCTAATAACGTGGCCCTTGAGGTGCCCCACTTGCAAGAATTATTGTAGTGTTCGCTAAACGCTCCTATGATAGCTAGAGTTCCAAGATACATTTGCTTCTAGTGTATGTTCTCCTTCCCATGGTTGTTGTTGAGGTCAGAGTTCCTATCGTCAATGTTCTAAGAGTTCTTGTTCATAGGCCCTCCTTGTGACACTCACCTCACCACCGATTATCACCTCACAACTCAATTGGTCCCCCATGTCATCCTGGTTCAACAAAGGCTTCCCCAAATTGACTTTGGTTATCTCCACACGGGGAGAAGATAAGGAGGTTGAAGAGGAAAATGCATATTGTTGGATACTACCAAATTTTGAGCTAAACAAAGCATCAAGATAAGGAAAGAAGGACGAACCAAGTTCTCCACCTCCTTTGGCTACAACCCAACTGCATGAGGCTGCTTTCATTTCCGACTATGCCCATTAGGTTTTATGTATTTCCTACTTTGGAACTATGCCCTAATGATTTTGTGTACAATAGTTCTCAACTTAGCCCATATGACTTCTAGAAAGTGATTTTTCCTTTCACTATTATTTTTTAATTATGCTCTAATTATCTTTCTGATTTTAGTTTAATCAATTAAAAATTATTGAACCGTTTTACTCTTGAACTTTAAAGAAACCCTGTTGTAAATAGGTGCATTATTCACACTACAAATTACACATTCGATAGTGGTAGAGCCATTATTTATGTATAGTACAATGAATGGAACTCAGCGTCTGCCAAAAAATTGAAAAGACATGAATAGCAGGCTAGATCAGAAAGTTGTTTTCATGCCCAATTCGATAAGATCCCATTTAATAATGGGCATGGTAAAGAACAGAATTTTGTCCTGCCCATATCAGTAGTCATCACAATAGCCACGAAATGTCACTGTAAATCAAACAGTACGTCATAATTATAATTGCGCTCACGGAGTATACATTTCTTTCTTTCACATGGCCCGTGTCTGTACACGGCCGATTACTCTTGTGGAAAATTATCTCCGGTACAGATATTTTTCTCCATCATAAATTATGGACTCTTAATCTTAAAAAGAAGGTGATTTTTTTTTGTTTTTTCACTAAGCCATGTGATCTCTGGTTTGACGGTAGGACTCTTTCGTTTAGTTATCTGATGAAATTTATTAAAGTCATTTCAGACTATAGACCTAAACAATCGTCCGTTACTTTCTCAAAGGCATCGCATATTTTAGAGATGGACCATAGAGTCATTTAGGAGTTTTGGCAAGAGATATGTCTTGTCAGTTTTCCTGAAGCAGATCATCTGTGTGCTGCTTTGCGATACGGTTCTTGGTTTATGTGTGGCTAAACTAGGTACCTTCAAGTTCGCAATTAGGTTGTTTATTGTGAAGGCATAACTAGGAATATCTTACGTGGGTTGAATTCTTCATATTGGGGAAGGTGCTCTCGTGTGACCAGCATGGACATGCTAGAGTTTTCTTTGAAATGGATTTGACTCGATTTCTTTTAGATGCATCAAGCGAGTTGGCCATGGCTTTAAATTTAACCAGCGAATCACCTACCCTAACAAACTTAATGGCTACCTCTACTGTCTTACTATCTTAGAGAAAGTCCCCTCATCCATCTTTGTTCTGATAAGAAATTTAGAACAGCTTAATTACTTCTAGTGCACTTTTGTCCCAACCGTCCCAACTTTGATGTTCTTGTCTACGCAAGTATGAATGCCTCTATATCTGTCAATAATATATCCTCCTCCTCTAGTATGTCCCTTCCACCACTATCCCATCCCTTTTTGTCCCTTCCACCACCATCCCTTCCTTTACAAGAAAACCACTCCCCTCTTAAATCCAAATATTGCAAAGTAGTTGTAGTTTAATATAGGAGTAGTTTTATAAAAGGATGGACGAGACTTATACCATTGACAAAAGCTTATCGTAGGTGTCTTGCTGGCCCTCCTAGTCTAGCAGGGCTATTGAATAGAAAACCCTCTTTTCATTTCAAGTTGCCTTGTTGAACTAGATCACTCCAAAGACTTAGAAACATGTTCTATGCAATATATGTTCAAAGTGTTGTTTGGCAATATCAAGTCAACTTATCTATCCAACATAATCAAAATAATGATGGTGTTGAAGGAGGTCATTGTGGTGGTGTACTTAGCTCTCTCAGAATCCAAGTGAATCAGCTCAAGAAAGTGGTGAGCAGTTGAAAGATGAGATTGCGGGCCTTAACAAAAGGTTCAGGGACATCTGTAAGTTTACCCTGAAAATCAAGCATGCCAACTCTACCACCTTGTGTGCTATGCAAGGCAAGATTCCCGGCGTGGATGCTATGCAAGAAAAATAGGCTAAGGAGCATTTTCAAAGTGCCTTAATGAGGAATGGGAAGACATTTTGTTGTCCAAGAGGCTTGGTGGGAGCTAGTTTTCCCAATGGTGGTTCTTTTTTGCTTGGATAGCTTATGGGGCTTCAATACTTTTAATATATTTTTTATGTAAAAAACTCTAGCCTTGTGTAGCTTAATAGTTTAGTTTACTATATTATGATGAACTCTTGTAGTTTAGTTTACTATGTTATGATGAACTCTCATAGTTTAGTTTGGTTTTTGTTTTTTGTTCATGCTAGAACTCCAAAGCTTAAATCTTTTTCGTAAGTTAGTTTTTGATAGAGGCAAGTTACTATGGGGTCCCTTTTCTTTCTGCCCTCTAGAAGTTGTTAATCCTTTGTTAATGTGCTTTTAGAGTGTTGTTTGCACTACGGGCCAGGACCCTCATCATGTTGCTTTTATCAAAAACATAATCAAACTAATGATCTAATGATCAAAAAGTGAAAGCCATTGGCATCTGCCTTATTGCTATTCTTTTGGTCATTTGAGAAGGGAGCCCTTTTTCTCCACGCCAATCACAATAACGGTGGTAGAGGGTGCTATTTTGGCCCTTTCTCCTTGGTAAGTTAGAAAGCTTGTCGCTACCCCATTTTATCCTAATAATTGTGTTTGGGTCACTATTATCGTTAATAACATGCTTATTGGATTTGTTCTATGTATGCCACTAATTCTTCCATTAAGAGAATTCAATACAAGGGAAGTGTTCATCTACATTTCTCTAATGCTCAATGGATCTTGGAGGAAATATTCTTCATGCTTATCCAAATATGAATTTGAAGCAGGTAGACATTAGCATGCAATGTTTGTGGAGTTTATTATCCCCTTCTGGGTAAAGTTGGCAACTATGTGCCTCATTGTTATACTAGGAACAATTGTCATAAAGGTTTCTTGAAGAAATGAGTATTTTTATATCTCTCATAGATGCATGATTTTCCCCCATAAAGATTGTCTTGCTTGTTTAGACCTCTCATTCCTTCTTTTAGATCGCCTTCTCATGTTTACTATGCTCAACCTCTCCAACCAAATTCCCCTTTTGTATAATCTACCTTTTCAATCAAATTTGTCCTGCTTAAAATCTAGGATTGAATTAATGGTTTAAATGCTAGTTGGAACTTCAAACCAAAATCTTAACAAGATAGATGGATCATCTAGTAGTTGAAGCCATAGCTAGATTTACTTCCTTGATGATTTTTAAAGACAATCTATTGCTAGGCACCATAGACTTGAAAAATCCCCCAAAGGACAACATGAACATGGTTGAACTCTCCTAAATTTAGACCCATACAAACTTTTGTGCAACAATCAATCATCAATACTAAGTCTCTTCAAAAAATAGTTGCTTGCGAAGGAAAAGGTGTCCAAGTTTGTGCTAGAGTCTAGTGGATCAAAGAGGGAGACCATGGAACAATTTTTTCTTTCAATAGCACTAAAAACACATAAAAGAATATATATTTGACATTAAATCTCTCTGAGTCACAATATCAAATTTATAGACGTATGAAAAATATAGATTGATAATATTTATTAAAAATATATAGAATTCTTAAATTTTGACAAATATTATTTATATAACACATATGAAAAAATTAACAGTTAAAATAAGTAGAAATATTCACAATATATAATGTGATAACATCCAAACAATAAAAAGTCTTTCATTTAATTTGTATACCGCAATCTTATTTTCTTAATATCCATTTTATCATTTTTTTCTCATTTTTCATTTGAGGCTATCTTATATATTACACATTTGTTTCATTAAAATTTTAAGACAAAATCAATCAATCAATCAATATTAATATATATTAGAAATTGATGAATGCTATACCTAATATAAGATTTATGTTTTTCAAAGTCTTATATTCTTTTGTTTTATTATTGTAGTTTATGTTTTGAGAGTTCTCTTTTAACAATAATTTAATTATCATTTATTATGTAATTTATTCCTTAGCTTTATTCAATCAACTATTAATATATAAGTATTCGGATTAATATGCACGTTCTAATCCTATATAACACCATAGCATGTTTCAATTTGTGAGAGAATAAAATTAATAATTGATCATCTATATGAGAGAACTTTGATTTATATAAAAGTAAAATATTTAATTACAAATAAAAATAGATGGTTGAAAAACCTTTATTTCCATTATATGCATGCAACTCTTGTGCATGTTTCTCCCCTCCTCGAGGGGCTTGAACACCTTTTCGGACCATCTTCTGGTTCTTTTGGCAAAATCACTTAACACCCATGTGTAATTTAGTTCTGATCTTGTATCCAACCCTATTGAGTCGATTGGTGCTCCTAATGACCTAGTCTGTATGGGCCCCCTCCCTCCGAAGGGCCCCACTGAGGTTGCGGGTTCGAAGGGAGATGCAATCTCGAAGTTAGACTAGAAAGGGGTTGTCTTAGGTTCCAAGATACCTATGGATTCTGGGGAACAACCTAAGGTGGTTTCGGATTGGTAGTGGTTTCAAGATTGGTAGGGCTTGAGATTTCACTATCGGACTCGGTGGTTGACTTGATCTCCTCTAGGCTCTCGTTGAGCCTAGTTGGGAAATTTGTATCTTTCCGACCTAATGTGGACATGGCTAGGAAATGGTGTTCAACCAGATGGAGACTAGTTGGATCTGTGACTGTCTCTACAATGGTGGTCTCTCTATTTTTGTTTAGCTTCACAACTGAAGCTTATAGAAATACTATTATGTGGGATCCTGACATTATGGTAAACATCTTTTAATGCTCGCCAAATAGAAACTGGGTTTTTGCCCCAATCTTCGTATGCACAGGCTTGTGCCTATTTGGGTTAGACTGTCGGGGCTCCCTCTAAAATTTTAGGATGAGAGGGTTTTCAAGTCAAATGGAGACTCTTTCAGGATCTTCATTAAAGCCGACATAACCAGTACCAAGGCTAGATTGGGTTTTGCTAGATTTCACATGAATGTGGCAATGAATAAGCCCCTATCAACCGTTGTGGCCTTGAAATTGAAATGGAGTGCTTGGTCACAACCTATATTATATGAGAATGATGCACCTTTTTGCCAAAATTGGAATTTGTTTGGTCACATGGTTGTGGACTATAGACATAGTGAGAAGTTGAAGGAAAAATTCTCCTCTCCTAGAGTTGTGGTCAAATGCTCGAAAACAACTGAAACAAGGGACCGAGATAGCATGGAGTCACCTAAGATTTATGTTTTGGAGGTGAAGGCCACTCAACCTTCGAGTGGGAGTGAGGGACCCCAGAAAAAGGATGAAGGGTTATCCATGCATTCGGAGGTGGAAATGGCCCCTAAGGCACAAGATAATAGTAACCTTGAAGCTAAGGAGAATGTGGGTAGGGTCTTAGTGATTGGAGAAGGAGATGATCCTGAACTTGAAGAAGGGGAGATTTCCTCAATACAAACTAAGTTGGCCACATACCAAATGAGGGGGATAGTGAATAGTTTTCTTAGTCTTCTACAGGAGGTCAAGAATATCCAAATTTTAGACCCCCTCAAGAACCCCTCTGAGAATGGGAATTGCTCGCCTCATCTGAATGGTACCCTAGTGGTTTCCATCTTGGGTATTGTTGAAGTGCCTTCTCCTGTCCAGGCTTGTGCTAACAAGGATGATTGAACCCTCGACAATAATACTAGATAAACTGTACCCAAAAGGAAAATAAGGGGAGTAAGCAAGGTTGATATTGGAACAGCTGTGAAAACTGAGAAACCCCCAACCAAGACCCTTTGTCAGAAGGAGATGGTAAGAGATATAGCACATGGAAAGAAAAAGACCCTAGAGGAGATATAAATACATAAACAATGAAGATTATAACTGGAATCTGAGAGGGCTTGACTACCCCAAGAAGCAGTATGAAGTCAAACAAAAGATCATTGAATTGAATGTGGACATGATTCTTTTGCAGGAAGTTAAAATGACAGTGCAAACATTTTCAAAAGTGGTTGAGTATGTTTGGTCAGGTGCAAAATTTTCTTATAGCATAGCAATGGGTGCTTCAGTGGGCATAGCGAGTCTTTGGAATCCTAATAATATCATGGGTAAAGAGGTCCTTGTAAACCCACATTTCACTATTGTTGCCTTTGTTTCTAAAACTCATAAATGGAACCTGTTTAATTCCTATACCCCCAACACTCGTAATGGGCGGCTTTTGGCATGGGAGTAGGCAACAAAAGTTGTTGACTTATAGAGTCCAATGAGAGCATGTTGTGTATGAGAGACTTTAACACCCCCCTGCACCCCTCGGAGAAGATGGGCAGCTTGGAGGACTTCTCTGAGAGTATGTATGACCTAGCAAACTTCCTGGGTTGAAATGACCACCTTGATATTGATCTCCAAGGAACCCCTTTTACCTAGTCAAACAACAAACTAGGAAACAACCCGATTCAGGTTAGACTTGATCCTGTTCTAATCTCTGTTGATTGGGACATTCTCTCGTATACCTCCCTAATGGCGTATCTGAGGAGCATCTCCGACCATTATATGTTTTTCTTCTCTTGGAAGCAGAACCAAACTTGCAAAAGAAGACCCTTTAGGTATGATATAATGTGGCACTCACAACTGAATTTTAGAGGTTGTATCTCCCAATGGTGGAACATTCTCATTCAGGGCTTAGCGATGTTCTGCATTGCTAGGAAATTAGAAAGGAGGTCAGAGGGGGGAGTAAATCTTCGCATGGTAACATTTTTAAGGAAAAGAAGGTGACTGAGAAGTAGATAGAAACCCTCCAAACTAATATGGCCCATGGTAACTCATCTCAGGAAGACCAACAAGAGGAAAAGGATTGTCATGCCTAGTGGAAAATGTTATTAGATAGGGAGGAAATTTTCTGGAAACAACAGTCAAGAGCTTAGTGGCTAGCAGAGGGTGACAAGGACACAAACTTCTTCGACAGATCAGCTTCGAAGAGGAAAAGGAGGAACACCATAAGCATATTGCTAGAGAACATTGGTCATGAGATTTTGGAGGAGGTTGGGATGGAGGACTGGATTTCTAAATATTTTCAGGATATCTACAACCCTCCCCCAATCCACATCGATAGCAACACTTAGGATACGATTTTACGGATTGTGACCCTGGTCATTGATGATCAAATGAATAAAGACCTGGTTGAGAAGGTCACGGAAGAGGAAGTGAGAAAAATTGTTTTTTCCATGAGCCTGTATAAAGCCCCAGGGCTTGATGGATTTCCCCCTCTGTTTCTCTAGGAGTTCTGGGACATTGTTAAGTATGATGTTTTACATGTTGCTTGGGACTTTGTTAGAACTGGCAAGTTGCTAAGGGAACTCAACTAGACCTTTATTGTTCTGATATCAAAATTTGATGAATCCAGGTGTTTGGAGGAATTCAAACCTATAAGCCTTTGTAACACAATTGACAAGATCCTCTCTAAAGTAATGGTGAACCACATCAAACCCCTATTAGACAATTTTATTGGCCCTTATCAGAATGGGTTTGTCCTAGGAAGAAAAATTTTGGGTGTGGTTATTACTACCCATGAGGTGATCCACTCCATGGAGAAATGTGGGCACCAAGGTATGGCTCTAAAACCTATGATAAGGCAAGGAGGGAATTTTTGACTTCTATTCCTAGCAAGCTAGGATTCAAAGAGAATTTTGTTAAGATAGTCATGGTTGTTGTTAATATGGTCCAGTTTGCAGTTGTATTGAATAGTCATGGTTGTTGTTAATATGGTCCAGTTTGTAGTTGTATTGAATGGGACCCTAGGGAGATTTTTTTACCTCCTGCCAAGGTCTTTGGCAAGGGGACCCCCTATCTCCTTATTTATTCATCATTATGGCAAAGGTGTTGGGAAGAAACTTAAAGGCTTTAGTGCAACAAGGAAAAATAAAGGGCATAACACTTGCCTCCTTGATTCCTTGGCAGGTGCTCTAGCAATTTGTTGATGACACCTTCCTCTTTGGTATTTCCTCAATCCATGAAGTTAGGTAATGGAAAAACCTTCTAAACCAAAATTAGCAGTTATCGAGGCAACATATAAACTATCAAAAAACAAAGTTGTGTTTTTTTTTAACACGGACAAGGACATGAGGTGAAAGGTGATTAGAATTTTGGAATGCCAGGAAGCAGGTTTACTTGACACCTATCTTGGTCTCCCACTTACGATTAAGGAGGTTGCTTCCTAGTACTAGAATGGGTTGGTGGAATGTATACAGAGAAAGTTTGTGGGATGGAATGGCAAAATCTTGAGCCATACAGGGAAACTCTAGCTCCTCTCAGCCTCCTTACAGAGCATACCAGTGTACTTTCTCTCCCTTTTTATAATCCCAGGAAGATATAAGGAAATTATCGAGAAAATACAAAGAAATTTTCTATGGTCGCAGACTCAGGAAAAGACCAAGATAAGCTTGGTGAGCTGGGATAAAGTTTGTATGTCTGAGTCTTTGGGTGGTCTGAACATTAGAAGAATTGGTAACTTGAATAAGGCCCTCCTATCTAAGGTGGGGTGGAGACTGGTTAACTCCTCGAGTAATTGGTACAATATTATCAAGACTAAGCACTTGAGGTGTGACTTGTTTCATCATCATCTCTTTAGCACTACTCTCCCCCTTGGATGAAGAATATGGAACAATGTATTACACACTAGAACAATTCTAAGGAAGGGTATACACTGAGTCTTAGGGGATGGGGCAATCATTGACTTTTGGGATGATCATTGGCTTGAGGGAGGTCCCCTCACCTATACCAAGTACTAACCTGTTAGAGAGTATTGCTCTAGAAAATTTTGTGGTCTGGTTTGAAACTATATCACACCTGATGACCGATGGAAAAGACTTCAAGATCAAACAATCCTGGGACAAGATTGCTCATTGAGCTACAGGAAACGATTGATAATTGTTGTATCCCCACCACTACTATGGAAGACTCCTTAGTTTGGAACCTGACCCCCTCAAGAGAGTTCACGATGAAATCTACTTACAATTGTTGCACTGAGGGAGGTGAAGTTCTGAGGGATTGGAAGCATGTTTGGCATCTGTGGATCCTGCCAAAGATCAATTTCTTTTGGTGGAAAACTTTGCATGGACCATCCTCACCATTGATAACCTTCATAAGAAAGGCTTCTAGCTAGCTAATTGTTGTGTCTATAATGCTATAGAATCCATCCAACACCTTCTCATACATTGTTGCTATGCTCACGAAGTTTGGAGAGAGATTCTCTCTAAATGAGAGATTCAGTAGTGCTTTAACAAGGATCTCCATCAGTTTGTAGAGTGGAAAAGCCCTTCCAACCACCCAATTCTTAAAACCTTCTAGAAAATTACCCCCCCCCCCATTTCGTGTGTTGGCAAATTTGGAAGGAATGGAATAACTGCATGTTTTGGGATAAAGTCGCCCCCTTCTCTGCAGTGGTTATTCAATTGATGAAGCTCTTGAAGGAATGTAGTGATACTTGGCATTGGAAATCTCTATCGAACCCCCCAAGTGACCACAATATTAAATGGGCTGCTTCATGGGACCTCAGCCTGAAGGTGACAATATTCGAAAGATCTAAAGCCAATGCTAGATGTAAAACGGTATGACACCCCTCCCATATTCATGGATGAAACTTAACTTTTATGGCTCAACCATTGTTGGAAGGACTACGACTGATGGGGTTATCCGAGATAGTATGGGAAAATTGGTGGTGGCCTATGCGGGAAACTGTGGAGAAGGATCAAATAATGAAGTAGAAGCCTTGGCCCTTCTGTAGGGTACGAGGATAGCAGAAGCAAAAAGAATTGAAACGTTAACTGTCGAGGGTGATTCATTGTTAATTATCAAAGTTGTTAAGGGAGAAGGAAGTAGTAGCAGGAATATTAAGTCAACCATTCAGGAAATTTGCACCTTGATGGATGGGTTTCATGAGGTCCATGTGATCCACATTTACCGGGAAGGCAACGACGTGGCAAATGACCTAGCTAAAATGGGTTATAGCTTTGAGGGAATAAAAGAGTGTCATGATGCCAGCCAAACCCCACTATCCACCCAACATCTAGTGGATAGCGAATGAATTCATTGCAGTGTGGTATGAAGAGGTACAATAGGTGGAAAATTGGTATTGACTCAAGAGGGCGGGACACTCTTTGGGTTGAATGTCGTAAAGTGCATAATGATAGAAAAAGATTTTTAGATTATTTCCCTTTTGGGCATTCTCACCAGAAATATTTATAATGATGGCAAGAGGATGATCCACGAAAAATTGTGTCGAAGGATTATAGTCACCAAGGATGGGCGTATTGAAAGACAATAATGGCAATTCCCTTGTGTATCACTCTACAGGAAGGGTACGGATGGCACTGCTTAACCACGATGAGAAAGGTATCGTTTATATGTACAAAGACAGGGTGGAAGTTGAAAAACATGAGACCTTGTGATCATAATATGGGAATCGATTATTTCAAAGAGATCATTCTCAGCAATATAATCTTAAATGACCTTCGCTTTCAAGCTTTGTCCTACAACAAGGGAATGCCAGTGCAAACTGAGGGTTTGGTGATTGAGCTAGGAGAAAGCGACATGGGTGCTAGTTCGAACAATATTAAGTCAGATGAAATTGAAGACTACATCAGAGATAGTGAGGCGGCATAGATCTATTTGCAGGAAGGAGGGCTTTTATCATTCATGGAGTGTATTGAAGGATATGACGAGCATGTGTACGTGCAATTTGTGAATTCCTAAGCTAAAGGAAAAGTGATAATTAATGGGGTTTCCTTTGAAATGACAGAGGAGCTCATTGCTAAGGTGGGTGACTTGTCTCTTGAAGGCAAGAGCTAGCGAAAGCAACCCAAAGTTTCGAAAGTAGCAAGTCTGCGAAAAAATTTCTGCCCTAAGGAGGAACCTATGCGCATACACGGTGGCTTCTCTAGAGAGGACATGCCTAAGCTCTAGGATATTGTGTGATATGTCATCATGTGCTACATTACGCTTGAAGACCAGTTTTAAGTGTTGTATTATTACCACTTCCCCACCTTAAATCACTTTAGAAACCAAGACTTAATCTCTTTCTTGCACCTTATTTTGCATTTGATGGAGGATAGTGTATTTAATGTTCAAAAAAAGAGGAAAGAAGGAAAACCCTTTTATATCCTACACCAAGCCTTCATGTTCAAAATCTACAAATTCCAACTTGCCCTCAACCCACCACTTTTGGTTAATCCCCTAGCCACTGTGACTCCCTAAGTCTCCACTGACCTAAGCCCTCTATTGGCCTCAAAGAGAGCCATTTAAGAATTCCCCTACTACCGAAAAAGACATTAGCTTTATTTACTTGGATACTAATACTAGACGAAGCAATAAAGTAGCTAGGCATTCTAACAAGAGGCCTAAAATGGAGAAATTTAGGACCCCCCCCCCAACAACCCTAAAAAAATAAAAATAAAAGTGAGCTCGAAATCCACAGAGACTAAAACAAATCCTACTAGGAAGAGGAAGATAAAAGCCGAAAGCAAAGATATACCTAGCCCATCCCATTTTTTTGATAACATTGAAGGTAACCCGTCCTCGGACAAGAGCTTGGATGAGGCTATCACCTCCCCAATGAAGGAGGCTACTAAGGGTGGGGGGAAGATGGGGAGTCACCACCACAAAAAGGATAAATGCAAAACTAGGATGAATAGGCTGGAGAAGTCTATGCATGATCTAGCCAACAATCAAGAGGCCCTCTACTAGAAATTTGGGAACCTTGTAGTGTTTTCTACTAAGGTTATGCATTCGGTAGCCACCACTTTGTAGTTTTTCAAAAGTGAACAAGGAGAAGAAAGAAGCGGGAAAAAAAAGTGAAATCACCCACAACTCCCTCTATAGCTTTCTAGCAGATGACTAGCTCAAGACCCTATTGGACAAGCCTATCAAAGAGGACAAACCGGCCAAGGAGAACCCGAATGATAAAGAGGGTAGCTAGCCCCTGTGCTATTTTTTCTTTTAGTTTATGTTATGATATGGTATATTGTGAACTTCGCACCCTCTGAGGCAATTTTGATATAAGCTAGAACATTTTTGGTTACATAGCAACATTAGTACATCAAAAACAATAGATGGTTGAATAAGATATTAATATAATCAACTTCAACATTTTAAGTTTTGTTTGTATTTCAAATTTTCAATGTAAGAGTAAGTGCGGTATATTTCACTCAAGAGTACTTAGTTCAATAGCAAAGTTCATAACAGAGATCTAAATGATATTGAGTTCAAATCTTTTGAAAAATGATTTATTTTTCCAATCTCACTTCCTCAAAAATCAAAGTCACCAAAAGAATATAATGTCATTGACTTTCACTTCTGTACAATGTGAAGTTCTACAATGTATTGCTCATTAGTTACCTTGTATAATCAATTACACAATGTAGAGATCTTTATAAGCACGCTTAAGCTAGAGTACTACTAGGATGGATGACCTCTCGGGAAGTTCTGATGCTTCATCTCTATGAGCATCACCTAGATCCAATGAGTGCTAAGTGTTACATTTATGAATTCATGTGAATCACTACTCATGAATCGTGAGTAAATGAGTTTGACTCAAAAACTACACACTTAAATCCTCATAGCAATATCAAAAATTTACTTGTGGAAAATATTTCCTACTTATCAATTGATGAGCTTAAAGGGTTTTCTAATGAATGGTTCATAAGACACAACACTTGATGAAGGTTTTGAAAATGGGGTTACAAGCATAGTGTGTTTAGCCATGTAGTACTGGGATGGGTTACCTCCCCAGAAGTGATACTTAACCTCTGTGAGCATCACCTAGATCCAATAAGTGCTAAGTGTTCCATTTATTCCAATAAGAGATGGATTCGTGTGATTCGCTACTCATGGAACATGGGTCAATGAGTTTGACTCAAAAACTACACAATTAAATCTTGATAGCAATATCAGAATTTATTGTTCTATCACCAACCTTTCTGAGAACAATGTCTTCATTTTTCTTGATATTTTCAAACAATGTGCTGACTTTTATCAGAACTCTTTGTGCTATAGCCACCCAAAACAACGATGGTACATGAAGAAAGCCCAAAGATAGTTTCCTGTTCTTTTCTTAATATTCTGGTTCAATCAACCTCTCCAAGCATATTACATAGTCGTGGGGATGAAGATAAGACATCTAGATCTTTAGTGTTACCCTCTACTTCTGGAAAATTATTCTCGAACAGATGAAGTTGAGACGTCTTCTAGATCATTATTGTTGCCCTTTATCTGTAGAAAATTATTCTCCTACTGCTTGCTAGCATTTCAGCTGGAAAAAAACTTAAAATTGGTACAAATCCGTCTGTGCAATCTTCTAGCTTGTGTGAAGCGATGCAATTTGAGCATCAAATGGCCTAGCCTTCAGCAACTTCTATCTACAGGCAAAATATCCACCTTCCCAGGAACAAGCAACCCTATTCTTCTGGAATGCAATGCCCTTGCCTCCCAAATGCAAAACCAATTCTCGCATTGCATAGTACTGAGAAAAGTAATGCTCAGCAGCATATCCATAAAAGGTAGCTGCTGTGCTCCTGATAAATTCAATCATGATGTTAGGCCAGTTTCAAATAAGTAATAACAAGATAATTAATAGATCCAAGGATTTGAAATTCAAATTACCTATATTTGCTGATCAAGTTCCACAAATTTCTACTTGCAAGTTCCTTTAAGATTGTAAAGGCTTCCAGCCATTCCAGCTTCCGAACATAAACCCAAATGTACAGAAGTACCTCTGTACAAGTTTTTTTGTCCACTGGAAATCTATTACTGTTGTCGAAGAATCTAAGTAGCCCATCAAGATGATAATCTGATACTAATTCCCCCTTGGAAAGTTTGGTCATTGAACTCTGCCATGCCTCACAAGGTTCTACATGAAAGCAGAAAAGAGATAGAGCATCATCCTGGCCCAGCAAAGGCAATTGATAATTTTGAATGGAGTAGTTTTTGGGAGTAATGGATCTCTGTCTGGCTGTCAAAAGAATTTTGAATCCTGCCACTTGAAATTGTGATTTCTCCATATTTTCTCTGGACCCAACATCATCTAATGTCAGCGGAGTTGATTTAGATTGCCTCGGAAGCTGAATCTGCTGCTGCATACATGCATCTTCCACATTCCAAAAGTCATATATATTCCTTCCAACAATGCCATCCCACATCAACTCTACAAGTCCTTGTAAATATGGAGAGACAGAAAAAGCAATGAAAAGTAGCATTTGGGAACAACCTGATAATCACAAAGAAATGTGTCTTAGAAGTTAAGGGTTGCAAACTTATGACCTGCAGCGTTATCCTTTCGGATTAAATCTTAAGCGAAGACTGTAAATCAAAGCTTCAAAAACTTCTTGAATAAAATGCACAGAGAAGCAGTTGTCGAAACAAAGAAACACTACAAATAAACTCTAGAAATTACAACCTTTTAGGCCTTTGACCTAAAGATTCTTTCTTTTATATGAAGAAAAATGTCGGACATTTCTGGCTTCAAGAATATAGTAGTAAAAATATATGAATTCAGATATTTGAAGAAAAATATTAAGCGTTGTTTTGTTGGGATTAATTGACATCATACCAATCAATATTGACACAACTTCAACCCTCATCTACACCGCTGAAATGAAATGCCAACACTTTTCTCTTTTTTATTCGTTAGTCAAGCAGTCAATGAGGAATTTAAAATATCGCCTACCAATATTTTCCACATATCTAATCAATCACTGAACTATCATATGAACACATGGTTAGAACTTCTGAAATATAAAGCATCTTTCCTTTTCCAACAGAACATATGTGGGCATTATGAGAAGCCCATATCTCCTCTAAACACCTTTTTATTATAAGATGCTTTCAATACCAAATATCTAATCGTCCAGCCAATAACAGCAATAAAACTTTTAACAAAACATCTTTCTTACAAAATCTACAAGTTTTTTTTCCTAGTGCTGTTGGGGATGCAATGAAGGATCAAGACGAATACGCCCACAAACCACACATGCAGTATTCTTTACTCAAGAAATTCTATCTATAAAACACTAGTCACATCTTCAAAAGTTCGGCTCTCAAAATGTTCACAATTTCATGAGTACTCCTAGCGGAGTTACATTTAATCCTTAACCTGATACCATGATAAATTAAGAAAATAACAGAGAAATGTTAAATAAGAAAATATTTTTTTAAAAGATCAGAGAGATTACAGAATAATGGAGGAGCTCTTCAGTTTTTTATAAGCTGGTTTTTAATGCGTGTCAAATTCTGTCCAATTTAAATCTTGACATTAGTTCATGGTTCATAATTCTCGTTCTTTTAGCAATTATCAGAAAGGGTACGACTATTTTTCAAAATAGGGGATGGAGGTATTTAGATATGTCAATTTTTTTTAATATAATTTAATATTTATAGAAAATATGAATTATGACAATAGTTTTTCAAAATAAAAATAGTAATAAAGTCTATAGATCTAATGTACTGTTTTCAGTTGCAGATTTAATAATATATAATAAATGTTTAAGATGCATAACAGAGAAGGCAGATTTTAAACATGAACAAGAAGATCATAAATCATATAACAATGACATATTGTAAATGATAAACTTCTCACTTGAACAATAATTAAGTTTATTGTTAATGGATGCAGCTATCCTCTCACAAAAAAGTACAGTTGACCAATTTTCAAAAGATCGAAAACATCATGGATTTTTTTGAAAATTTCACCATTTCATCTTCATGATCTTCATAGTTTGTAATCAAAAACAACAAAAAAATTGGAAAAAAATCACACGTTTTCATGAATCTGAAAAAAAGGAGTTTGACTTTGTTTTGTTTTTGGTACTTTTTTGTGGGAGGATAGCCTGTCCCATTGTTAATAGGTATAATATCAAAGTCAAACTAATTTCTTATTGAATTATCCTTGATAAGCAACAAACTGATCCACAAGCAAAAAAACTGAAACAAAAATCAGAAACCTTAATCAAGTTCCTCAGCGTTCCACTGAGCACCTACTACTTTGGGTATGCCTACCCATGCTACCTAGGTTAATAGTGTTGTCTTTTTTCTTTTTCTGCTCTTCACCGAAGCTTTCTAAAAATGGTTTTGTAACAAATCTATTTTCATTTTCTAGGCTAAAATGATAATTATTGATATATAAAAATCTTTATGTAACATAAGTCAATGACACCAAGAAAATACATTATATTTATCAATTGATGAACTGAAGGGATTCTGTAATGAATAGTTATGATAAGACATAACATTTATTGAAGATTGTGCTAATGGGTAGCAAGTTAAGTTGGCTTAACCTTTGAAGAAACTTCATGGTTAAGTTATTTGAATTGGAGCAATGCTAGGACAGCTGACCTCCTAGGAAGGGCCTTCACCCCTATGACCATCACCTAGATGCAAGGGATGCTGAGTGTTCCATTTAATCTCATAAGAAGTTGTTTCTTATAAGTTTCTATTCATGAAACATAGATTAATGAATTTGATTTTAAAACTAGACAATTGAATTCTAATAGCAATATCACAATTTGACATTACAAAAACACCTCATATTTATGCTCACAAATTTGAAATCTGACTTGAAACCAAATTAGAACAAATGGAAAAACTATTGACAACTAATAAAATTCCTACTGAAAGCTCTGAAATCAACTACTGACAATTACCCTTATTGGGTTATTCATTCCTGTGACAATTTCATCTCACAATCACCTAAGAAGAATACGCAAAATCCAACATTCATTACACTATGACCAGAAACTTGAAACAGATTGGATCTTTGAAAAAGACAAGAAACAAAATGGAGGGGAACGCCATTTTACCTTTATTACATAGAGCCAATGCCAAAGCTGTCTTTCCTACGCCTCCCATACACCTCTTTAAATTGCCAATCGACTTCTCAAATCCTACACAAAATAGAGATTTCACAGCAGCAGTCGCGTGAACAGAATAACTGAAACCCTCTTCCATATCATGAAGCAGCTTGGTATTACAAACAGCTTCATTTGTAACAATAGAAACTAATTTGCACATAGAATCTCTCAGCATGCTCCTCACATCTAAAGGCTGTAACCCTAGGTAAAAACCCTGCATTTCTTGCTCAAGCTTTCTGGTGGGTAATAAGATGTGGGTAGGCATGAGATCTAGGGTTTCACGGGCTATGGATCTCCTCCTCTGGGAATAAGATCCGTGAAGCATGTGGATATGTAAGAAAGGGCTCGAAGTGGCTAATATTCCCATTTAACAGCTCTACAAACCCTAATTGTGGAATTCAAAAACTGATTAAAGTGGGATTTTGGTGACCTTGATCAGTTATAGATCTGATTCTGATCCAGAGAGATTTCCAACGGAAACTCATTCCATAAATAGAGATCTATTAGTAATAAAGAATGATTCTGGATATTAAAAGCATGCCGAAAGATTCTACGCGCAAGCATGATCTCTGTGAAAGAGCAAAGAAGGGTTGAAGAAAGCAGACAGAAGCAAATTAACTACTTCAAGGTGGTTTCCTACTAGTGATCATTTTAACATGCCTATGCGGGGAAGATTCTTAGAAATAGAGTTGATAGAACTCCTTCGAGAACAGATCTAAACAACTTTTCTAGAAATCTTTGGAAACGCTTATAACGGGTTTTCCGTTTTCATGTTTACATTTCCTCAGAAAAATGTTGGGTTTACACTAAATAAAGATGTGATTGCTTCAAGGATGGATCTAAAGGACCTTTCCAGGAAAGCTAAATTCATAAAAATCTTATACACGGTTTGTTTTAATCCGTACATATTCTACAAAAATATATGGTCGGCCTCAAAAATCCAAAGCTTAATTTGGACAATTCAGACAGTACGTCCAGTTTCTCCTTCGCAACAATGATTAATGTACCGTTTGTGTTAAAAAATAATTGATTTATTACTTTGATTTGTACTATAGTTTATAAATAAATTTTATTTTCAAAGTACTTTCTTCTTAATCAACTTGACTTTCTACGCATTATGTAGTTTTATCAGTCACAATCACCATTCTTTCTTATAAATTTGATATCAATTTAAGATATTAACAAATAATTTTAAACTCGTAATTGTATATTTTTCATGCAACAATGAGTAAGGATATTTGATTTTCACCTAACAAAGTGTATCTTATTTAAGAACAAATTGTACATTTTGATTGCATGAAACTTTCCAAAGGTTATACTTTCATTTTATTTTGAATTATTTTTTCTATGTACATGCTTACAACATTTTGTATATTGCTTCTAGTATAGAATCTCTCTTAACATCATAATAATGACACTGCATTTTAGTTTTGCAAAATAAGAGCAATGAAGAGCAAGAATGAAATGTCACGTAGAAATGCATATAAAATGTCTGAATAAAGTCTTAAAGTACAAATCCTATGTACATCTTGTTCTACATATATGAAACAATTTGAACATTTTGTACTGTTTTTGCTATTTGTGTTGCTACAGCAATGTCATAAGATTTTCTTGAGTTTCTAGCAGCAACTATGTAATATGAATTTTTCAATATTTAAAATAAAAAAAATTGTCTCCATTCAATCACCAAACAATAATTAACATGTGCAACTTGTTAAACCATATTGCATAGCTCCTATTGAAAACACAAAATGAATTTCGGAAAGACGCGTCTCAATCAAGTATTTAAAAAGACACATTTGTCTTAGTAGTAGTTGAAAATTTATATTTATTTATTATTTTTCTAAAAATAGAATATGCTTTGAATTTTTTTTTAAATAATATTTGTTGTAAATATATTTACAATTCTTTCTTAGAATAAGTTTGAAACTAAAATGTAGAATAAGTTTGAAACTAAAATGTAGAATAAGTTTGAAACTAAAATGTAGATATGATGCAATATTATTATTTATTTTTCCTAAACTTCTAAGATACAAATCATTACAAATTTTAAAATAAAACTAAATGCATTTTTTTAACTGAATGTGAACAATCTTTACAATTACTATATTTCTATCGTTGACACAACCACCATCAATGAAAAAACCCATAACAAAGACATTCAAAAAATGTAAATTAAAAATTAATTATTTAAGGAAAATTTGAGAATCGAAGGTATGCATGTTTCATTTCCCCACAGTTGGAGAAGGCCTTCTTAATAAGAAAAAATTTACTAGTAATTATGATAATTTGCATAATTTAATAACTTAGAGGTTTAAATGTTGATAGTGAAAACTTATTTTCTTTAAAAATGTATAGCTTTGCCTTGTAACTACCCCATTGTAATTACTCCTTCATATGGAGATGGTTGTAAATGGTGATATTTTTTAAAAAAATGAGTAGGATCGATATTTGAACTTGATGCAGGAGCATCCTAGGGTAGTTGGCAATTTTGCATGGTGAAGTGGTTGAACCTTCGAGTGGGAGAACTCAATCACCAAAGGAGTGGTGCTCAGTATATATTGTTGCTCGACATATATTGTTGCTTGGCTTGTGTTGATTACTCGATAACTAAAGGAGTTTGATGATGCTTGAGGGATCTTGGCAATGCTTGGTTGGTAGATTTGTTCGGCTGACTTGGTGCATTTGTTGCGTGAGGATTGAGATCATAACGTGGATCGATCATGGGAGTTTGTGTGGGCCTATTTGGGTCTTGGTTATTTGTCTTAGGTGTATTTAATGAATGTCGTAAGCCTTCTAAGGCATTTGGTATTCAATATCTATTGTAGGTCGACTTGTGGCTTGATAATGTATTTAATGTAAGGATTTATTTCATTTGTAACTTGCTAGGCCAACTTGTGGCTTAGCTGGATATAAGTAGAGGGGTCTTGTGGAGTCTTGGATCATATCATCTACCCTAGAGGAGTATTGAAAGTAGCAAAGTTTGAGCTGAGCTAGTAGTTAAGCTAGGACTTGGGAAAAAACAAGAAGGTTGTTTTGTGGCTTGCGAGCATAAGTTTAGATTCTTCTTGGGGTTTTCTACCAAATTGCAGATCTAGACTAGCTAGGGTTTAGATCTTGCGAGATCTTGCAGATTTGTTCCTGTATTTCCTTAAGTTTTTGGTCGTAACCCGGAAGGCCTTACAATCGAGCATGTTAGATGTAAGTCTTATAATTATATTATGAGAATTAGCATTATTTTGGATCTAAATCTTTGTGTTGTTGTTTATCTTCCATTGTGTGTTTATTTTTTGGGGGCTAGGATATCTCCTCTAGGGATTCTCCTACCTTGCGCTCCATCAGATGGTATCAGAGCTTAAGTTTTCCTACACATGTAGACAAGCCACCGAAGTTGAGGCAGTTTGCACCAAGAACTAGGGTAAAGATTATCAGAGTGAATATTTGGCTAGAGATTTTTTGCAAAGGGTTTACAAAGATCTTGGAAGATGCCTCCGAGAAGATTAGACCTTAGGGCAATTGAAGATCTATGTGATGTTGTGGAAGCAAGGATCTAGATTTTATATTTGAGATGGAGTTGATGAAGAATGAGATCATGAGGCCCATAGATTATGTACCTCGGCATGTGGGTACTAAAGATCATTATGAGGAAGTCACTAAGAGCTTTGAGGTTGTTGGATCAAGTGGTGAGGATAGAGTTGATCATTTGAAGAGATATATGGAAGATAGAGCTAGTCGGGTGAATAGATCTTGATGGGACTTAAAATTGAAGCCCTGATTTTGAGTACCATTCTAAATTCTGAGTCAAATTAAGCCCCTATAAGAGCTTTTCATGCATGTGTACCCAATTGTTACTTTGAGGCCTATGAAGTGTTTTATGTTTGTAACACCTTTCATTCAATATATACATGTGTCCCATAATGATAAATTTCCATTATGAATCATTTTGTGAAGCATCATTCTGAGCATTGCTTAAATCTGCATTTTTGTCAAGTGTAAAACAACGGTAGGAAGCCTAGTTTGCAATTGAATATCTTGTATTTGATTAAGTTTCATGACTCGATGCTTTGGGAGTGTTTAGTATGCATATCAAAGAACCTATGTTTCAGTTTTCAGGTTGTTTTGATATGTTTTGACTAGGTTTTGAATTCCTCAAAGTTGGTTGTTTAATATTGTCATGTTGATGCATATTTCTTAGAATTTTGAAAAGCCCTGTTTGACTAGTTATAACTTTGACTCAGTAGACTGAAATGAGAAATTTCCTTTTGCATTTCATTTAGAGGTTAGGCACTTGTGATGTTCTTGATTTGAGCTTATGACAAATCTATTCGACTAGTTTTCAAATGCAATTCCAAATGCAATTTATGAAGTTTTACTGATGTTGAAAAGTGCAGATTGATCGGTAGCCCTTTTCAGGATGTGATAACTCTAAATACATGATAGATGAGAGCAAATAGATTGTACCACTATGTCCTACTCTGAAAATACTTCAAGCATGCCAATTTTCAAGTCTTGATGAATCCATCTGCACACTTTCCTAGGTCCATTTTGTTTACAAAAAATCAGTGTTCTGCCAATATTCCAATTCTGCAATTTTGAGTGCCTAACTTTGAACACGTGCCAAATGCACCCAGTTATGCCAAAATCATAGATATATACTATCCTCATGACAGTAAACTAATGCCCCTATTTTCATGCCCCCAGGTGTTCGTTTGACTCGTTTCCAAAGCTAAGACTGAACGAACTTTATTATTTTCTGACATGTTTGTTTATAGGTGGTTTCAAGTGAGTGACTTTGACGGTCAATATATTTTGACCCTAAATTTTTCATGACATGAAATCTAATAGGGTGAGAGTTTATGGACCAGAGAAAATACATATCTAATATCAAAGCCCAATCAGGTGTTTCTATCAATTTTAAAGACCAGTTTGAGGACCTTAAGGCACAAAGTGGATAGTTATTGGAAAAGGGTAAAAAATGAGTTATAAGTGTCCAGACAGTGATCAATTTGAATCCAATTAGTGAAATGAATTCAATGGATCGGGTTAAGGGGTCAAGTGTTTGAAATGCAAAAGAAAAATTTAGTCAGGCCCGACTATCTTCATTAGGTTGATATGCTATAGTGTATATGAGAAAGCTACTTGAAACTGCATTGATATTTCTCTATTTGGGATTTTAAGGGACATAATAGGATTCTATTTTATGGAGAGTTCAGAAAACCTTTTCAAGTTGGCATGACTTGATTGGGTGTTGTTTTGATATAAAGTAAGTATTGTAAAGCTTGTATGCCACTAATGATTTTTTATTTTTTAAAGTATATGTGGGAAGTCCTATGCTCATTCTTGATAAAAAAAAATTTCAAAAATGTCTTTCCATACAACATTGATACATAAAATATATTTCTCATTAGACAAGCCAAATATGGAGGCATGATGATATTCTGATGATGGCGTGTTTTGATATAAACATAGGCCAAAATTGTGAACTTTCAGTGCTGAAAATTTATCCCCAATCTGGAAACAAAAGTAACAGGGAGATAATAACCAAAACATTACAAGATCTGTTGCAGGCCATTTTGTTATTCCAAGGTTATAATGCCACAGTTCTTGCATGTGAACAGATTGGTTCTGGCAAGACATACACCATGGGTACTAGTTATGCAAAAGGTGAGGAGATAGGAATTATTCCCCAAGTTATGGAGGCGATATTCAAAAAAATGAAACATTGAAAAATCAAGCAGAATTTCAGTTAAGAGTTTCATTCATTGAGATTCTGAAAGAAGAGGTGTGTGACTTACTTGATCCTAGTCATTCCTTTGTGTAAGAATTTGGCTTAGGCCAAAATTCACCCAAGAACTAAAGAACTGAACACAAACACATAGTAGACCAAAATAGGCAGAGTATGATCAGAATGATGATATTCATTCAATATGATAGCTTAGCCATCTTGAGAGTACACTAGGAGTGCTTGTATATAAAGGCCTCAGGAGAGCTGCTAGAATGCATAGAAGTCAGCAACATGATATGTCATACAACTAGGCACATGTCCACCAGATATGGGTTATCCTCCATTGAGCATGGGATTAAGTGCGATGATGTGAGGATAAGCCAACAATGGTGTAGCATGCAAATCAGTGGTGTAGACAACATGTGCTAGATGAGGAGTGCGGATAACTGTGTTGTCAACATGACAACTCAATGAATGATGTAAACTCTCGTGTTGTAGACACCATGTGCATAATTAGAGTTGCGTAACTCAATGAGAGTACACAAACTCCTAAGTGTCTCACCTAAATAAATAATAAAATAATGCATTAACCTAAGTAAACTTAAGTAAGTATAATAAGTAAACACTTATTTACACCAACACCCCCCCCCCCCTTAAGTGCAACTTAGTGGAATGCCCTTAAGCTTATAAAATCTAGGATGAAATGCAATATGGGTCTCGGCTACTAGGCCATGTTAGGTACCCATGTACATAATGATATGCAATCTCTCATAAAGTGGAGAAAGAGGGAAAACCTCATGGGAAAAACCCTCCCCCAAAAAGAGAGATAAATAGGGATGCATGGATGGATGGAGTAATCAAGAACCCCCCATGACAACATACATCCAGTAGATACATAAGAGAATGATGAGAAGAGGAAGAGAGATAGGATGGGCTCCCCCCCCACAAAGAAGAATGTCGAACAGTGACTGCTTCGATGAAGAAGCTGATTCAAGACTACAGAATAGTTTTTGTCCCCTTAGGAAGAAACAATGCCAAGGGTACAACTGAGACGCTTCCGCTGTGTGTGGAAAGAATCCCATGGATATGTGATGTCTCTGAAACCTGCTCAACTGGTTGAAGAACTGTCCCAAAGAACTATTTGTCTCTGCAACTGATGAAGAACCCTACTACAACTGCTGATCATAAGTATCCACAATCACTTCAACCTGTAAGGATCGATCATGTAGAGAATGAGCAAGAGAGTCAGATGGAGCCCTCATGACAACTGAAGAAGGTAATTCTGCATCAAGAAGAAGAGGCAGATCATCAATACTATCTCCCAAATCTATCACTGAACCTGTATCTGGAAGACTGAATGTACCTTGCTATTTTTGACCTATCACTGTGGCGATATATGCATGTGGACTGAACTGATGAAGTGACCTCTCACTGCAATTGTCGATAGAACCCCATGTGTCTGAAGCTGTTGAAACACTATCATTGGTGTCACTATCAGTTTCCACACTGTATGATGTGCGAAGAGGAGTAGAGGACAAGCTTGATGAACTTTCCTCAAAGTGTACATCCTTCTCCACAAATATCTAAGGTGTCTCTGGATCTAGAAATATGTATGCCTTCACATTGTCTTCATAACCAATGAAAGTACAAGGCCGAGGTGACTATGCCTTGCATCCCCTGGAAGATAGGTTTGCCCATGTAGGACAACCGAAGACTTTGAAGTGCATCACAATAGGTTTCCTACTGCACCATGCCTCAAAAGGAGTTTTTCCATCTAAGGCTGGATGAGGAGAACGATTAAGAATGTGAGTGGCACTAGAGATTGCTTCGACTTCTAATGATGGATCTATAGACTTGGCATGGATCATGCAACTTGCCATAGACTTAAGAGTGAGGATCCTCAAAGCTGCAACATATGTCTTATGCAGACTGAATGCTAGCAAAGTCTGAAGATCAATGCCCTTATGTTTACAAAAGTCCATAAGTCTTCTATTCACATACATGCTTCCATTGTCCATTCAGAGTACTTTGATGGCCTTTCTGGATTTCCATTCTACATGAGTCTTGAAGTCTAGAAATTTGTCCAACACTTCATTCTTGTTATGCAGAAAGTAGACCCAAGTGAACCTTGAAAAGTCATCAACTAAGGTAAGTATGTAGCGACCCTGGCTGAATACAAAAGGACCTACTAATACCATGTGAACCATCTGTAGAACACCTTTTTCTCTAGAAGACTTCCCTCTTTGTAACTTCCCTTCTGGATGCATATCCACTGAATCTGTTGAACATACACCCTTAGAAAAATTGATTTGAGGTAGACTTTTGACCATGTGGTATGTGCAAAGTTGCTAAAGGTAGTGGTAGTCAAGATGACCATACCGCTCATGCCATAATTGCATGTTTGAATTGGATTGAGATAACAAGGCCTTTGAAGGAGAGTTGGGTACAAAATGAGAGAAAGAGTACAACCTCTTGTTATGATACACTTTCCCCATTGCAACCAAGGAGTCATCTTTTAGACTATGCACTTTTACTGAGTCTGGAAGGAACTCAACTCTATGTCCATCTCCAACGTGAGTGATTTGGTAGATTGGTAGGAGATTTGAACTTAGATTTGGAACATAGAGAACATTTTGAAACTCTCCATTTTCCATCTCCACATTTCCTTTCCTTTCAACTTCCATTTTTCTATCATTCCCCATGAAGATGTACGGTACCTTGGACTGCTTCATTGAAGAAAAATCCTCCTTTGAAGAACCCATGTGATATGAGGCACCTGAGTCAAATATCCATTCTTTTGAAGAGTTTGAATTAGTCATGAGTGCTTTCCCTTTGTCCTTTGAATCTGAAGACGGCCCTTTATCCTTATAAGCATTAGGCAATGGAACATTATGTTTCTTCATGATGTTGGTCAATTCATCAATCTTTTTGAGATAACACTCATGCTCTTCATGACCCGATTTCTTGCAATAAGCGCACTTCTTTTTCTCCTTATTGTTGTCCCCCTTCTTGTTGTTAGAATTTGAGGACTTGCCTTGTTGATTGGATTGTGGTGTTGTCTTTTCTACATCCTCAGATTTGTCCTTCTTCCATTTCTTCTTACTCTTTCCTTTGTTTGAAGATTGTCTAGCTAAATGGTGAGAACCCTCATTAGCCACCAATGCTTTGGACTAAGGTGTTTTTAGAATCCCCATTGATTTCAACTTCTTTTCTTCATCATCCAACAGTTTAGCATATTCATCAAAAGTGACTTTCTTGTAAGAAAACCCTAAGGTTGTCTTTAAGGTGTTAAGAGAAGATACAAATGTGGAATACTCTGATGGTAGCTTGTTATGAATGAGATAGATTAGTCTATCGTCTTTGATAGAACTTCCACAATCAGTAAGCTTTGTCGTTAGTTCATTCACCTTGATGATGAAATATTGAATTGTGTCATGTGACTTAGGATCTAAGGATACAAGCTCATCTTCAATTTTGAACACATCCTCTTCAAACACTTTACCATATAGGCTTTCGAGAGTATCCCAAGCTTCCTTGGATGTAGTACATTTCTTGATTTGATACATGATCTTATCATCTACCCCCAAACATATATCACCTAGGGCTTTCCTATCCATTGCTACCCATGCTGAAATTTCACTTTTTGAAACATTATCACCTGTTGGTTTAGGAAGAGTACCATCTACATATTGTGAAACTCCATTATGCATTAAGTGATACCACATTTTGATTGACCACGTAGCATAGTTATGAGGAGTTAATTTAGGAAACTTAAAGTTGCCCATAATGCAGAATATGAAAGAAAAGTGCAAAAAAGAGAGAACACAACAACAAGAACACCCCCCCCCTTTTCACTTAATCAAGAAACCCGCCCAAAATAAATGCTTTGGGCACTTTATAAGTAGTGTGATTACAATGGGCCACTTGCCAATTTTGGCCTTGTGGACTTCTGATTTTGTTTGTTACAACCTCTTAATGAGTACAAATCTAAAATTTTACAATGTGTTACAATTATGAAGCATTACAATGCAAAGAAAGGCCCTATTGCTGAAAGTGACACTTTTGTCCACATAACCCTACAATCTGATAGCATATCTAAAAAGTAGATGAAAAATAACACACTTTCAAAAACAATAGAACCTAATTTCGACTCCAGATGTGCCCATACGGAGCGTTTGAAGTTGCGAAATGCAGGATTATGCAAGTATAGTCAACATGCACCAAAACTAGAAAATAGCTGCACCATTGAAAAATTTAGAAAATTCTACCCAATTTCAAAAAAAATTGCACTTGATTTGGAGTCTGGATGTCCAAGTTATGACCTCCCAAAGTCGGACTGCAAAAACCAAAATGAATCTAGAGAGGGGTTGCATTAACAAATATCTGAGTTAAATTTGACGGTCATATGGCTGTCATAGTAGTTGTAATTTGACTTGTTTTGACGTCTAGACGAGCGTCAAATTTAATGCAGTGAATCTGATGAGGTCAGCAAACCTTGGCCAATGATGGCATCAACAGCTAAGGTGGTGGTGTCATACCGTACCGAATGTACAAAATTGTACGAAAAATACTGACGTGGAATGCTGATTGGATTGATGATGTGGATGTCCACTCGAATGCATAAAGGAATTGATGTGGCAATTGGTCACATATCATCAGTTTACTGGGTTCGCATGTCCAATTGAAAGCTCATGCGTGGATCTGCACTACAGATGGGTTGTCACAGACGTGGCAACACATGGTTGAGTCTTTATGAGACGCATGACAGCCTGGTGTCAACTAGACTTGATCTAAACGAGTGTCGCATGTCGCAATGACTGCGCTTGGCAAATCTACATCGATTGCGTGTCCTAGTGGAACGGCGGCGGTAGTGATTTAAAATATGTTGTGTGTCCTCTGTTGCAGGATGGATGCTGGAAACTTGAACTATCGAAGGAAAAACTGTAGTCATTGCCAGATTCTATGCCGAGATTCTCACGCAAGCCGAAACCTTTTGCAGCCGTCGGGTTATTATTCTTTAGTCCCACATTGCATGTGGGGTGGGATTTACTACTATTTAAAAGGTAAAGGCCTCAATGCAAATGCTAAAGAAATTACCTTGGATGTGTGGGTTGTGGTTGCCGGAGGGGTTGTGACCGTCGGTAACTATTATCGCCGAAATTCGCAGAGTGGAATGTCCAGCACGGTTCCTGCTTAGTGTAGGCTAGATTTAAAATAGCCCACCAAATATAAAAATTCCCTATGAAATTAAATTAAAAAATCCACCAAATACACAGCCTAGCTGGGTTGTCACTGCTTGGTTTAGCAAAAACATTTCTCTGCCTAGGCTATTAGAAATTTTTTGAAAATAATAGATTCGGAAATAAATTGCAAAGAATAAATAAATGCAGATCTAAAAAAGAATTAATCAGATCAATTAATTGATCATACCCGAAATGCAAATCGGGGCCTTCGAGTTCCAATTTACAAAAAAAATTTGTCTCACAATCAACTTTCACCCAATATAGGCAAATTTATAGTGGATCTTCACCAAATTGACGCTCCAGACGCAACGATGAGGTCAAATCTGGCTCCAAACGCTCTCAATTTCAGCATATCCTCTGGATTCTTGTCGAGGTGTTAAAGCATGAACGGTCTCGAACAGCTATGTGTAGAGAATCTCCCTCAGCTCTAATACCATGTAAGAATTTATCTTAGGCCAGAATTCACCCAAGAACTAAAGAACTCAACACAAGCACACAGTAGACCAAAATAGACAGAGTATGATTAGAATGACGATATTCATTCAATATGACAGCTTAGCCATCTTGAGAGTACACTAGGAGTGCCTGTATATAAAGGCCTCAGGAGAGTTTCTAAAATGCATAGAAGTTAGCAACATGATATGTCATACAACCAGGCACATGTCCACCAGATATGGGTTATCCTCTATTGAGCACGAGATTAAGTGTGATGATGTGAGGATAAGCCAACAATGGTGTAGCACCCAAATCAGTGGTGTAGACAACATGTGCTAAATGAGGAGTGCAAATAACTGTGTTGTCAACATGACAACTCAATGAATGATGTAAACTCCTGTGTTGTAGACACCATGTGCATGATTAGAATTCGATAACTCAATGAGAGTACACAAACTCCTAAGTGTCTCACCTAAATAAATAATAAAATGATGCAAAATAATTAAATAATGCATTAACCTAAGTAAACTTAAGTAAGTGTAATAAGTAAATACTTATTTACACCAACACTCTGCTTTAAAGGTAGATGCAATCAATGGTCTTGGAGGAAATCCAACAATGCCTGGAAAGGTACCCATACAAATTCGAGAGAAATCAAATGAGGTCATAACACTTGCAAGTTCAATAGAGGTAGATGAGCGAACTCAAAAAGAAATGGCTACATATCTGGCACAAGGTTCACTGGCTCGAGCAACCAGAAGCACAAACATGAATTCTCAATCCAGTCATTCACATGTCATCTTCACAATCACCATGGAGCATATGCGAAAATGAGATGCAGTTTCAATAGGAGAAATGGGTTTAATCGAAGATGGAGGATAAGACTTTTTATGTGCAAAGCTTCACTTAGTAGATCTTGTTGGATCACAGCGATGATGAGGACTGGTGTTGATAGTCTTTGTTTAAAAGAAGGAATTCACATTAGCAAGGGATTTCTAGCACTTGGGAATGTTATTAGTGCACTTGGAGATGAAAAAATGCGCAAAGGAGTTTGTGTTCCTTATAGAGACAGTAAACTGACTCGCCTCTTGCAGGTTTCTCTAGGGGGGGAACAATAGAACTGTGATGATAGCTTGTGTTAGTCCAGCAGATATAAATACAGAGGAAATTCTCAACACTCTTAAGTATGCCAATCGGGCTCGTATTATTCAGAATAAGCCAATTGTAAATCGTGATCCAATGGCGAATGAGATTCAACGAATACGTCGGCAACTTAAATATTTGCAATATGAAATACTTTGTGCTCATGTTGGAGGAGGAGTTCCATCTAATGAAGCATAGGTATTAAAGAAAAAGATATCATGGATTGAAGCTAGCAATGTAGAACTATACTGGGAGCTTCAAGAGTGGCATAATAAATCATTGATTCTAGCATAGCATGCTATGGAAGCTGAGGTCGAAAGAAGTAATTAAATCTAAAACTCGAGTTATTGCACAGTGGAAAATCTTGGAAAGAAATAGATAATATCAATGATGTCCAGGTCGTGGATTTTCCAAAAAGATGCTTACCATTTAAGATACACTATTTAGAAACTAAAATCCAGAATTTGTAGGCAATCAATTCTCTTGTAGCTGAATCTGCCTCTTTTGTTGGATTGGAAAGTACCAATTCGGTGGATAGACATTTCACAGATGATCCATAGGCGTCAAAAATAGCTGAGGATGTTTATCCCACATTCATCTCATGGGCGATTTTACTTGTATTTAAATACAAAAAGATTAAACACCGCAATGCTCTTTTGAGAAAACCAAGTGCACATGAGAGGCCCACCTGGATGGACAACTAGTAGTGACGACGCAAACAAAAATTCTGAACCCAAACGCAGACATGGAAGATGGTAACGTGGCAACCCAGCAACGAATAAGGAGGTGCCACATGGCATAGTTCCTGAGGCGGGCCCAGATTTTGCAATGTCACAGTAGTTGGGGCTCAGTTAGTGCTAACCACGATGAAGTTGCAAAAATGGTTAATTAATGGCATTGCGACATCGTCGGTTAAGTCTGGCAGTTAGGCCTAATCGCGATGAAGTGGTGAAAATGTCAAGATAACCGTGTTGCAGCTTCGCAGCGGTTAGAGGCCAGTTAAGGTTAACTGCGGTGATGAGGCGATGGTGGTTCCTTCAAAAAGTTGAACATGCATTCTAGATTTGAGAATTTGAAAATAAATTTGAGATATAATGTAAAGTTGAAACTATATTAAAGAGTTAAATATTTTCAACTTTTACATAATTTGTTCATGGCCAAGAGCAAGGGGCACCAGGGGTCTCATTTTTTGTCAAAATATGAAGTGTTATATAGCAACAGAAAGGGGAGAAGATGAACTTTCTAATTTTACAGTCAAAATGTGTGCGAGTTCAACCAATCAAAAGTTATAGGCAAATTTGTAAAATCAGGGGCATTCTCAATAGAATAGATGTTTGTCATGATGAATCTTCAGATTCAGTTGGAAAGAAAACAAAGGAGTTTGTTGGCTTTGGTTTTGGGGAAAATATTCCTAGAGGTGTTATTTTGCCTTTGCACACATTTGGCGGGTGTTTTGGCATGTGTTTTAGCAGCAGATCTGGCATCTTTTACAATTAGTTCTTTCTTCATCATTTGGGCAGTTTCAAGCATTTTTCAAACAGAATGAGGAGATATGATTTTCAGTTGAAGGAAGAGAGGAGAGAGAGGTTCTACATTAGCAAGTGGGAGTTCTCGAAGTGGACAAATGGTAGCATCATAGCAGATCCGAGATTGCTTTCATTCTATTTAGTCTCTTCTCTTCTCTTTCTTTGGGGTTGGTGTTTTTTGTTTCCAATCTATTGAGCTTAGCTCTAGCTATGATACTACCATGCCCAACATTTCTCTCTTGTATGAACAACAATAATAGAGTTTTATATATAATCTAGTATATTCAGTTGTTTCATGAATTATTTCCATACATCTTTATGTATTTGTTTCAAGGAAATAAATAAAATGCAGCAATGAGTTATCTTTAGTTTGATTCTTGTCTCCTATTTATGTTGTTTGTAATCTTATGTGGTTTTTGAACAAAAAGCACAAACCCAGTTGTAACATGTTTTAGGTTGTATATTTTGGTATATTTTTCTTGTGAATCAAAGAGTCATGTAAATGTGCTTGATTTACCATAATGGGGTTGCAAATTTCATGAAGGGATAGGTCAAGTATGAGATTTAGTTTTGATGTAGATGTCTGATTCACAAAGTGATAGGATAGATCTGGAGTCTTGATATATGAGATATATCGCTGATATCCAAGGATGTATGTTTGTGGTTTGTGGAATTTTCCAATAGATAAGGCACTAATCAGCTACAGGATCTTTATGTTTTGCTCATATCTTGGTTATGCTGAAATCAATATATTAATCAAAGTCTTTCCATTTTATGTTGAAGAGTTGAAAGGATTTTCCCTCACTTAGCTTATCAAGTTCATAAGTCATGTTATTAGCTATTTCATGTCTATTTTATTTGCATAAGCATAGAAGATTCAGGGGTTTTCATCTACTAAGTATAGATTTAGATTTATGGTTTTAGGAACTGGTTACATAATGGAATCTATAGGTTCACCTGCCTAGGTCTTGCAGAGCCTGAAGGAGTATAGTCTTATAGTTGGACCCAATATCTGAATAGATATGTTGAACATGGGAATTATCTACCCCTAGATGTATTTGTTCTTATCATTGGGTTATTGAAAAGATGTTAATTCAAGAGCCAACAGATCTGACACTCGGTTGAAGCTGAAGCATAAGATGGATGTTTCTAATTTCTTGGGTACTTTGAATCTTGAAGACCTGATTGATTGGATTGGTGAATTGGAAGACTACTTTGAGTTACAAGATATTGGAGATCTGCTCAGAGTGAGGTTAGCACAGACTAAGCTAAAAGGGCATGCTTCTTTATGGTAGAAAGAATTGCAAAGAGAGAGGGAAGAGGAAGCTGAAATGAAGATCATGCGCTGGAGATTGATGGTGACTAAGTTGAAGGCTAAGTTCACACCTATTTATTATGAACTTGAATTGTTTAAGAGGTTGCAAAATATGAAGTAGAAGGATATTTCTGTGAAAGATTATACCGAGGAGTTCTACAAGTTGACTATTCGGTCTGGACATAGACAACTTTCTAAGGAGAAGGTGGCTTAGTACATTAATGGCTTGAGATTCAATATTCAGGATGATATTGGCATGTTGAATATTGCTTCTATTAAGGATACTTATCAATATGTCTTGACGACGAAAAAGAAGTTGAAGAGGAGAAATCAAAGAAGTTCCCATGGGAAAGAGAAGCATGATCTCTCAACAAAGGATAAGGTGAGTGCAAAAGATGAACCAAAACCTGTTGAGCAAAGGAAGAGAAGAGTAAGGTTGCCTTTAAATGTGATTCTTTTAATTGTGGTGAACAAGGTCATAGAGTTTATGAATGTTTCTAGAAGGCTAGTGATGGAAGGGTTGTTGTTGTGAATGAGGTTGAAGGATCGGTCATTGAACTTGAGGAAGGACATAGTTTGTTGGCTCGACGAGTACTATGTAGTAAGAGAACAATGGAACCTTGTCAAAGGAGTAATTTTTTGTAAGTATTGATAACCTTGTTGCTGAGGAGATGGTCCAAAAGCTTGGTTTGATGAGAATGCAACATCCTTGTCCTTATAGGATTGATTGGTTACAAGATGAACATGCTTTGGAAGTGAGGGAGTAGTGTCTTGTTGATTTTTCAGATTGGAAAATATAAGGATCAAGTGTTGTGTGATATTGTGGACATGAATAGTTGTCACATATTGCTTGGTACACCTTGACAGTATGATTGCAAGGCTATGTATGATTGTGTCAGGAATGTGATTACTATTGAGAAAGACAATAGGAAGAATTCTTTGATTCCTTTGTAGAATGAAGAAGTTGGTAGAAGGAACTTGAGTATTGGTAGCCAAGTTGAGTTGAAGGATTTTGAGAGGGTTAGAGATCAGCATGGAAAGAAAACCTATGACACACCAAGGATGGATGTGAAGAAGTAGAAATTAAATAATGGAAAGGGTGTACAAGTTGAAGACTTGGAGGATATGTATGTAAAGAACCAGTTTGAGAATTATGTACTGAATCCCAGAAGATGTTCTTCCAAATACTAAGAACATCTTTTTGCACCTGGGGTGTCTAATGCAGGAGCATCCCTGGGTAGTTGGAAATCTTGCATGGTGAAGTGGTTGGACCTTAGAGTTGGAGAACTCAATCACCAAAGGAGTGGTGTTCAGTTGTTACTGAGTGTAGTGTTGGTCACGGATCTCAGTCACTAAAGTTGTTGCTCAGTCACTGGAGGAGATCAACATCTATTGTTGTTGAGTGTGTGTTGGTTTCTCAACAACTAAAGGAGGTCGGTGATGGTTGAGGGAGCTCAGCAATGCTTAGCTAGTGGTTAATGACACTCGATAGTGTGGCTTGCGGGATGGAGTTCTTGTGGATTTGTTCAGTTGACTTGGTGCATTTGTTGTGTGAGGATTAAGATCGTGATGTGGATTGATCCTAGGATTTTATGTGGACCTATTTGAGCCTTGGTTATTTGTCCTAAGTGTGTTTAACAAGTGTTGTAAACCTTCTAAGGAATTTGGTATTTAATATCTATTGTAGGTCGGCTTGTGGTTTAATTATGTAGTTAATGTAAAGATTTATTTCATTTGTAACTTGCTAGGCCGACTTGTGGCTTAGTCGAGTATGAGTAGAGGGGTCTTGTGGAGTCTTGAATCATATCATCCAGCTTGGAGAAGAACGAGTAGCTGAGAGTATCAAAGTTTAAGTTGAGCTAGTAGCTAAGTTGCAGCCTAGGAAAAACAAGAAGGTTGCTTGGTGGCTTGCAAGCACAAGTTTAGATTCTTCTCAAGTTTTGTACTAGATTACAGATTTGGGAAAGCTAGGCTTTGGATCTTGTGAGATCTTGCAGAGTTGTTCTTGTATTTCCTTATGTTTTTGGTCGTAACCTAGAAGGCCTTACACTTGGACATGTTGGATGTAAATCTTATAATTATATTATGAGAATTGGGATTATTTTGGATCTAACTCTTTGTGTAAAAATTTATCTTTCATTGTCTATTTATTTGTTGGGGGCTTGGACATCTCCTCTAGGGATTCTCATGCATTGTACTACATTAGAACTTGTACCAATAAAGAATGAATGGTCTTCAATAAATTCCACCATGTAAAATTTAGCCTAATTTTTTTATGTTTGACATCTCCATTTTAGGATTGGCTAGCTTTTGGTATGACAAATGTTTCCCTAAGTTTATTTCTACTTCTACATTCAAAATCAAGAACACTTACTATACAATGTAAATTAATCAAAATATTTACACTCCATTGAACTACAAAAATCTTTCTTTCTTTCTTTTATTAAACAATGCTAAAATTACAATGAAAGAATAGTGTAATAATGCAAAATTGGTCAATCCTCTAAATGCAAAATTACATCTCATGGTGAAGGTTCAAATTGAATTAATTGAATCCAACAAACAAAAGAAATCAAACAAATCAATTAATTTGAACCCATTCAAAATAATACACATGAATATCAATTTCAAATAAAAGGAAATAAGCAGTTGTCCTTAATATCGATTTTATATTTGAAAGAGCACCCCATATCCATAATGAATATTTTATTCATTAAAGGGTTCAAGGATATTCGTTGTTTATTTAGAGTGGAATCCAAAAATCATTAATCAACAAAGTGCTCAATTTGATATTCAAAAGAATTCTAGTGGAATCTCCACTATGAATTGTTTATTCAAACTCAACCTCACCATGGTTAATACAAGACCCTCTATGAGAGGAGAGAGAGGCAAGTGAAGTAAGTAGTGAAGTGTTTTTAGATTGATTACTCAAGCATCCACATTCGAATTTGCATTACCTTCATATGCTCATCATCTAGGTTAATATGCATCCATTTAGCTTACTTTATTTATCTCATTCTTAGATCCATATGCACATCATTTAGATTAATGCATGCTTTTAAATTTCTTCAAATCCTTTGTATTAGCTTGGTCTGGTTACTAGACTCTCGATCCAAAGAGCATATAGTGAACCCCGTCTAGTTAGAAGGCAACAAATCACCTTGTGTAGACATGTGAATGATCTCATGTTCATTTTGGTATACTACTCACAAACAATGAACATGTTGAAGTGTGTGTTGATTTAAAGGCCCATATTTAATACTCACATATCTGTCGCCCACCATGGGTCACAAAAAATCAATTTTCTGGCATCATTTTCATTCATTTCTAAGTTTATGCTTGTACATTTTATAGCGATTCCTCACGCGAGAAGTCCTTTCTTTGCACAAAGATACAGAATCCTTGCATCGCCCTGGCACTTCCTTGCATAGAAACTCACATGCTCGTGCAATAAAAGTACTTTCTCACATGGCACATGGAGAATCATCGCGCGGTTTGTTGCAAAGTCTCGCGTGAGACTTGATATCAGAACATGAAAAAATTGCATTTTTAAGTCTATATTCAGGAGTTTATTTTTCCTAACCACTGTTTCTAAAGCATCTATTTTTTTATTTCTAATTTCTAGAATAGTATAACAGTGGTTCACAAGACAATTGTTGAAGAGATCTTCAAACAAATAGTACTAATGATTTGATTGCAGGACGATTGTCGAAGACATCTTGAAATGAACGGTACTAATGGTTTGATTGCAGGATGTGTGTCAAAGAATATTCAAACCTACTCAATCAATGTTTCTATTTTAATGTTTTCCAATACACGTAGTTTAATAGGACTTGTGAACTTCATAGGGCTCTAGACAAAGGAATAGGGGAATATGCTCTTTACTACTTGGAAGTGATGCCCAAGAGAAAATCAAAAACCTAGACACCTTTGGAAGACGGTACCCAAGGGAGACAAGAAAGGTAGTGATTCTCCCAAACAAGCCTTTTAATGAAGGGATGATGCTCTTTTCCTTTTACGAAAATCAAAATCCTGGAATAAGATAAGTTGGGATTGATAAGCTAGCTCAATGATGAATATGTTCTACATGTTTGGGTAAGGTGATGAAGTAGAGGAGTATGCTTTTTTCCTTGAATCTGAGCTACAATTTGAGTCAACCTTTAGAGGGCCTTCCTGAGTGATCGAACCTCTAGGAACAACCCAAGTGATCACACATCTTACACCGATGATTCCATCTCACTATAATAAATACTACTTTGTAGAGCCAAAAGCTCCAAAGCCATGTTAATTTCTTCCTCCTAATTGTAATATCCTATATCAAGAAGAGGCTATGTCTGTTGCACTGGGTGGTCTCGCCCCTAGACTTGCTAGTCAAGTGTGCACACTTTCAGGTGTTGGTGTAGGTTGTTGGCCTTAACCTCATTTACAAAGCCATCGAGGATTAATATGAACATAAGCCTATTAAAAACTTTGTAGTCAGTATCCTACCTGATTCACCTCTGAAAGTGTCATAATCCTTGTGCAGGGATCAATCCAAGTGGACTACTTAGATCACCCAAAGATTTTACACTCATCATCTTTACTCTGCAAGAACACAAACATGCATGGGGTTTCTTTGAACTTGAGGTTCACTCATCCCTCAACATGTCAGTTCTTGTGTGATACTTAGCGTGGGCAAGGATTTTGATTACTATGCCATTTTTTGTTATAGGGATAAAAGAGTGTCTTTTTCAAGTATACAAATTGTCCAAATTGTCCAAAGAAGAAGGTCAAGACTCCCCCATCCCTCTAAGTTTCTTTGTCCTTGGTCAGATTGTTTACAACTACGGTTTGCATCCCTTGTCTAGAAATTAACTGTCTACTAGCAAACCAACATGGTGTCCAAATATGAAAATGATGTTTACATCTGACTAAAAACTACAAACATTGTCGGTAATTTGTCCAAAAACTATCAAAACTTATCAGAATCTCTTCAAGTACAGTCAAAACCTGTTAGTCTACTCTTTACTCGCCTATAACTTTGCACAATTTCATGCGACAAAACACTTAGGAGGATTTTTGCTCCATTTCCTCGTGTAGTACTATGTACTTCTTTGCACAGGACTCTGAGAATCCTCATGCAAGCATCTACCTATTTGTTGTAGAAACTGTCAAATCTTTGTTCAAACACCTAGTTTGTCACTTCCTCATGCAGTTCATAGAGGAACTTCACGCAAGCAAATGCTAAAAGAATTGATGTTCTGAATCCTCACACAGGTCCTTGTACTTCCTCGCACGGCTCTGCCTAAATCCTCATGCAAGCTTTTGGCATTTAACTGTCAAAATTTGTTCAAATTGGTCTATCAAATGTGTTTCCTCGCTTGGTTAACAACATTTACTCACCTCATTTAGTCATTTCCTCACATGAGTCTATCAAGAATTATCCAAAATTAGTGAGCTATCATGAGCTCCCTCATCAAAACTCAACCCAAATCTAGTCTTTGACTAAAAACATTAAGTCATTCCTCTATCTGCAATAGTCTAAAATTCAAACATCTTGTTTAGTTTATCACTTGTGATTTGCACATGAACTAGTCTCGTTACTTTGTGTCCTATTTGCTCTCTTGTGTTTGTTATATCTTGGGTCATGATAGTCAAAAACTCTTAGTTGTTATGGCCATTTCCCTAACTAGTCATGAGTAGGTATACAACACGCTTATTGAATCTTAGTTACTTTGAGACAACGTTCTAGTGTGATTCTTGTCCAAACATTGGCATAAGTCATTGTCTATGACTATTGCAACTAGGAATGGAAACATGTTTCCTCCTCATAGACCAAGATGAGGTAGAGGTAGAAATTGTAGTAGAGGTCATTCCCAGTTATACACATAGTCTAAGTATAGGGAAGGGTCCTCACGATCTCGTTCACATGTCGATCCACAAAGCACTCAATGAGCGTTTTCTATAAACTTGCAACAAGTTAGGAATTTTTTGTTTCAAGAAAACCCAGACATTAACACAACACTTACATCTTTAAAGAGAATAGATGAACATTTATTTGAAACATCTACGAGTCCTGAACAATCTGAAAGTTCTTCCACCCTAGGATGGCAGACCAAGATCAAGAAATCGGTGAAAATAGTAGGAGAACAAACAAGAAGGAATTCCAACGAACCGAAAGGCCCAAGGGTTCTCCCTTTAACATAGAAGACTATGGGGATGTCGAAGAAATGCCCCTAGAACACATAGAGCAATGTTGGCAAGACGAAAACATTCAAAAAATGATGGAAATATTGCTCAAAGATGAGAAAGAGAAATATTTCCTTCAACTCGCTCAAGAAGGAGCAAAATTACCCCATAACTTCAACGTTGAAACTATTGTAAGACAAGAAGAGGAATCTCAAACCTCTAAGTTACAAAAACAACTCCATGCCATGCAAGAGCAATTGGCCCAAATGTTGAGAGATAAAGAAAAATCAATTCAATGATACATGTTAGACGCCATATGTCCATTTCCTTTTGATAAGGATTTGTACATGGCTCATTTTCCTAAAGGACTTGAGATACCAAGATATGAAAAATACTTAGGAACATCTGATCCCCAAGATCACTTGAGGGAGTTTGGTGCTTTGTCTATGGAATTCATGAATGGTCGAACATATCTCATGTGTTTGTTTCCACGAAGTCTATGTGGACAAGCCATGAAATGGTTTTCATGATTACCAGTTGGAATTAAAACATTTGATGAGATTGCTAATATGTTTATACAACAATGCTCACATAACATACAACATCTAGTAAAAATTAGAGATATGTTTAACCTTAAATAAAGAGTGGGAGAACCCTTCCTCATATTTCTCCAAAGATGGAGACAGTTGTACACAAAATACTCACAGAAGATCCCTGAAGCTGAAAAGCTTGATATCTTCATGGAAAAAAATTTCCTAATTTTGGGTATAGAATACAACTTCAAGGTCCACATACCTTTGAGGACACGGTTACACAAGCCATCCAAATTGAAGAGTTCATGGTAAATAAAGGTGAATTAACCCTTCAAAAGGACATCAAATAGGGGTATAGCTCTAACAAAGACAAGTATAAGTTTGTCAACAAAAATTGAGAGGTAGTTCATGATGGAGTGCTAGCATCTAGCTGTCGTACTTAGCAGAAATAAAAAGTTTATGCTATATTTGAATAGCATCAGAATGAACCACCAGGAGCTCGTATGAGAGTAGGTTTAACTACTTTAACTATGGCTGAATATTTCTGAGATGTCAATAAACAAGATGTACTTCTATTTATTGATAATATCTTTCATTTTTTTCAAGCAAGATCAGAGGTATCTGCATTATTAGGCAGAATGCCTTTTGCAATGGGTTATCAGCCAACTCTTAGCACGAAAATGGGTTCTTTACAAGAGAGAATAACTTCTACGAAAGAAGGATCTATAACCTCCATTCAAGCAGTTTATGTACTTGTAGATGACTTGACTAATGTCACTCCCAAACCTTCTAAAATGGCCTTTAACCTCACTGATAACATGAAGGCGTCCACAACCACTAAACAAGTTACTATGAGTAATAGGACATTCAACAACAAAGCTAAGAAATCATCTTGGGTTACTCGACCCGCACATAAATACACATCTCTGGGTGAACCTCTGGATGCAGTCTATAAAACTTTACTCCAAAATCATATTATTATTCCACTTGATTTTTCATGTCCTTATGATCCACAACCATGACCTTCATGGTGGAATGAGAATGCAAATTGTGACTACCATCAGAACAAGGGTCATAAAACAAATAACTGCATTAACCTACATCATAAGGTTCAAGACCTCATTGATGATGGTGAAATAGTCGTGGATGGACATAAAAAGAATTAAGATCACAAAGCTTTTCCACTTTATGACAAAGGGGAAAGCTCTAAACAGAAGAACAATAATAAGGTCAACTATACATATACCAATGATGATCACATAATCAATGTGGTTGAACCTTTGGACTTTGAACATTGTGATGTTATCACAATCAAAGGAAAATGTGACAATACGAAACCTAAGACTCCATTTTTCTTAAGAGGTACTACATCTCTTACATCGGATCAGGAATAGTCACAATCTTGTGCCAAGATAGTACTCAAAGGCCCTGCACCTTCTACTCTTGAGATATATCAACACAAAGACAAGACTATTGTTGGTCCTTCTGGAAAAAATACGAAAAATTGCAACATCCTCCACAGCTACAAAGTATAGTATCCTTGAACAATTGCAACAAACAAATGCGCAAATAACAATTTTTGAAATACTTAAAATCTCGCCTACTCATAGGTGGATTCTTGACAAAGCCCTCTATGAGGCAAGTGTATCTCAAGATCTTGATCTTGACAGGTTCCAATCTATGGTAGGTCACTTGACCTCACCTCATTATTTATCCTTTTCTGAAGAGGACGATAATTCATTGAGTCATCCTCATAATCAACTGTTGCATATTGAAGTCATCGTACATCAAAAATGTGTCTATCATGTAACGATAGACAATGGAGCTAGTCTTAATATATCTTGTGCCACTTTTCTCAAATAATTAGGTTATGGTGAAGAGTCTATTGATCCTCATCACAAAACAACCATCAAAGCATATGATGAAGTAGAATGCAAATCCCTAGGTCTTGTTGTGTTGCCTCTTCGAGTTGGTCCTATAGAAAGAGATGTTACTTGTCAAGTCCTTGACATTCCTTTAGCATACACCATATTGTTAGGAAGGCCATGGATTCATGAAATGCAAGTAGTACCTTCAACAATAAACCATCAATGCGTCAAGTTTCTATTCCAAGGATCCAAAGTTATTATTCCTGCTAATACTAGTTACACATGTAACATGCTCAAATATGTTAATAGTTTCATCCCTACTAATATAGAGTCTATAGACAATCATGTCACCAAGATGAAAGGAACAGAGACTCAAGTTAACAGAAACTGGGATGGGAGGATATCACATTGAGCCAATCTTGTCTTTGACATCGCTTCCTGAATCTCCTCATCATTATAGGAGACCATATGAAGCAAAGAGACCTTTTGTGGTATCACCCAAGACTAAATTCAATGGATCCTTTGTAAAGGCCACTATACTTCTAGAGGACGAAGATGAAAATAGAGCTATTGTCGTGTGGTTATACAAAGAGGAAGTTCCAGCTGATCTCATAGACCAAGCTCGTGAGTTAATTCCTAACAAGTATGGACTTTCTTAAATTGATAAAATGCCTTGGCTACAAAGGCAAGGGTCCTATAGGATGTAACAACAATGGTTTGATTGAGCCAATCAAATCAACATCTAGAAGGCCCCATGACACAACAGGCTTAAGCTTCAAGAAAGTTCCCTTTCATCTAGGGATCAACAAATTTATACCATAATATAATAGTTCATCTGAACATGAGTCACAAATTGAATCAGATAATCAACCAGAAAGCTCTAATAACGAGGCTACCTTTTCTCATCCTATTTCGCTAGATCTTGTTACGTTCTTTGAAAAACTAGATGACTTTGTACCACATGTCAGTACTACTGAAGCTGACAGTGATTCTTCTGACAATACTACTGATACTCCCCTAATTCAACAAGAATAGGGTGAGTCTAGTCATACTATAGTTGTTGAATAACCCTGTTAAAATCAAGATGATAATGAAAGTGGAGAATGGGTCCCCATAACTACAAGGGAATTCTATGATTTAACCCCATGCAGCACAGACTCTCGAGACTATGAATTTGATTCTCTCTCAGAGGCAACTTCCAACAAGGATGTAGATCAAGTGCATACATATGAAAATAAGCTCAAAATAGGAGAGCAATCTAGGGTTTGGTCGAATGAGTCTCATCCTACTAATGTCAATGAGTCTTTGATTAATGTTGTTAGAACTCAAAGGGATTCGAAATCACTTTAGGTTTCGAATTACTTATCCATGCATTTGATGACTATAGTGTGAACACCATCAAACCCACCACTTCTCTCTCACTCACTTATCCCAAGTTAATAGAGTGGAACTCCAATACTACATCTAGTGAAGTCCCTATGTTTCAAAATGACTATGCTCTTGCTTTCTATCTACACATTGTCAAACCAGTAACGTCTTCCACCAACGGACAAAGTTTCAATATGATTGAAGTTGACATCAAATATCTCAGTCATATAATCAAGAGAAAAAAAAAGATGTTCTGATGGTGAAAATCACATTGTGGCAGTATCAGAACCAAAAATTGTGAAAACAAAAGGCATATCCGAAGGTGAAAACCTCTTCGAGGCACCTAAGGATGAGATATTTGATGTTCTTCCCAATCATTTCTAGGAGAGATCACTAGTGTTGATAGAGCCAACACAACTAATCAATCTGGGAACTATGGAACACCCTTAGATAATACACCTTGCACAATCTTTATCTTAAGAGGAAAAAGAGGAATTTGTCACCTTCTTCTAAGAAAAGAAGATTAGTTTTGCATGGTCCTACTCAGATATGCCAGGCTTAGATCCTAATCTCAAAATGCATCATTTGTCTATTACACCAAGAGTGAAATTGGTCAAACAAAAGCTCAGGAAGTTGCATCCTCGTGTGGCACTACTTGTTAAAGCTGAGATAGAAAAGCTCTTAAAAGCTGGTTTCATCTATGCTATTGATTATGTTGAATGGATCTCAAACATAGTTCCAGTCTCCAAACATGACAAGTCTATCAAAATTTGAACATATTTCTGAGATCTAAACAAAGCATGTCCTAAGGATAACTTTCCACTACCCAACATTGATATGATAGTGGACATGATGGAAAGATATGTAATGTACTCACTAATGGACAATTTTTCTAGTTACAACCAAATTAAAATCACACAAGAAGATTAGGAGAAAATTGCTTTCACTTGTGCGTGGGGCACCTTTTGCTGGAATGTAATGCCATTTGGTCTAAAGAATGTTGGTGCCACATATCAATGAGCAGTTACGACAATCTTCCATAACATGATGCATAAAATGATGGAGGCCTATGTTGATGACATCTTGGTCAAGAGTACACAGCAAAACACTCATCTTCAAGATTGGAGACCTATATTAGATCGTATGGAGAAATTTAGTCTCAAATTAAATCCAAAGAAATGTGCCTTTGGTGTCATATCCGGTAAGGTACTTGGCTACATTATATCTGCAAAAGAAATCCAAGTGGATCCGAAAAAAGTTCAAGCTATAATGGAAATGCCTCCACCTCGTAACATTAGTCAAATGAGAGGGTTGCAAGGAAGGCTTAAATCCAAATCTTCCAAAGTAGTTGTAGTTTAATATAGGAGTAGTTTTATAAAAGGATGGATAAGACTTGTATCATTGACAAAATCTTATCGTAGGTGTCTTGCTAGCCCTCCTAACCTAGTAGTGCTTTTGAACAGCAAACCCTCTTGGCATTTCTTGTTGCCTTAATTAAGATCACTACAAAGACTTAGAAACATGTTCTCTAGAAAATAAGTTCAAAGTGTTGCTTGCCAATGAAGAAACCCTTTTCCTCGCTCACCTAATGAAGTGTCATATTCAACTCTTGAATATGTGGGATTTGGCAATCCTTGCTTGCAAATAGCAAGTCAACTTAAATATCCAACATAATCAAACTAATGATGTTGTTGAAGGAGGTCATTCTGGTGGTGTGCTAGGCTCTCTAAGAACCGAGTTGAACCAGCTTGAGCAAGCGGTGGAGTAGTTGAAAGATGAGATTGCCACCCTTAACAAAAGGTTCAAGGACATCAGTAAGTTTACCCCAAAAATAATGCATGCCAATGCTACCACCTTGTGCACTATGGAGGGCAAGATTCCTTGTGTGGATGCTACATAGGAAAAAGAGGCTAAGGATCTTTCTCAATTCCTTAATGAGGAATGGGCAGACATTTTGTTGTCCAAGAGACTTGATAGGAGTTACTTTTCCCAATGGTGGTTCTTTTTTGTTTGGAAATACTTATAATATGTTGTTTATGTTTAAAAACTTTGGCCATGTGCAACTTAATAGTTTAGTTTACTATGTTATGATGAACTCTCGCAGTTTATTTTGGTTTCTTTTTTTGTTCATGCTAGAACTCAGAAGCTTAAATATTTTCGTTAGTTTTTGATAGAGGCAAGTCACAATGGGGCCCCTTTTCTTTCTACCCTTTGGAAGTTGTTAATCCTTTGTTAATGTGCTTCTAGAGTGTTGTTTGTACCACTGGCCAAGGCTCTCTTCCTTCTGCTTTTATCAAAAACATAATCAAACTAATGATCTAATGTTCAAAAATTGAAAGCCATTGGCATCTTCTTTATTGCTATTCTTGAGGTTATTTGAGAAGTGAGCCCTTTTTCTCCACACCAATCATGATAATGGTGGTAGAGGGTGTTATTTTGGGCCTTGCTCCTTGGTTATTTTTAAAACTTGTCGCTACCCCATTTGATCCTAATAATCATGTGTGGGTCACTCTTATTGTTAATAACATGCTTATTGGATTTCGTTCTATGTATGCCAAGTTAATTCTTCCATTAAGAGAATTCAATACATGGGAAATGTTCTTCTACATTTCTCTAATGCTTAATGGATCTTGGAGGAAACTTTAATAATGTTGAACACCCACTAATCACAATTGGAAACACTCTTCTTGCTTATCCAAATATGAATTTGAAGCCTAGACATTAGTGTGTGATATTTGTGGAGTTCATTATCCACTTCTAGGTAAATTTGGCAACTATGTGCCTCATTGTTATACTAGGAAGAATTGTCATAAAGGCTTCTTGAAGAAATGAGTATTTTTATCTCTCATAGATGCATGATTTTCCCCCATAAAGATTTTCTTTTTTGTTTAGACCTCTCATTCCTTCTTTTAAACCACCTCCCCATATTTACTATGCTCAACCTCTCCAACCAAACTCCCCTTTTCAATGATCTACCTTTTCAATCAAATGTGTCCTACTTAAAATCTAGGATTTCAATTGATGGTTTAAATGCTAGTTGGAACTCCAAACCAAATTCTCAACAAGATAGATGGATCATCTAGTAGTCAGAAGCCATTGCTGGATTTATTTCCTTCGTGATATTTAGAGACAATCTACTGCTAGGCACCATAGCCTTGAAAAATCCTCCAAAGGACAACATGAACATGGTTGAACTCACCCATACAAACTTTTATGCAACAATCAATCATCAATACTAATATTGCTCTTCAAAAATTAGCTGCTTGCAAAGGAAAAGGTGTCCAAGTTTGTGCTAGAGTTAGTGGATCAAAGAGGGAGACCATGGAGAAATTTTTTTCTTTCAATATTTGCACTAAAAACATAAAAGAATATATATTTGACATTAAATCTCTTGATAGATCTGTTCAAACCAGCCATGGTCCCATTTTACTAAGTCAATTTATAAATATATGGATAGGAATAATTACCCTATGTAGACAATTGCTAGATTTACTTCCTTCATGATTTTTAAAGACACTCTATTGCTAGGCACCATAGATATGAAAAATCCCCCAAAGGACAACATGAACATGGTTGAACTCACCCATACAAACTTTTTGTGCAACAATCAATCATCAATACTCATAATGCTCTTCAAAAAATAGCTGCTTGCAAAGGAAAAGGTGTCCAAGTTTGTGCTAAAGTCTAGTGGATCAAAGAGGGAGACCATGGAACAATTTTTTTCTTTTAATATTTGCAGTAAAAATAGAAAATAATATATATTTGACATTAAATCTCTTAGTTGATTAGTAGAAATATTCACAATATATAATGTGATAACATCCCAAGAGAAAGAAAAAAGTCTTTCATTTAATTCTTATACCTCAATCTTATTTTCTTAATATCTATATTATCATTTTTTTCTCATTTTTCATTTAAGGCTATCTCATATATTATAGTTTTATTTTATTTAAATTTTAAGACAAAATCAATCAACAAAGAAATATTAATATATATTAGAAGTTGACGAATGCTACACCTACTATAAGATTTATGTTTTTCGAAGGCTTGAATTCTTTTGTTTTTATTGTAGTTTATGTTTTGTTGTTTCTTTCTAATCCTATATAACACCGTAGCATTTCAATTTATGAGAGAAAATAAAATAAATAATTGATCATCTATATGAGAGAACTTTGATTTATTTGAAAGTAAAATATTTAATTACAAATAACAATAGATGGTTGAATAAGATATCTAATGTAATCAACTTTAACATTTTAAATTCTATTTGTATTTTAAATTTTCAATGGAAGAGTAAGAGTGCTATATTTTATTCAAGAGTACTTAGTAAGAGTGGTATATTTTATTCAAGAGTACTTAGTTCAATTGTAAAGTTCATAACAGAGATCTAAATGATATTGAGTTCAGTAATAATAACTATGCAATCACAATTACAAAAGAATATAATGTCATTGACTCCGACTTCTCTATAATGTGAAGCTCTGCAATGTATTGCTCATTAGTTACCTTGCATAAACAACTACACAATGTAGAGATCTTTGTAAGTGCACTCAAGCTGGAGTAGTGTTGGGATGGGTGACCCCCAGAGGGATGCTTCACCTCTGTGAGCATCATCTATATCCAATGAATGTATTTGACTCAAAAACTACACAGTTAAATCCTGATAACAATATCACAATTTACACTTGAAAAGGTTTTGCAAATAGGTTGCAAGCAGAGTGAGTTTAACCATGGAGGAAACTAAGTGCACTCAAATTTGAGTAGTACTAGGATGGGTGACTTCTTGAAGTGATACTTCACCTTTGTGAGCATCACTAGTCATGAAACGCAGGTCAATAGATTTAAATAAAAAACTATACAATTAAATCCTGATAGCAATATCAGAATTTGTTGTTCTATCACCAATTCAACCATCATATTTTTATATGGTCTTCATATCTCTTGATATTTCAAATAACAAACAATGTGCCGACTGTTTCCTTCAATCAATCTGAAGTTGAACTCAATAATATCAGAACTCTTTGCGCCATAGCCACCCAAAAAAACGATAACATTTCCCAATATGACAACTTTTCAGGTACATGACGAAATCCCAAAAGATAGTTTCCTGTTCTTTTCTTAAAATTCTGGTTCAATCAACCTCCCCAAGCACATTACATAGTCATGGGGATGGAGATAAGACATTTTGATCTTTATTGTTGCCCTCTACTTTTGGAAAATTATTCTCGAACAGATGAAGTTGAGACGTCTTCTAGATCATTAATGTTGCCCTTTATCTGTAGAAAATTACTCTCCTACCGCTTGCTAGCATTTCAGCTGGACAAAAACTTTAAATTGGTACAATTCCGTCTGTGCGATCTTCTAGCTTCTGTGAAGCGATACAATTTGAGCATCAAATGGCCTAGCCTTCAGCAACTTCTATTTACAGGCAAAATATACCCCTTGCGAGGAACAAGCAACCCTATTCCTCTGGAATGTAACGCCTTGGCCTCCCAAATGCAAAACCAATTCTCGCTTTGCATAGTACTGAGTAAAGTAGAGGTCAGCAGCATATCCATAAAAGGTAGCTGTTGTGGTGCTGATAAATTCAATCATGATGTTAGGCTAGTTTCAAATAACAATTGATGAGTAGGAGATAATTTCCACAGTAAGTCAAATTGTGATATTGCCATCAGAATTTAACTATGTGATTTTGAGTCAAACTCATTGACCCATCCATAAGGCACAACACTTGGTGAAGGTTTTGCAAATGAGGTTGCAAGATTTGGGTTTAACCATGGAAGAAACTCCATAGTTAAGCGTGCTCAGGCTGGAGTGGTACTGGGATAAGTGACCTCCCAAGAAGTCCCGGTGCTTCACCCCTGTGAGCATCACCTAGATCTAATGAGTGCTAAGTGTTCCATTTATTCTAATGAGAGATGGATTCATGTTGAATCACTACTTATGATACATGGATCAATGAGTTTGACACAAAATCACACAGTTAAATTCTAATAGCAATATCACAAGTAATAACAAGAAATTTAATAGATCCAAGGATTTGAAATTCAAATTACCTTATATTTGCTGATCAAATTCAACAAAATTCTACTTGCAAGTTCCAGTAAGATTGTAAAGGCTTCCAACCATTCCAAGCTTCCGAACATAAACCCAAATGTACAAAAGTGCATCTGTACAGGTATTTTTGTCCACTGGAAATCTAATACTGGTGTCGAAGAATCGAGGTGATTATCTGATACCAATTCCCCCCTGGAAAGTTTGGTCTTTGCAATCTCATAGGGACAGAAGAGAGACAGAGCATCTCCCTGGCCCAGCGAAGACAATTGATTAAATTGAATGGAGCGGTTTCTAGAAATAAAGAATCTATGTCTGGATGTCAAAAGTGTTTTGTATCCTCCCACTTGAAATAGTAATTTCTCCATATTTTCTCTGACCCCAACATGATTTAATATCAGCGGAGTTGAATTAGATTGCCTCGGAAGCTGAATCTGCAGGTGCATACATGCATCTTCCACATTCCGAAACTCAGATCTATTCCATCCAACAATTCCATCCCACATCATCTCTAAAAGTCCTTGCACATATGGAGACTCTGAAAGTGCAATGAAAGGCAGGATTTGGAAACAACCTGATAATCACAAACAAATAAGAGTATTGGAAATTATAACATGAAGCTTACAGCGAGATCCTCTGGGATGAAATCTTAAGCGAAGACGATCAATCGAAGCCTCAAAACTGCACAAAGAATCGGTACAAGTTGACCGAAATTGCTTCTTTTGCGAAGAACAACGTTGGACATTTCTGACTTAAAAATATGGAAGTATAAATATGAAGAAAAATATTAACCGTTGTTATTTTAGAATTAATTAATCACATGTCAACAACTATTGACACGACTACAACCCTTATCTACAGCACTGAAATTAAGTGCCAACGCTCTTCTTTATTTATTAATTGCTCGACCACTCCTTAATGTGGTATTTAAAATAACCCCTATCAATATTCTCCACATATCTAACCAGTTACTAAACCATAATACAAACACATTGTTACAACTTTTGAAATCTGAAGCACCTTTCCTTTTCCGATAGAAGAGCCTATATTTCCTCTAACAACCTTTTTATAAGATGCTTTCAATACTTCGTACAACGATTTTTTCATCTTCTTCATACCCTACTAGCTGTCCAGCCAATCACAGCAATAACACTTTAAATAAAACCTCGTTCTTACAAAAGCTAGGAGGTTTTTTTAAAATCGTGCTATGCATGCAGTGAAGGATCAAGACGAATAAACCCGCAAACCACACATGCAGTATTCTTTATTTAGATAAAACAATGTTCACAATTTCTTTGCGTATTAACTCATAAAATGATAAGAAAATTACAGAAAAGAAATTAAGAATCATACAAGAGAATATAAAATACAAATCAGAGATATCACAGCTTCTATTCACAGAATAATGAGACAACAGAGATATCAAAGTTTCTATTCTCTTCAGTTTTTCTGTAAGTTGGTTTTCTTAATGTGGTCAAATTCTTTCTCTAATTTACAATTTTGATAATTCTTTTCTTTTAATTATTTTCTTTTATTCTGATGATAGATTATGAGTGCGATCTGAAATCTAAATGAAAAAAATTCTTACACAATCGATTCCAAAAACAATATTTAAAAAATTCTTATAGATTGTAGAAACTTAGTACTTACTCACTATTACATCTTTTATATTCATATTTTGTTTGGTTAAATGAATTTGTTGATCATAATTAGAATTTTAAAAATAGGAAATCACTTTCTTCAATTTATAGTTCATAATTGCTTTCACTCTTTTATTATGTTTTTAGCATTGTTATCTTTTTGTTTTCCTGCCCTTTTTTCAAGCTTTCTAGAAATGGTTTTGTAACAAATATGTTTTCGACCTTTAGACTTCAATGACAACTATTGATATTTAGAAACCTACGTAACCAGGGCCAATAAGTTTGATTAAAAAATTATACAGTTGAACCATTATAGCAATATCACAGTTTGTCTTGCTGTGGAAAATACTTCCTACTTATCAATAGATGAGCTAAAAGGAATCTATAATGAATGGTTCATATAGCACAAAACCTGGTAAAGGTTATGCAAATGGGGTAGCTAGCCAAGTAGGCTTAACTTTGGGGGAATGGAAACCCCATGGTTAAGTGCATTTGAGTTGGAGCAATACTAAGATGGGTAAGAATCACCTACATGCAATGCATGCTATGTATTCCATTCATTCTAATGAGAGCTCGGGTCTTATGAACTAGTCACGAAACATAAGTCCATGAGCTTGATTGGATGAAGTTTGTGCAAATTAGATAGCAAGCTAAGTGGGCTTAACCTTGGACGAAATGAAACTCCATGGCTAAGCATGTTTGAGTTGGAGCAAGACCAAGACGGGTGAGCATCACCTAGATGCAATACATGCTAAGTGTTCTATTTGTTCTTATGAGACCTTGGTTCATATGAACTACTCATGAAACATAAGTCAACGAGCCTGATTTGATGAAGGTTGTGAATATTGGGTACTTGGAGGAAAGGAAACTCCATGGCTAAGCGTATTTGAGTGGGAGTGATACTGATATGGGTGAATATCACCTATATGCAACAAGTGCTAATTGTTCCATTCATTGATAAGTAGAAGACAATTTCCACAGCAAGTCAAAATATGGTATTGCTACCAGGATTTAACTATGTAATCTTTGAGTCAAACTCATTGACCCATGTATCATGAGTAGTGATTCAACATGAATCCATCTCTCATGAGAATAAATGAAACACTTAGCACTTATTGGATCTAGGTCATGCTCACAAAGGTGTTCCGTTCATTCTAATGAATAATTTGGTTCTTATGAACTACTCACGAAACATAAATCAATAAGATGAATCTGAAAACTACTTAATTCCATTCCAACAACAATATCACAAATTAATTTTCTATAGAAATAATTATATCTTATATATCAACACTACATCAATCTTACCCACAACTAAGAAAAACCCATTACTATTCAATATTAGTTAGAGTAAGAGACTAAATAGCGAGTGGAGGCTCTAATGACTGATGCGGTATCATTATAGATCACCCTAATTACCACTTTTAAAATGCTCCAAAAAAGATAACACATCTACTAATAGCCAATAACACATGTACTAATAGTCTATCACAAATGTACTAATAGTCAATCATTTTCTAACTTTCGTGGTTGCTGATTGGTCCATTTATGCAAAAAGTACTTTTTTTTTGTGAGCTGCTATTGGGGGTGAACATAATGGCTGGGCTAACGTTTTGAAATTACACTTTTTCGACCACTTGACACTCTACTTCTTCAAAAAACTCCCTAAATGTGGAAACACCTAAACCTTATTGCACTCTACGACTTCTACAGAAAGCTACTAAGTAAATATGGAAACACCTAAACCTTAACTTTAAGTTCTTCAGTCATCTAAAAAAATTCATTAAAAATTTGAAAATTCAAAAAAACATATTAGAAATTCTAGATACACAAAATTAACCTAAACTATTATCAGATCTCTTTCCCTACTTCTCATCAAAATGAAAATTACATTTATAGAGTCCTGAAAATGAAAATTACATTTATAGAGTCCTGACAACCTTGAAATCTGACTTGAAACCCAATTAAAACTAACGAACATGACGCAAAACTATTAAATTAGAACTCTTACTGACAGCACTGAAATTAAATACCAACAACGACCCTTATTGGGTTATTCATATCTCTGACAATTCTATCTCACAATCAGCCAAGGAGAACACGCAAAATCCAACATTCATGACAGTGCGACTAGAAACCTTGAAGACGTTAGATCTCTGACAGAGAAAAAAATGGAGGAGAACGCTATTTTACCTTCAATATTGAGGTCGTTGCATAGATCCAATGCTAAAGTGTCCTTTCTTACGCCTCCCAATGCTCCCATACAACGTACACCAACGACCGGCACCTCATTCTGGAAATAAGGGCTCTTCAGATCGCCAACCGACTTCTGCAACCCTACACAATATAGAGGTTTCATAACAGCAATAGCATGCACAAAATAAGCAAAACCCTCTTTCATATCAGCAATCTCAGCCAACTGTTCCAGAAGAATTTGCTTAAGCAACTTAGTTCTACGAAAGGCACCATTTGTAAGTCTAGAAAATTGTTTGCACACAGAATCTTTCAGCATGCTCCTCACATCCTCAAGCTGTAACTCCTGGTAAAAATCTTTAAGTTTTTGCTCAAGCTTTCTGGTGTCTAATAAGATATGGGCAGTAATTAGATCTAGGGTTTCATGGGCTATGGATCTCCTCCTCTGGGGATAAGATCCGTGAAGCATATGGATATGTAAGAAAGGGCTCAAAGAGGCTAATATTCCCATTGAACGGCTCTGCAAACCCTAATAATGGTGTTTAAAAACTGATTTTTAAAATGGGATTTTACAAACCTTAAGCATCTAGGGTTTCATGGGCCATGTATCTCCTCCCCTGGGAAAAGATCCGTGAAGCATATGGATATGTAAGAAAGGGGCCGAAGTGCTATCACCCAACAGCTCTGCAACCAGATAGAAGGTGGGATTCGCTGACCTTTACCAGTTATGAATTGGCTCTGATCCAGAGGACCTACCATCTGAAACTCATCCCTTAAATAGAAATTTATTAGATAAATGATGTTTCTAGAGATAGTAGCTGGAACATGCTGAAAGATTCTACGCGCAAGCAGGCCTTCTCTGAAAGACCAGAGCAGAGTTGGGGCAGGCAGAGCGAAGCACATGAACTACTTCAAGGTTGCTTCTACAATTGACCATTTTTCGATTTATAGGAGGGGCGGATTCTTATAAAAAGAAAATTAAAGAACTTTTCAGTAAAGCAGGGAGCTGAAACAATTGAGGAAAGATTCATTCACAAAACCTTATACCTAGTTTTTTGGTCCTAATGGGTTGTCCGGATTCGGAACAACGTGATGCGTAATGGATAATGTACTTTTTATATTAAACCAATAATTGTTGATTTATTATTATATCTGTTTATATTATCTGATTATGATAGGATTTTTTACAAGATAGTTTTTCGTATCAAATTTTTAATTATATGAAATATAGTACAACATTAATAAACTTATCTAAACTTATGAGTGACAATTATCTTTGTTTTCCAATTTGAATAAATAATTTATATTACAAATATAAAAGAAGATTATATATATTATTTCAATCTTATATATATTCTTATTATTTTTCTAAATAAATCGGTTGAATTTTATTTATTACTTTAATGTAGGACTTAATTAAATTTTCATTTATTTGTCTTGTGTAGATTCTTTTATTTTAATTAATATCTAAAATAGAAAAATCAAATATATTGATTATTAAGAAGAATCTATAACTATATAAATGACAAATTAAATATAAAGAAATTTCATCTATTCTAACATGAATATTTCAAATATTTATTATCTTTCCAAAAAAACTATGTTTCTAAACTTGAAATTAAAAAAATAAAATTAAAACAATAATTATTAATTTTATATTTTATATCATTTTTGGAAACTTCAAACTTTCCTATAACCTTTTTTATCTTACTCAAAGTATTTATATATTTACTTATGGAATATTTTAGCAAACCTAAAATATTCTTAAATAAAATTGATAAGACTACATCTTTTCATATATTTTTAATGTTAAAACACTTCAAGTCACATTTGGAATAGAAGTCACCATTTACTTTAAAATTGATAGAGAATGGGCAAAGATAATGAAGGTTGTTGTTAGTACTATATAAAAGTGAAGATAGTTTTTTTTTTTTTTTTCAATAATGTCTCTATTAGTTGAATTTAGATTTAGAGAATTGTTGTATAAATTGTAATATTATCACCTCATTGACATTCAAAAAGTTTAATCATAGAATTTTGTTTAAGATATTATCTTATTTACATAACCTTCAACAAACAATAAAATATTATCTTATTTACATAACCTTATTTAAATAATTATAGAAGGTGATTCTAAATTAATAATTGATATGGTGAAGGGAGTCTCCCAGCCAAGCTAAAATATCCAAAATATTATCACAGATATTAGACATATCCTAAATGGGATGGAAAAAGTCTAGTTACAACACATATACAGGGAAGGTTATATGGTGGCAGATGTTGTTGCTTCCATGGGGTTTGAATTAAAGGAAATGATGTGCTGGAGAAGCATGGATATCCTAAAGGAGGAAATTTAGGCCCTGATTTGCAAGGAAAGGGGGGGAGCAAAAATTGAGCATGGCTAGACAAATAAAGATCAATGCCAAATTTGGCAATATCATATCTAAGAAGGTGAAGCTTGCTAAATTTAATAAGAAAGATGACAAGACACTGTCATACAAGATGGATAATAAATAGACACAATTTAAGGCAAGAGTTACTTTGCAATTATGGTAACATAATGCAAAATTTTAAATATTTTCTTTTTGAAAGCACGAAAAATATCATTACAGATACTGTCAGAGATTTTAGGGATGTTAGAGTTATGATGCAAAGTACGCATGAATCCCATAATGAAAAGGGATGGGATTTCGAAGCGCCTCGAAAAATAGCTTGTAGGATGTTTAAAGGCGCTAGAGATGTTATTTTCAACATCGCAGTGTTGTTATTGATGAAAAATATCCCCGTTGTCAACAAGCTTGAGGGTAAGAAAGTTCAGATGCAAATTACTAAGGTTGGGGGTTTAGGAATTAGTGAGGAAAAAATGGGTGGGGATTTGAATCGATTAGAGCCAACAAAGATAGAAAATTTTAAGGATAGAATGGTGACTTGGTTCCTGTTAAAAGAAGGGGGATTTCTTCTGTATATGTAGGCAATGGCGGGTTATGATGAAAATTGTGTTCTTCAGTTTGTGAATGGATGGAATTACCGCGGAGTTACCATAAATGGTATCACATTCCAAGTTAATGAGGAGGTTATTGCGATGGCCACTGGGTTGTCCTGAAAGGGAAAAAATGGAAGAAGGTTATGAAAATAGTGAACAAGGCCAACATGAATAGCTTTTTTGGTGAGGATGAAGAACTTGTTCGCTATAGGGGAGGCTTCTAGAGGGATAAGCTACCGGCTCCTTGGGATGATGTTTGTTTGGTGATCATGAATTACCTCATGCTCAAAGGCAGGTTTGAAGTTTATTATTATTATCACTTCCCTCTCTTGAACCATTTTAGAGATAGAGATTTTATTTCTATCACATTCTTTATGTTCCCTTAAGGACATGATAAGTGATGTTGGGGAGAAAAGAAGTAAGGGAAATAATTTCACTATTATTCACCAGGGTCTAATTTTTAGACTTTACCAGTTTCATCTTGCCCTATGTCCCCCTAGGGTTGTTGTTATTGATAATCAACGCCACCACCATAATTCCCCTCTGAGTACTAGCATTGGAACCAAAATTCACACATTGCACCCTTCCCCTAGTAGGGATAATAGGAAAAAGAAAAACCCAGACCTAGTATTTGAACAAAAGGGTAGTTAAAAAATTAAAATTGAAAAGCCAGTTAAGGTGGACGTTAGGGAGTCGGAGGAGGAGGAGGGAGGAAATGGTAGGAGAAGGTTGGGAAGGTTAGCCAAAACACAACCAAGGTATAAAAAAAAGGCAAATAGATTTAGAGTCGAGGAGGCTAAAGAGGAACTTCTGAGAACAAGGAAAGAGAATTGGAGGAGGAGAAACATTCTGACTCCAACAGAGAAAAGGGGAATGAGGAGAAAGAAAAAAGTGAAAAGTAGAGGGCAACAATAAAGATCTAGATGTCTTATCTTACAATAAACTTGTGTGTGTGTGTGTGTGTGTGTGTACACACACATATACATACATATAGAGAAAGAGAGAAAGAGAGATCTCTCTCTCTCTCTCTCTCTCTCTCTCTCTCTCTCTCTCTCTCTATACATACATACATACATACATACATACATACATACATACATACATACATACATACATACATACATATATATATATATATATATATATATATATATATATATATATATATATATATATATATATATATATATATAAGTTTATAGTTTATTTATGAAATCTATTATTGGACATAAAGTGTTGGAATATTGATTCACCTCCACCCCCCAATATTCCCTATTTATAACAATTGGTATCAAATCTTGGTCACTCAAAAGAAGTCTATGAACTTGAGGAAGATCACTATGGATGTATAAGATTTGGAAAGGAACTATGAAGCAACTCATGAGGATTTAGATCAGGCTAATGATGAAAGATATGTTAGACCTTACTAATAATGTAATAGGGAATTCTATGAATGTATATGAAAGAGTCATATGAGTTGTTATATTGTCATTTTTTTCAAAGTCTTAGTTGGCTAGACATTATGCTAACTTAGTAGAGTGCCATATCATTTGATTGATAAAAAGGATTTAAAGAAAGTATTACGAAGACATAATTGATATGTAAGGTATTCAATGGGTATTTGATTGAGTTGGAAATTGATAATGTAATATTGGTTTGATTGTTTTACAATCATGTATTGTTGCAATGTATTGAAGAATACAAGCTTAACTAAGTGGCAAGATTAATGAAGGGAGATTGTATTCACCAACTGACTACAGTATTGCCCGAGTAATTAGCAAAGCAAGAGAGAAGTTTAGTGTTTCCCAAGTGATTCTAGTAATAACCAAGTTCTATATTACCTGAGTAAATGTTATGTTTATAGAGCAACAGTTGGAAGAACAAGTTTGGAGAATTGGAATCTAAGACCAACTTTTGATGGAAATTTGGGAAGTTTGAGATGGTCTAAGACACGAGTCAAAGTTTTTTACAAGATCAACCGCTGGAAAAATTTAGCAAGGATATTTATGATGGAGAATGAAAAAGAATAAGGATACGCATGAAGTTTACAAAATCTATATTATTTGAGTGTCTAGATTCATTGTATGGAGTTTGGAATCTTGAAATTCAATATGAACCTGAGATCGATAATGGCGATTAAGTGGAAAAAGATGGAAGAATCTAGAATCTTGAAGACTACTATTTAAAGAGGTGTTTGAGATTATTTTAGGTTATTGATTTTGTAATGTTTCTAGTTCAAATTTGATCATATTATTGGTTTGTTATGTTGTTGATGTTGCTGATCAAATGAAAGAGAGAAGATCAAAGTGCAAACTATTGAGGAAGGTGAAAGAAAATAGTTGAGCCAAGTGAATCGAGTAGAAGAAAGAGAAACAAAAGGTGTAAAACAACTAGATAAAACTACAAAGTGAAAGGATATCAAAGTGAGAGATTAGACAGAGAAAAAGAGCAAGGAACAGAGATCTAAACAAGAAAACGTAGTTAGTATTATTAACAGATCAATTATATTGTTACTTTTTAACCATTGTAGCAGAAAATATCAAAAGTGTTGAGTGGACCTAAGAACACTAGTGGAATTTTGGCAAATAAATGACTGTGTGCCTAAAAAATTTAGTCACAAGACTAAAAGTTTTAGTTACATGACTAAAAGTGATCAAATTCTAGAAATCTTTGGCAATTTATAAGTGACTAAATAAATGAGTAATTTGACCATCGGGTAAAATCACAAGGTTAGAGAATGATAAGTGACTAAAGAATGGTCATGAATAATTAGTCACCCAAAAAAATGACTAAATGAATGATCCATGGATGTTTTTATCATATTAATACAATTTTTAATTTTTAATAACTTTTCTTGCTCATCGATGGAGTTTTTATCATATCAATTCATCTTTATTAGTTAACTTCCTTGAATATCCTCTCTATTGATATTGAACTAGAAATGACCTCAAAATCACCTCGATTTTCACTCAAACTCCTCAAAATCTATTTATGAACTCCTCAAATTTTATTTATTATAGAAATTGAAGTTTTTAACTTGGCAATGTTTTTAAACTTATTTTGCATTAAAACCATCAAGGATTTGAAGATTTTGAAGAATTGTAGAGATTTATCAGAATGCAAGGGTACCAACTTTGATTTTGGTATGGAAAAAAAAGCTCTAGGTTTTTTTTTTATTGATTCTAAGGTAATGACTAACCATAATTCTTCATTATTCTTCATTTAATTCTATATTTAATAACTTTGACATAGATAGTCTAGGATTCATTGTCATTATTTTCAATCTTAAATGGACGAAAAACTAATCAAGCCCTCTCACAATTTTCCTCATGCTTAGTATAAGTGAAGTAAGTAGTATGGGTATGTGCAGGATCATGGTGTACCAAACTATGGCCTTAAGTGGCAGTGAAAAATCAGCAAATCAGGTTTATGTCAACTTGACACATAATTTTGAAGTGGTTATGGACTTTATATCAAAAAGTTGTAAGAAATTGAATGTAGTTTCTAAACTACTAGGCCTTATCAGGAGAAAAAATAATTAATTGGTCAAAAGTTTAAATTTTAATGCAATACTAAGAAAATTTCAGGGCGAAAATAAAAAGTAGGTGTATGTCTGACCACCTTAATCAAAATCAAATCATAATATTTTTTTAATATAATTATAGATATGAAAAGTAGACTCATGCCTGGATGTGACGCATATTTTTTGGTATTTTTATTCCAAATAAATAATTAAATATGAATTTTCTACCAAATTTTTTTTGGAAAAAAAAAAGTCCTATGTTTGACCACCCTAACTAATAGAAAATTTTACCAAATTTAAATTTATTTACTTTTTTCTTATACTAGCCGAAGTATAGAATGTGACGCAACTTTTAGATTTAAAAAATGTTATACCATTTGAAATTTATAGCTATTTTTCAATCAGTATGTCAATCAACACTTTACAATTATCTTCATTAATAATTAACTAATAAATACTTATCGAACTCAGAATTTGATAGAAATTATATTGATGGAATCTAGAGAGCGATATTAAAAAACCCTTTTCGTTTTATTCAATTTCGATCAAAATAACATTGTCATAGGACCCCTACGGACATATTTGAATCGTTCATATGGGTCAAAGGGGGTCATAGGGTGCCCTATGACCCCCTTTGAGCCATTAAACGATGACATATGTCCCTAGGGGTCCTAGGGACATATTTGAATGGGCCATATGGGTCAAAGGGGGTCATAGGGTGACCTATGACCCCCTTTGACCCATTAAACAATGACATATGTCCCTAGGGGTCCTAAGACCCCTAGGGACATATTTGAATCATTCATATAGGTTAAAGGAGGTCATAGGGTGCCTTATGACACCCTTTTACCCATTAAACGATGAAATATGTCCCTAGGGGTCCTAGGACCCATAGGGACATATTCAAATCGTTCATATGGGTCAAAGGGGGCCATAGGGTGACCTATGACCCCCTTTGACCCATTAAATGACGACATATGTCCCTAGGAGTTCTAGGACCCCTAGCAACATATTCGAAAGGGTAATATGGGTCAAAAGGGGTCATAGGGTGACCTATGACTCTTTTTGATCCATTAAACGATAACATATGTCTCTACGGGTCCTAGAACCCCTAGGGGCATATTCGAATGGGTAATATAGGTCAAAGGGGGTCATAGGGTGACCTATGACCCTCTTTGACCCATTAAACAATGACATATGTCGCTAGGGGTCCTCGAACCCCTAAAAACATATTCGAATGGGTCATATAGGTCAAAGGGGGTCATAGGGTGACCCATGACACCCTTTGACCCATATAAACGATTCGAATATGTCGCTAGGGGTCCTAGGACCCCTAGGGACATATTCGAATCATTCATATGGGTCAAAGGGGTCATAGGTGACCTATGACCCCCTTTGAAACATTAAACGACGACATATGTTATTCGAATCATTCATATGGGTCAAAGGGGGTCATAGGGTGCCTTATGACCCCCTTTGACCCATTAAACTACGACATATGTCTCTAGGGGTCCTATAACCCCTAGGGACATATTGAATCATTCATATGGGTCAAAGGGGGTCATAGGGTGACCTATGACACCCTTTGACCCATTAAATGACGACATATGTCCCTAGGGGTCCTGGGACCCCTAAGGACATATTTGAATCGTTCATATGGGTCAAAGGGGGTCATAAGGTGCCCTATGACCCCTTTTGACCCATTAAATGATGAAAAATGTCCCTAAGGGTCATAAGGACATATTCGAATGGGCCATATGGGTCAAAGGGGGTCATAGGGTGACCTATGACCCCCTTTGACCCATTAAATGATGACATATGTCCCTAGGGGTCCTAAGACCCCTAAGGACATATTCGAATAGTTCATATGGGTCAAAGGGGGTTATAGAGTGTCTTATGACACCCTTTGACCCATTAAACGACGACATATGTCCCTAGGGGTCCTAAGACCCATAGGGACGTATTCGAATCGTTCATATGGGTCAAAGGGGGTCATAGGGTGACCTATGACTCTCTTTGACCCATTAAACGACAACATATGTCTCTATGGGTCCTAGAACCCCTAAGGACATATTCGAATGGGTAATATGGGTCAAAGGGGGTCATAGGGTGACCTATGACCCTCTTTGACCCATTAAACGATGACATATGTCGCTAGGGTTCCTCAGACCTCTAGGAACATATTCGAAAGGGTCATATGGGTCAAAGGGGGTTATAGGGTGACCTATGACCCCCTTTGACCCATTAAATGATGACATGTGTCTCTAGGGGTCCTAGAACCCCTAGGGACATATTCAAATTGTTCATATGGGTCAAAGGGCCCTATGACCCCCTTTGAACCATTAAATGACGACATATGTCTCTAGGGGTCCTATAACCCCTAGGGACATATTTGAATCATTCATATGGGTCAAAAGGGGTCATAGGGTGACCTATGACACCCTTTGACCCATTAAACGATGACATATGTCCCTAGGGATCCTAGGACCTCTAGGGACATATTCAAATCATTCATATGGGTCAAAGGGCGTCATAGGGTGACCTATGACCCCTTTTGACCCATTAAACAATGACATATGTCCCTAGGGGTCCTCAGACCCCTAAGGACATATTCAAATCATTCATATGGGTCAAAGGGGGTCATAGGGTGCTTTATGACCCCCTTTGACCCATTAAACAACGACATATGTCCCTAGGGGTCCTAGGGACATATTCGAATGGGCCATATGGGTCAAAGGGGGTCATAGGGTGACCTATGACCCCCTTTGACTCATTAAACGACGACATATGTCCCTAGGGGTCCTAAGACCCTTAGGGACATATTCAAATCATTCATATGGGTCAAAGGGGGTCATAGGGTGTCTTATGACACCTTTTAACCCATTAAACGACAACATATGTCCCAAGGGGTCCTAGGACCCATAAGGACATATTCGAATCGTTCATATGGGTCAAAGGGGGTCATAGGTCACCTTTGACCCATTAAACGATGACATATGTCCCTAGGGGTTCTAGGACCCCTAGGGACATATTCGAATGGGTAATATGGGTCAAAGGGGTTCATAGGGTGACCTATGACTCTCTTTGACCCATTAAACGATAACATATGTCTCTAGGGGCCCTAGAACCCCTAGGGACATATTCAAATAGGTAATATAGGTCAAAGGGGGTCATAGGGTGACCTATGACCCTCTTTGACCCATTAAACGATGACATATGTCGCTAGGGGTCCTCGAAAACATATTCGAATGGGTCATACGGGTCAAAGGGGGTCATAGGGTGACCTATGACCCCCCTGACCCATATGAACGATTCGAATATGTCCTTAGGGGTCCTAAGACCCCTAGCAGCATATTCGAATTGTTCATATGGGTCAGGGGGGTCATAGGTGACCTATGACCCCCTTTGACCCATTAAATGACGACATATGTCTCTAGGGGTCCTAGAACCCCTAGGGACATATTCGAATTGTTCATATGGGTCAAAGGGGGTCATAGGGTGACCTATGACCTCCTTTGACCTATTAAACGATGACATATGTCTCTAGGGGTCCTATAACCCCTAGGGACATATTCGAATCATTCATATGGGTCAAAGGGGGTCATAGGGTGACCTATGACACTCTTTGACCCATTAAATGACAACATATGTCCCTAGGGGTCCTAAGACCCCTAGGGACATATTCGAATCGTTCATATGGGTCAAAGGGGGTCATAGGGTGTCCTATGACCCCCTTTGACCCATTAAACGGTGACATATGTTATTCGAATAATTCATATGGGTCAAAGGGGGTCATAGGGTGCCCTATGACCCCCTTTGACCCATAAAACAATGACATATGTCCCTAGGGGTCCTAGGGACATATTCGAATGGGCCATATGGGTCAAAGGGGGTCATAGGGTGACCTATGACCCCCTTTGACCCATTAAATGACGACATATGTCCCTAGGGGTCTTAAGACCCTTAGGGACATATTCGAATCATTTTTGACCCATTAAATGACGACATATGTCCCTAGGGGTCTTAAGACCCCTAGGGACATATTTGAATCATTCATATGGGTCAAAGGGAGTCATAGGGTGCCTTATGACACCCTTTGACCCATTAAATGATGACATATGTCCCTAGGGGTCCTAGGACCCATAGGGACATATTCGAATCGTTCATATGGATCAAAGGGGGTCATAGGGGGTCATAGGATGACCTATGACCCCCTTTGACCCATTAAACGACGACATATGTCCCTAGGGACCAAGGTTGGTATCTCAAACTTGCTTCTTTTCTATTTCTTTCTTTTAGCATGGTTAAGAAAATATTCAAGTGTGGAGTTTATCAATGGAGTATGCATTGCATTGTGGAGTAGCATTCATGTGAGTGCTTGAATGGTGTTCATTCTATGTAGATTAGTGTGACACCATTGTGCATCTTGTTGTATTGTGTGGAGTATTGTGAGTATGAGGTTTGGATTTCGTCTATTTCCTTGTTGTATTATGGGTGTTGATATTGTGTTGTGAAAATGTGATGTGCTCTTGAAAATTTCTTGTTTTATTTCTACTTGGTTTTGTTTTCTTGTTTTGTGCTTGAGTATTTTTATGGGCGTGGGACTTACACTCACCCTTGTGGGAAGGGAAGAGAAGTCCAGGGTGAAGGGCTTAAGTCGGGTTCGAAAAATGTATTGAGAACCTTGGAGTATGGGCTCCATTGTATGCCATAACATTTCATATCTTGCTGGGAGTGATAAGGAAAGTATGGTGTAGAAAGGAAGTTTGAGGAGTTATAGCTGATGGTAGTGGGTTTGGAGGAGGAAATGTGGAGGCCCCAAGAGGGCATTAAATTGTTGATTTATGATAGCCTCGAGAGGGCATGAAATTTGCTGAATTATGATAGCCCCGAGAGGGCATGAAAATTGTTTATTACAAATATGGTTTGGTATGGAAAGTCTCCATTTTAGAACACACCTTCACCCTATGTTTATGGTTCCATCTGTGAAGCCATTGTGAAATAGCCTTAGGGGGAAATTGTTCAAGTTTGAAATGTAATGTTTATGCATTGAAAGATTGTATTTGTATCCCAGTTTGAGCCTTGTTCCCTAGCGTAGGGGTGGTCTCTTTGAGGCCTATGGTTGGGTGGAAAGCACCCATGGTCCTTGTTATTTTGTTGTGTTGCATATGCAGATTTGTGTCCAAGGGAGCAATGGAAATGGCTTGGAATGATCATCTTGCAAATTGATGTTGGATGAGAAAACTTGACATTGTGCCCTCATTTGTGAAGGAGGATTCACCAGCTTGTTCATGTTCTCAACGATCATGTTGGACAATGTTCATGCTACTCATTGTCCATATCTTTCAATGTCCATGTTCCTTATGATTTTGAAAAGTCCCTTATGTTGCCCCATTGTGATGGAAGGAGATTGTATCATTGTTACCTAATGTACGTGTAGAGGAAATAATTGATAAGGTTGTATATGCATGTTTCATTTGGAGTTTATATTGTTATGAAAGCATTGGTATGAGTCACAGATTTGCTTTGACATCATTGTTATCATTTGAAAATGTGAAAGAAAGTTTTCTCCTTGTGGTATTGTAAATGACTAGTTGATAATAACAATACATAGATGTGATGTGATACCATTGATTGTATAAATTTAAAACTTAGTAGATTGCTTACAATCTTGTTGTGCACTCAATAATTTGGAAGGAAAATTTTATGTTCATATCACATGCATGGATAACATTGATTTTAATTACCAAGCTTAATGCAATTCTAAGAAAGGAAATCATCAAATTAATTTCATGATATAACAAAATGAAGTTTGTTGTAAGAGAAGACATAATAAAATCTATGAGATACATTGCTGTAGGCATGCATTTTCCTCTCTAGAAAATGTATGGTAAAGGCAAATAAATCCCTTCCTTAATACAGAGCAATAAAATATTAAAGAATATTCCCAGACTCTAAACTGCTATCCAATAAAAATAAAAATAATAATAGCATATAGAGACTAATGAGTGTCCTAGACTAATATATTTCCTAAGTGACAGAATGGTACACATTACAATCTTGTGACCTCTAAGTCACATCCAACACTCAAATAATAAATTAGTAATTAAATAAATAAAGGCATATTAGTGTGCATGTTAGAGAATATGACAAATTTAAATATTTAACTCAAAAATAAAATAAAAGCCAAGATTGATCTTGACCGCCCTTCTATAGTAGCCCCCAACATTTCCTAAGCCATCATAATGCAAAAAGTTTTCTCCACTCCCCAAGGCGTATTGTTAAATTTGCAATTCATTCTGACATGTCATGTCAAAACTTTTATCCTTGAGCTTGCCTTCTTGAAAAGGGGTTTCATCCCCATTAATATACTTGGGTGCAAAGGAGAAAGGGTTTATGTCACATCCTTGTCTTATGCACTAGTCATCCCCTCCTTTCAGTAGTGGTCACGTGTTCCCAAGCACAGGTAGTCGACTTGAAATTTCTTTCAGTAGTGGTCACATGTTCCCAAACATAGGTAGTCGACTTGAAATTAAGGGGGAGTGGGATAGCAATCCCAAGGGATTTGTACTTAGGAGAATGTCAAGTTGACATTTAATATGACTTGTTCACATTAGGATTGTTGATTGGAGGGATGGGAAGAAGATGTCCTAAGGCTTGGATTAGTCAAAATTCTGCACATGACCCATGTGGGACCTTATGGGGACCACATGTAGGAAGAAATGTGGCCTTTGTAAGAGTTAGGGAATGATGAGGATTTAAAATAGATAGGAGATTCACCCTTTAGATTTGTTTTTATTTTTATCAGATAATTATTTAATCATTTCAACTCTTGAATAGAGGATAATGACACTTAGTATATTTGACCTTAGTTTAAGGGTAATGTTTATATCAAGGGGCTCATTTAGAAACATGTAACAATTAAACCATATGGTAATGGAAAAGCTCAATATAGGAAAATAAATTAAATGAAATAAATAAGTTTACGAGAATGCATATATAATTGAACATGATGTTAAGTACGAAGGGTTTAATTAAATTAGTGTTAAGACTGTAAATTAGGATAGTTGGATGTACATATAATAGGGTTAATATGAAGTAAGTTGTCGGGATTATGGGACTGGAGAATCAAGGATAAGGATGGATGGTGAATTAAAATAATAACTCAAATCTAGTTTTATCTAGTCAATAAAGCACATTGATAGATAAGAGTTACTAGATAGAATTGAATGCATGACAAACCTGTGTAGATGTTGGATTTAATGTCAAGTGAATTTTATATTTGGCTTGAGGGAATGTTAGTTAGATAATGAATGTTGTGGATTCGATTGAAGATATTAGTAGAATATCAAAGTCGATAGAATATATATACCAATTTGAAAATGTAGTGTGGGAATAAAGCATTAGTTAGCTAGTATGTAATAAGGGTCAATAGGCATGTCATTAGAGGTAGCTCGTCAGCTCATGTACCCTATGTATAATTAATGATAATATGATTCATGTACACCACATTTTACTATGTTAGTTGCATGAAATGATGAATACATATATGTCAGAACAACAAGGTATGTTATATACAAACCTTATTTATACGCTTGCACCTAATCCTTGCACAAACAATTCATCTAACAAATTTAAATTGACACACTCAATACGATGGTGTAGTAGGATGTGTTTAAATATAGATCGTGAATTATTATTGAGTTAAGTACTTTGAATTGGTCCTTAGACTTACTAAGAGTTCCTCATTTTATGTGCTTACTAATTCGTACTATGAAACTACTTTGAATCTTAACATGCTTTGATAATAATAATATTGATAGTGAGAAAGTGAGCTTATGGTGAATAATTAGATGTAATAATGTAAAAAGTAAATCTAATAGTATAGTAATTATAGTAATTAAAATAGTAAATGTAAAAGCATGGCAATGTAGCTAGATTAGTTAGTAGTTGATGAGCTAGATAGTTAGTAATTGTCTTTTGTTAGAGTGAGTTTAATTTATGTATTGAAATAGTAATTTTTGTGTTTAGGAAACTGTAGTGAGTGTTAGTTTGGTGAGGAAGCAATGTTGATAGAATGCATAAGGATGACTAAATAGAGTAAAGAGGGAGAAAATGACTCAGTATTGGTCCAATCTTCGAGAGGACTTGTAACCAGTAAGATATGAATGCAAGCACATGATACACATTTGGAACATAAAAAAAATTATTTATTCCATAAGTTGTGTAACTAATGTGTTGAAGGATACTATCAATGCAAGTGGCCCCTTCTCCATCATGTAGACTTCGAAGCTACCTTTGGGGCATATCTTTTCTAATTTCCAATGGTTAGATCCGATATAGTGTGGTAGATAAGTGCACATTTTCTTATTTGACTAAGGGTGCTCATGTGATGAGTACTAAATCTAAATTCTCTAGATACGTGTGTTTAATCGATTAAGATATACTACACTTCCACACCATATAGTAATTGTCACATTAATATATATTGTAATGATCAATGAATGTGTGTACATTGGTAATGAGGATAATAAGTAATTCTGATCCCCTTCCCTTACATGCTAGAATCATGACCTAGTCCATATGATACAACCGACAGACCCTAATAGAATATTAGTATTAGAGGCTTGTTAGGATATGAATTACCTCACTAATTTATGAGTGTTGTATCTTGAACTTTCTTGTTTGACTCATGACGCTAACTTGAACTAGACTGTCATCCAATCTATTTGAAAACCACCTCTGACTAAAATGTTAACACCTTCACACTATCCACATGAGTCTTGAACTCCTATTCAATGATAACCTTGTTTTACAATATGTAATTTCTTATGCGACTTCATAAGCTACAAAAAAAAAAAAAAATTGTTGTGTTTTTACTAGTAAAATTTAGGGCATGACACATGATCCACGATAAATTGAACAATACTAGATACTAAATTAATATGTATATCATTGTGCACATAAATGACAAAAATATATATCAAAATACATGTATCCATAGACAAAATTTTACACAAATATATATCAAAGATCATGTATCCATAGACAAAGTACTCAAATATATATAAAAATACATAGATCCATATACAAAATGTGGTTGATCATGCCATCAGAATGTGTATAATATCAATGTTTCTGTATACAATGTGGCATATGCCATCTCAAAATTTCTCATGATGCATCCTACGAAAACTATACTATCCTAGGGTGCTGGTGGATGATCAAAATGTAGCCTCTTCACTGCACTAGGTGGATCGGATGCCTCCTACATAAACAAAAAAGGAAAACCCAAAGTTAGACTACTAAATTTATATGATTCTATGTATCTAATATTGAATTACTCAAATGCATAATGATATTTTCCGTAATGGATATTAATACTATCAAAATTTCATAATAAATACCTCTCTCGTCGACCTCCTATGCTGGTCAGGAGTCCTCTCGTATGCCCTCGGCAATGCTGGTACCTCTCTGATTGTGGGCTGTATATGTTCAAATACCTTTGTCAGATGAACCTACAATTTAAACTATAACATTATAATTCATAGCATGATAAATTTATAACATTTTTAATCATGAATTCAAACTACAACTTACTATTGTAGGCTCCTCCTTAGGAGTGAGTGGCTGCGTCATCAAATCTACATAACTGTCCTGTCGGACCTCATGTGCACTAGGAGTCTCCTATGAGATACAAAATAGTAGTTGTTAATATCACGAAAATTAGTTTTGAATTTATTTATGAAGATAAGTGATGCAGGAGCATCCCATGCTCATTAGGGAAACATTGAAGATCCAAGGCATTACAGAGGTCATGGAGCATCTCTTGAAGTCAATTGGGCAATCCTTGCACCAATTATGGCTCATGGAAGCATACAAAGTTATAATGTTGGACTCATATGTGGAAAAAAGTTGTAATTGGGCATGAGATAGGATTTTAGGATTTCATATGGTAGATGAGTCATTTGATAGGTTCATGTAGGTTTTCATGATCATATCTTGTCATTAGACAAGTCAAAACGTTCTAGAATTGAGTTTTGGGGTTTAAACATGCAAGCCCTGGTTTTAAAGCCATTTTAAGGAGGGTTTTGAAGTTTGGGTGTTTAGGAGTGTGACCAAGACCTATAATCTTGAAAATCCTTTGATTTAGATCATTAATAGAGACTATGAAAAAGGATTAAGTCAGATTGCAAGTTTGAAGGGTACTTGTTGTAAAAGTGGTCTAATTAGGCCTAATTCTGAGACAAACTGCCCTGTTCTGTACAATCTTTCCAAAGGAGTGATATCTGATTTTTGGATATGTTATAAAAATCAAAAAAGGGTGTTTGAAAAGCTAGTTTATTTTCTTGGTGTTTTGGAAAGTTTGGGAGAAAAATTAAGAAAATAGGGTCTGCTGATCCAAAGAAGAGAATAGCCTAGTAAAGGGCAAAATTGGTCTCTTTTGTATCTACTAAAGATTTGTGGGTTTGGAAACCTTAGAAACATGTTGGTTGAATTTTTTTAAGGTGTGTAGAGGTGGAGGGAACACTTGGTGAATGTAAATCCAAGTTTGGAGTCTTTGGTGGCATTGTGTGCATTTGGGAACACCATTGAAACATAGGGGTTGGGTCCATATTGTGCTTGAATTTGCAAGTTTGTGGTTAGATCCTCTATCCTCTGCATCAAATGGTATTAGAGCATCAACAAGGTCTTTTGGGAGTAGATAAGTTGTAGGTTTCGTCATCATAGGAGTCTTTGTCATCCTTAGTGTGCTGGCCCCTTTGTTGAAGCCTTGGCGTGTCTAATTCCTCCTTGTGTGTCCCAGAGTTGAAAGGTACATAAGTGGTTTCCAGAGATTTCTTGATGAGGAAAGAAAGAGAATCAGTGAGTTGGCCCTTGGGAAGGAAGAAAACTTGTTGTGAAAATGCCTCCTAAAAATCAAATGGCTAGAGAACTTGAAGAATTGAGAGAAGAGTTGGCAAGAGAGAAAAGAGAGAGGAGAGAACTTGAAGCATCTAGAGTGAGGGAAGAAAGAAAGATGAGAAGAGAGAGGCTAAAGCTTATTGCAAGGATAGAATCCTTAGAAAAGGAAAGGCAAGAACCTAGAGGAGAAGAGCTTAGAGGAAGAAATCATGGAGAGAACCATGAAGAAGAAGAGGTTGGTAATGCAAGGCAAGAGCATGAGACAACAGATGATCTTGAAGAAAGGAGATTTATGAGAATCATTAAGGTAGTAGAAGGAAATGGTGGGAAGAACCATATTGATTTTCCAATATACCAAGGTAAAATGGATAGTGAAGAAGTACTATGGTGGATAGAGGCCCTTGAGAACTACTTTGATCTTGAAGACATAGAGGCAGGTAAGAAGGTAAAACTAGCAAAAGCAAGACTGAGAGGAATAGAACTCACTTGGTGGACTAGTGTTCAGAATGAGAGAGAGGAAAGGTGGTGCAGGGAACCTAACCTATGTGGCAGGGGGGAACAAGTATCTATGTTGCCGGACACCTTGCCACTCCATGAAAGCGAGGATTCAAGTAGATTAGGAAGTTGGAATAAAGGTTTGGTCCATATTTTACAAGTTGGTCTATGTTTTGTAATAAAGGCACATGTAAGGCCCACAAGCATTTTGGTGTGGTTATAAACCAAGTGACTCCATGGGACCAAAAGGCCTTAGAATAGGGTATTTAGAGTCTAAATAGTATTAGCAAAAAGTGGTTGTTTGTTTGTTTTATGGTTGGGAACGCCTATATGGTTGTTCCAACGATCATGTAGACCTTTATATATGTCATATGTGATCTCAGTTGAAAGGGGGAGATCAAAGTGTACGGTGGTTTGGAGAAAAAATAATAAAAATTTCAATTTTCTAAAAATTTACTGGTAATCACTCGATTGTTACACTGATACAGATTCGTATAGAACTTTTATGATTGCTAAATGTATGAAATAGTTTCAGGGGTGAGTTAGGAAACTTTTGGTTTTGGTTTGACTCAAAAAGGAGTTGGGGTTTTAAAGTTATCTGCATTTTAGTAGAAGGTGGTCTGAAAAGCCTTGTTTCCTAGACCCTTCCACAAATGCATCCCTAACTTGCATTCCCACCGGTGGAACCCTCTAAAACTGAGGGATATGAAAGTTAGGAGACTAGGCAACATAATGCCAGAGGTTGGAGGCCTGGAGAGAAGGGCAACTATTTTTCCAAGTCGGCCCTAGGTCAAGCAAGCCCATGTGCTTGATCGGTTTTTGCAAGGTAATTGGTGACAGTCATGGTTGCAGGCACTTCTGATCAGTTTGAGTGCTGGAGTTGGATGCATTGACTGTGTTGGAGATTGCCTTAAGTGTTTTGGGTCTTGGGAACCCACCTTTCCCATTCTTCCTTGAAGCCCTAGCCTAACTTGATCAACTAGGCCTAGGTACCAAGAAGCAGTTTGGAGGGTGCTGGAGCAAGATCAGCCCAAAAGCTTTTGGATTCTTAGTAGGTGCCAAGAAGGGTGTTTGGACCTATGGAGAAGTCCCTATGCTATTAAAGGGTACTGGGAGAAAAGTGCAAAGAAGATAATTGGAAGGCTACAAGGTTTGTAGGCCTAGAAGTGCAAAGGTGTGTTGGGAGTTTGGTGGAACCAAACAAATTGATGATTTTGGGTTGGAACAGTATGTCCATGATTGTCTCCATTTCTGGTGATAGTTGGTGAGGATTTTGAAGTGGGATTTCCTTGTTTGGCTTGGAGGTTGAGTATACCCGGAGTGGGTAAGAGGAATTGTGAGAAGTCCTAGAATCCTAAGTTGGATTGTGATAGCCATTTATTGGCTTGTGGAAGGTAGTTGCTACAGACTCTGCATCAAAAGGGGATTGAATAAGATTTCAAATTGGGAGAGAATGAAGACCATGGTGAGAAATCAATTCTTGCCATCTGATTTAGCAATCCAAATAAAGATAAGAAGGAACAATTTGAAACAGAGGGATACAGATGTCATGTCCTATACTGAGCAATTCCATACCCTGAGTATTAGGGGAGGACTGGAAGATGAAGATGAGAAGGTGGCTAGATACATTAATGGCCTCAAGTACAATATTCAAGATGAAATAGGATTGAATGTACCAAGGACACTTGGAGAATGTTTTCAGTTGGCAATCCGGGCAGAGGAGAAGTTGAAAAGAAAGAATTAGAGGCAAGCAAATCAGAGAGGAGGTGGAACAATGAGAGGAAGAGGTGTAAGAAGTTAGTTTGACGGTTCAAACAATCAAGACAAAGATAAAGGAAAAGAGATTACATCTGAGACAAGAGGAAGTTTCAGGGGAGGAAGATTTGGAAGTGGAAGAGGTAATAGTGTTTTCACAGGTAAATACTTCACATGTGGAGGAGTAGGCAATCAATCCTACAAGTGCCCTAAGAAAGGTGTGGATTTCAGGAAGGAGGAGAGGAGAGTCACCTTGACCCAAGGAGAAGAGGAAGAAAAGAAGTACGATAATGCAGACCCTGAACTTGAAGGAGAATCTTTGATGGTGAGAAGAGGACCACAAATGTAGCAGCAAAAGGAGACCAGACCATCCATTTTAAGGACAAATTGCATGAGCCATGGTAAGATTTGTAAGATGATAATAGACTTTGGTTCCTTTGATGATTTAGTGTCTTATGAAATGGTAAATAAACTAGGATTGAAGAAGTATCCTATTGATAGACCATATAGGGCATCTTGGGTCAGTGATGCACAAAATATTGTTGTAAGGGAGCAAGCAATAGTGGATTTCTCTATAGGAGAATATAAAAGATCAAGTTATATGTGATCACATTCTAATGACATGCTACCATGTAATCCTTGGAAGGCCTTGGCAAGCCTCAAGGAACACTATTCATTTTGGCTCATCAAATGTTTATATAGTACACAAAGATGGTGTGAAGTTTAAGCTAAATCCTTTGACTGGTCATGATGAGGAAAGAGTTATTTGTTTTGGCAAGAAAGAGATTGTGGACTTGTAGGAGCAGAGGGAGAGTAAACATGATATGACAGATCTACCACTGAAGCCATCTCTTTTGGTTATGAAGGATGAGATTGTTCAAGACAAAACTCAAAATTTTGCTTACAAGCAGACAGTGACAACAAAAGGAGTGATGATAGGAATAGTATAGTGTCCTTTGGTGACGAGAGTGAACAAAGAAGTGAACATATCCATGGAGGATAAGAGACAGGGTCAGCATGACCTCAGACAACAAGTTATTCAGCCTTTGTCAAGGATAAAACATGACTATTCACAATCAGCAAGCAGTAAGGTTACCATGACTGGTAACAAGGATCCAATTCTTTTTGTTTCTAATGATTTGTATGCAGGTGTGCAGGGTAATACATTGCAGGTGCAAAGTTGCAAACATCCCTATAGAAGGATGGGAGGAAAGAAATAGTACCCCTTAACTCTTGGGACAAGAGTTTCTTTGAAGGTGGGGTGTTTGGTGCAGGGGCACCTATTAAATCATCTAAGAGAGCCTTGGTACCAGATGAAGATAGAGGATCAAAGACATCATTTATTGTTAATTGGGATATATTAAAACCAATAATAGAATTATGTAATAAACAATGTACTTTGAAAGACAAAAGTCATAAAAGTCCTAGTAAGGACCTAAGGGCAACATGATGTAAAATGACCAAAAGAGCCATATGGGGTAGTCTTAGGATAGTTTCATACTTAGTTGCATTTAATAAATCCATATGACCAATTTTGAGTCAATGGAATAGTTTAGAACGTTAGGGAATGCATAAAAACTATAGTTTGAAATTTGAATTTCAAATTCAAACGGTCATATTAGTTTTGGAGGGAAAGTAGTAATTTGGTATTTGTATGATTAAATAAACCTTTGTAACCAACTTGGTCGGTTGGACAAGTGCATATAAGCCTATTTAAGTTGTAATGAACATATGCAAGACATGAATCATTATTGGTACAAAAAAAATCACAGAAATTGTACGAAACAAAAATCATACTTTCCTCTGCATCAATAAGAAAAATAAAAATAAATGATACTTATACATACAATGGGGCTCTCTGTGCAAATGGAAATCCCTGATGATCTAGGACGCTGAATCTGTATAGGCTCATCGCCAGTAGCCACATCCTATATACAATAAAGAATGTAATTGAATGAGATTACCACAAACATTTTGCAAGAATGCATCGATATTTAATCAATTAGAAAACATCTAATTACCTTTCCTTTGTCAGTGCATGCTGGCTCACCCCTCGCACTTTGTCCCCTCGGGGCAGGTGGTATCTGCAAGATAAAAGAAAGATTAGCAACCATATATGCTACAATATCAAATAGAAAAAAAAAAATGCGAACACAACATAATGTACCGTAGATGTCTCAAGGCCAAACGAAATGGCCGAGAGTGTAGCATCGTCTATCTGTCTGAGCTCCTCCTCGGTCATCAACTAAACATGAATGAAGATCACATACATGTAAAAGTCAGTATGGCTTAAAAATTAAAATTACTCTATTATAAAAATTAACTTTAAATCGCATATGTCATAACAAAAAAATGTATACATGTACCAACACCGAAGGAGTCCATGCCTTTGCATTCCCCTCCTCTCTCGCATCAGGGTCTGTAGCCTTTGCATGTGCGTCTGGTGTATCCTCGTCTAATACAAAATGATACTCAAGAAGATCACCTATGGGACCCAGGCAAATATTCTAGCATGTAATGCAAGTGTGAGGCACACAAACGTGTGATGAGCTAGCCGATGATGAACTGGCACCAACATCATTAACACGAGGAGGCAGGACTGACCTAGCCTGAGATATCATTAGGCTACTCAGCCTATGGATGGCTCTGATGGTCTGAGAGCTAGCCTCTTCCATAATATCTGGATGCTGCACTCGAGGAGGGGGGGAGATATCAGGGGGGGGGGGGGGGGGGAACAAAAGTGCCAAGTTTCTTCCGCTGGGAAGAGGGTCTATCCTGAGGAGCTCCTAGTCCTAAGCCCATGTTGGGCTTCATGCTCCAATAGTTCACTTTAAGTTTCAACACAAATTCTGCATATAATTTTCTAAGGAAATAAAATGGTATGTCTAAATTTCCATGTGGAGGGATATCAAAGACCATCCACCAACGATCCCAAAAATTTGCACGTATGGCGTCATTTGTGCACCATTTATTCAATAGTTTGGTTTTTTTTGGGTCAACTGGTATACCCATTTTTGGGTAGCAAAAAGGCTAGCCAAATCGTCTTTGGTTATGTTGAGGGCCGCGACCTCATCATAATCCAAATCATCATCAAACATCCGGTGCATTTCATCACGCCAACGAAGAGCGCTATTTTGTTGGTTCATAAGGGTTTCAATGTTATCCACTATGGCGTTTAACGTGGATAACATAGGAGCTAGTGCAGGTACATTATTATATGTTCTATGCAAACCTCTCAACTCGGTGAGATTTTCATTTATCAAATCCTCGATTCGAGGAGGGTTTTGAGGAGGTAGAGGATCATTTGGTGGAGGGTTTTGTGGGGATACTGGATTGTTTGGTGGTGGGTTACGAGGAATATTATTCCCTGCCTCAGTGTCATCATTTTGATCAACCATTCCTATTGAATTGCAAAACGTAATATATATTAAAAAAAATTTAAATTTTAACCATTTTTGTCAAAAAAACCCTAGATTCAACTAAAACAAACAAAATCATCCTAAAATCTATTAAATTTAGGTTAAAAATGAGTTGGGGGAAAAAAAATACCTGAATATCTGATATCTGATCTTGTATTTGATATCCGATTGACAATGGTAATACTGGCCCCAAATTCGCGTAAAATGAGGGCCCGCGGGTCTGTGATTTTATTTAATCCAATGCACAGGTATCGGATATCTGATATAACATCAGATATCCGATATGGCCCAATAACATATAATTAGTATAATATATATAATATAACATATAACATATAATATATATTACATTATATTACATTTTATATATTTTTATATTATATTTTATATATATTATGTTAATTTACTATATATTATAATATAAAATATTATATAATATAATAATATAATTATTATATTATATTATTATAATTTATAATATTTTATACTTTTTTATTATATATTATATTATAAGATATTACTTTTTATTATTATATTATATCTTATATATATATTATATTACATTACTATATATTATAATATATTAAATATTATATTATATTATTATAATATAATACATTATAATATTATTATTATAGTATAATATTATACGATTATAATATAATAATAATAATATTATTATATTATAGTATAATAATTATTATTATAATAATATTATTATATTAAATTAATAATAATATTATTATAATATAATAGTATGATATATTATTTAATAATAATAATATTATTTAATATGATATTATTATTATTTAATAATAATATTATATTAAATAATAATAATATCATGTAGTAAATATTAATATTAAATAATATATCATATTAAATAATAATAATAATATTAAATAATATATCATACTATTATATGATAATAATAATAATAATTATTATAATAATATTAAATAATAATAATAGCGGTATAATATTATTACTCTAATTATCAGATATCCGGTCACATGTCAGATATTCGATTTAAAATCGGATATCCGATGTCAAATCGGATATCCGATATCATATCGGATATCCGATAAGGCTCGGCCTTACCTTCCAGGTTTGGTTCTTGGATAGGTGAAAAAAAGTCAGAGCGGATTTTGAAGCGCTTTTAGGCGTTTTCAAACTCTTTTTTTTTCACATCGCCACTTTTTGGCACACCATGATCCTGCACATACCCGTATACCCTTTTTTATCTCAATATTAGTTATCCAACTATTATTATTTAGGCATTCAATGAATGTAGGGTTTAAATAAACCTCTAGTTATGAAGCTAACACCCCATTTACAAATAAATCCTTAAAAAATGAAAAACCACTATATGCTCAAAATGAATCTATTAAATTCTAAAAATTTATTTGAATCCAGCAGTCAAAAGCATTCCAAAAATCAAAGTAGCCCTTGAGTTCCTCATCCCTAAGACTAAATTTGAGTCAATTTTTAAGATTGATGATCTTGGCCAAACCTCACCTTCCTCCCATATGATAATCCTGACATGATTGATGCTCTTAATATAATTAACATTTTTTATTGTCATAGATAGTCTTAATTATTGTCCCAGGTTGATAGTCCCCTATTGAATAGTCTATAGTTTTAAGGTCAAAAACCTATAAAATATTACTACCAAAATCTCATAGAGAGATCTTCATCATTAAAAAATTTCTCTTTGTATGGTTATAAAGGGAGTGGGTTATATCCAAATTTCATTAAAACAAAATAACAAGTTTACATTGTACCTTTCATTTCCCTTCCACTTTGCATTTTATAAGTTACAATTACTCCAAAAAATATTACAAGGCAATGACAAACTCCCACTTTCTAATTTAGTAGAGGGATATCGTTATGATCTTCAATATTAATGAATATAGCTAACCTTTAGCTCAATCGGTGGGAAAAACACTCATTTGCTAACAAATATGCAACATAAATTAGATATTTCTTTCCATTTACTAATTCTCATATTAGAATATCGATGTACTTAATTGCAAGCATGTACCATTTGAAAAGTTCTATATTTCTTAGCGATGGTATATCCACCTACACATTTTACGCATAATCACAATTTACAAAAAAATTGGGAAGGCTTGGCTTGTAGTAGGGTTCGCATCAATACCTAAGGGTAGGATGAATATAAAATAGACAGCTTAGTAGTCTTCCCCTCATAATTTTCATTCGTACATTTAAGAAGACAAGCTAAATGTTGTAACATGGCTTTAATCCTATACCCGATTAAGTTTTGTAGGCTATTTAAATTCAAATTGGACAACACTTATTATTAAGAGGTTGACCCCAATTTTCTAGAAAAGAGTGATGTCTTATAAGGTATGAATTATTTCTTTTATAATTTGCGTTGGAAAAACATTCAAGTGCACTATAAAAGAAACCATGTGTTTAGTATTGTATAATTTATTGTTTCAATTTAATTAGAAAATTAAGCTAAAAAAATTATTTCAAGCCATGCATGTCTGAGTATGAATAATGTTGAGTTACTAAATTGATCTATGCATGTGAGAGGATGGACTATCAAATTATGAAACTACTTAAATGAGAAAATGAACAATTATATGTAAAATCTAGTATATTTATTGACATATATTTGTAATAAACACATTTATATATCTATTTATTCACTTATTTACACAATTTTATTTATAAAATTTTATATACTTATTATAAATTTAAAAATTCTTATTAGTACATTTACAAATAGATCCATGTTTTATGAGTAGTGTTCACAAGAAACTCTCTGTAGAATGAGGTGAAGCACCAAGATTTATTGGGAGTTCACACATCCAAATACTACTCTATTTCAAGTGAACTAAGATTTCTTGGGAGTTCACACATCCAAATACTACTCTATTTCAGGTGCACTCAAAGTTTCCTCCAAGGCTCACGCACACTTTTCTAACTCTATTTTCATGACCCAACTTTCAATATTTAAAATTATTCATTAGAAAGCTCGTTGAACTCATCAATTCATAAATAAGAAATATTCTCTATAAACTTGACTCAAAAAACACAAATTATATTTTGACTTTCTCTAAAATATAATAATATATAAATATTTATCTATTTATAATTTATATACTTTCCTACTTATAAATGAAAAATGCTTAATAATATTTTAAGGTTTATATAATTTACATTAAAAATTAATTTCATTTTATATATTTAAATTTTAAAATTAGATTACATATTTCACCAAGAAAATAAGTTTAAAAATTAAAATATAAACATATATTGTCACTAAAATTCTTAAAATAATCTTATTTATTAATAAAAATTTAACTTCAATAATTATCTAAAAGGATAAGAAGAAGAATTAAAAATATTATTTAAATGTATTATAGAAAATAATAATTAGCATTTTAAGTTTATTTAAATGTGTTAAATGAAATAATATAATTATTTTTTTATAACATTAACTTCTTGTGTAGATAGTGCACATTTGCTAGGGAGTGCAGAAATAATAGGTGGTAATGGACTATTGCATAGATTAGAGGGATGGTATGGTAGATGCCCATGCAAATAGGCAAAGGCAGTGAAGATAAGTTATACCATAACCAGTGTCAGTTTCACAATGTCTTTACCCTCAAGGCCTTCAAATCCTTTTTGACTTCATCTTCCTGGTGCGGGCTCTCCATATATCTTACAATTTGTCCACTATATACTATCGTTGAAATGTCTCTCTATAGTATGATATTTTTACTCAGCTGTATCTTTTATTTTAAAGGGTAGGCTGTATTAGGGTTCTAAAGGTGGCACTACCATTTGTCATTAGAATTTATGATCTTTATTTTGTTTGTGCTAAACTACAATTTTTATGAGATGATGGGCTATATTTAGCCAATTAATTAAATCACTATATTTTTTTGAATATTATTTTTGAGCACTCAATATAATCATCTAAATTTTTACATATTTCTATAAAACAAAATTGAGTTTATTAACAAAACCCTACGTTTCCTATGTAACATTGAGTAAATCTTCACAATGACTGAACTCGATATTCATTGGCCGAGGTTTTTAATTTATCTTTGTTAGTTTTTTGGTAGCTTCATTCTTCCATGTGAAGAGAACATAATAGTTGCAAGTTGTACAAAAATTAAGGCAATTTCTTACAATATTTGTTATTTAGCTCAGATAAACCTATAGGCATCAATTAGAGTAAATTAGTTAGGTTATACACATGTATTTTTTGAAATCATGAAATGCCAGTGTCATCCACATCTCATTACAACATTATGTTGGAGGAGAAACTATGCATTCACTTTACTACACACAACCCTATTCAATTTTCCTTTTCATATCTTCAATTATCACAAAGCTGCATTCTCAATTTTTCTCTTTCACCAAGGAAATTGTTCCACTCTTTCATCACTCTCATGTTTTAAGGCTCTCAACTAGGGATTTGAATCCATAATCCATATAGTTGGGATGTTAGGTGTGTCTTCTATTGAGGGTTGTGCATGATCATTCTATTAGCATCTTGCCTTAATTAAGTGTTTGGCAAGAAGCCTCTCAAAATGGATCACAATATAGATTTAGGAAAATAACATTCCATCTGTACTTGGGTAATTAATTTTATTTGAATTTAATGGCTAGGATGATTCATTATATGATCAAGATGTAGAGTTAACAATGAATGATTTATAAGATGAAGCCCTCTATCTATATGGGGAATCACCAATAGTACCTAGGGACAGGGAAGCAACACGAGCTCATCTACGTGGAAGGATGGTGCAGGGGCATCTAGGAACAATAAACAAACCATAAAGACTATGAAGGAGGTCAAGATACCTAATGGCAATTAGAGGTCCAAGGAGGTCAAAGGGATCCTAAATGATGTACATCATGTCAATTATGCATGTATTGGCTCCTATAATAGTTTAATACCATGAAATGACATTTGAATGAAGTATATCCTTGAAATGATTAAATAAATGTATCTTGGACCATTAGTGTCCCAATGTGTCTAGGAGGTTCTAGGAGGTTAGTTGGGTTTAAATAAGTCTCTTAAGCATTAGAAACACCTTAGTGAGAAAAGTTAATAAGTTTTAGTTCAGTTTCATAGTTTACAACTTCAAATATTCACTTGGTAATGACTAGTAGCCATAGAGGAGGGAAATGGAATAATGATATAAATCTATATGTAATCCAATTTTTTGCATAGACTACTTTTCATCAAATCATAAAAATATAGACAAATTTAGTTAAATGTTGTAATTGTAACTAGTGGCCTTGGTAGGCATTATACAAAATGTGGAAGTAGAGACAATGCATTTGAGCTATTTGATAAATGACATAAATGAAATGTAGTTTTACTATTTTATAAATGCCTCAAAGAAATGCTATTTTGTCTATGTGGAATTTTTTTTCAACAACTCTAGAAACGTTCAAGAAAATGCAATAATGATATAATCAAATGTAGACCCAAAATTTGCACCTTTTTTAGCATATTGTATGTTTATGAAAAAATAGGAAGTTTAGAATCAGTTGTAGATATTCATCAAAGACTAGTGAAAGGGGGGCTTTTATAATATATCATAGTTGGAAATGTTATTATCAATATGTATGCAAAGTCTAGAAGCATGCACAAGGCATGTTAGTTGTTTAACAAAATGTCACAATGAGTTTTCTTCTCATGGATTACAATATGGACAAAATGAATGCGAGCAAAAAGTCTTAGAAAATTTAAAGAAAATGTAATTTATAGATGTAAAGCTGAATTAATCCACAACCTTTGCTTGCATCCTCCCATACTGTGCCAAAATGAGAATCTTGGAACAATGTATAGGAATCCAAGAAACATTATGAATATTACATAATTTTTCTTCTTCTTAGAAATAGTAGTTACAATTGTCTTTAAAGACTTGTATGAAATGTTTTGAGCATTTTTTGTAATGGGAGAAAAAATGAAGCTCTTAAATGAAAGAAATAATAGGGTAGAAATAAATAAGTGGTGAAGCTAGCTAGAGATCTTCTCAACATATATTTATATATTTCAATATAGCCAGTATACTAAATGATATTAATCTTTATGCTTGTAAGCCCTATTTAGTAGTCAAACTTTATTAGTAGTTGTGGTTTTTTTATACAAGAGAAAACATCCATGATTTATTAGTAATTTATGCATGAAATAATTCCCACTACAATATCTTCCATTTGCAAGGTGCATGCCATAAAAACTAGAAAAATAGGAATGATCAATGCTTACCAATTTCACCATATTATTACAATTGGAAAGTAATGCTCTCTATGCTTGCCATTGATGGTGAAAACAAGATTTTGCCACTATCGATCCTTAAAAATAAGAGTTCAAGAAAATAACAATAGTTTTAACATGGTATATTACAAACCTAATCTATAAATAAATTTCGTTCTCATGAAAAGATCCTTACGCTTCTTTAAACTCTCATAGCAAGCCAACTTATAATATAGCAGTAGATATAATTGAGAAGGATAGTCATGATGTAATTTGGAGGAAGAAAACTCCCTCTAGATATATTCTTATCATTTTTTAAATGATGTAATTGATTTCTAGTAATAAAAGTCACACTGCACCAACTAACAAATAAATTGTGACATAATTTGAGAGTATCAATAGAACATGTTAGATATTTTTCAAAAATCTAGGTTTGAGGTTACTAGAAGAGGCTTGGTCCCACAAATCACTATCCTTCTTGAGGTTCTTCTCCTCAAAATTGGGATTTTTTCCACATATTTCTCTATAGATAATCCTAGTTCTATAGACAAGTATCAAACTAAAGATTGTTGCAAGAACATGCTCCCCTGACATGGAGATTGTTGACCAAATTTGCCTTACCACAAAAACCACCACATTTGAAATTAAAGGATAAACAACCACTCCCCATTTTATATTCAATGCCATGGAAATAAGATATCGTAAGGTCAGGAGATGAAAGTCAAGGGCCTAACGAAAGTTCATAAGATTTTATGAGGAAAGGTGAAGGCTTGTGATGTTACGATTTTTGTAAGATTGGGGAGCCCAAATTATGAAGATAAGATGCTACAACAAGGGGTCCACTATAAGATTGTAATATCAAAATGATGTCAAAGGTCATCGTAGAATCGGTAAAGTGAAACATAAGGTCCTCTGATATTGCGATATGGTGTAGAATTGGTAATGTGAAACATAAGGTTTACCATGTTATGCCACACTCGTAAGATCAAGGATGTCGTAGGATCATAAGGCGAAAGGTTAAGATGTAAGATCTTATGAAGTTGCCCGATCTCATAAGGTTGTAAAGGGAATTTTGCTTGGTTCCGATCTTATGCTTGAGAAACATGTCGGGTTAGCTATCCCAAAGGGTGCCAGGTAGGTGCTAAGGTGGAATTTTGTTCCAATTGCTTCATTTTGATTCGTCGAGGGCCATAGGGTAGAAAAGTTGTCAGAGCACATTGGTGGGCTAGTTTCATTTTCATCATCAGATGTAGGAAGATCAATGGATGGATCTTCACCGCATTGTAGAAGTGTTTGAAGGTTAAGGAAAGTGGTAATCCACCTGTTTGATGCGTGGCATGTGGGACTTGTTTCCATTGTGGGTCACCAGGGTTAAAAAGTAATGCCAGTTGGATGCCACGTTGTGCTGGGGTGGATTCTTAGTAGTTTGTGGGCCCAAAAGATATAAGGACATGTGCAATAATGATGAAAGTCTTCAAAAATCATCGATCTTTCATAGATTGATGATCAACGTATTCTTGCATCATGGAATTGGAGGACTTTAAGCAATGTGGGGAAGCGCTCGAAGGAGACATGTCCTCGTAGACCTAGTTTGAAAGAAAGGCAGTCATAGTTAAAGCTAACTATCATGTGACATCATAATTAATTTGGAGGTTGGCGTGGTTAGTAGGTTCTGTGGTCAAAAGAGTGAAGACCTTGTGAGGTGGCAAAAAAAAAAAAGAATTTTGGTCCACATGCCACCTTCTGGTTGAAGAACTTGGTTGACCTCTTGACCTTGTTGATTCATGAGCCAAAAATAGGGGAAAGGAATATTTTCTTGCACGATTTGATCTTCATGGTCATTTCCAACCACTTTATAATGAATTACATGCCTAATGAACAAAGGAAAACACTCCACCATCTTTGGTTTTATCCATCTACTTGGTCAGAGTGATTTAATGGCGTCATTCTGTCTTCTCAAGGCTTTGTTTTGGGAAAAATGTTGGATTTCTTTATATTTGAATCTGTGCCTATATTAGATTTTCTCCAGATTTGCATGATTGTTGTCTGCACTCTTAAATGGTAGTGGCTGAGTTTGGTTTAGGACAAAAAATATCTCAGTTATGCCTATGCTATAAAGGCATTTTTTGTAAATTTTGTTAAGGTTGACTTTTCTCTATTTTCTTGATATTGCTCTGCAAAATTCACTATAAATTCCCTTTGCCTCTGAAACTTTATGACATTCTACTTTATCTCTTCAGACATTGATGCATTGGGGTATGTGCAGGATTATGGTCAACCAAACTATGGCCTTAAGTGGCAGTGAAAACTAGCAGATCAGGGTTATCTCAACTTGACACATAATTTTAAAGTGGTTCTGCACTTTATATCAAAAAGTTGTAAGAAAATAATCTATAGGAAATTGAATGTAGTTTCTAAACTACTAGGTCTTATCTAGAGAAAAAAATATTTGATTGGTCAAAATTTTGGATTTTAATGTAGTAGTACAAAAATTTCAAGGCGAAAATAAAAAAATAGGTGTATGTTTGACCACCTTAATCAAAATCAAATGACAATATTTTTTTATATAATTATAGATATAAAAAGTAGATTCATGCTCGGATGTGACACATATTTTTGGATATTTTTATTCCAAATAAATAATTAAATATGAATTTTCTACTATAACTTTTCTAGAATAAAAAGCTCGTGTCTAACCACCTTAACTAATTGAAAACTTTACCAAATTAATTAATTTTTTTTCCCCTATAGTAGGTGAAGCATAGAATGTGACACAACTTTTGGATTTCAAAAATGTTATATTGTTTGAAAGTTATAGCTATTTTTCAATCAGTATGTCAATCAACACTTTACAATCACCTTCATTAAAAATTAACTAATAAATACTTATTGAACTCAGAATTTGACAACAATTATATTGATGGAATCTTGAGAGTGTTACAAAAAAATCTTTTTCCTTTCATTGAATTTTGATGAAAATAATATTGTCAAATGGCTACTTGAAGTCTGAATACCAGTGAAACCCTTCTCAAACACGTTTTTTGAGTTGACCAAATAGGTTTGGTAAATACCAAGCCTAATTAGGTATCCAATTATAGATCAAACACCCGATATGAAATTGGGTATCCAAAAACTCCCAATTTTCAATTTCCAAAACTTTGGAGGCAAACCACCCACATTGGGAATTTTGGAGGGAAACGAAAATTTAGGAAGTGTGGGTATTATTATTATTACATATGATTATGATTATTATTATTAACTATTATTATTATATATGATAATAATAATAATAATAATAATAATATATAGTAACATGATATTATTATTATTATTATATATAGTAATATGTATGATTATTGGGTGTAATGATCGCACGATGCCAGTTGAACTCAGCGCCTGCGTCTGCAACTCAAGCTAGGGCACCCATGCCTTAGCTCTGCTCTCGTATCTCTTAGGGACTGGGGCGGTGGGTTTTTAGTGTTGGAAGGGGCGGCTTGTGGGTGGCTCTGCCTGTTGGGTTGCGGTCGAGGCTGCGATTCGGAGGTGGAGTACTTGCTGTGCACGAAGGAAGCTCTGCGTTTTTGAAGATTTGCGTTGCTTGAGGGCAGTGGTCGCTGTTAGGGGTTAGAGTTTTTCTGCGGCCCTGGTCTAGTCGATTTTGTGGCAGACAAGGTGTGGTAGCTCTAGCCAATATTTGGATGAGAGTGGATAAAGGGAGGGGAGGGTAGCTCTCTCTCATTGGGTGGTTCGGGGTAATGGCTGATGCCAAGGGGGGGTCAGCAATGAAGAGCCCCCGCATGGATTTTCGGGCAGCTGTAGGTTCTAGATTTCCTAGCCAAGGAATGAAGACATTTAATAATAGCCTATTCACTCTGGCTTCTGAGATGGGTGATTTGGGGCTTTTAAATGGCTTAAAGATTACGAAGACCAATGGATGTCTTGAGAGGTGCAAGGAGAGGCCTAAACTGATTGTTCTGGCGGAAATGATAGCTGATGATGTTGAATATTATTCACACCATTCCCTATACTACAAGTTTCTTGGAATGAGGGTTTCCTTGCAATTTTTGGAGGTTTGGGCTCAGATGACCTAGGAGCCGGAAGGGGAAATGGAGATAATGTTGTTGGCTAACAGTTACTTTATGGTCACTTTCAACTGCATTGCAGATCGTAACAGGGTGTTTGAGGGAGGCCCTTATTTCCACAATAAGGTTGGGCTATTTATTAAGTCGTGGCATGCAGGCTTCAACCCTGCAGAGGAGCTACCTAATCAGGTCCCAGTTTGGGTTCGCTTACCAAGGTTCCCAATTGAATATTGTCGAGAGGATGTGCTTCATCTTTTGGCTTCTGTGCTCGAAAAACCTATAGGGACTTCATCGCAGACCCTGGGTAAAAAGGTCATGACTTTTACTCGTATTTGTGTTGAAATTGATCTTAGTAGACCCTTACCAGATGCAATAGAGATGTGTGCAGGTTCTTATTCTTGGGTGCAACAATTAGACTATGAAACTCTTCCGTTTCGTTGTCGCCTTTGTCGAGAATATGGTCATTTACAACGAAGATGCCCAAGGAATCAACCTCAGGAACCCCTTCCATCATAGCATGAGATTAAGCCTCCTGAGGTAGATAAAGGGAAACACATTGCCACTACTGAAGGAGGGACTTCTGATGGTTTTGTTCCGGTTAGGGCTCGGAGTAGGAACAGGGGTCTTAAAAGGCCTTTTAAAGAAAGGCAGGATGACACCTTTAACAGGTTTGAGGTTTTGGATGTGCTTAGCCAATAGGAGGTGAACCCGGGTATGATCAACCTGGAACATGGGCTTGAGGATTTAGCTCAAGATGTTCCTATTATTGAGTCTACTATGGAACCCTTAGGGGAGGAATGTCGGCAATTGGATGTTGGCCAGCAGATGGGGACCTCTGAGGTGCAGGAACCCTTGGCTGTTGCTTCAACTGCAGGTATGGATTCTCCAGCTCTTGGACATCTCAGTGGTTCAAGTTTAGCGATAAAGAATAAGCCTCCTCCCAGGCTTGGTATTTTGCAGAAAGATATTAAGAAGGGTGGGGCAAAAAAATTTGGAAAACTTAGCAGAAAAAAGGATGTGGAAAAGATTAAATTAGCTGGTGAAAATTTGGTGGAGTTAGGGGTAGTTAAGCCACTGGATTCTATTTTTTCATGCCCCTTGAAATGATTGTTTTGTCATGGAATGTGAGGGGCTTGAACATCAGCCCCAGACAAAAAGCTGTTCTTGAGTTAGTTAGAAGACAAGGTCCTGATGTTCTATTCCTACAGGAAACTAAGTTATCTGTGGAGAGTATGCAAGGTCTAAAGTCTAGGCTGTGGAGGAGTGGGGAATGCCAAAGCATTGGAGCCCATGGTGCTTCTGGGGGTTTGGATTGCTTATGGAATCCTAGAAAAATTTGGCCGCTTTGGTGGATTTTCTCCAAGTCCTCTCTATCTATGATTGCTTCTTGCTTTGAGACTGGAGAGGTCATATTATTCTCCAATATTTATGCGCCTACTGATGTCTAGGGTAAACAGGTTTTGTGGTCCCACCTCAGGTTGATCCTAGTATGCTGCCCTTTCATCCTTGGATTTTGGCTGGAGACTTCAATGCTATCTGTGAGTTGGCTGAAAAGCGGGGTGGTATTGGTAGACTGGAGCCTTCCGCACTGTTGCTTCAAGATAATATCAAATCCTTGAACCTAGTGGATATTAAACTGAACAATGGGCAGTTCACCTAGAACAATCGTCGAAGTGGTGAGTTGTGTATTGCAGAAAGGTTAAATCGGTTCCTGGTTTCTTGTTACTGGATTGGTGGGATGTGGTCATCTTCCTCTGAGATTTTGGATTGGAGGGGATCCGACCATTGGCCTATCAAACTTGTTTTAGACCCAACTAGGGCGCTGCGGAAGCCTTCCTTTAGGTTCCAACTTATGTGGCTTCGAGACTCATCATTGCATGATTGGGTCTCTGATTGGTGGAAGAAAGGCAGACCAGCTTATGGTACTTCAATGTACATTTTTGCCAAGCTGCTTCAACATGTTAAATTTGAGCTCAAACGATGGAATCGTTTGCACTATGGGAATCTATTTCATGAAAAGGTAGGGGCTCAGGCAGTTTTCGATGGTATCACTAGAAGGATTAGAGAGGAAGGGGTAACTGATGGATTACTTCAGGATGAGGCTCAGGCTATGAATTTGCTTGAAGAATGGGAACTGGGTGAAGAAGTGTATTGGAAACAGAAGGCGCGTATTGAGTGCCTCCAGGAAGGGGACAAAAATACCGCTTTCTTCTTCAACTCTGTGAAAGCTAGGAGACATGGTAACTCTATCTCGAGATTGGTGAATGATAGAGGAGAGCTTCTTTCTTCCTCTCCTAAAATGTTTAGGGAGGCAGTTCAGTATTTTGAATCCCTCTTTAGAGAGGACTCACAAGGGGGGTCTCCTGCGGAAGCGCAAGTTCTTTCATGCATCCCCTCTCTTGTGACCGAAGATATGAATCAGTAGCTCATGAGGGATATCTCGCTTGAGGAGCTCGAAGGGGTTGTTTTTAACATGAAGAGAGGGAAGGCACCAGGTCCGGATGGCTTCCCTGTAGAGTTCTTTCAAGAGTTCTGGGATATCATCAAATTTGATCTTTTGGCTGTGGTTCATGAGTCTCAACACAATAAGAAGATATTAAGGTCTCTAAATGCTACTTTCCTTGCTATTATTCCTAAGATGGAGGGGGCCGATAGGTTGAGTCAATTCCAACCTATCTCTTTATGCAATGTTATATACAAGATTATCTCCAAACTTATTGCAGATAGGTTAATGAAGGGGCTGGCTGATTTAATCTCCGAGGAGAAAAGTAGTTTTGTTGCTGGCAGACAAATTATGGATGGGATTGTTACTGCAGCTGAGGCTATCCATTCTATGGCCAATTCAAAAGAAAAAGCAATGTTCATCAAATTGGATATGGCGAAGGCATTTGATAGAGTAAGATGGTCCTTCCTGCAGTAGGTTCTTAGTGCTTTTGGTTTTGCGGAAGAGTGGATTCAATGGGTTTGGAGTTGTGTTACTTCAGTCTCTTTCTTGGTGCTTCTTAATGGGAGCCATTTTGAGCTTTTTGGGGCCTCAAGGGGGCTTTGTCAGGGAGACCCTCTTTCCCCCTACCTGTTTATTCTATTGGCAGATAGTTTGGGGAGATGGATTAAGCAGAATGTGGAGTCTGGTTTTATTCAAGGCTGGAGGTGGGGAGGAGCTTTACCCCCGCAAACTCACCTGCAATTTGTGGATGATACTGCATTGATGGGGTTGGCCACAATGAAGGAGGCATCTAATCTTCGTAGGGCCTTGGATGTGTACCTGGCTGCCTCGGGTCAGCAAATTAATGAAGGAAAATCTTCCATCTACTTCTTCAATACTCCAGGTGCTATTCAACAGAGGATTGCTCACACTTTAAGATTTCAAATTGGGAATCTTCCTTTGAAGTATCTTGGCATCCCCATCTTGGTGAGTAGGCTTCCCAGAGAGTCTTGGCAGATTATTTTGGACAAATTTTGGGTTAAAGTTAATCATTGGACCCACCGTTGGTTATCCTTTGCTGGCCACGTCTAGTTGATTAAGTCAGTTGTGTAGGCTTTGCCCATTTACAGATGCATGCTCCAGGTTGCTCCTATGGGTTTTCTTAAGGACCTAGATTTTGTGATGCATCAATTCTTATGTGCAGGTTGCTTGGAGGCCTCCAAATGGAGTTTGGTTAGATGGGATGTGGTGTGCAGTCTGAAACACTATGGGGGACTTGGTTTGAGGAAGTCAGATTTGATAGGGGAGGCGCTGGCTGCTAAACTTTACTGGCGATGGTGTAATGAGCAGGATAAGAGCTGGGCAATGGTTCTTTCTTAGAAGTATTTTCCAAGGATTCCTCCTCTTGATATTTCTAGGTACCCACTTGGAGGGAAGGGTTCTATGATCTGGGATACTTTAAAGAAAGGGGCCAAGCTTATTAAGGATGGATTATTTTGGATTTGCAACAATGGGGAGGAGGTCCAATTCTGGTCCGACTCCTGGGATGGCTATCCCCCAATTATCTCTCAGTTTCCCAACCTATTACTTCTTTGTCAGCAGTTTTTGGATGCTGGGTAGTCTCAGGTGAGTGATTTTAAGTCTTTTTTCCCTTGTGGGTAGTTGGAAATGGCTAAATGGAAGTCCCCAAATGAATGGCTAGTTGCTGATTTGCAGGAGGAGTGTGCAATGCTGCATAATATCCTCTCTAGTAGAAAATGTTGTTCTCTCTGAGAGGCTGATGTTCTTGCTTGGTCCCCCAATTCCAAGGGGATATACACGGTTGCTTCTGGATATAGCAGATTGGTATCTCATAAGATGGATATGCCTGAAGTGCAGTGGTGGAAGATGGTCTGAAACAAGTTGTCTTGGCCAAAATGCAATTGTTTTATCTAGATGCTGGCTTGGAATAAGTGTTTGACTTGGGATAATATTAGGAAGAGAGGGTTCCATGGCCCTTCTATTTGTGTCATGTGTGGGGCTAAGGAGGAGGATTCTTCTCATTTGTTTTTTCGCTGCGCCTTTGCTCTGCAACTTTGGCATTTCTGGTGGGGAGTCTGGACAGTGCCTTGTGTCCATGCTTCCTCCTTGTTGGAGTTTTGGCAGAAGATGGGACGACCCCCTTCTATGGCTCCTTTTCTGCAGGAGGTATGGTTTGTGGGGCCTATCTTCTTATTATGGCAGATTTGGATGGAGCGCAATTAGAGGATTTTTCGAGGAGAGCAGAGGCTAATACAACAAGTTTGGTAGAGATTGTTGGGCATGATTCAGGAGACAGTGGAGGCTAAGTGTGTAGTGGACTTTCCTTTGGGGAAACAAGACATAGAGTTGGTTGAGAGATTGGGGACTTTGAGTTCTTCTATGGTCTTAACCAGGGCTAAGTGTAGGTGTTGTGAGAAGCAAAAAATTGACAGAGTTGGTAGATGGCAATTGCCCCCCCAGGGGATCTTGAAGATCAATACTGATGGTTCTTCAAGGGGTAATCTGGGTCCACCTGGGGTTGGAGGGATTGGTAGAGATGCTATGGGATCAGTGATCTTTATGTTTTCAATCTATGATGGGATTCAGACCATTAACCTGGTGGAGGGATTGGCTATCCTTGCTGCTCTTGAAAAAGCTCTTGCTTTAGGATGGAGAAAAGTAGTTTGTGAGTCAGACTCCTAGGTTTTGATCAACTTGCTTAATGAACAGAAAGTGGCTGATGTCAACTGGCAGATGGCCAGGATTGTGCAACAAATTTTTCATATTAGTTCTCTGATGGACATGGTGATTTTTGTACATATTCCAAGGGAGTGGAATAGGGCGACTGATTGCTTGGCGAAATGGGCTTTCGAGCATGCTGATGGATGGAGAATTGAGGAATGGGAGTTGATTCCTCGAGAGCTTTGTTCAACTTTACGTAGCATTCTTGATGAGGATAGGGTGGAGATTGGTGATAGATGATTGTTTTGGTTGTCATACCCCGGTTTGGGTCTATTCTTTTGTATTTACTCGAGACCCTAGGTCCTTGTTCTCTTTGCATTAGTGCTTTCTGATCTTCAATAAAGTTTTTACCCCCTTTATTTCAAAAAAAATATGTATGATTATTATGATTATAATTATTAAATATAATATAGTTATATATATAATTCTTATTATAACTAAATATAATATAGTAATATATATGATAAATATTATTATTAAATATATATAGTAATATTATATGGTTATTATTATAATTATATATAGCAATATATATGGTTATCATTATTAAATATAATATAGTAATATATATGATTATTATTGTTATATAATCTAGTACTATATTATTATAATATTAAAATATACAGTATTATATTATTAATAAATATAATATTGTCATGAAATGCATCAAAAGGAGTCATCGGTTAACCTATGACCCGTTGTCATGAAATGCATCAAGAGGAGTCATAGGTTAACCTATGACCCCTTTCGATGCATTAGAACCAACCAAATGGGTCCCTAGGGCCCCTAGGGACATATATTGTCATTAAATCTATTGAGAGGGTCATAGGTTAACCTATGACCTCTTTAGTTGCATTCGAACCAATTGAATGGGTCCGTAGGGGTCCTAGGGCCCCTAAGGACATATGTTGTCATGAAATGCATCAAGAGGGGTCATAGGTTAACCTATGACCACTTTTGATCCCTTTTGATGCATTGGAACCAACCAAATGGGTTCCTAGGGGTCCTAGGGCCTCTAGGGACATATGTTGTCATGAAATGCATCAAGAGGGGTCATAGGTTAACCTATGACCCCTCTTGATGCATTGGAACCAACCGAATGGGTCCCTAGGGGCCCTAGGGACATATGTTGTCAAGAAATTGTTTTCTGAATGGGGAGTAGTAGTTGTCGAAAGGCTAAACACAAAAGAAAGGTATATAATGAAGACATTGTGGCATATAGGGAAAAGGGCAAGCTAAGTCACCGAAGGAAGAGACAAGGTATGTTAAATGTGAGTCAAGTTGACGATGTATTGATTGAAGGTGAAATCATAGAGTTAGATAATAAATATGTGTAGTTGGATAATGAAAATGTACCAATTGATAACGATAATGTTGGGATTGAAAATTTAGAGAATGAAAATTTAGAGAATGAAATGTCACCAAGTCATAATGTAAATTGCATGATTGACCATGTCAAAAATGAAAATGCATAAGAACATTACATATCTCTTAATTATAATTGACATGAAGGTTCTAAAACACCAAAATGGATAATTGAAATTGATGAAATGATTATTGCCAATTTGGAAGGGAAAAAATTCAGATTATGGGCTTCAAGACTATATAAGATGTTTTTCGACAACAAGACAGTGGTGGAGCAATGTCAACTTTTTATGCACTTATTAAAGATGCAAAAGATGAGACCTATACTTTCCAAATTGAAGATTTGTGTCAATAAAAAAATGGAAAGAAATGTCATTATTGTGAAGAATCTTTTCAGTGCTCTCAATAGCATTGAAAAAAATAACAAGGAGAAGGATAAGAGAGTTGCTCCAAGGGTTATTACAACCTCTTTGGTAAATCATCATTTGAGAAATGGTAGATATATGAGACAAACTTGTATTGACTTGAACCTAAATCATACTACTTTGAGAAGAGCACCTAGTAGACGAGAGAGAATTGATGATCCTCTTCAAAATGAAACATGGGCTTTTGGCGGGAGACTTCAATGTTTTGATGAGAAGCTATATGATGATGTGAAGGAAGAAATTACACAATTTTGGCACTCTAGCTCAAGAGTATCCTCCTATGCTAAAGACGTGTTAAAGTTGAGAATTGGCATCAGAGATTGCACATCACATACTAAAAATTATTTGGAGGTAAGTCAAACTATGTTGTTCAAACAATTTAGAGAGAATCATCCAACATTTCATATATCAAAAAGGGGTTTTCAATCTTTGAAGCCATTTTATTGTGTGCCACTTAAAATTCGAAATACATGTTGCAAATATCATTTCAAGTTTTCTATGCACCATGAACTATTATGTTCCATCCATTCTACTTTGCATAGTAAAGAAATGTTAGAGAATTGCGGTGCTAGTGGTCTTCCAAAATCATCAAGAGACTTGCTAGATCAATTTTTATGTCCTAGAGTTGATGGTTGTTTCTTTTATAGAAATGCTTGCTTAAATGAGAAGTGTTCATAATGTGGTGGCTTATCCAAGTTTGACACATGTTTCTATGAGAGGTGCGAACAAGATCTTGGGAAGACAATAGTAAAAAAAATTGGTATATGAAACGGTGAAATACACATTGAAGAGTGGGGGTGAGGGCTCTAGATGTGAATTGGTTGCAAAAGAAATCAGTGTGGCTAGTTTTATTTCAAATTTTAAGATAAATATTTTCTAAAAGTATGCAAGACATAGTCACAGGTCTCAGTGGTTGGATCAACAATTTAGAATGTGTAAGTCCAGATTTTTTCCAATGGCACTATTATATCAGTTATTGACTTTGCTGAGAACTACACATTGCAGCCTCAAAATGAGACACAATCTCAGTAGTACAACTCCATTCAAATTGCTATTTTCATCCACATAACATATAGACATGCCCCTGATGGTGCGGAAGATAATCAAAAGATTATTAGAGAGTACCATTTTTATATGAGTGATGATAGATCTCACTCTCAAGAATTATTTTGATTTCTTACAGGAGCATGCAATTGCTATGGATAGACATATAATTTGGTTAGATAATTGTACAGGTCAATTCAAGAATGCTTGCATGTTTTATTGGTTGTGTAGGATGCACGTAGAGAGGGGGTGCCTCATATTTGGAGTTTTTTTGAGTTTGGCCATGGGAAAGGGGAACATGATGGAGCAACAACATGTGTGAAGAGAGCTCTAGTTAAGGAGCAATTGAAGATTTCAGGAGTAGAGCTTCTTGATACTCGTAGCATTGTTGATTGGTGTAGTTCAACATTATCACAGGGGGGACTCTTGATTCAATAGTACACAGGTTCTTTTGGTTGGTTGAGGAAGAGTCAATAGGTGATAGATCAGATCGTGCTATAGTGAGAGACTAATAAAAAATGCATTCATTCTGAAGCTCTGATTCTAGTACATGGGCCATTTGGACATGATAGCTAGCTTTCTTTTGTCCTAGTTGTTTTCAGTGTGATTGGGATCATTGTGAGTCGAGTGAGTGGGTGGACACATGGGCTCCAAGTTATCTTACTCCATTTTCTATCATACCCTCTATCAAAAATGATAACATGGAAAGTTCACTTGAGCATAACCATCTATCAGTTCTTCTTCAGCCATGACATGTCTTTGCATTGGTTGCACCACAGGGGAATGATGAGAAATCAAATTATTGGTTAGCAGGTTGTGTAAGAGGTAAACAAAAGTTTGCACAACTAATCACAGATGATGATGGATTCACATATCCTACTAGTTTAGTGGTTGTCGTTGAAACATGGCTCCAGACATACATGCTTAGAAGGAATGGAATTCTTACATTCGAAGACTATCAGAAGCACAAAACAATTCTCATATATTTGCATCTTATTATAGCAACAAATGTAAAGTTGTTGAAGCATCAAGGAAGCCCAAAAGAAAAAGAACTTTTTACTATTACTAATGTTGATCATGAAGCCCTATTGGAGACCCTGAAACAAAGAGAGGACCCTACTAGAACACTCGACTAGGTATATTTACTTTTTATGTTATTTTGTTCATAATGATTCAGTGAACCAATGATTATCTTGCTTATTATAATAAGTTACTAATAATTTTTATGATATTGGAATGTAGGTATATCATGAAGAGTAGTCATGCATGAAGGTAAAAAACTAAATAATAAGCAGAATGAAGAAAAATCTATTCTATTTTTGAAACTACGATTTTTTACAATACTTTTATTGACGCTACGATTTTTGACACTACTATTTTTGAAACTATGATTTTTGGTAGTTATGTATTGATGTAATAATGATGAAACACTTGAGATATTATAAATTTAAACTTGTTGATTTAATGTAAGAAACAAAGATGATTTTACAAGTAATGTAATTTATCTGGAGGGACCTAAAAAATAATCATTTTAATACATACTAACACCAAACTTGCACTGTGCCCAATGCCGAGAGAGGTAAAAAATAATGTTTTTACTTAATACTAACCCTAGTGACACCCTTGTTTCGGCCACAGAGAACCTCCATCGTCCACAACCACCTCATACCGAAGAGTGTCTAAGGTGCTCTAAGTGCGTGTTGAGGTCAATCTTTCGAGGGTCTTAACTTGGAGCTCGTGGGGGCTATCAATGAAATGTTGAATGCTACATGATGGTCATGTCAAGGCCTAAAATAACCTATCTCATTTTAAATAGATCACATTCCATTTGGATTTGGCATAATGATCTCACTTGATGCCAAAATTCACAGTGTGCCTCAGTTCATAGGTGCATCATAGCATAACTTTTGAAATCGCTGATCTTGGCATCGAATTGCCAACACCATTAGCTCTAAATGGGTGGGTGAACCCTAGTGATACCCTTGTTCTAGCCACAAAGAGCCTCCATCATCCGCAGCCACCCCGTACTTAAGAGTCCCCAAGGTGCTCTAAGTGTGCATTGAGGCTGATCTTCTGAGGGTCATAACTTAGAGCTCGTGAGGGCTATTGATGAAACTTCAAATGATACATGATGGTCATGCCAAGGCCTAAAATAACCTATCTCATTTTTGAGCAATCACATTTCATTTAGATTTGGCACAACAATCTCACTCGATGCCAAAACTCACAGTTTTTCTTAGTTCATAGGTGCATCACAGCGTAACTTTGAAACCACTGATCTTGGCATCGAATCATCAGGGCCATTAGCGTCGGATGGGCTGGTGAACCCTAGTGACACCCTTTTTTTGGCTGCAAAGAGCCTCTATCGTTTGTGACCACCCCGTACCGAAGAGTCTCCAAGGTGCTCTAAGTGCGTGTTGAGGCCAATCTTAAGGGTTGTAACTCGGAGCTCGTGAGGGCTATCGGTGAAAAATTGAATGCTACATGATGGTTATGCCGAGGCCTAAAATAACCTATCTCATTTTCAAGAGATCACATTACATTTGGATTCAGCACAACGATCTTGCTCGATGCCAAAACTCACAGTATGCCTCAGTTCATAGGTGCAACATAGTGTAACTTTGAAACCACTGATCTTGGTATCAAATCGTCAGTGCCATTAGCTCCGAATGGGTGGGTGAACCTTAGTGAGACCCTTTTTTTGGTTGCAGAGAACCTCCATCATCCGTGGTCACCCCGTATCGAAGAGTCTCCAAGGTGCTCTAAGTGCGTGTCGAGGTCGATCTTCTAAGGGTTGTAACTCAGAGCTTGTGAGAACTATCAATGAAATGTTAAATGCTACATGATGATCATGATAAGGTATAAAATAGCCTATCTCATTTTCAAGAGATCACATTCTGTTTGGATTTGGCACAACGATCTCGCTTAATGCTAAAACTCGCAGTGTGTCTTAGTTCATAAGTGCATCATAGCATAACTTTGAAATTGCTGATCTTGGCATTGAATCATCAATTCCATTAGCTTTGGATGGGCAAGTGAACCCTAGTGACATCCTTGTTCTAGCCATAGAGAGCTTCCATCATCCGCGGCCACCTCGTACCAAAGAATCTCCAAGGTGCTTTAAGTGCATGTCGAGGCCAATCTTCCAAGGATCATAACTTGGAGCTTGTGAGGACTATCAATGAAATGTTAAATGGTACATGATAGTCATGTCGAGGCCTAAAATAACCTATCTCATTTTTGAGAGATCACATTCCATTTGGATTCGGCATAGCAATCTTGCTCGATGCCAAAACTCGTAGTGTGCCTCAGTTCATACGTGCATCACAACGTAACTTTGAAACCACTAATCTTGGCATCGAATTATCAATGCCATTAGCTCCAAATGGGTGGGTGAACCCTAGTGACACCCTTGTTTTGGCTGTGGACTGCCTCCATCATCGGCGGCCACCCTATATCGAAGAGTTTTCAAGGTGCTCTAAGTGCGTGTCAAGGCCGATCTTTTAAGGGTCGTAACTCGGAGCTCGTGAGTTCCATCAATGAAATTTTGAATGCTACATGGTGGTCATGCCAAGGCCTAAAATAATCTATTTCATTTTTGAGAGATCACATTCCGTTTGGATTTGACATAGTGATCTCGCTTGATGCCAAAACTCGTAGTGTGCCTCAGTTCATAGGTGCATCACAGCATAACTTTGAAACCACTAATCTTCGCATTGAATTGTTAGTTCCATTAGCTCTAGATGGGTAGGTGAACCTTACTGACACCATTGTTCCGATCGTAGAGAGCCTCCATCGTTCGCGGCCACCCTAGTGCAAGAGCACCTAGGTAGTCTAGTTTGTACCTAGTAATTATTTCTTGTCATTTTGGATTGTAGTTATGCTAGCCACATCACTAGTGATTTAATAAGACCTATTAGGTCCTTAAGTAAGGTTAACTTAGATGCTAAGTGGGTTTTTGTTCCTAGGTTGCTGTTATGCCTATAAGTTGCTCCATAGGGGTTAGGTTGACCAAAGTGGTAGAAAAGTTGACCAAGGGTCAAAATCCATCTTGGAATGTCTAAATCAACCTAATAGGATCCCTTACCAAGTTTGGTGAACTCTTCCAACTAAGAATTTTAAGTTATAGCAAAAATTGCTCAAAATTGTAAAAGTCACAAAATTGCAAAAGTTGCAAAATTGCAATTTTGCAACTTTTTTTTGCAAAGTTGAAAATGAGTTCAAAGAGTTAGTTAGGGGTTTGAGCACAACCATACAAGGTTGGAAACACCTATATAAGGTGTGAAATGACCTTGCTATGATTGTGATTTTAATGTGCTAACAACAACATCTAGTTGAAATTTGTTTGAGATATTGATTTTTAGTTATTGTAGAGCTATTGGTTGATCCAAACTCATACATATCAATGTTATGATGCTAATGGAAGCTTTGAATCTTTCTTGCATTGCCAAAATTTCATGTGGGCTTGGTAAGTCAAATGTGTAGTAAAGTCTCATAATAGCACTTGTTCTCATTTTTCTTTGTAAAGTTGATGTACTAGGGTGAAGGAGGTGGATTGCAGAGATTATTTCAAATTAAACATTGCATCAAAATTTGATAATAAAGGTTGTTAAAATGTTATTAAAAAATTATTGCATTTGAATCGAATATAAAAAACACGATCAAAATGAATGATATTCCATAAACATGAACAATACACATGATCCATGATAAATTGAACAATACCACACTAAATTAATATGTATATCATTGTGCAAATAAATGAAAAATATATATATAAAAATACATGTATCCATAGACAAATTATACAAATATATATCAAAGTTCATGTATCCATATACAAATTACACAAATATATATCAAAATGCATAGATCCATATACAAAATGTGGCTAATCATGCCATCAGAATGTGTATAATATCAATGTTTCTGTAAACAATGTGGCATATGCCATCTCAAAATGTCTCATGATGCATCCTATGACAAATATACTATCGTAGGCTGCAGGTGGATGATCAAAATGCAACCTCCTTGCCGCACTAGGTGGATCAAATCCCTCCTACATAAACAAAAAAGGAAAACCCAAAGTTAGACTACTAAATTTATATCATTCTATGTATCTAACATTGAATTACTCAAATACATAATGATATTTTCTTTAATGAAGATTTATAGTATTAAACTTTCATCATAAATACCTCTCTCGTCAACCTCCTATGTCGGTTAGGAGTCCTCACATATGTCCTCGGCAATGCTTGAACCTCATTGCTTGTGGCCTATGTATGTTCAAGAATGTTCGTCAGACGAATCTACAACTTAAACTATAACATTATAATTCATAGCATGCAAAATTTATAACATAGAATCAAGAATTCAAACTACAACTTACTTGTGTCGGCTCCTCCTTAGGATATAATGGTTGCATTAGCAAAGATACAAAACTCTACTATCGAAGCTCCTATGCACTAGGTGTTTCCTATGAGATACAAAATACTAGTTGTTAATATCACGAAAATCAATTTTGAATTTATTTATGAAAATAAGGAAAATAAAAAATAAATGATACTTATACATAAGATGGGGCTCTCAGTGCAAATGGAAATGCCAGAGCGTCTACGACGTGGAATTTGCATGGACTCATCACTAGTAGCCATGCCCTATACAATAAATAATGTAATTAAATTTCATTACCACAAACATTTTACAAGAATGCATCGATATTTAATCAAATAGAAAACACCTAATTACCTTTTCCTTGTCAATGGATCTCGCCTCATCCCTGGTACTTTGTCCCTCACTGATAGGTGATACCTGCAAGAAAAAAGAAAGATTAGAAACCATATATGCTACAATATCAAATAGAAAAAATAATGAAAACACAACATAATGTACCGTAGATGTCTCAAGGCCAAAAGAAATAGTTGAGAGCGTGACATTATCAACCTATCTAAGCTCCTCCTCAGTCATCAACTAAACATGAATGAAGATCAAATACATGTATAAGTCAGTATGGGTTAAAAATTAAAATTACTCTATTATAAAGATTAACTTTAAATTGCATATGTTGTAAAAAAAAAATGTATACACATACCAACACAAAAGGAGTCCATGCCTTTGCATGCCCCTCCTCTCTTATGTTAGGGTGTGTAGCCTTTGTACATGTGTCTGGTGTATCCTCGTCAAATACAAACTGATACTTAGAAAGATCACCTATGGGACCTAGACAAATATTCTTGCACGTTATGCAAGTATGGGGCACACAAACATGTGATGAGCTCGTTGATGATGAACTCATGCCAACATCATCAACATGGGGAGGCAACACTGACCTAGCCTGAGATATCAATAGGCTACTCAATCTATGGATGACTCTAATAGTCTGAGAGCTAGCCTCTGCAATGATATTAGAATGTTGCACTTGAGGAGAGGGGGAGACATCAGTATGGGGGACAAAAGTGCCAACTTTCTTTTGCTGGGAAAAGAGTCTATCCTAAGGAGCTCCTCCTTCTACACCCATGTTGGGCTTCATGCTCCAATAGTTCACCTTGAGGCCCATCAGAAATTCTGCATACAATTTTCTAAGGAAATAAAATGACAACTATAAATTGTTGTGGAGGGATGTCAAAAACCATCCACCAATGATCCCAAAAGTTCGCATGTATAGCATCATTTGTGTACCATTTAATTGATAGTTTGGGCTTTATGCGGTTGACTTGTTTATTGGTTTTTGGGTCTGCAAAAAGGGCAACCAAATCATCTTTAGTTATATTTAGGACCGCAACCTCATCATAGTCCAACCCATCATCAAATGTGGCATGCATTTTGTCATGCTAGCGAAGAGAAACATTTTGTTCATTGGTAAGTGTTTCAATATTATCCACTATGGTGTTTAATATGGATAACATAGGAGCCAATGCAGGTATAGTATTATATGTTGTTCACAAAACCCTCAATTCGGTGAGATTTTCAAATATCAAATCTTCGATTCGAGGAGGGTTTTGAGGGGGCATTGGATTGTTTGGTGGAGGGTTATGAGGAACATTATTTCTTGCCTCAGTATCATCATTTCAGTTAGCCATTCCTATTAATTTGCAAAACATAATTTCTATTAAAAACAACCTATATTTCAATAATTTCTATTACAAAAAACCTAATTTTTAACAAATTCAATTAAAAATAACTAATTTATAATAAGATTCATTCAAAACATTTTTTTAAAAAAAAATTCTTACTAATATCGTATACCCGTTCTGAGATTGGATATCGGAAAGAGGGAGCTCTCACACACATAAAATGCAATGTGAAAACAACGCTTGGTTTTTTTTTTTTTTTTTTTAAAATCAATCTTACAAGTATTAGGTATTCGATTTCATATCGGATACCCGATATTATCGTGTATCCGATTTCAAGCTTGGTCCTAATTTTTTAGCTTTGGTATCAGGACGCGTGGAAAAAAGTCAGAGCAGATTTTGAAATGCTTTTAGATGTTTTCAAACTCTTTTTTTTTCACATCGCCACTTTTTGGCACACCATGATCCTGCACATACCCATTGTTCAAAGACCTATTTGCCTCCCATTAGTGTATTGTGGATCTCTACAATCTTGCATGATTGTATCTCTTTTTGGCCTATAAATGATATATAAGTGAATTCTCTTCTTCCTTGTGTCATTTATTTGAGTTTTCTAATCTACATTTGATTGTTAGATTAAAACAAATCTGGATGTGTATATCTTTTGGTGTCATGATGGTTCAAAAGTGCATGTATGGGCAGAGATTGGTTTGAACATTCTATTTTGGTGCATCACCCCCTTAGGTTAGAATAGGTAGATTTTCTTTCATGCAATCCTTCTCCCTTTTCCTCCTTAAGTATAGTTAGGTGTGCCTCGATAGTAAAGGAAGTTGGCCTTATTCGGAGACTCAACCTCATAGTTCAAGTCCCACAGCTTGGAGGTTGTTTCCATGTTTCACAAGGTTGTCCTTAGGTAAAAAATTTAGACAAGGGTGCAAACTTTTGTGACAACAGAGACAAAGGTGAAGGAAAAACATGATGGAACATGACAATCCAAGGACTTGTCCTGATTAAGTGGTCCACTTGAGATATCAAAATATGTGAGAGGTAATGTGGATAAATGATTTTATTTCACGTGTTGTTTCTCTTCTTCCTTGCCATAGAGAGTTCCAACTATAAGACCTAAAAAAAATGAAAGTTCCTGCTGGATTGGGCATGATGAAAAAGTTCTCAAACTACCAAATTCCTCAAACCAAAACTTTCAAAAGAAGTTGTTGGGATAATAGCTCAATGTTCACCATGATATCCCATTCTCACAAATAAGGTCCCTATATATAATGATCCTGACCAACCTAATGCAAAAAGCATGTGGCCAATTGCCATGATGATTTATGTTCTTCTATTGTAACAGGTTGAGGGTATGCATAATCCCTTGCAACAACTTCAAAAATATACCCCCCACCAACATGCCTAAGAAAATTCCAAATGTTTATCATTAATACATATATATGAAAGTTCTAGTAGCCCAATGATTGGCTAATCTATCCAACATTATCAATCATGGTTAAATTTGATGCTACTCCAAAAAGCAGAGAAAAAAACATAAGCTAAAAATAAACTTTTATTATAGCCTACATCAATAGACCACCCTTAAACATCACACACTAAAGAAGAAATTAAGCTTGGAAAAACAAGTCAACTTTAACTATTTAACACTGTCAGCTTAAGAATCAAGCGTTAATGTGTGATGTTTAAGTTGTCTGACATCATCAACGTGAAATCTTCCCCTCTCCGAAGTCCCTTTGTTCTTTTGATCCTTACAACTCCTGCAAAAACATGCAACAAACACAACTACAGTTGGGCTATTCTTTTATGTCTCTTCCATTCTGATAGAAGATCAATTTACTTAGGCTTCTCATCTTCAATCTCACTCGTTAGTATTTTATTCCAATTAAGACTCAAATCTTATCTCTGATACCCTTGACCATTGTTGGATTACTTTGATCCATTAGACTCTGGATTCCTTCTATTAAACAATAGCGATTCTTCCAAACTTCTCCTTTGAATGGTAGGATCAAGGTCTGTAGAGTTATGGTTACTCTAAGACAAGTATGAATATTAAATTGAGACTCTGTTCAATCTCGATAAAATCCTGCACAAGCATCATGGCAGGAACATGATGCAAATATGTCTCTTATTTCAATAGCTATTGGCCCCTATTGTTACCAAAGTTTGAAATTTCTGTCATCCCTGAAACCTCATCCCTATTCCCCTAAATTCTGTCTTGATAAACATGGAGGAACGTTGATAATAATTGGTAATTAATTAATCTCTGTGATGCAGGAACTAAAGATCTATTTCACCACCCTTATCGAAACTATAAAACATCGCATGACATCATAAATAGTAAATATGTATTGTTTCTTCCATAGAACTACTAGTAATTTAATGTAACTAATAACTACAGGAAGTATTAATAAAGATTTTTTTTTATTCTTAAATTTCTCCAAGTTCATCGTGAAGAAATATATATATATAAGACAAAGAAATACAATACCATATGGAAACTCACAACACTTCCGTCCAGCCAAAATGGCTCCACAAAATAATGTAAATCATCCTTTTTATTGTTTGTACACATGTCTTTCTGGACATTAATCTTGAAGTAGTTTGATGATTTGCTAGTGAAGATTCTTATTGCAGCTAGTGTAATATCATTTGTCTTATCTATAGTTGATGGAGAGATAGGATTTAATGCCTTTTTGGAACCTTCTGTCAGTTTTTAATCTCTACTAAATTAATCAATGCAATTTATTTCCTATATGGGATGTTTTGAACTTTTGACATCTGTTGTTACTTGCAACGATAAAGTACAATCTACTTTTTTTCAATTGCCTCGAATACATACTATATAGACAATGGTGATTCATATACTACTTTTAGGAAATGGTAATTCATATATTACTTTAATTGTAAACCTTTGAGGTAACGATAACTCATATATTACTTTCATTTATGTTTGATTGAATTTGGGTGGCTTCTATAGTCTTTAACTGTGTGTGCGCGCAAAGATGTTGGACAACAATAAGTTGGAAAATCATTATTGTTTAATATTGTATATTCATATATTACTTTCATTTGTGTTTGATTGAATTTAGGTGGCTTCTATAGTCTTTAACTGTGCGCACAAAGATGTTGGACAAGAATAAGTTGGAAATTTATTGTTATTTAATATTGTATATTAGCTCCTCTCACAACAAGAGATTATAGGTTTAAAAATATTTTTTCTTTGTTAATTATGATTTATTTATATTGAATTATGTAAAAATTAAGAAACATAATTGATAGGCTTCAAAAATAAAAGTTTTGGCTAATGATTAGTTTTAAGGAGTTTTAGTATTCTATAATTTTATGACCCTCGGGAATAATGATTACAAGATAACATTCACACTAACTGTGCAACGTTGCAATATGTCAAGAGTTACTGGTTTGTGTTCATGAGTTAAATTGATGCAGAGTTTTCCTCCACATTACAACATCAATGACCACTATCCCCTCATTAATTTTGTTAATTTTAAAAATAAGGTACATCATATTTATATGCTTGGTGGCATGTGTATGTTTATATCCTTCAATCATTTGTAATGCAATTTCGAAATAGAAATAAATTTAAAAAATCATGTATTTTATGAAATAATATTGCTTACATCATTGAGTAATATTTATGTTTACAAATCCAAACAATTTTGCCTAGAAGTTCATGTCGAAACCTTTTTAATGAGTTTGCATGGGGAGGATCTTGAGTCAAAACAAGAGAAAATATTAATAACTTCAATTGTTGAAGATTTTTTGCATAGAAATTTCATTTTAACGAAATATCTGAATTTATTCACATTTGATCTTTTAATAAAAATAGAAGGAAGTATATAACTTCAAATGTTGCAAAAATATGTATAGAAAATACATTGTTAAGAATACATATGCATAGAAAATACATTGTTAAGAATACATAATTTGTAAGTTCATATACACTATATGATAAAAGGCCCAATGGAAGTGATAAATATGCTTTCAACAACTGATAAATTGTGTGCATAAACATCTTTTATCAAATAATATAATAGAAAAAGGCAATGTAGTGCATGTCTATAATTGTGACTAATAAGTAGTTGCTTAACTTGAATTGTACTAAAAGAAGACCACAAGCTAGGACTAAGCTTTAGAGTGAAAAATGATAACTATATGATAGAGGGAATGGTCCTTTGATCCCTGATAGTTACAGTGTTACCTGTACACCATCTGAACTACATGGATCCTGTAGACTGGTGATATTCATTATAGATCCACATATTGAAAACCTCTTAAAATAGTCAGAGATATGATAAGATTGTTGCGATATAACCCACCATAGTTTCACACCAACAGAGACCCATATAGATCGGTTAAAATTACCAAAAAGGATTCATGTTCACTCAATCAATTTGCAATGCATGAGATACAACATATGTAAACTTGCATGGCTCACATAGCAGAGATATAAAGAAGTGACTTCTCTCTTAGGTGCACAAGGTACCCGGCTTCAATTATGGGAAGCAAATATCATTAGGCATTGAAGAACAAGTTTGATATTGGGCTAACGCAATACTTTGGACATTAGACAAAGTTCTTAAGTAATAAATACAACAACCTATTTGAAGCAAGATGTAACCAAGGGATTTACTATCCATGCATAATATTTCAATCTTTCTGCTGATGAAAAATGAAAAATAACAACAATAAATAAATAAAATTACCTTGATGGAAAAAATAACATAATTACATACAAATTTTACAGCCAAAGTTACCAATATAACTTAAAGAATTAAAATCTAAAGAGATTTGTTATGAGGGACTCCACAAAACTTTATTAAAGACATCAATTTAAAATAAAATAAAATCGAATTAATGGTTAACATTCACTATTATGATTATGAATATCAAATTTACAAAGGACCTACAAATTTGATTGTCACATGACTTAGTAATTAGAACTAATTGACAATAAATTTTTTGAAATAAAAAGTGACCAAAACAAGGGGGTCGGCCCTTACAAAAAAAGATGGTAATCAACACACTACCAGCAAACACCTACAAAATAACAAGGTGCAACCCAGCCATTTAGACAATATCAACCAAAAAGCACCAGCAATAAGGAAGCAAAACTAGTAGAAGTCTAAAATAATCTAACCAACTAATGTTCAGGATCATATAACCAAACATAGTAGCCAAAAACTACAATACTAAAAAAACTATAATTTTCCGAATAAAAAACTATTAATTCAAATAAACCAACCCAAATTAACTGTTGACAATAACTATTAATAAGAACACTTCAAACTATATAAATTTATTCTTGTTCAATCATGCTATACTCTCATAGGTTTAGTTCATAATTATATACAAGAGAACACCACATGCAATAACTTGTACATTCATGTCAGAGTGAGTACAATCATATACACGAGAAAAACATACAACATCTTACATTTATTCAAAATGACCAGAAATTTGAAACAGATTGGATCTCTAACATAAGACTTAAGGGGAAAAAATGGAGGGGAACATCATTCCTTATAGCCAATGCTAAAGTTGTCAATACACTGCATAGTAACAATCGACACTATATCTGAAACAAAGGCCTCTTCAAATCACCAATCAATTTCTCTAAACCTATCAAAGATGAGATTTCACAGCAGCAATGTTATGTCCAAGATGGATAAAACCCTCTTTTATATATAAAATTCTTTGCCAAATTGTCCAAATACATTTGCTGAAACCACTTGATATTAGGAAAGATATCATTCACAATTATAGAAGCTTGTTTGCAATTAGGATCTTTCAGCATGCTTCTCGTATCTTCAACCAGTAACTCCAAGTTAAAATCTTCTACTTGTTGCTTAATCTTTCTCACATCTGACAATATATGGGTAGGCATAAGATCCATGGTTACGTGGATTTCATCATCTAAGCATAAGATATGTGAAGCATATCTATATTTAAGGAAGAGGCTAATATTCCAGCCCATCAACTCTGCAACCCTGGTAAGAGTTTTTAAAAATTCAGATAAAATGGGTTTTTGCCGAGCCTTGGAAAGTTGCAGTTCAGATTCACGAAGCTATTAAATAGTTGGGATTAGAGATTTCATCTTTGCATCGTCTCTTAAAGAGAAATTTGATAGGGATAAATGAAAACTTAAGAATGTTATCACTGGTAAAGAGTTGAAACTGATTTTTCAATGTTAAATTAAATTTATCAAATATAAAATAATGTTTTTGCATGTTAATTGTGAGAGAAGAATTATTTTATCAATATTTTAATCATAAATCTTACATCATACTTTATAATCTGTGATCACAAATAAATTAGATTTTATGACTAATTATCCATCATCAACAAGTGCCACGTAGTGGCATGTACTTGCTGTTAGAATGTATTATAATAGAAACAATATTCGATATTATAATAATGAATATGTATAGGAAATTGAAGTATAAAAAGATAGATATATAATACAATTATTAATTTTTAATTATGTACTATAGAATATTTTAGTATTGTAATATGTATTATAAAATAATATAATCAAAATTAACTTTGTATGTTGAACATTTTTACCATGCATTATTTATAGTAAAATATTAAAGAAAATGTAATATATAACTTGATAATTATTATTTTTCATCAACAATTAATAAAATAAAAAATTTAATGGTAATATTTTAAATTTTAAATGATAATTTAAATTTTAAATTAGGGGTGGATGCTTGTATTTCAATTTTACTATTATATTTTTTTTAATATGAATATAAAATTAAAAATTAAAAAAAAAATTATGAAATAAACATTAAAATTTTTTTACATAAGATTTATATACATTAGAACAATAACTTACTTCACGGTCTTGATGTTTATAAGGAAAATAATAGAAGATATATTTTCATCTATTAGTTTCTTAATAGTAGTTTGTGAATGTAATAATTGTGTATATATCTATATTTATTTGCGAAATTGTTCAAAAAGCAATATGGTGGGAGCTCTGAGAAAAGGGGTCTTGTATGACAAAATCAATTCAACCAATTACAATGGAGATAAATATTTTTTCATAATATATTATATTGATTAAAAATATGAAAACTTTATAAAAATTGAAACGAGGTAAAAATACTTGCATATAATTGGTTGATACATTCAAAACTAATTCACTAATCAGACATAGTGAATGCAATAGTATATTGCCTACTGCAAGTACAATAAGGAAAAACTCTCCCACACCTAACATCCAAGAATATCTATCATCAATAGAAGGGAAACTCCCACCCAACTATCATCCTCAAGACTAACATTTATTGTAGAAATATTGTATATTTCACAAAAAATATAAGTTAGAAGTTCTGTATATACTTTGAATTCATAAGATCTATAAAAAAAAAATCAGATTTTTATTGATTCAGTATATTTCAGATTAATTATTATTAAGTTAAATAGATTTGAACCTAAGATCTTATGAACAAAAGACTCAAATTTACCATTGTAAAAATAATTGAAAAACAGAATGAAGAACATTTACCTTTCATATCGTGTCCCCAGGTCGATAAATCTTTCTACATTTGAAATAAATTTATAAGTACGAAGTCGAAATAAATAAAAAATAATATTTTCATTTCTTTCAAAATTTAACAAACCCCTTTCATTTATCTTTAAACTAGAATAAAAATTTAGTAAGGATAAACACCCATTCCTAATCTGGGAAATTTACAAAGCCTATAAGAGTAGAATTTATTTTATGTAAAAGCACGTGCAAATTGAAAAAATACTAAACCGTTGGCTTAATCATTCCAAAATTAATGAACATGTGAGGATATAAAATATTTATCAGTCCCTGCGGTCAGAGCTGGAGACTAATCTTGTAGGATGCTCTTTTCCAATTAATCTTTACATTAGAAATCGTGCTAGAAGCGTCTATCCTAAGTTCAAATGATTTTTTCTATTAAAAGACATTTTTTCATTAATGCAAAGGCTTTGCTGCATGCATGGTTACTAAATCACCTTTGGATAAATTATGAAGTGACAATTTTAGTGTCGTCCACATCTATTCAGTTGCATGAACCGCCTAGTAACGCCTTTTAATCCCAATTCTTATCATTCTTCTTAATATATAGTAATTTTTCTTCTTATTTTTATTTTTTTTTGAAAAAGGGGTAAAAATTTATTTAGTAAAAGCCAAATTACAAAGGCTTCAGGCCCAATCAACTAAACCACAACCCAAAAGCCATTAAGTTCTATCCTCCTCCACTAAATGCTCGAAAATCTCCACATAATCAGCAGGAAGATCATCTCTATCGAAAATATCCCAACCTGCTCCCTTCTCCGAAGCCCATTTTGTCAAGACATCAGCAACTCCATTCCATTCCTTGGGAATATGACAAAAGGAGATCTCATCCACAAAGCTGCTCAAGTGAATAATCTCTCTAACAAGAGAGGCAATATGCTAGTTACAATCATCTATTCTCTGATTACTAATCATGTCCACAACAATTTGAGAGTCTGATTCGCACACAATTCTCCTCCATCCAAGAGAACAAGCCCGCTCCATAGCCACCTTAATGGCCAAGGCTTCCATCACGTTATTGGAATGAACTCCTTTGTGAACAGAGAAAATGAAACAAACCTTGCCATCCGCATCTCTCCCAATTTCTCCTACACCAGCTTGTCCAGGATTACCACGGGAGGAGCCATCAGTGTTAATCTTTAGGACATTATCTAGTGGAGGTCTCCATCTTCCCATCCTACACACTTTTCTTTTTAGTGGCTGAGATTTCTTACTGCTTCTACTTCCGAAACCTTTGTCCACCAATCCCAAATTCCTAACTATCCTGGAGTCAACAAGATCCATTGGCTCCGTCATATCACATTTAGCATAGATGGTCTCCTGAAGCCTGCTTAAGATCAACTGCCATAGTTTAGTGACTCCCAGGCTAGAGTTACAGAAGATCCGACGATTACGCTCCAGCCAAAGATTCCAAAGAATGAAAGAAGGTCCAACAACCCAGGCCACCTGGAGGAATGAAGTTCTCGCAGGGGGTCTACCAAGACTATCCCAAAACTCAATAAGAGATTCAGCATGAATGCATCCATGACACCATGCCTCCCACCACTTATGCCAGATTTCTCTAGAGAGAGGGCATAAGAAGAATAAATGAGAAACATCCTCTCCATGCAACCTATAGAGGGGACAAAAAGAAGGACCTTGAAACCCTCTTCTTTGGAAGTTATCCCAAGTAAGACACTTTTTTTGAGCAACTAGCCATAGAAAAAAATTACATTTAGGCCATGAGAACCTATTCCAAACTTTCCACCACCATGGAGTTTCCTGAAATTCATTACATTGACTATCCAGTCGAGCATATCCTTGGGCCACACTGAAAGTACCTTTAGGGCTGGGACCCCAAGCCAGGATGTCTTTGTCCTTAGAAGAGCTGCACAACCTAACAGAGAGAAGATTGGCTAGTTCAGCCCGAATCTCTGAGGAGCCCCTCGGGGGCCAATCCTGAGGATCCTTCCAATTAGCCACAACCATTGAGCCACACCTCCTCAAAGTTTTGAAGTGAACTACTTTGGTCCATCCCGCAGCTGAAAAAATCTGATATAGAGGCTGAAGGTGTGGATAGCTGGAGAGAATGGGAGGATAGCCATCCCAGGAGTCTAGCTAGAATAACACACACGATCCTTCATTACATATCCAGAAGAGGCCGTCTTTGATGAGAGGAGCACCTCTTTTAAGAGTGTCCCAAATAAAGGATCCCTTACCATCCAACTCCAGTCTAGGAATATCCTGAAGTCTCGCTCCTGGGAAATACTTATGAGCTAGAATCTTAGCCCAATCTCGTTCTTGATTGTTGCAGCACCGCCAATATAACTTGCTGCCAAAGCCTTGACGCTAAGAGCCATACATTTAAGGCCTAATCCTCCAACAAATTTAGGCAAGCAAACAGTGTCCCATTTGACCAAGCACCATTTAGAAGAGAGGAGATTGCCTGTCCAAAGGAATTTTCACAATAGAGCATCAAAATCTTTCATAACTCCAATGGGAGGAGTTTGCACCAGACACCTATAAATAGGAAGAGCCTGAATCACAGTCTTGAGAAGGATGACCCTACTAGCAGAAGAGAGCCATCTATGAGTCCAGTGACTCACCTTGCTACGAAATTTGTCCAATAGACCTTGTCAATATTCTTTCAGCTGAGCCCCAAGGGTTAGAGGAAATCCAAGATAAATCAATGGAAGGGATCCAACCTTAAACTTGAGAATTCTAGCAATCCTGACCTGAATCGCCTGAGGAGTATTAAAGAAATAAATAGATGATTTACCTTCATTAATTTGTTGTCTAGAGGCTTTCAAATAAGTATCCAAAATCGTTCTGAAGTTCCTAGCTTCATTAATGGTAGCCAAACCCATCAATCCAGTATCATCCACAAATTGGAGGTGCGTATACACTGGAATATCATTGTGCCACTTCCACCCCAGGACAAGTCCCCACTCAGCTTGAGATTTTATAAATCTGCCCAAAGCCTCCGCCATAATGATAAATAGATATGGAGAGATAGGATCCCCCTGTCGAAGCCCCCGAGAAGCAGAGAATAGATCAGTAGGTTCTCCATTAATAAGAATTGAAAAGGATGTGGAAGTCACGCAACTGAGAACCCAATCCACCCATTCCCTATCAAATCCAAAAGCGAGAAGCACCTGTCTCAGGAACTCCCAACTAACTTGGTCGTAAGCTTTAGCTAAATCCAACTTAATAAACATAGCTTTTTCCTTGGACGTAGCCATAGAATGAATAGCCTCCGAAGCAATAACCACTCCATCCAAAATCTGCCTACCACTAACATAACCTCCCTGCTCCTCGGATATCAAAGAGGCTAGGAAAGGCTTAAGCCTTTCAACAATTAATTTAGTGATAATTTTGTATGTGACATTACATAAAGCAATAGGTCTGAATTGATCCAACCTGTTAGCTCCATCAATCTCGGGGACGAGAGTCAGGAAAGTAGCATTCAAAGACTTGAGCATTTGTTTATTTTCATATGATTCCTGAACAACATCTAGAAGACCAAATTTAATAATTTCCCAAAACTCTTGGAAAAATTCAATGGGAAATCCATCTGGGCCCGGGGCTTTACCTTTCTTCATAGCAAATACCACCTTCTGCAGCTCTTCAAGCGTAACAGGTTTAAACAGATCTTTGTTCATACTGCCAGACACAAGATGAGGAATACAATCTAAAATAGTCCTTGTCTCTACCAAGGAAATAGGTTCCTCCTTAGAGAAGAGTTGAGAGAAGTAATTAGTGGCCTCTAAAGAAATTGCCTCCTTGGAAAAGAGATGATCTCCAGAAGAAGAAACAAGAGAAGTAATGGAGTTTCCAAACCTGCGAGCTTTAACAGTGTTGTGGAAGAAAGCAGTGTTTCTATCTCCTTCCTGCAGCCAATCCACCCGAGATTTTTGCTTCCAAAATATTTCCTCTCGAAGCTCCCATTCTTCAACCTCTCTTAAAGCTGAGGATTCTTCAGATACTAAATCTGGAGTCATTCCATGGTCCCTGATCTGGCGAGTGATACCATCCAGCCTGGCCTAGGCATCTTTTAAACGCACTTGAAGGTTTCCAAAGCACTGTTTATTCCACTGTTTCAGCCTGAATTTCACATGTTGAAGGCCCTTCTCAAAGGTGAACATGGAAGTACCATGAGGAGGCCTGCCCTCATACCACCAGGCTTTCATAAGATTCTGAAGGGAAGGATCTCTCAACCACATCAACTGAAACTTGAAGGAGGGATTCTTAGCAGTCTTGAAAGGAGTGATAGAGAGCCTGATAGGCCAGTGGTTAGAGCCTCTCCAGTCAAGAATATCTGAATTGGTAGACCATCTAATATTCATCCCAAAACAAGATACCAGGAACCTATCAAGCCTTTCCGAGATAGCCTCCATCCCACTCCTTCTGTTATTCCAGGTGAATATACCAGAACTAGGTTTAACATCAATAAGATTCAAAGAGCTAATATTATCTCTAAGCATACTAGAAGAAGGACCCAATCGATAAGACCCGCCTCTCTTTTCCTCAAGACTAGTAACAACATTAAAATCTTCGGCAACAATCCAAGGAAGGAAAGGATCTAAAGATCGGACAAATATAATATGTGACCACATAAGAGATTTTCCTACCAAATCACTAGGAGCATAAATATTGGAGAACAAGCACCTTTCACCTATCTCAAAGTGAGAAGCCATAAAAGAGATGGAAGACCTGCTCGCAATCCACCACAGGGGAGTCACCTTCTTGGGATTCTAGAGACAAGCAAGACCACCTAAGCTTCCTTGAGCACCTACTGCCTATGAGCTACCATAGGGCCATAACTTCGGCCCACAACTATTCAATTCATCAACTGAGAGTTTAGTTTCTTGAATGAAAATAATATCTGGCGAGTGAGAATCTATCAATCTACGAAAAACCTTTTGTCTAGGGATGTTGTTCAACCCCCTAACATTCCAAGAGATAACAATCATTTAGAAGATTGCGAGAAATGGGAGTCAATGGGCTTCACAAACCCCGCCTCAACTAAAGTCTCACCCATCATCTTAACTTTCTCCTGATCCGTCTTCCTTCCACTCTTAGCAGACTTCTCTGAAATTCCTTTTTTAAAGGGTTTTTGCTGTAAGCCCAATGTGGATGCAGCTTTAGAGCCTTTTGTGCTGTCGGTTACTCCTTTCTCACCAGGATGGGTGGAGGCTATGATATTTGGACCGTCATGGGGATGTGACTCACCAGGAATGTCATAACATAACTCCTAAACCAATCCATTTGAACCAATTGGCTGGCCTTGTACTTCCTCAGGAATCTGGACTAGATTCCCAACTTCCTCTAGCTGGGGTTCCAAAAGAGAACCCTCACCTGGGGATATCTCAACAGGTATACCTTCCTCCTGTATCAAGTTCTCTAGCACATTAAACCTGTTGAAGGTATCATCACTTTGTCTATTCGTCCACATTCTCTTCTGCCCCTTTCCTTTATTACGTGGCTTCACCGGGATAAAACCCTCCTTATCTACAAAGGGACCAGTTGGCATAGGGGCTTTACCCTTATCATCCTTAGGGTTCGGCAAAGTGGTTGTTGATGATTGAGAAAATTTATTTCGGGGGCATTTGCGTTGCAAGTGCCCATACTCACGACAAATCTTGCATCTGAAGGGTAGAGTTTCATAGTCCAACTGTTGAGTCCATGAAGAAGGACCTAAGCAAATTTCCATAGAATCAGGCAGTGGATTAACAAGATCAACCTCCACACAGATTCATTCATATGAAATTACCTTTCGATCCTGGGTTTGGGTGGCCAATCCAACTGGTTTCCCAAGCAGAAGAGCAATCGAATGAAGAATATCCTCTCTCCAAAATTCTAGTGGCAGACATGGCAGCCAGATCCACACAGGGACCCGAGACGGGATCTCTTCAGCGGAGTTGAATCCAGTGTGCCAGGGTTTGATGAAAAACCCAACTTGGTTAAAAAAGTATGGGCCTCCTTCGAATACTTTGTTCCTGTCTGACATGCATGAAAAAATAACCATAAAATAGTTGTTAGCTGCCAGAAGAATTTCCATATCCCCTTCCGGATTCCAAATTCGGTGCGCCCACAATTCCAACACATGGAGAGGGAGTCGGAGACCCAAAAACTTGCATATGAGTGCATGCTTGCCCCAATACTCCACATCTTCTGAGATTTTCTCTGGTTGAATAATCAACACTGGTCGATCATCGGATCTTTCCAAACACCCATTCATCTTCTTAATTCGGATAGAACCTTTTGATGATGCCACATTCTCGCCAGAAGGTATATTGTCCATCTGACCTTTAGCCCCTCCTCACATTTGACAAGATGTATCAGGCATTTCCAAATCATCAAAAAAAATCTGAGCCCTAGGGGCATCCGATTGCCCCATGCCCAGACTCAAAGGCAATAGCTCCAAGCCAGATCAAAAAACAGATCCAGCCGTTCATTGCTGTGCCTCCCCCACCACCGTAGAAGGATAACACACACTGAACGTCAACTCCCGGCCGGCCACACCTCCACACAAACATCCAACACTCAAAGCGCAGCTTCTTCACACCTCCCACTCAAACCCTCATCCCAGCATGCAATCCAAACGCATAGAGGGCAAACACGACCATTTCTTTTTATCTTTTTTAGACACACAAACAATGCTCTTTTATTTCTTTGTTTGGGGTTGGGTTTGTTTAATATCATTTGTATATCATCCATCAGATGGAGATCAACTATCCATTGGCTTTTAAAATGGAAATTTGTTGCACATTTTGGCTATTTAATTGGATAAAATTTGTATGATGTATTGGTTGGTTGGGGAAGCTCAACTTAAATGTGTTTAAATGGGTTCCTAAATGATGTATTGAGATGAAAAAGATTCCTCTCTTGAATGGATATATTGAATCTAATTTAGTCAATAAGCTATCATAAAATTAATTTTTAGATCATAAAATGATCAACCTTTGCCAATTGTTTTGTCAATCCCTTTTTAACTATAGTTTTCCTATGCTCTTATCCTATTTTTTACACTTGAGTAATTGTTATGAACTTTTTAAACTTACCACAAGAAGTTAAAAATTCACTTATTGTAAAAAATAATATCATAATATTATGGGTTGCTTTAAACTTATGAAAAGAATGAAAAACTACATGCTTATTGTGAGAACAATATCATAATATATTTTTATTGTATTTTTGAATTAAAAACTACATAGTTACTATGAAAATAATATCAAAATAATTATTTTTAATAATAATGCAATCACTGTTCAACTTTACATGATTTGCACATATGTTTCTACATGGAAATTATCCATATTTAATCTATAATACATTTGCATATGGTAGACAACTTTGTGATATTTTTCCACTATTACTCATTTTTATGATAATTTGATTACCAATTATTCTCATTGCACAAAATATTATACTCCTATCAACTCTTTTTTGTACGTACATAACAACTCCTAGTAATATTTTTTGAAGGACTAAATCCATAAGCTAGTTTTGGCATAATCACATGTGTCTTTACTTTGCTCAATATCAATTTGGAAGAGGATCACTTATTTTTGAGTTGAGAGCCTACATTGATGTAGATTGGGGAGGTAATATTGATGACAGAAAAAGCACCAGTGGAGGAGCAGTCTTTTTAGGTAAAAGGTTGATTACTTGGACCAGCAAAAAGCGAAGTTGTACCTCACAGTCAACAACAGAAATTGAATATGTTGCAGCTACTATCAATTGCACTAATATTGTATGGATCAAACATCTATTGCAAGGCATGAAAGAAGAGGTAAATGAGCTTGTGATACTTTATTGTGATAATACAAGTGCCATCAACATATCAAAGAATCATGTAATGCATGCCAAAACAAAGCATATTACAATCAAGTATCACTATGTAAGAGAATTGGTGGAAGACAAGCAAGTAAGGATGGAGCATGTCAGCTCAAAGGAACAGATTGTTGACATCTTCACAAAAGCACAACCTAAAGATGCTTTTGAGTATCGTAGAGGTAAGTTAGGGGTGATACCCCTAGCCAAGGCTACTTAAGATAAAACAAGACTGTCGTGCATCAAATGAATTGATTGTTGAAATATTACACATTGATGTAGAGGATGTTTACTTTAGGATCATGCTTGAAGTAATCAAAGTGATGAAGCTTCAAATCAGTCATAAGGAAGGTGACAGAGGGAGAAATTGGAGTACCTACAAAAGCTACACTTGCATGTTAAGATGCTGAAACAATATGTCTTTGACAATGTTTTCAAAGAGGGAGAAGAATGAAGAAAACTAATCAACATTTGAGGGAGAAGAATGAAAAAGAATGAAGATTGAGGGAGAAGAATGAAGAAACTGATCAAATTTATGAGAGAAGTAGTTAATACCAAAATAGAAGAAGATGAGCAATGCATACAGAGGGAGAGAATGTAAGAGGGAGTCAGTAAAACAAAAGAATGTTCAGTTATGAAAAAGGATATAGCAGCACAAAAGGAGAAAATCAGTACAAACAAGAATCAATAAGAGGAAGACAACTTATTAGCAAAAGACTAGTTTTCTTTTTGGCATTTGATTAACTATTTTAACCTAGTTAGCATTTTGTTAACTTGGTTGATCAGTTTGGTTTGCCATCAATGCCAAAGAGGGAGATTGTTAGAAAATTGATAGAAAAGGATTGTTGAAATAGGGAGATTGTTGTTAAAAGAATGTTTTCAATCATTGTTTTGCCATTGATGTCAAACCTGCTACTTGTTGGAATGACAATTGCTTATAAGATCCAAGTATTATCACTTAGTTGATTGATGAAGAGGATTTAATCAACAAGATGTAACAAAAGCACCTAAGGGAAAGGTTGAGTTATGGTTTTGTAATGAAGTGCAAGGATCGGTTAAGACAATGGTTAAATGATGTATTGATAACATACTTGAAGATATAGAGGGTGGCCACACTTAGAAACATTGAAGGAATAAGTTGGAACTTGTTCAGATTGATTGCAAAGCTTAAACTAAGTTCATTAGTAAGTGCCGAGCAAGATAGTTCAAGCCAAGAAAATTTATAGTTAGTGCTGAGCAAATGAAAAATCTAGTGTGTGTCAAGTGATACAAAAAGAGCTGAGCATGTTCAGATGCCAAGCAAAGTAACAAGTGTCAAGCATAAAAAAACTTAGTGGATACCAAGTGAATCCACAGTAGGTGTTGAGCATCAGTAAAACATAGTTGATGCCGAGTAACACAGTATGTGCAGAGCACTAGGATTTCAATAGTGTCAAGTTGTTGCATTATTGAGAAGTCAAAGACTCGCCAAATCTAAGCTGACAAGTTTGTTACTTTGAATTTTGTGAACTAGTTGGAGGATAAGGATGATGAGTTGGTGGCACAGAATTATATGTAAAGCATTTTTTAGCAAATTCAAGAGGATTCTTAATGATGTTTCTAGAAGGAACAAAATGTGGGTTAGATTCAATGAATCCTACCTAACCTATTTGAATAGAAATCAAAGGAGGGAAGAATCGAGCAGGAAAATAAATTCTAGACTTCTATTTAAGGAGTCATAGACCAAGAAGTAAGAGTTGTTGGAGTGCCAAAAATTGCAAAGTGGTTGAAGAGTGTCAAGGAAAAGACATCTAGGAGAAGGAAGAACATAGCACAGAGACTCTGCTTTGATTAGTGGTCAAAAGGAAGATTACACTAGTGCATTGAGCATGAAGACTCAAGGAGACCAAACTAAAGAGGGCAAGTTGTCAAGAGTTGTAGAGACTAGAAGCTAGGCAATGTTATGAGTTGAGGAAGTGATCTGAAATCTGCAAGATAAATTGTAAAGCTATAATCAGGTCAAAACCCCTTATTATTACACTCTAGCAATTGTATCAGTTAGGGTAAAAATCCTATGGACTTAGGTTGGTTTAACAACCATTTGTAAATCCTTTAATAGGGTAGCATTTCAAGTGAAAGTTCTAAAGTCCTCTAACTAGGCCCACTTCTAACAGGGTGGTAAAATCCTTTAACCAGGTCACATTTAACAGTGTGTTGTAGCCTTTAACAGGGCAGGCCTTTCATAGGGCATCACTTTAGAAGAGTGAGAATTGAGTAGCATGTTACTGGTGGTTTTTCCCAAATTGGGTTTCCACATAAATCACTGTGTTATGTGTTAATCTGTTCATGTGTTATGCTTGCATGTTGATTTACAATAACTTGCTGAATAGGAATGTTTAAGCTTGGATGAATGAACAGTTTATTAGGTTCACTTTACTTGATGAAAAGTTTGAATTGGACATTTGGACCTTGACACTAGTAAATTTGGACCCAATTTTTGACCAAAGTTCGTTGCTATTTTTCTCATTGAAATTTTGACCAAATTGCAAGTTGTCAAAATTTTGACGAATACATTTGTCAAAATTTTGACCAACCTGCAATTTATTCATCAAAATTTTGACAAGCCTGCAATTTGGTCAAAATTTCAACGAGAAAAATAGCGACGAATCTTGGTCAAAATTTTGACCAAAATTAGTCAAAAATTGGGTCCAAATTTACTAGTGTGAATAACTGATTCACCCCTCCCCCTCTTAGTTATTCTAAAGCATTTCTAACAGTATCATCCCCACTAGGGTTTTCCCTTGGCCAAGGTTTTCCTACTTAACAAAATATGATGTTATGAGTTATCTTTGTGCATTGTTACTGTTATTGTTCAACATTACTTTATTTCTTTGTTATGCATGGTTTAAAGTAAGTAATAATATCTAGTTGGCGACTTAAGTTTGTAGACTACTGATTCACCCCCCCCAGTAATCCCTATTTCTAAGACTCTCATGTTAGGAAAAATGATACTTGGATTATTGATAGTGGCTGCTCACATCATATGACTGTAGAATTTTTTTTTTTTAAGCATATGGAATATTATGATGGTGGTAGCGTGAGATTTGGAAATAACGAACCTTGTTGCATAAAAGGAAGAGGATGTATCTCTTAGACCAATAAACCTGTATGTGATAATGCTTATTGGGTTGAAGGACTAAAATATAATCTACTATGTGTGGCATAGTTGAATAACATTGGATTCAAGGAAGAATTTATGAATGGGAAGGCCAAACTGCTAGATGGAAAAGGAAATTTGGTTGGATCTGGCAAACAAACAAAAGGTAATCTATTTTATCTTGATCTCAATGAAAGTTCATGTTTTATTGCTCAAGTAGAAGAAAGTTGGTTATGGCACAAAATATTATGTCATGCAAAATTTGATAATCTGGTTAAGATAAGCAAACATAAAAGAGTAAGAGGTATTCCTAGCTTGAAAAAACTTGATATGGGTCTATGCAAAAATTGCCAAATTGGTAAGATGGGAAAGACTAGTTTCAAAAGCAAAAACTATCATTCTGAAGAAGCCCTAGAGCTTGTGCATATAGACTTATGTGGACCTATTGGAATAGAAAGCTATAGTGGAGAAAATGTTTACATTCTTTTTGTTGATGATTATTCTAGAATGATGACTATAATGTATCTAAGAGAAAAAATCAAAAGCTTTTCAAAAATTCAAATGGTATCTGGCAAGAGTAGAAATGGAAAGAAATTGAAATGTTTAAGATCAAATAGAAGTGGTGAATTCATCTGCAATAAATTCAATGAATTCTACATTGAAAAAGGAATTAAAAGACAAGTATCAGCTCTTGGTACACCAGAGTAGAATGGTATAGCTAAAAGAAGGAATAGATCCATCGTGGATTATGCAAGAACATTGATGATAGAAAAGAATGTTGCAATAAAATATTGGAAGGAAGCTATCATTACTGCATTTTATACCTTGAACAAAGTATAGTTGAAGAAAGACTCAAACCAAAGTCCTTATGAACTATGGTATGGCTACAAACCTAATATAAGTTACTTGAATGTATTTGGTAGCAAATGTTATACCCTGAAAGAATCTAGAAAAGGAAAATTTGATGTCAAAGGTGATGAAGACATATGCCTAGGATACTCTTGCAGAAGTAAAGCATACAAGTGTTTGAATTTGTCTACTCATAAGATCATAGAAAGTGCACATGTGAGAATTGATGAGTTTGCAAAAAAGAGTGGAGATGAAAGCAATAAAGAGCTTGAGGATTACAAAAGTTTTGTCTACTATGAACCTGATACCTTGCAAAATCTATTTGAAAGAAAGAAGGCTTCACCTCTCAAGTCCCCAAAATCTCCAATAGCTACCAAGTTGTAGATAGTGCAAATCGAGTCACAGTCTGAAGGACCTGAGTCACAGTTAGAGGCTACCGAGCTAGAGAAAATCGAGTCCGATTTACCCGTCACAGACAATGGGACCTAAGCTTGATACTAAAGTTCACGATGAAATCAGTGAAACTCATTCCAAATCCAAAGAACCTATGTTAGCAAGATATGTTAGAAGGCATCATGCACCTAATCAAATCATTGGAGACAAATCAGATGGAACAATGACAAGAAGAAAATTGAAAGGTACATGTTTACTTGCTGAATTTGAACCTAGAAATGTTAAAGATGCCTTGGATAATGAAAGTTGGATTGAAGCAATGAATGAAGAAATATAACAAATAGAGAAGAACAAAACTTGGACTCTTGTTCCTATACCCAAGGATAAAAATGTAATTGGCACAAAGTGGGTATTTAAAAGTTTCCAGAAATAGAGCAAGGTTGGTATGTAAAGGCTATTCTCAAGAAGAAGGTATTGATTATGGTGAAACTTTTGCTCCTATTGCAAGATTAGAAGGTGTTAGAACTTTACTAGCATATGCAGCTCACAGAGGATTTAAAGTTTATCGAATAGATGTAAAATCTACTTTCCTAAATGGAATTCTTGATGAGGAAGTCTACATTGAACAACCTAAAGGTTTTGTAGATCCTAGCAAAAGAGACATGGTCTACAAATTAGACAAGGCATTATATGGTCTAAAGCAAGCTCCTAGAGCTTCTAGTATGAAAGACTTCATAACTACTTGGTAAAAATTAATTTTCAAAGAACAAATGATAACAATAGTCTGCATATCAAAGGACCAGACAAAAGGATTGTATTGGAAAAAATATTTGTTGATGATACTTTATTCGCAAGAAATGATGACTTGTGCAAGGCATTTTCAGAAGAAATGAGTAAAGAATTTGAGATGTCTATGTTTGGTGAGATAAAATTCTTTGTTGAATTGCAGATTCAACAAAAGAAAGATTGTATCTACATTACTCAATCTAAATATATCAAGGAGATATTAAAAAAATTTGGAATGGAAGATTCAAGACCAGTTGGAACTCCTATGTCTATTAGACATAAGCTTTCCAAAAATGATAATTCTAAAGAGGTAGATCATACCACATACAGATCAATGATTGGAAAATTATAGTATGTACTGCATACAAGGCCTAATATTGCATTAGCAGTTGGTATGGTGGCAAGATTCTTAGCAAATATCAAAGAAAATCACATGATGGTAGTCAAAAGAATCATGAGATATTTGAAAGGTACTGAAGAATATGGTTTATGGTACAAAATAGGAGGCAATTTAGATTTAAAAGTATTCATAGATGTTGATTGGGGAAGAAGTATTGATGACAGAAAAAGCACCAGTGGCGAAACATTCTTTCTTGCTAAAAGACTAGTGTCTTGGACAAGCAAGAAATGTAATTGTATTTCTCAGTCCAAAGCAAAGGCAGAATATGTGGCAGTGACAATCATTTGCTCTAATATTATTTGGTTCGAACAACTATTGACAGGTATGAAGGTGGAGATCAGGGATCCAATAGTCATATACTATGATAACACTAGTGCAATCAATATATCAAAGAATCTAGTAATGCATACCAAAACACAACACATTGCCATAAAATATCATTTCTAGAAAGAATTGGTGCAAGATAAAGAAGTCAGATTGGAATATGTAAATACTAAAGAGAAAATTGCAGACATATTCACCAAGCCATTACCTAAGGATGCATTCTTGTATCTAAGAGGTATGTTAGGGATCATTCCCCTATCTGTAGCTCACTAAATAAAGTTTAGTGATGCATCAACCAAAGCATTGTTGAAGAACATTCAGTTGGTGCAATATTGAAAGGGCATATTGCAAATGAATCAGTACTTGAGGTACATAAATATTCATTGAACATTGTCTTTGGCACGAGATGTCAAAGAGGGAGAAGTTTTCTATCATATCTCATAGAAATTTTGTGGAGAAGTTTGTTGTCATAGAAATTTTGTAAAGAGATTTCAATAAGGGAGAATGAACTTGGCAGAGTTTGCTATCAGAAGAAGCTTTCTGACAGAGGGAGAAATTGAAGGTAGAATAAGTTCACACTGATAGAGGGAGCTCTCATGGTTGAAAATTAGAATGAAACCAAGGATAATTCCTTACTTTGTTCTTGCTACAAAATTTTATTGTGTTATGACATGTTGTGTTTCCATCAACACCAAAGAGAGAGATTGTTGGAATAATTGATTAATTGTGTATTGTCTTTGATGTTACACAAAATGTCATACTGGTTAGTGCATGCCAAGCTCACTTAGGCATTGGAGACATTTTTTTGTTTCTACTGAGTGATCTAGAGTTTGCCTAGTTTAGAAGGTAGTGTCTGCTAAGTTCACTTGAGCACCAAAGGAAAGTTTGCGAAAGATGAGTGTTAACCAAGCTCACTCGGTTAATGAAGGAAATGTTTGATGGGATCAGTGTTAACCAAGCTCACATGGTTACCAAAGGAACTTTGTGACTGTATGTAGTGTTGAAAAAGTTCACTTGGTTAACACAAGAAAATTGTTTCTAAGTTAGTGTCTATTGAGCAGGGTTAGCTAACAAATGATTTTCTTGTTTTGGCATATTGAGTTTAATTGATGGTTCTAGCTAACTGAGAAGATGAATATTAATTATTCTAAGTTGTATTTAAGCCGACTTGAAAATATGAAAGATATAAATAAAAGATCAAGTTAAGGGCTAGAAAGAGAAGAATGGAAGTGCATGGATGACATTTGAAGATCCAATGATGCTAAGAGGAAGCGAATTAAAAGGATGAGAAGAATATCCTTGAGAAGATGAAAAGATATATTTGATCAGGGAGGATCAAATATATAAGCCATAACTTAGATCTGTAATTAGCAATTTAGCTGCATCCAAATCAGGTCATGTCATTGTTGCTCTCTAACCATTGTAGCAATGATCTAAATCTCTTAACAAAGTTGGCTTAACAACTATTTGTAAATCCTCTAACAAGGTGGCAGTTCTATTGAATTTTCTAAAGACCTCTAACAAGGCCACTCCTAACAGGGTGATTAAATCCTCTAACAAGGTCACACCTAACAGTGTGTTTTGTAACCTTTAACAGGGTTGGCTCCTAACAAGGCTCACTTCAGAAGAGTAAAAATTAGTAACTAGTTGCAATTGGTGGTTTTTCCCAAATTGGGTTTCTACGTTAAATCTTGGTGTCATATGTGTTCATGCTATTTCTTTTATGTGTTTGCAACTAAATTAAAGTAAAGGTAATCACAGATAACATCTTAAGATTTACATGTTAAGTGTCTGCCGAGCATTCTCAGTATTTACCGAGTTACAACATTTTCAGTGTGTTTATTGAGCATCAATAGAGTTCAGTTTTTAGAGATTATCTTTTCTTACTAACATCTAAGGGATCTGGGATTTATTTTGTAGTAACTGATTCACCCCTCCCCTCTCAATTACTCCTCATATATTTCCAACACATATAGGTTATTTGATAAGTATACCAAGCTGAAGTAATTTGATTGTTACCTTCTTTTCAATTGAATGCTATCATCATTATGCTAAGAGCATAAAGTAAAATCTCTCACTTCTCTAAACTAATGTGTTCCCTTTTTCAAGTTGTGAGCCTTGTCTAGCTTGTGGTTCAATATATGATATCTGATAAGTATTAAGTGGTAAAGTACAATTGGGACCTCACCATACAAAACGACCACCGTATAGTGGAGGTGAGCCTCATTGTATGGTAGAGGTGGAGTACAAGTATAGATTCCACAGTATGAGTACCATTTGGAGTACGAATCCCATAGTATGAAGTCTACTAAATGCTGATGGAAAGTATGAGTATGGAAAAAATGGTATGATGAGGATAATATGATGTCACTGCCATGTATAATGTGAAGTACATGTCTATAGTATGGTGTCAATTGTGACATGATGCCTATGGAGTAGTGTCTACTAAATAGTTTTGTTGTTACTGACAATTGAACTAGTGGAAGTTGGCAAACCTGTAAAGTGATGGTTGAGATACTAAATTTTTTAACAAATTGCAGTGTGCATAAATGCTTGTAAGACTCATAAGGAATATAGTAGTCATGTAAATCAAGTTAATTTTAAGTCAATTTGAGCTTATGAAAAATATGGAGTTTGTTTTATGTAAACTTGTTTACTATAATACAAATTTTTTTTGGGGTCTTTGGGTGGTGGATTTTTTTCCAAAAGGCTTTCCCACATTAAATTTGGTGTTTCTCTAGTATGTCGAGCATATTTTTATTTACTTGCACATCTCTAAAACTCATTTTTTTCTTATTTCCCTATCAATTTGGCATTCAAAAAGAACTTCCACATCATTTCTTTTCTTACAAGTGGTTTCACAGCTTATCTAGTTGTGCTATCCTTCTCATGTAGGGTTAGGTTTTTGTGCCAATTTGTTTTCAGTGGGAGTTTGTAAATTGAGATTATTGGTACATCAGGGAGAGTGCACATTGAAAATATCAATGGCACAAAATTTGAGTTGTGAAAATTTAAAGTTAAAGATATGCTAGTTAATTGAGAGCTGTGGATTGATGCATTTGGCAACGAGCCTTCAGGTGTGAAGATGGAAGATTAAGATCTAGAGGATTGGAAGGTTAAAGGAATAATGAGTCCGAGTCTTACAAATTTGATTTTATTGAATGTCCATGAAGATAAAATTGTGCATTCTTTGTGGAAGAAGTTGGGAGACATTTATTAGGGAAAATTATTGGTAAACAAGCTCTTGTTGAGAAAGAAGTTATACTCTATAAAGATGTATACATTGAGTGGTCGTTTTGCATGACACTTAACGACAAAAATCCTTTTGAATCTCTCTTGAAAAGTTGATCAATGTCCAACTCCAAGGTTCTGGATGGCTATTTTTCAACCTGCTAGGTAACTCAATTGAAGATAAATGTGAATGTTCACAAGGAGGCTTTTTCTTGTACTGACCAATCTACACAACTTTGCTGAAATGTGACCACAAAAGAGATATATTTTTGTATTTTCTATTTTATGATGAATGCAATTTCTAATCAATGCAAGTATATGAATTCCTATTTTAATGAAGTGTTTGAAAATAAAATAACAAAGGTAGAGTAACAAGAGATTTAAAGAAAATTACTCAAAGGAAAATTCCTAATGGACATAAGCCAAAGTAACAACACATGTGTAAATTAAATCATCAAAAGGATTTGGTAGGAAACTAATAAACTTAGGAGTGATGCTTCCTCAACTCCACTGATGCAATATTCAATGGTAACTTCAATAAAACTAAAAGATGTTTCATATTTTATCAAATCAAAAGGCCGTGAAAAGTGTGCTCACACGAGATAAAATTCCATGTAAGAATAATAGTGATCCTTCCTTTAATTTGTCGCAATAGCGAACTTTGTTAACATAGGGAAAACACAAGAATTAAAATCTCGCACAATTATAATAATGAAATAAAATCATTAGCTCGATTATTATTCATGAACATGCATTCACAAAAATAATACACTCCAACAAGATTTACTACACTCAAAATGAGAGCACCAATAGCATATATTATTGCATGAAAATATCGGCCTTGAATATATATTACATCCATATATTTAAAAGAAATCCTCTACTCCTTCTGTGTTAGGAAGGAGATCTCTTCTAATGTAACTCATTCTAAAAAGACTAATAAAATAAAGCTATTTACATACAAACAGACTCTCTAAAAGGTGCTAAGTAGGTCTCCACCCTTGTTTATATCAATTAATAGGTGCATGAGCCTTTACGTGACTTTAAATAATAAAAGAAGAAGAAGATAAGAAGATAAAATCTATGAGATGATTTAGGAGTCACTGAGAGCTCTAAAAATGCAAGCTCAACCTTCTCTGGGTGTCTCTGGGAGTTGAACTATTGTCAAATGTGTTTCCAATGCATGGAATGCTCTAAAATAACAACTGGAAGTTAACTATTGGCTCACTGCTTCTTCAAAATTATTTGTGCACCTCTTGATTTGGTGCACCTTGGTGTACCTTCAAAAAGGACTCCTTGAAAAAGTACATCTTGGTGACAGGACCCAAAAATCTAAAAAATGATTCTACAGTGTCAAAACTTGATTTCCAGCATCTGGGTTTTCTTCCCCTTTATAGCAAAATGATGTTTGGATGGTTTCTCTTAAATTTATCAATAATATCTGCTACTTCCGTAGCTTCTGGTAAATCAAGCAACTCATACTTATTTTAAACTATTTTTTCGTAGTTACTTCTATCCTTATATCAACAAAATCCTCTAGCTTAGAATCTAGTTCCAACAATGCTTATTCTGTTTTGAATAGTTGTCTGACATCATATTCAGATGAAGCCAATTTGAATGAAGCCCTAAATTTTTGAATGATTGTTTGTACCAAGGAGAGTTTGGTTCTTTATTCATCTTAAAAAATCTCAAGGCTAATAACATTGTAGTATTTTTCCACTTCCACATATTTCCCTTGAGCTTTATCCTTTATTTATTGAATATCCTCATATAGCCCTTTAATGACTTTATTTCCCGAAGATATCTTCTCTATCCAAACATCTAGCTTATCTAACTCCTCTTTGGAATAAATCTCCATTAGCATCTAGTACCTTTGCTCTTTATAGATTTTAGTGCTTGCAAATCATTGGCCTAGGTACACACTTCATCTATCAGCCCAAAATCTTGGTTTATAATGGTAACCAATTTGTCAACATTACTCTGGATGTTGTGTAGAAGGTTCAAATTACCTTGTATTATTTACATTCGTCTTTCCTCAAAACTGTGGCACCATCTCCGACAAGCATCCAAAAATGAATCCATTGGTTGCCCTGTCTCCTTTCTATCTAATGCAACTCCAAGAGTGGCCTTAGGATTATTAGGGTCTATAGGACCCACTACCTAATTCAAATACCCTCTCAATATCTCATTATTTTTTCTCAGCATCAAAAGCTTTGATTCATATTTGTCAAGAAGTGTGAATACTTGGTTGAGACTTGTAGTGATCAGAAGCTTTGTTGTGTCCACCATGGGCTTCCCTAATACTACCTCCTTTGTTTGGTAGTCCTTAAGAGTCAATTCCTTTTATTTTCATGAGGGGGTGGAATTGAAATATGTGTCAGAAGGTCCTAATCTTGATTCTTCATTATGAAGGCCAATGTTTTTGCATCACCCTTAGGTGGCTCAGGCTTCTCTATTTATTTTACCAATTCTACCATGCCCTCCTCTTCTCTCAGCTCCATCTATCTCTTCTATTTGAACAAGACCTCCTTCTCTTGAGCCATGATAGTGTTGTCCCCATTGGTGACATATACTAAGATGCAGTGGTGGGTTCTGATGTAGGTTCCTTTCCCTTATCGCTCCTCTCTAGAGTCTTCTTGTGTTGAGGAAGAACTTTAGAGTGAGCTTTTGTGTCATGTTGGGTTGGGGACCTAGTCTCGTATCAGGAGGAGCTTAATTCCTTTCTTCCATAATCTGCCCTTCCTTTGATAGTTCATCAATATGTAATTGCGCATATTCTCCTTCATTTAAATCTCTTGTTACTCTACCTTTGTTATTTTATTTTCAAACACTTCGTTAAAATAGGAATTCATATAGTTGCATTGGTTAGAAATTGCATTCATCATAAAATAGAAAATACAAAAATATATCTCTTTTGTGGTCACATTTCTGCAAAGTTGTGCAGATTGGTTAGTACAAGCAAAGGCCTCCTTGTGAACATTCACATTTATCTTCAATTGAGTTACCCAATAGGTTGAAAAATAGCCATCCAGAACCTTGGAGTTGGACATTGATCAACTTTTCAAGAGAGATTCAAAAGGATTTTTGTCGTTAAGCGTCATGCAAAATGACCACTCAATGTATACATCTTTAGAGAGTATAACTTCTTTCTCAAGAAAAGCACGTTTACCAATAATTTTCTTGAATAAATATCTCCCAACTTCTTCCACAAAGAATGCACAATTTTATCTTCATGGACATTCAATAAAATCAAATTTGCAAGACTCGGACTCATTATTCCTTTGACCTTCATTATATATATTGCTAATTGTTATTCCTTTGGTTTTTTTGTTGGTTATTTTCATACAACATTCTATTACTATTTTAAAAAGGTTTCTTATTCTCATGTTATTATTTGTTGTTGTTTTATTTCTCTCTTGTTTACTTTTTATATTTAGGTGGTTGTTTGTAGTTTGTTAGAGCTTTATAAGTTGTTGGTCGTGTGGTTTATATTGTTCTCATTCCTATCTCTTAACTCTTTTTTGTGCTATATATTTTTGGTGATCCTCCTCTCTCCTTTATTAGTTATCTAGTTTCTTTAATTAAGTGGTCCTTGTCTATTGTCTTGTTCCTGTCTTGGCCTCTCCTCCCTCCTTGACCTCGATCCTTGAGCCTGTGGTCCTCCCCCTTTTTCTCTTCTTTTTAACCCCCTTTACCCCCTCCTTGGTCTAAAATCTATTCTTTCTCATCCTTTAGCTCTTTTCTATCCTGATGATGGATCACAGAGTGATCCGAAATGTTGACACAAAAAACTCTAACACAATCTCTTTTAGAAATTGCTGCTATACATGATGGATTGTGGAAAATTTTGACATAAAAAAACCTAACACAATCTCTTCTAGAAATTTCTGCTAGACATATCTTGTGCTGATGGAGGAGGAACACCAAGAAGCCCTTGTGGTAAAGGAGGCAATTGATTCCAATCCTCTCCCAATGGATCATTCTAAGGAGTATCATGTATCCTCTCTCCTACCATCTTAGTTCCCACAGGCATGAAATCAAAATATGAGATGTCAAAAACATCTATTCCCTTGACTTCCATTTCTTCAATCTATTTTTGTTGTTCCTCTTTTGAGGTCTCAACATGGATAGGCTCCCGAGGTAGAGAAGGCAACATTTGAGTTAAACTTGTGCTTCTCTCTTCTTCTGTGGTAGTAGATGAGCGAGTCTTCTTATTCAAAGGGACAAATTATATTTGCTCCCCTTCCTCCTTATCTTCCACCTCAAGGATGGCTTCCTGCACTTGGGGTGATGGAGTGCTCTTTTTCTTTAGTCTCTTCCTCTTTACACCTACCACCATTGTCTCTGTTCTGGCTCTTTTTGGTATTGATAGGGATGCTTCTTCTATAGGGGCTTGAGGTGCTGGAGCTCCTTCCTATGTCAGTTGAGCCTGTTCTTGCTCAGGTTGGGCTTCTTCTTCTTGGTAGTCAGCTTTGCCCAAGCCTCTTCCTCTTCCTCCCTTACCTAAGGGGCTCTCTTTCTCTTCTTGCCCTTACCCCTTAGTGTATCAAAGTAGTCGACCTCCCACTCTTGTTGATGCACTATTTCTAGTCTCACTAGTGATTTAGTAGGGTAGGTTGGTTCAGTGACTTTCTCTCTATTGCCTCTCTTAGGTTGAGCTATAGCTTAAAGAGTTGGGGCTTGATGAATTGGATCCATATGGAAAGGATTCTTCATCCATTCTCTTGTTAGATCAACTACCTGGCTACCCCAGTGATTGATATCATCATTCTCTTCTCGTCCAATCTCTGTGTTCATTACAAACCTCTTGTAAATCTTATCCTTGTTGTATAAGGGATCTAATAGCTCGAGGACATCCTTGTCCCATGCTTTGAGAGGTATCTCCATGTTGAGCACCTTCTTAGCAAACTATAGACTCATCCTACAATAATCCCAAATGTAGAATTTGTAGTAATCTATCATACTCATCCAATGATCCTCGATTGCCTCTTCAAAAATGAAATTCTTCCCCACCAAATGATGTACCATCTTGATGTTATCAAAATATGGGTGAGCTCACTTCTAATCATCAAGAGGCTATTGGTCCCATTCCAAATCAATTATGGAAATATCTTGCTTCTACTTTACCTCAAAGGCCCTGATGGTGATTAGCCACACCCAAGTTTTCTTATGCTACTTCCTCACCCCATCATATGTAGAGGCTAGATGAATTTATATCTCCAAAAATATCTATCTATTTGATGGATATCACAAGAGCTTCTTTGGGTACAAGAGGGTACCAGCTACTCGGAGATAGGTGAATGTCTTGAACTGGATGTAATATGCACCAACTTGCATTATCTATGATGTAGCTTCCGCTAACATTCTCTTAGCATAGTCTCCCTCAATGAACCTAATGATGGAAAATATAAACCCATCATTGACCACCCTATATTAAATATTCTATAATGGAGTTTCTTCTTCACCAGTTGTAGATAAACGACATAAGGCCAAGCATTTTCATCTTGTATGGTTAATTTTTTGAATAATCCTAGATAATCTGTGGTTCTTGCTACCAAAAGATGTACCATATAGGAGGTCATGTATAAGTAGGGGTCGTTCTTCACTAAAATCAACTGCTCATCCAAATTATTACTTAGTATTGTAGCCCTGCCTATTTTGATGGTTTCTATGAAATGTACCATCCATGTCTCCAGATGACTTATTATAGGAAGGCCCATACCTCTACTCAGAAGAATAATTGAGTAGCCAACTTCATCAATCATGTAACCTTTGATCATGTTGATCTTTCTAGCTCTTCTTCCCAATGATATTCTATCAATTAGGTACTTCCCTTATACCAAATATTTGGCCTCTGTTTCATTCTCCCTGTACCATCTATTTGCGCCATCATAAGTGATTTGTAGGTACTAGTCCACTCGTGGAAGGTGAAAGATATTTTCAACGTTTTGAGGTTTGAGATCCAAAACTATCTCTATGGTCACACTCCTAACCACTTTCTCCTCTAATACATAGTGATGAGCCAAAGTCATGACCAATTCAGATGATTGATCTGACATTGGGTGAGAAGCAATGTTCACCAACCCACTTTGAATTAGTGCTAACACCATGACTGACCTCTTTGTGGGTTTGTTACACAAGGTCAGAAAAATGTTCTAGTCAATATGCCCTAATTTAGTGTCTTAGATCTCGAAATGTTTGTCTTGAAACCAAGATTTCTTCGATGCTCCTTGATACTTGAAAGTGATTAGCTTTGGTGCTATCTTTGTAACCATGGAGGATGGGGATGAGGCCATGATATCTACACAAAAGAGAGAAATGTCAGTACCATTGATATTGTAAACCTATGAAAATGCTCAAACATGACTCAAATTGACAAAAAAACCCACCAAAAAAAAGAGACTAAAACCCCCTATTAGAGTTAGAAATGTGCATATACACACCTTTGCACCTAGCACACCTATGCAGGTGCATGAGAAGCACAAGTGTGCTACTTATTTTCAAAGTGCATTCAAGAGTGTAAAAGTGTGCAGTTGCACACTTAGTGCACCTACGCATGTGTGCAAGGTGCACATGATAATGAAAAGGGATCCTTTATAGGGGGACTTGGTTTGTTTGTGCACCATGCACACTTATTGGAGGTGTGCATGTGCATATTTCCAATAGTTGTGTTTTACCTTTAAAAGGTTGAAGCCTGTAGACCTCCAAAGATTTGGAGGGTGCAAAGGAGTGGCAGAGGGATTCTTATAAGATGACAAGTGAAAATGAAGAGGGGGTGAGGGATTATTTATAGGCTAGGGTGGCCTAGTACACACCTCCAAGGGTACACACCTCTGAGTTTGCACATGTGCACACTTAATGCACTATAAGGCTAAAAAGTGATTCCTAACCCAACAAAGCTATTTGATCATGACTAACCTGGTGTTGGGGATTGACCTAGTCTCAGAGGAGGGTCCTAAATGACCAAGGCATCTGACTGGATGCTCTAAGAGGATTTTGAAATTAGGGGGTCCCCATTTTGTGACTCAAAATGGGGTGTGTATTGTGAGACCACAACAATGTACAAAGGAATGATTGTGGAAGATCACCTAAACATGTTTAATATGGTGATTGCATAGTTAACATTTGTTGGTGTGTTTGTTAGTGAAGAAGAGTGTTGCATGTTATTAATGTGCTCTTTGCATGATTCATGGGATCACTTGGTAGTAGCCATCAAAAGTATGAATACCAAGCTTAAAATAGATAGAATAGTTCATGTACTTCTATCAGAGTGGAAGTCCTCTAAGGAAATCAAATGAAGCTCTCATTGTATGAGGCATATCTAAGGATAAGATAAAGAAGAAGGATATAAAGTCAAAGTCTTAGGAGAGATCTGCCACTTGTGGAAAGAAGTCCAAGGTGAAGTGTTAGAACTATGGGCAGAAAGGCTATATTTAAAGGATTGGAAGAAGGAAAAAAGAAGAAGAAGAAGAATAAATATACTTTGGACATTGAATGTTCTTAGAGTGATGTCAATGCCTTTATAGAAGCTTTGGCAGTGCTTGCATCCAACGATGTATAGTTGGTCGATTTAGGAGAATCGTTCCACATGATATCTCACAAAGAGTGGCTCTCAAATTATGAACTATATGATGGTGGAAAGGTATTATTGGTGAGAAATTCAACTCTAGAGATTGTTGGAAGAGGAAGAGTAAAACTTCAGTTTCTTGATACTAGAGTAAAGGGAATTGATGGAGTACTTCATATACCCAATTTGGCTAAAAGCGTCCTTATTGTCAACAAGATGAATGGTGTCAGAGTCTAGGTAACATTTGTCCATGATGGTTACAAGATAACTAGGGGTTGTATTGTTTTAGCTAAGGTTGAACACATTGGAATACTATAAAAGTTAGATTTTAAACCTGTATGTTGTAGTATTGTCTCTCTAAAATCCAATAAATTAATAGAGCAACACATGGTGTAAATGCTAGGGAAGTTAAACTTTATGCTAAGAAAGTAATGATTTGGAATTATAGGCTTGGCCATATTAGCAAGATTAAAAGCCTTGAAGAATAAAAACCTAGTTGAGGGATTGGTTAACTCTAACATTGAATTTGATTTATGCAAACATTGCATCTATGGAAAGAAAAAGCATGTTTAGTTTTATTCCAGTTCTCAAAAAATCTTCTAGTTTGTTAGACTATATTCACTTTTATGTATTTGGTCATGTGGATGCTCCTTCTTTGTCTAAGTAAAGATATTATGTGTCATTTATTGATGATTATTCAATAACATTTATTTAGTTTTTGAAAAGTAAATTAGAAGTCTTCAATCATTTTGAGGAATTTAAAAGCCTTGTTAAAAATCAAATTGGAAGAAAGATTAATTGTTTAAGAAAGGATAATAGTGGTGAGTTTTGCAATGTAGATTTTGAATAATTTTGTGTAGATCATGGTATTAAGAGGACTAACATGACACCTTATACTCCCCAACAAAATGGAGTAGTTGAAAGAATGAATTGATCATTGATGGAGAAAGAAAGGAGCATGTTGGGAAGTGCTAGATTAGAGCAAAACTTTTGGGCTAAAGCGGTGGCTACAACATGCTACTTGTTGAATTTTTCTCCTACTACAACACTAGTTGGCAAAAATCCTATGGAAGTATGGTTTGATAAGGAGCCCTCCTTACAACATTTATGTGTCTTTGATAGTGAGGCATACACTCATGTACCTGATGTGAGTACATCAAAGTTGGATAACGAAGTAGTGAAATGTATCTTCATCAAGTATGGAATTGATGTGAAGGGATAAAAATTATGGAACCCTCTAACTGAAAACATTTTGTACAAAAGAAGTGTTATCTTTTGTGAGATGAACCAATCTCACTAGACCAAACAAGGAAGACAGAAAAGAAAAAGTTACCAGTTGAAATCTATTTAGCTTCCAAAAGGGAGATATTTCAAACTCCAAATGAACCAAGAAGGAGGATCTATATGTGTCCAATAATGAGGATCAGGAGAACTCAAGTAGTCATACAAGTTCAGAAGATCATGATCATGAACTTCATGTTGAACCTTAAGAAGCTTCACCTTCAGAAGTAAGGATATCTACTTAGGAGAGGTGACAACCTAATAGGTATGACTATTCACTAGAGAGGTTTAATTATTCTATGTTGAATGTTTATTGTGCCTATGGTTTTCTTATAGATGTTAATGAACATAGGACTGTAAAAGAAGTAATTAATATGCCAGATTTAGATTCCTAGTTGGAAGAATTGCATGATGAAATGAAGCCCTTGGAGAAGAATGGAACCTAGGATCTTGTACACTTTACTAAATGTAGAAAGTCCATGGGTTACAAGAGGGTAATTAAGAAGAAGTATTATTCTGATGGCACCATTGACAAGTATAAGGAAAGATTGATTGTGAAGGGGTATTGTTAAAAAGAAGGAATTGACCATGGAGAAATATTTTATCATGTAGCCAAGATAACATCCATCAGATTCTTGTTGTGGCACATGATTTTAAAATTGACGAGATGGATTTCATGATAATATTTCTTCATTGTGATATTGAATAATAGATATATATGTCCCAACTAGAGTACTCTTTAGAGAAAGGTGAAAAGAATTTGGCATGTAAGTTGAAGAAGTCTCTTTATGGTTTAAAACAATAACCTAGAATGTGATATCAAAACTGTGATACATATTATTCATCTGTGGGTCTTATGACATCTAAATCTGATAATTGTGTCTACTAAAAAGCTTAAGGTGATCATATGCTTATTATTTCTCTATATGTAGGTGATATGTTGTTTATAGGGAAAAGTAAGGGAATGATTTCAGAGTTTAAATCTTAGTTCTCCTTGATATTTAAAGTGAAATATTTAGGGCCAACACAATTTATTATTTGGGCGGAAATAAGAAGGTAAAAGGTTGGTAGAAAATTTGGCTTAGCCAGAAAAAATATATTATCAATGTTTTGGAGTGATTAAAATATAACTGATTACAAGCAATAAGTAGTTCTAGTATTACATGGAATGAAGCTATTGGTTAATAATAGTCCAAAATCCTCAAATGAGGTTGAAGACATCACATGGGTACCTTATGCAAGTGTTATTGGAACCCTCATGTATGCAATGGTCAATACAAGACCATATATTTTCTAGGAAGTGGGAGTATTGAGTCAGTTTATGGAAAATCTGGAAAACCACATTGGGATGTTGTAAAAAGAGTTTTGAGATATTTGTAGGGTACATTACAGTATACATTTTTTCTATCAAGGTAATTATTGAGTGGTCATTTTACATGGTGGTAATGATAGAAATCCTTAAGAATTTCTCTCTTGAAAATCTGATCAAATTAACCAACTCCAAGGTTCTAGATGGTTATTTTTCAACCTACTAGGCAGCTTAAATGAAGATAAATGTGCATGTTCACAAGGCGGCCTTTGCTACTATCTATAAAATCTACAAAATTCTGAACAAAAGTGACCACAAGCTGATGTATTTTTCATGTTTTCCAATTTTATGATCAATGCAGGATTTAATAATGCAACTTTATGAATTCCTATTCTAATCATGTGTTCAAAAGAAAACAATAGAGTTAAGGTGATGATAATTTAAGGGAAATTTCTTAAATTGAAATTCTTAATAGACATAAGTCATAGTCACAACGTGTCTATGAGTTAAATATTTGAAAGAGATAAAGTAGAAAATCAATGAAATGAAGAGCAACATGTCCTCAACTCCACTGATGTAATCATCAAAGGGAACTAATGAAAAGTAAATAATGTTTCACAATTTATCAATTTGTATAGCCACAGAAGTGCACATATACTAGATAAGTTGCTATGCAAGAACTTGTAGGTGATCCTTTCTCCAATTCATCACAATAGAGGAATTTATTAGCAAATATGACAAACACCAGAACCAATTGACCACACAAGAATTAAAACACAATAAAACCATTAGCTCCATTGTTATTCATGAACATAAACTCATAAAGGGAACACACATTCCAACAAGAAACACTACACATAGAATGAGAGCACCAATAACATACTTTATTCCATCAAAATACTAGCCTTGAATACAAATTACACCTATGTATTTCTAGGAAATTCCATCCTTAATGCAATTTTTGGATCTAGTACTTTTTCTTTACAAAAAAATGCTAAAATCACCAATTTTAAGCTAATTATGTACAAAGGACTCCTAACTAGGTTCTAAGTAGGTCTGCACTCTTTATTTTATTTATTCTATTGTGCATAGACCTTCACATGACTCAAAACTTCCTAAGGAAGAAGAAAACAAGAAGAGAGAAGACTTGGGATGATCTGGGAGTCTCTAACACTTCTTTAGATGTGATTTTGAGCTTTACTATGTGTCTCTACCTATTAAATTGCTGCCAAAATGCATTTTTAGTGCATGAAACACTAAAAAATGGAATTGGTAGTTAACTTTCAGCGCCACCACAACTGATCAAAAATTTTTGACGCATGCACGCACCTTGAAAAATTGTGCACCTTCACACTTAGTACACCTTTTCAGGCCCTTCCACAAAATAATGTTTGGATGAGCCACTTTGAATTTTTCAATGATGGTAGTGATTTCTTGAGTATCTAGAAATTCTAGAGATTCATATTTAGTCCTTACTTCCTAGTGATACTCACTAACCTCTTTTCTAATTTTTGCAAAATTCTTCAGCTTTGAGTTCAACTCTTTTAGTGCTTCATCGGTCTTGAAGACACACTTGATGCCATCTTTGGAGGACAAATGTTGCTTCAAATGATACTTGAAACTATTGTACAACTAGTTCAACTGAGCAAAATTATGACCTAGAGTTATCTCCAAAAATCTGCAAGTTGGCGACATTATAATATTTCTCCTCTTCCAAAAATTGATCTAGAGTCCTTTTCCTCATATTTTGAATATCTTCATAAACTCTTATCATAACCCTATTGTTGGCCCCTATCTTGTCTATCCAATCATCTATTTTATCTAATTCCTATGCTATATATACATCTAATAGGATACAATATCGATGACCCTTTCTAGTCTGCAAAGCTTGCAAGTCATTGGTCCAAGTGGCGACTGCATCCATCAACCCAAAATCTTGGTCAACCACTGTAACCAACCTATCAACATTGTTTTGTATAGTGAGTAGCATATTCATATTTTCCTCAATTATCTATACACCTCTATCATAAAAAATGTGACACATTATTTTACATGCATAAAAAAATGAATTACTTTGTGTCGGGGCCAAAGCTTGTTTCTTGAGGGCAACCACTAGGGTGATCTTAGGATGATCAAAATCAATAGGACCTACTATCTCCTTTATGTACTCCCATAATAGATCATTTTGTTCCCTCAATTTCAAAATTTTTGCCTTATCATGGTCCAAGTGTTATAACACTTGCTTAAGGCCCATGGTGGTCAAAAATTTAACCATATCTTTGGTGGCCTTCCCCAATACCGCTTACAAAATTTGGTAGTCTTTTGATGGAAATGTCTTCTATATCTGTTAGACGAGGATGAATGGGAATATGTGCAATCAAATAATCATTTTGGTTCTTTATGGAAAAGGCTAATTTATAAGGATCTCCTTGGATGGGCTTTGGTGATCCTACTACCTCTGTCAATAATTTCAATCCTTCCTCTTCACTACACTCTACATGCCTCCTTTGACGATTCATTACTTCATGTTTCAACCATGTTGTAGTAGTGCCCATTAGAGATATGTATTGATCACATGACGAGGTCATCTCTAAAATTAGTCCTTTACCCTTATTGCTCATCTTTGGGGTCTTCTCTATTCATTGTTGTTCCATAGTTGGGGTGGCCATTATGGTTCTGGGAGGTGAGGGTCTCGATCCTCTCGCAGGTGGTGTATTCTCTCTTATCTTGATAATTTTCCCTTCCTTTGAAACATCATTTGTACGCAATTGCACAAAATCATCCTCTCCTATTGTTTGGCTTTCAAGATGTGTGATCGAAGGAGGCAATGTGATGACATCCTTCTCCTGCAGAGGTGGAGGAGATGATGATGGATTCCTTAGGGGTGGAGGAGGTATGCCTAATGGTACTTGTGGGAGTGGATGAAATTGGTTCCAATCCTTTCCCAATGATTCTCTATGTGGTGTATCCTTGATCACTCCACCCTCCAAATGAGTCTTTGAAGGAATAACGTCAAACTTTAAGAGATCAAACAATTCTGACCCATCCCATTCTATGGATTCAACCCACGTTTCCTTCTCTTGATTACTGGATTTTTCATCTTGAATTAGTTGTTCTTGGATGACTGAGGGTGTTTGTTTTAAATTCCTCCTTATTTCCTCTTTAGCGACCCTTTCTGATTAGGTCCTTCTTTAGACGGAGATACTTAATTTCTTCTATTTTTTCTTCATCCCCATCCTTAGGTATAGTCTCCAAAATTTTGGGCAAAGGATTGCATTTCTTCTTTAATTTCCTCCTCTTCACCTCAAACACCAACATTTTAGTTCTAGTCTTCTTTGAAACTAATGGGGAAGCCTTTGTTTGTACTAAAACCTCTTTAGGTTGGGCTTCCTCTACCTCAATATACTTTTTTTTCTTCTTTCCCTTACCCCTGTCCCTATAGAAGTATGCCACTTCCCATTCATGCTTATGCATGGTCTCTGGCTTGACTTTGGACTTCTCTTGATATGTGGGGACTGTGACCTTGGTCTCCTTTCCCTTCTTGGGCCTCAAAAGTTCCTGTAGGGTTGTAACATTGCGTATTGGATCCAAGTAGAAAGGCTTCTTAACCTAGTCCTCTGTAAGATAAATGACATGCCTTGTTTGATGTTGGATGTCATCATTCTCTTCTCTGCCAATCTTTGCATTCATTATGGGATGCTCAAAGATTTTACCCCTGTTGTAGAGTGTCTAGTACATCAAATTTTTCCTTGTTCCCTCCCTTTAAAGGTATACTCAAATTGAGTTCCTTTCTGCTAGCAACATACTCATCCTACAATATTTCTTAATTCAAACATCATAGTCATCAATGTCATTGATCCAATGATCTTTGATAGCCGCATCTAGTATGAAATCCTTTTCCACGAGATGTTAAACCATCTTGATGTTGTTGAAGTAGGGGCAAGACAACTAATAATCATCTAAGGGGTATTGATCCCATTCAACTTCATAGGTGGCAATGTTCCTATTTTTTCTTCACTTTGAAAGGGTCAATGATGATTAGCCACACCCATGTCTTTTTATGCATTTCCTCACTCTATTATAGGCCAAAGCCAATTGTCAAGAAATAACCAATAGTATCAATCTATCTAATGGATAGCGAGGAATATTCTTATGGAACAAAAGGGTCCTAGCTATGTGAATGCACATGAATATAAATAATGGGATGAAGTATGCACCCATCTGTGTTATTTTGGAGGACACCTCTACCAATATCCTCTTTGCATATTCTCCTTCTAGGAACTACACTATGGTAAAAATATAACCATCATTTACTATTCTATATTATGGAATTCTATCTAGGATCTTCTTCCATATGAGTTGGAGGTACACAACATAGGGCTATGCATTGGGATCTTGCATATTTCCCCTCTTCACCAATCCTAGATAGTGTTTTGGTCAGGCTTCCAATAAGTAGACCACATAGGAGTTCATATAAAACTAAGGGTCTTATTTCATTGAGATGATTTTTTCATCCAAGGAGTTGCTAATAATGATGCCCCAGTCATTCTATAAGCCCCTCTTCTTACTTGTCTCTATAAAGTGGACCATCTAATTCTTCGGATGACTTGCCATTGAGAGCCCCATGATTATGCTCAAAAGAAATATGTAGTAGCCTATATCATCTATCATATACCCATGGGTCAAGTCCACATTCCTAGCTCTTCTATTAGGAGGGGTCCTAGTGAGAAAGTATTTCTCTTGCACCAGTTCCTTAGCTTCTTGTCCATGTTCTTGGTACCATTGGTCTTTTATATCATAAGTCATCTTTTGATAATGGTTTGTGATATGAAGGTGATGATATAATGATTAGTATAACTAAGATGGTGGGGGGGGGTTGGGGGGGATGAATTAGTTATCCTTAGGTCAGGATGTGCCATTCAACTTTTAATAACTTTAAACAACTTAAACAAACTCATTAAACCACTTGGTCTATATAAGATCTCATTAGCAACTTAACATTATATTCATTTCTTAACTCTCTATTAAGTACATGTGTTAGCTAATAGTAAAATAAACAACTATGAAATAACATCCATAACATAACATTTACACAAGTAAATGACACCAAGATTTAACAAGGAAACTCAAATTGGAAAAACCACTAGCAAAATGCTACCAACTTTTCACTCTTATGAAGTGAGATCGATTAAGAACCAACCCTATTAAAGGCTACAAAACACACCATTAGGTGTGACCATGTTAAAGGATCTAATCACCTTGTTAGGAGTGGTTTGGTTAGAGGACTTTGTATAATTCCATTAGAATTTCACCTTGATTAAAGAATTTACAAATGACTATTAGGTCAACCTTGATTAAATTATTTTGACTTCCATAATGGTTAGAATGTAACAATAGGTTTGATCTATAAAGTACAACTCACTTTGCAAATTCAAATCTCCATTTGGCTCATGTTGGTTCATTGACTAGCCTTCATCATATTCTCCTTCTCTAATCTATTTAGAATCCCTTCAAGCAATCACACTTCACCAATCTTCTCACTTTTCCTCTACTACCTGGTTCTTCACAAAAATCGCTAATCAACAATGAACCAACCTTAGAAAACATATCTTATGCCTCCTTAAATAGGTAGCTTTGATCTTTTTCTGCTTAAAAAACACCTTAGATCTTAAGGTTTGATTATATTCATTGAATCTATCCATCATTTTGGTCTTCCTCTCATTTCCTAATACTTATAGAAACTTAGCATCAAATCATTTCCTTTGATCACATAGCAAACTCAATTCTTGCATTAAATACAAAAGCTCATCAATTTTTTATCTTTCACGTGTTTTGACCATCTCAAAATTTCAAATATGTCCGCCTCAAAACTTGATTCTTTCACAAGTTGTCAATTTGATGAAACTTCATCATCACTATGTTCTTCTAATTGGTCATCATTGGATTGCTTAGTCTTTAATGTTCTCTCAAATACTTGGTTTTTAGTGGATCACTTGGTTATAACTAACACTCAGCTAATACTATTTGCTCAACTATCACTTAAATTCCTTAATCTTTTACTTCATTGACCTAGTCAAACTGTCACTTGGTCAAGCTTAGTGTTTTACTCAATTGCTTGTATTCTCTTCTAGACAACAACTCAATTGTCTTTTCCATTTCATATAATTATTAAACAATATATTATCTTGTTAAGGACTAACTATTCAAGTGTCCATTGTAATTCCATCATGCTTACCTCTCTTTTCTCATCAACTTCACTAGTTCATCTAGTTATCTCTCTTTTCAAATCCTCTTCATCAATCATCTAATATGTCACTCAACAATTTTAGTAAATGTTTTACTAGTATGGTTTGACATCAATGACAACATAACAATTGTTCCAATTCTAGTTTCCAACAATCTCCCTCTTTGGAAGTTATGGAAACACCTTAAGTTGCCATGCAAATGCAAAAGACATCACTTGATTTGTCACTATCAACTCCCTATATATTCTATAATAGATCTTCATTAATATCCTTAGTTTCATTCTAATTCTCATCTATGCCATCTCCAATATGCTTGTACTTGTTTATCTCCCTCTATCACAAATCTCCCTCTTTCTTTGGATGGTAATTACATACATCTTCTCCCTCTTATATCTCAACACATACTCTTCCTTTGGATATGAATGGTAACTATATATATGCTCCCTCTTTGACAAAAATTCCAAAGATATCATCCATACTTCCTTGTTGTTTCAACATACAAATCATCTTTATGTCACTAATCTGATTGATATAGAAAAATCAATCCATCTTTCATCTTTCACCATGACTCCTTACAACTTCATTTTCTCGTAGTTTTGTTTCTCCTTTTCATAGCTTTAAGAAATTCCTAAAGTGTGACCTCTTGCATCAATTTGTGAGATATTTTGATCATAACATTTGATGCAATTTCACATCTCTTCTTAGTTTTCTTTTGATAGGGGAATGACCATTAGCTTACCTCTTAGATACTCATAAGCATGTAATGCCTTTGTGAATAAGTTAGCTATCCACTCCTTTGTGTTCACATATTCCAGTCCCACTTCTTTATCTTGAACTAGTTCTCTCAAATAACGATACTTGATAACAATGTGTTTTGTCTTTTTATGCATCGCAAGATTCTTATAAAATTTTATAATACTTGTATTGTCATAATATATCACCATAGGTTTAGTGATCTCTTCTTTCACTCCTTTCAACAATTGTTTGATCCACAAAATGTTTGAATAATTAACTATTGTTGCAATAAATTCAGCCTCTGGTGTAGATTGAGAAATACAATTTTTCTTCTTGCTTGTCCATGAAATCAGTTTCCTACCTAGAAAGAAACCACCTCCACTTACTCTTTCTATCATCAATGTTACCAATGCACTCACCATCTATGTAAACCTTCAATTCAAACTTGTCACTATTTTTATACCACAATCTATACTCATATGTTCCTTTTAGATATCTCAAGATCCTTTTCACTACCTGTTGGAAATATAAGAGGAGTAACTGAGAGGGGAGGGGTGAATCAATTGCTATAAAATAAATCCCATATCCCTTTTGATGTCAGTACAAAATGCAAACAAATAATTGAATACTGCTAAAGCTTGGTAAACACACAGAATGTTGTAACTTGGTAGTAACTGGATTAGCTCGATAAAATATTAATATATAAACCATTAGATGTTATCTGTGATTACCATTTCTTTAACTTAGTTGCAAACACATAAAGAAAATAACATGTTCACATTTAACACTAGGATTTAATGTGGACACCCAATTTCGAAAAAACCACCAATAGCAACTAGTTATTGATTTTCACTCTTCTGAAGTGAGCCCTGTTAGGAGCCAACCCTGTTAAAGGTTACAAAATACACTGTTAGGTGTGACCCTGTTAAAGGATTTAACCACCCTGATAGGAGTGGCCTAGTTAGAGGTCTTGAGAACAATTCAATGGAATTGCCACCTTGTTAGAGGATTTACAAATAGTTGTTAAGCCACCTCTATTAAGAGATTTCAATCACTACTACAATGATTAAGAGTAACAATGAGATTACCTGATTTGACTGCAACTAATTTTCTGATTTTAGATCTCTATTCTGGCTTGTGCTTGATCCTTCCTAATCAACTATGACTTTGTTGCACCACAAGGATTTTCTGCTTATCCTTCAAATTCACTTTCTCTGCTCATTAATAGATCTTCAATCACATCATCATAATTCACACATTCTCTTGCACTCACACTTGCACACTTTAAAATCACAACTTGACCTTATACTTATACCTTTCACTTTGTCAAGTCAGCTCAAATACAACTTACAATAATTAATAATTATCACCTTAGTCGGCTAGAATCAATAGATAGATTAATTAAACTCAATACAACAAAATAGGAAAATCCATTATTAGCTGACCCTGCTTGGTAGAAACTAACTCACCAACAAAAGCTTGGTTAACATTGTAAACTTACAAAAATCCTTTGGCAACTAAGTGAGTTTGGTTAACACTGGTTCTATCCAACTTTCCTTCGATACCCGAGTGAGCTCGGTTAACACTCGCTTACTACAACTTTTCCTTCGACGACTGAGTGAACTTGGTAGACACTGCCTTTTGAACTAGGCAAACATAGGAATGCTCGATAGACACTAAGAACTATTTTCACTACCCGAGTGAGCTTGACATATACTGACTGATAATGATTATGACATTTGTGTAACATCAAAGACAACACACAATTAATCAATTGCACCCAACACTACCATCATATAATTTTCTATAGGAGTAGTAGGAAATATAGCAACAATACCAATAGTTAATGCAATGTCAGGTCTACTATGTACAAAAAATAACAATTTTCTAATCATTAACCTATATAATATTTGATTTACTATAGTAGAATCATCATTTTTTGAAAGTTTATGTCCATTCACCACAAGTCTTTTGATTGGTCTTGAGTCTTCCATTTGGAAGGTATTTAATATCTCCTTGACATGCTTTGATTGTGTAATGTAAATACCTTTCTTCGTTTGATAAACTTGAAAACCAAAAAAGAACTTGATCTCACCAAACATTGGCATCTCAAATTCATTGTTCATCTCATTAGTAAATAATTTGCACATTAGATCTTGTCCTCCAAATATGATTTCATCAACAAAAATTTCAGCTAGGAATATCGTACTTTTAGATTCACTTTTCAAGCATACATTTCTATTGTCATTAGTTCTTGCAAAACCAATTTTCACCAAATAAGTGTGTAACCTTTCATACCATGCTCTAGGGGCTTGCTTCAAACCCTATAATGCTTTGTGTAGCTTACATGTTATACTCCTCTTGCTAGAATCAACAAATCCTTCATATTATTTTCCACAGACTTCTTCCTTCAAGATTCTAGATTTGACATCTATTTGGCAGTCTTTAAATCCTTTGTAAGCAACATATGCAAGAAAAGTTTGCATTCCTTCCAATATTGCAACTTGGGAAAATTTATCTCTATAATCAACTCCTTCTTGTGCATATCCCTTACAAACTAGTCTTTGTTCCTTGTGACTTCACCTTTCTCATTCAGTTTGTTTTTGAAAAACCACTTGGTTTTCACATGTCCATGTCTTGTATCCTTTGGACTTGGTACTAATGTCCATGTCTTGTTTTTCTCTATCTGATCAATTTCCTCATTCATTGCCTTAATCAAATATTCATTCTCCAAAGCATATTTAATTGACTTAGGCTCAAACTCACATAATAAGCGCGTATCATTTTTTAGCTTTCTTTTTGTCCTTACTCCTGAATCTTTGTCTTCAATTATTTGGTATCGTGTATGATTCCTCCTTACATATTTTACTAAGACATGTTTAGGTCTTCTATCTTATTATTGTATTTTACTTGATTCAACTTGTTTACCTTCTCTAATTATCTTTGGTTGAGACTTTATATTGGCTATCCAGTGTTCAACTTGTTCATTCTAATGTTTGACTTCTTCATTATATGACTTGACTCCTAGAGCTTGATGCTCGATAGTCTGTTGATGCTCAATAGAACTTTCCCATTGAATCTCGATAGTGCCTAAGTACTAATTCTTGACAACCACCTTCTAGGTAAGGTACTAGGTTCACCTTCATGAATGTAGAATATTTTATGTAATGTTCAAGTTCCTTCTTGCATTCCTCTTCATTCCTTTCTTCAAATTCATCAATGCTAACATTTAAATTTTCCACAATTTTATTAGTGTTAGAATTCAAACACTTGTAAGACTTGATTTTAGTAAAATATCCTAGGAATATATCTTCATCATTTTTTGCATCAAATTTTATTTTCCTTGGATCTTTTAGTATGTAACACTTGCTTCCAAACACTTTGAAATAATTGACATTAGACGCATACCCATACCAAAGTTTAAAAGGGATTTTGTCTATACCTTTCTTGACTTGAGCTTGGTGTAGTATATAAATAGTAGTACTTACAACTTCTCTCCAATACCTTTGTGAAAAATTGTTCTCCATCATCACTATTCTTGCATAATTCATAATTGATCTATTCCTTCTTTTAACTATTCCATTATGTGGTGGAGTTCCTTGTGCACTCATTTGTCTCTTGATTCCTTTGTTACTGAAAAAAATGTTGAACTCATATGATATTAATTCACCTCCTATATCTCATCTCAAGAACTCCGGACTCTTTCCTATTTCCTTCTCAACTCTAGCCAATCACCATTTAAACATTTGGAATGCATCATTTTTTTATTATAAAAACATCACAATCATCATTCTAGAGAAGTCATTAACAAATAAGATAATGTATTTGTCACCATAATATATTTGCACTCCAATAGGACCACATAAATCATTATGAACCAACTTCAAAATATAATCATAAGAATGGGTCGTTTTCTTGAAACTAGACTTTGTCTTTTTCCCATTTCACATTGTTTGTAGAATACTTTATTAGGTTTTCTTAATCTTGGTAACCCTCTTACTCTTTTCATCTTACTAATATTTACCAAATTAGAAAAGTTTACATAACATAACCTCTTATTCCATAACCAAACATCTTCACATTATGCAAATAGACAAGTATCTTCAGATAGGTCTAGATAGAACAAGTTAACTATTGTTTTCTCTCCACTTCCAATTAATTCACCAGTAGCATCAAAGGTTGTTGCCTTCTTTTTTTGGAATTCAACTCAGTAGTCTCAACTGCTCAATTGTACCACACCCAAAAGGTTATATTTAATCCATCAACATAATATTCTTTGTCATATTTGATCTTATCATTTAGTTCAATTGATCCTTTACCTTTCACATAACATGGTGTATCATTTCCAAACTTAACAATACTTTCATTATAATGTTCCAACTTTTTTAATGTACTTGTATTACCAGTCATATGATGTGAGAAACCACTATCGATTATCCCATCTGTCATTCTTACTCACATGAGAGATTAAAGTAGTTTTCTCATCTCCATCATAATACTCTTTCATAGCTACATATACAACTCCTTCATCATTTTCATCAGAATAGAGTGTCATATCATTTGATTGATGAAGAGTATTTAAAAAGAGAAGATATCACCTTGCGAGGTAGTCAAGTGTTAAGAAGAGAACTTAAGTATCATAGAATTACAATGGGCACTTGATAAGTTTTTCATTGAGAAGATAATGTGCTGTTTAATCATTACATGAAATAAACAAGATGAGTAAATCAATGCATGAAAGAAATGAAAAAAAGTTGAGTAAAACTCTAAGCTTATCCAAGTACCAGTGTTGTTCGGTCAATGAAGTAAATGAAGTAGTAGATTAAGGAACTTATGAAAAAGTTGAAAAATTAGTATAATCTGAGTACTAGTTATTGTCGAGCAAGTTGATGAAAGAAATGTTAGTATTGACTAAGTAGGATAGTGAATTCTAAGCAAGACAAAATAGTGATGATCGAATTACACATTAATGACCAAGAATAAGAAATTAGTCTTTCTAAGTGACAACAAGTTGATAATTTATAAATATTTGAGATCTAAGGCTGACATAGTTGAATTTTTGAATTAGTCAAAGCATGTTAATGAAAAGGATTGATGAGCTCGCATATTTAATGCATGATGAGAGTTTGTTAACTAATCTATCACAATGATTTGATGATAAGTTTTTAGAAAGGAGAAGGAGAACAAAATGATGGAAGGATTCAATAAATTTGAACTAATCCTATGATCTACATATGTATTTAAGAGATAAAAGATAAATTACCTATTTAAGGATGCATATTTGATGTTTTACATAATAGTTGGAATGGGTTGCAAGGAGAGGCTGGAAAAATTGTGGCAGAACATAAGTGCCAAGGAAAGGTGAAAGATCTTGAGTTCTTGAAGGGTTACCAAGAAGATCATAGATGAGGGACCTGATGAAGTCTAGTATGTGAACCATAGATGAGCTAAATGGAGATCTAAACATGCAAAGTGAGTTGTAGTTTACATATCAAACCTAGTTGTTATTTTCTAACCATTATGGAAGTAAAATCCTTTAATCAAGGTTAACCTAATAGTCATTTTGAAATCCTTTAATCAAGGTGACATTCTAAGGGAATGTTCAATTTCCTCTATCAATGTCACTCCTAATAGGGTGATTAAATCTTTTAAAAGGGTCACACCTAACAATGTGTTTTAGAACCTTTAACAGAGTTGACCCTTAACCAAGCTCACTTCAAAAGAGTGAAAAATTGATAGCATGTTACTTGGTGATTTTTCCCAAATTATTGTTGTCAAAGTGTTATGTATGTATGAATGTTGTTTACATGTTATTTATTGTTTTATGTTACTGTTAGTTGATATACACAAAAATAAAGAGTTAACTATATCAATAAGTTGATTTGTTGTTAAGATGTTATATTGACCAAGTGGGTTTATGAATTCAATTGAGTTGTTTGAAGATGTTAAAAATTGAATTGGTACATATGGACTTGAGGATAACTAATCCACCCCCTCTCGTTTATTCTAATCTTTCTAACAATTGGTATTAGAGTTGTGGTCCATGTAAGGACAACTTAAGGGGACTTATAGCTAAAGGTCAAGATGCATAAGAGAGAGATACCCAAGCTGAAGGAGAACTTCCCAACATGACAATGCTTGATGATATTGCACTTATATGGTATTGGAGATTCTACATCATAGTTCCTAGACAATGAATACATTGAGGTACCTAGACCTATGACAATTGAACAAATGAAAGAGAAGTAGGAGCGTAACCATGTGATGATTAAACTAGTAGTAGCCCTATGTTACGTTAAATTTGATGATATAAAGGAATGCACTTTAACAAAAAAAAATGGGATAAGTTGGCACAAATCCATGAAGGAGACAAAAATGTATTGAGGGCTAATGCATAAATCTTGAGAGGTAGGTTTGATGATATGAGAAAGGAATAAGGTGAGACTATTGCACAATATTGTGGCCAAATCAAAGAGGTGGTGAATGCTATAGAGGTACTGGAGGTGACATAACTAAAGAGACTATGATAAGAAAGTTATTAAGAACTTTACTTCTTGTTTATGGTATTAGAGTGTCTGCAATACAAGAGTTGAGATGTACACCTAGTAATGATCTAACCTTGGATAGTCTAGTTGGTTAACTCACTGCATTTGAATTGTCAATTTTATTTTATTATACACCTACTAGTGTTGAATATGATTTTAAAGCTCAACTAACCCTTGATGGATCTAGAAGAGGAGTAAACATGTGGAAAGTGACACTGAACCAGATGATGATCTTGATGAACTTAAAGCATTATTGGCTAGAAGGCTACCAAGAGGAAAAGGAAAATACAAAGGTAAATTCCCTATAATCTATTTTACATGTAACAAAGTCGGTGATATTGTTGCAAGGTGTCCTAGAAAAGATGACAAGGAAGAAATGAAATACTTTAAGTACTAAGGAAGGAGAGACAATAAAGACAACCAAGGTAACAAAGACTACAAAAACAAAGCTAAGAAATCTTGCTACATTGCTGAAGAAGATGGTTCTAATAGTGATTCTGATGATCATGATGAAGTAAGTTTGAGAAGTTAGAAAATTACAATGGAAGTAGTGTTAAGTTTGGAAATTATGCACCATGTTATGTGAAAGGTAAAAGATCAATTATATTGAATGAAAAGATTATATTTGACAATGCATATTGGGTTGATGGACTAAAGTTTAATCTATTGAGTGTGGCACATTTGAATAGTATATGCTACCGAGTTGAATTTCAAAATAAGAAGCCAATGATCTATGATGCTATTGGTGAACTAATTGGAAGTAGAGAGAAAATAAGAAGCAACTTGTTCTACCTAGACCTATTTGAAGATACATGTTTATTTTCACAATTTGAAGATATTTTGCTATGGAACAAGAGGCTATGTTATGTGGACTTTGATAGTTTGGTAAGCATTAGTAAGATGAAGAGAGTTAACAGATTACTGAGATTAAGAAAACCTCATAAGGTGATGTGCAAACAATGTCAAATGGGTAAAATGACAAAGTCTAGTTTCAAGATAAAAACTTATTGTTCTAATGATATTTTTGAATTAGTTCATATTAATTTATATGGTCCTACTGGAGTGTAAAGCTATTATGATGTGTGTTGTCACAAAAGTTTGCACCCATTCTTGAGGTATGGCCCTCAAGAAACCTCATGTAACATGGAAACAACCTCTGAGTGTGGGACTTGCGCTCAAGGTTGAATCTCTAGAGAAGGCCAACTTCCTTGCAATAAGGATGCACCTAAACTAAAACTTTGAGGGAAAAGGGAGAAGGAATGTATGAAATTAAATTACTGAAAGACAAAGTGGTGATGCACCCAATTTAACTGTGGTTAATAATTCCACCTATGAATGCACAACACATCAACGAAACACCCAAATACACAGATCTTAATTCTATTGCATCTTCCAGGAAATTGCATGCAGGATTGAATAAATGAAATATTTCAAGGAACAAGATATTCACAATCCAACATCCATAAGAAGGTTGAACACAACATACAAATCCAAAAAAATAGAAAGGAAACATTCAAAGCGAGTCAAGATAAATGCACATACTAATGAATGGAAAGAAGCGGTGAAAACCATATATTTCATTGATGTCCCAAAATATTCACAAACATTTCCTTTATAGGGTTTAGGCATAACCCAAATTTTACATTTAGCTCAAACCCCAACCAAGTGGAGTTAAAGTTGAAGAGAGAAACAAAATAAAGATTACAAAGAAATATGAATTCTCCATGAATATTCACCCTTGAAGTGATAGGAAAATCTTGAAATGAATGTACCTAGCTAATAGAATGATAAAGGGGCATGGAGATACATCAACATCATAGAAAAAGGTGCCAAAATTCACCAAACAATAAAAATATAGCCTTGGAAGAGTGTTGTGAACGCAAGTAACCAAAATGGCTATTGTCAAAAAATGTGGGATAGGATAACATGCAATGTTAACCCATTTGCGCAGACTTGTAGAGTTGATCCGCATGGAAAAGAGAAAATTTTCTCAAAAAATGTAATGACCATTGATGAAGATTCTTCTATTTGAAATGGATGGCCCAGCTGCAACAAAAGAACCCCCAATGAGTGATTAAAACACCACCACTGATGAAGATAATCTTTAAGTCTAACGGTTGGGGCTATTTTGCAAGAGGGCAAAAGGGACCATTGTGAAATAGTGAAAAGTGGTTAACGTAGGAAGGTTTTGTTATTTTGCAAAGGGAAAAAAAGAGACTCTATGAAATAGTGAAATGTAGATAACAAAAAATGTTAACCCTGTAATTTTAGCATGTTAACCCTTTGTTGAAGATTACAACTCATCAAAGTTTTCTTAGATTGGTTTAACATGATGGGCTGAATGGGGGCAAAAATAGCCAACATTTTTGGTGACTCAACATGATACTTTCATGCTAAGAATGAACTAGTATCCTTGAGAAATCCATTGGGAATAGAGTCACTAGTAGAGGATGATGAATTAGACCACCTATAACTTAACAAAAATCTGCAATCTCTACAACCAACAAGAACTACAAAACTTGTTATCTCTAGAAGGAAATAGATGTGCACATGCACTTCTTGGAAAGATAAAAAAGGAAACACACCCCTACCCTGTCCTAAGCTAATAAATCATCAAAATCCTGAAATGCATCCATTTAGTGAATGATTGAAATAGATTCCCTTTCTAACAAGTTGATTATTTTTCTCATGCATATGGGAAACTAAACAAATGACCAAGCACGAAAAGCATATTGTTGCATGGAATACCTTCCCAAAGCTGAGAAAAATAAAGCTCTCTAGCACCAAGACATCTTGATTTTGGGAAAGACAAACTTGCTCCTTCTTATGAAAATCACCCTCATGCTTTGAAGTAAACATGACTAGGGGAAATATGCTTATTTTTTGTAGAGCTAGATGTCTCATTCGGCATCCTCTTGATGGCTTTAGGTCTAATAAATCATCCTTGACCATGTTAGTGTTCTCCACAATTATGGTATCCTACTGGTTTGAAAGTGGCTCCACCTTTTCTTATGAATAAATGATCTCCACATCTTCTTGGCATTGCTCATGAACCACCTCATTTAAATATATTGGTAAGGTTTGGATCTCTACGTGATGTTGTTGCAGGTCATTATCTTCTGATGAAAAATCAGATTTCTTGATGTCCATGGATGAGAAAAATAATTCCAACTCATACTAAAAATTGTCTTCATCAAACTCTTCTTGCTTTATTGTAGAAATATGCATAGGTTGAGGGGCAATCTTATGCATATCATAATGTTATTACTCAAGGACAATGCTATCCTTGGGATCCTCTTTCTCATTCTCCATATCATGAGAGACCTCCTATTGCAATACTTGGTCTACCTTTTATTTCTTTTGCAACGTGACCTCAAGTACCATAGGCTCAAAAGCTAGAATTTGTTCCCCAAGGATAGAAACCTCATCTTCTTCCCCATTCACAAAACTAGAAAGTTAATCAAACAAATCAAATGAACTTTGAAAAATATCATATTTTCCTATTTGAGAACCTTCTTGCAAAGAATTTGATTTTTTAACTTCTACTTGTTGTAGGAAAATCAAAATTACAAACCTCATTCACATGTTGCATCGAATCCTCTAGAGATGGCTAGTCTTTTGGAATGAGATTTTCATATGGTAGTATATGTTGAAGTACATGTTCCTCTTCTTCATGGATGAATGTAGGTTGTTGGATTGGCTTCTCATTTGGGACTATAATGTACTTTTCTTCTTTTCAAGGATTATAACTCAAAAAATTGTGAATCTTAGGCTTAGAAACCTCTTGCATTGTAGGATGACATAGGATATAAGTAGCTTCTTGTGCCTTAAGATCTTGTGCTCATGCTATCAAAATCTTCATTTTCTCCTCCTTAACTACAATCTAATTAGCAAGTTTCTCCTCAAGTTGCCTCTGTTGTTGGGCTCCTTCTTGTTGTTGGAACTTAAGGGGGGCCCGATGAGCCTCTTTGAAAATATTCAATGTCTCAAATATCATGTTATAAGTATATGGGTCATGATCCCACATTTCATAGTCACCATATAGCTCCTTAAGGCAACAATTCATAAGGATCATAATAAAAGAAAATTCCAGATCTGAACCTACAAAAGTGAGTTGTAATCACATAGATCAAAAACCTATTATTTTATTTCTAGTCATTCTAAACAATTTCTATTAAAATCCTTTTAAAAGAGGTTGACCTAATAGTCATTTGAAGACTTAACAGTTTGTGTAAATCCTTTAACTAGGCAACATTCTAAATGGAACGATCAAAGTCCTCTAACAAGGCCACTCCTAACAAGGTGAATAAATCCTCTAACTAGGTCATAGTTAATAGTGTATTTTGTAACCTTTAACAGGGTTGGCTCCTAACATAGCTCACTTCGAAAGAGTGAAAAAGAGTGATATGTTGTTGGTTTTTTCCAAAATGGGTTTCCACGTCAAATCCTAGTGTCAAAACTATGATGAATTCTTTATGTGTGTTTACATTTGATAATGTTTCATTATGCAATGCAAGTTATGTTTATGATTGTTTTACAGTATAGACTGAGCAACAACAGGATAAGCATAACAGTGAACTGTTTATTGTTTAATTGTTCAAGTGGTACATATAGACCTTGAGTAACTGATTCACCACCCCCCCCCACTCTCAGTTATTCTAAACATTTCTAACAACCCACCTCATATCTGAAGACTAGGAAACAATTTGCCAAAGTTCTCAAGGTTTCTATTGTTGTTTATTCTCTCCTTCAAACTTCATTCCTGTCTAGAAAATTCAAGATACCTTAGTGCTCTTTCATAATTTATCTCTATCTGCCTCAAATATATTTACGTCCAAGATTGAGAGATTCTACTTTAGATCTTTGGGGTCTTGTTGAATTTGGACTATGGATGATCTTATTTCACTATCTAGTTCATTAATTATAGTGAGCTTCCATTCCAGCATGTCTATCCACATTGTTGATTTACCATCATGGAGATTACTAATAATACCTTCAACAATTAAATATTTTTGATGCATCTTTAAAATTACTTGTAGCTCAATGAAATCAATTTATAGAGCATTTTGCTCATTCTTTCTAATTTGTAGGTCATTATTTGAATTTTTAAAATCTTTTTTGATATCTGAGCATACATCTTCGTGGATTTTTCAATGCATAATATCTTGTCAAGTTTAATTTTGTGAGCCAATTGATCAACTGTCAAGGTGATGAATCGATTCCTCTTAACTTGAATTTTATAAGAGGTTATATCTTCAATTAGGATGCATTTCATTTTGGTCTACAGATTGATCGTGCTTGTTTGTGAAATGGATCGAACAAAAATAACAAGATTGCTCGCCTATTTCTCCAACAAATTATTACTTTGTTTCTTAGCTTTGACCCACTTTGTTAATGCAACTACATAATTTTTTGCATGATAATTGTTGTCATCAGCAGTTACTGTTGTCTCTGATTGGGTCAATGATCTCCAAGAACCTATAATAAGAATCATGGTCAATGAACATCCTAAACATCTTTCTTTCTCTCTTGGGCTTTGGAGTATCCTGTAGTATCTTTGTTACAATGTCTACCTCTATATCCACATTTTTTAATACCTCCTCTTCTTTTCAACAACTTTCTTCCAAGAAGAGGGCGATGCCACCATAGAAGAGCTAGGGATATTAGCAATAGTGTTGTTAGATGGTGGAGATGTAGAAACAAGAAGATATGATCTCTAATTATGGGTTTTTTTAATAAAATAATGCAATTTAAGAACATCTCCAACAATTTGGTGAAGGATAAGAGACTCATTTTCTTGTGTTGTGCCTATAGTAGTTAATAGGTTGGTGTTAGTTGGGGAAATGAGGATACAAGTGCTTCTATTTGCTTGTTCCTTAGAATATGTTGGTGTGCCTTCTTCACAAATGGATTTTAATTTTATGCTCTCTTCTAGTGGCTCCCCATCTCTTCTATATTGAGAAGTATCTCCTTCAATTATGGAGACTACAACAATTGGTTTTTTTGAGACATTAGGATCAAATATATCTTCTGCTTTGGTACGAGTGTCCCTTTTATCTAGAGGAACCAACACATTCTCTTGACCTATTCTTTGTTCATCTCTTCATTCTATAATTAATCACATGAGAGGTTCTATTTTTTATGTCCATAGAGTCTTTATTTAACCATGAAAGTTGCGGCAAGGTCACATGCTCAATATTTAGATAAGTATTGAAAAATATGGTAGATGAGCTTGTGCCCTTGCTACAACTTTCAGAGTAGATAAAGAAAACTAAAAAGCCTTGACTTGATCAAGATTCATCCTCAACCATTATCTTCTCTACACTCATATTGCATCTAACATAATCTTCCCAATAATCTTCAAGCTTTGGACAATGCAAGTATGATTGATCTCCATAAAGTTTGGCATGTATAAAACCCTTTCTTATATTATGATGAGATCTCTGAGATGAAATTTTGACAAATTATTTTTTGTCAATCTAGCAGCATCTTGATTTGGTTGATAGCAACAAAAACTTGACCAATATTTTTTTTTGTTTTTTTAAGAATGTTTGATATTTCTGTTTTTGTCAAAGACATTAAAATAATCTGTCAAACACTTCAAGAAATTATAATAGTAAAAATGCAATTGAGTTATTTTTATTTTAATAATCTGATCATTGGTCTTATATTATTAATACAATCAAGGTTTTATGTATGAACTCATAAGTGTTAAGGCTCAATTTTTTCAAGCCATAACACTTTTGGGTTATTTGAATTTCAAATAACCCATAACACTATAGTTGTGTTTTTGGAATTTTTAGGTTAGTGGCAATTGTTTTTCTTCACCATTTTAGTGTAGATGTCCCAAAATCACCAAATGATATTATATAAATCATACGATTAATACCATGAACTTACAAAATTATTTCTCTCCGCGTTGCTTTTTGGTACTAAGTACAACTTTTCTTAATATATGCTTCCTCACTTAAATGTTTTGTGTGAAATATAATGGTGCAAAACTAAAATTATTTTCCACAATCTTTTGTTAATTTTGTATAATTAACATTTGATTATGAGATGTTCCTTGAAGGTGTTTTAAATATATGCAAGCTATTATTTTTATATTTTGTTTTTAATTGGTTTAGTAGATTTATTGAATATTAGAAGCCATGGCTTGTTGTCATTTAGAAATTGAGAAAAATCAATATGATCGTGTGTAAGTTGCATTCATAAAGTGTATGATATACTTAAGTTTCATTTTTTTTAAAATAAAAGGAAGATATAATGTAATTAAATCTCTCTTTTTTTCTTTTTCCTTTTTAAATCAACAAATATTGAAAAATACTATAATCATTATTTTCATACTAAGGGAGGTGAAGGCAACTTTCTCATTTTTAAAAAATCTATAGAAATAAATTGTAATAATATTATTGTTACAATCCATAAATTGATCTTAGAATTAATAACATAAAATTCCCCATTTCATGATAATGTACTAAAATTTCTAAATTTTAAATGCATGTTAAACTTTACATTGATAAGCCACATTCCATGAACCATCAATAGAACAAGTTAAAACTAAAAGAAAATAACAAATATCATAAAATTAAAAAATGGAGGTCTAAGGAGGCCACTAATTCCAAAAAGTTAAGTTGTAAAAAGGGATCAAAGTCATTTAATTAACTCCATGGAAGGAAAAAATGAGGATGCAATTAGACAAATAATTAATAAAAATAAATTTAAATAAATAAAGACAACAACAACAACAAAATGTGAAATAAGATATAATTATAATAAGATTAACATACTTGTATCAATATTTTTACATATTTCTCTTATCAATAATTTTTTTACATGTAACAATAATAAACTAAAAAATAAAAAAATCACTCTCATTCTCTCATAAATTTAGCTTAATGTTTTGGAAAAAAATACAATTTATTCTTATATAACTAAAATATAAAAATGTGAAAAAGAAAAAAGAAAAAATTATAAATAAAATATATACTTTTAGTTATAAATTTAAATATATATATTTTTAAATAAATTATTTTAAAAGTCAATATATTATTAAATAACCAGTATTACAAGAATGTGTCCTAATTATTTCACTTACAATATTTCATTCCAATAGAATAGTATATAATTTATATGGGATATAAATATCTTGTATAGATTATCACATTAGTTTTATAAGAAAACTTGTTATTCTGAGGGTCTATTTGGTTCATGAAACTAGACCAGAATTGGCTTTTGGCTTTTGCAAAATCTGGATTCAAGTAATTTTGCATGTGTTCAAAATTTTACAATAGAATTAGAATTGTAGAAATCTAATTTTATCTCAAAATCATGTTATTAGACTTCCCACTAGCTACCTAGAATTCAAAATCAAAACATGATTACACTTTTTTGAAGAGTGTAAAAAAATTACATTCTAGTCTATTTTGAAGTTTGCACATAAAGTAGTGAAAGGAACCAATCTTGATCCTCACTGCAATTGTGATGAATTTGGGGAAATTATGACTAGAGAACATGCCATATTTGATGTGACTTGTTTCTTTTCCACCTTCCTCAAGTGACGAGCAGAACTTCAGTACATCTGATGTCTGGATAGGCAACCCTCACTATGTTCAGCGACCATTAAATGCTTTGGGTTTTTATCACTCCATAGGGTTTTAGCGGCCACCACTATAGTCATTATGCATTTGTGAATTATTCTTAGGGAATGTTAACTGGTGACTACAATGCATTTAGTTTGAAGAAGGTATACATGGATTAAGTAAAATCGTAGGATAAAAAACTCACAAAAATGTAGTATGCCCTAGTTTGAATTATTTTATTATGTCTTCTTCCTTTCATTCTTTTCTGACCATTTCAACATATTTTATTAACACTCCAATGTTTCTTCTATAATACATTTGAGTAGACAAGCAACATAAATTATGTGTTAAAAGGTCAAAATCTGCTGGAACCAGTATAATGAAGAGATAGTTTATAGAAACATTAGCAAGATATTAATTCTGACAAATGTAGACCATGCCATGGTGATACAAATGATGTTGATCTATGGATGGAGCCTTGATGGGTTAACTATCCTGACAAATGTAGTGACCTCCAGAAGAAATGACTTTTTTGTTTTAGATTTCAAAAAATTTCATTTTATTATGCACTAGGTTTGGCTGAGACATTGTACGTTGGGTTTTATTATGCAATTTGCTTTGCCTCTTATTTGTTGGAAGTGCATCGAGAAGTATTGAAACTTGTTTTGCAAAATAAGGAGGATCTCTGGAAGAATTTCAAGTTTGAACTAGTTGAAGAGCATTTTAATAACCCAAAGACATTGGACTTTTCTCTATGTTGGAACCTAATTCAAATTCCAATTTGAGGAACCAAACACAGAAAATGTATCTTCCCACTCATCTTCCAGGGGAACCAAGTGGTTCTACTAAAATTCCAAAAATCATTTTGAAGATTTTCAAATTCTTGATTTGACTAATTCGAGATTTGCAAAATTCAAGATTTCTACAATTTTGCGAACCAAACAAACCCTATATGTTAATAAAAATAGGTGAAAATATGTGTGTGTGTGTATTTGCTAAATATAGATATAAAATTTTTATTTAATAATATTAAAAATTATTTATTTATTTATTTTACTCAAAATTAATTTAGATAAATGAATGTAAAAGATTAAAATATGTATTTATGAGTTCTATATAAAATGTAAATAAATAAGAGAGATGTGTGTAATTACAAGTTATATATATATATATAACAAAATCACAAACACAAATTTATTAATCCATTCAAAATATCAAACTCATATTCAATTACATCACACTTACATCATGACCTCACTCTAACAAAAACAGACGCACACTAAGGACTCACTCTAACAAAACACACAAACTAAGAATTGGGGACCGTTAAAATGCAATTACTACACCTTAATCTCCAAGACAAGAGGCCTAAGAGTTGGGTGGTCGAGAAATAAAGAAATGGCTTCGAAAAAAGTCTCACCTGAACTTGACCTGAAATGGCTTCATGCCCATAGCCGACGCACAAACCGAGAGAGATCTGGTCACAAATACAAATTTGGTTCACAGTAACTTGCTATTTTAATGATTGTTGCGCTGATCACTGTGTAGATCCTCGCTAGAGATCCTTCGGTTTACAGGGCCTTCGGTTGATCCTTTCCCCATGCGTAGGAAAACATGCATTTCAAACTGGGCACTGCAGCTTCTCCCGTTCGAAAATGTCTGTACGCTAACCATCCTAGCTGATCGTGGGTATCAACGAAGGAGACTTCCGAAAGTTTAGGTATTGGTGAATCCGAATGGAAACATTGTTGAGCAATGCGCTGCAACCACATTTGCAATTGATCTTTCACAAGGTTTTGATCGATATGCAGATCTGTATCCTTCCGGAACAATGCTTCAGGAAAAGAAGAATCAAGAATTCTACATTTTTCTGCCTTGTAGATATGACTCTGAAAAACATCCTCTTCAAGCAGCTGGTCAATGCACTGTGGCTCATCGTGTAGCCACAATTTGCCTCACTTAGGGTTATCGAGATCGAATTCCTTCAGGCTGAATGAGGTCCCTCATTTATGGTTTACCTTGAATAGGGTCACTCAACTCCCGAGCTTTCATTGATATAAAACCTCTTGAGCGTCACAACCCCCAAATCATAGTCTGAGGATTGAAAATCCTGACATGGTTCTTCAAGAGAGGTGTAAATGGGGTAAACATTTTTCTGTCGGGGCCCTTGCTCCAAGCTACCCCTCCTTTTTCTAAGAATTTGTAAGAACAAACCTTACCTTCCTTCGCCACGTGAGAAATTGTTTTCCTTTTCAGAACAAGAGTCCGCTAGAGAGAGAAATTGTTTTCCTTTTCCATTTAGAGAGAGCAGTGGTGGACGCTGTATCTTGGACTATCAACTCTGCAGACTACTCTTGATGATTTATCGCTGAAGATCTTGAGTGCCACCGATAGACAACTATAGTTCATTCTCCATGCCATTTCAAGCACTTGATTCCCCAAATCACTCGCTGCAGGGGAATCAGAGGCAACTCAAATCAATTTTCAATGGGAGGAAACGCTGTTTCCCTCTTTCCTTCTTCGCCCCCAGTTCCACTGCTGCTTAGATTTCGCCAAAGAGTTACCCGCACAATCACAATCGTAGATGATACGATATGTCTTTGCCTCGCATTCCCGCCGCACATTGAGAAGCTCTGGTGTCAAATTTTCTGAATCATCTGCAAAGCAACCACTTATATTTTTACTGCTGAGCTCTACACATTATGCGATCTGCCTTGTCTCATGATCAGGATCTGCCTTGTCTCATGATCAGGAACTGCCTTGTCTCATGATCAGGAACTCCACAAGATGCTAATACAGCTCCAATCTTTAATGGCGATATGACCATTTTTTCACAATAACTTCAACTGCAAAGTAAAGTCCTCTCCGAGCTTTACAGACTTGCAAACAATCAGCACTCGCATGATATTCCCGATTTGAGCACCTCACCTGCACCGCTTGTCCAATTGCGGTTGGGAAAACTCTTCTGACCTCCATTTTATGCATGAGGCTTTAACCTCTGATCATTCCTTTTCACGGCCTCGGCTACCCTTATTTAATCTCTGGCTGGCGATTTCCTTTGAGCAACGAGTCTCCTCTGGTGCTAAGCAAGGATTGAGAGCTGTGTTATCTCCTTCATCTTGGCAATAAATTGAGCGATCCTCCCTTTTCAATTCTGCAGCTTACATCATTGGTGCCTCCCTTGGCAGCAGCTTGAAACAAACTCTAAGAGCTTCTTTGCAATGGGGCGCTGATCTCTCTACTTTTTTACTTTGGCGACTTCCTTTGTTGACTTGGGTGAACTATTTTCGACAGCGATCTTCATACAGTGATGGTGATCCTATCTCCTCAGCGGCGTTTGTTCACCTCTGTAACAAGTTATACCCTGTTGACCGAATGAGTCTAATGTAACTGCCATCTCCTTAATGCAGAACGGCCTTGTTTAGATTTGTCTTTGGCCTTCTTTAGATTTGTCTTTGGGGCGCCCTTGCAGTTTCCTCCTCAAACCGGTGGCTCTTCCCCAAAATGCAACTCTTCTTTATCAGTAGCTAGGCAGACTTACTTCAACTCCGCAGTAGCAGATTCTCAACTTTCACCAAATCCACAATCTTTTTGGACAACCTGCAGTATCCTCGCAGTTCTGCAATCCTCCTTGCAGCGGCCAGACTTTGAGCGATTTGATTTTTAATAGGCGACCTGCTTCGCCGTGACTGTAGCTTCTTCCTCAGACTTCTGCAACAATAGCTACAGCTGGTGGCTTCTATGTCTTTGACATCAACACTCCCTCGGATTCTTCTTGCTCCTATAACACGTTGGTGGTGAATTGAGATTAATCAATCACAAAATATATCAAACACGGATTTCAACCAAACTATCCAGAATGTTACAGCCCTGAACTTCATTTCTTGATCAATTGAACGATCACCTTTGATCAGCACTCACATTTCTTGCTTAATTGATTACATGGTAATTTGAGCAATTGAATTGTTTAAATTCAATTGATCAACTCATCACGTAATCAATTGATCAAGAAATGAAATTGTGTTGTAGCACTCTGCACAATGTGATAAAAACATATATTTGATATATTTTGTATGGTGTGATCGACTCATCCCGAATCACCACCAAAATGAACAGCAGGCTTATTTGGTCTCGGGGTTTTCAGTGTCCCGAAAATAAAAGCAACCTGCCGCAAGTTTATTTTGAACAATTCTTGAACCCAACAATGTCACAACTCCTAATTACATGTCGCCAAGACTCCTCTTTCCATATCCCCCACTATCTTGCTGAAGATGAAGATCCCCAAAATGCAACATTCGACACACACGAACACAGCACATGACGAGACAACAAAAAAACCTTCACAAAATTCACGAAACATTAAATTTTCTATCAGAAGCCATTAACAACTGCTTAATGCTACTTTAAAAATATCAGAAAATAGATTTTGACAAAAATACCTAATCGATAAAATCACTAAATCCAATTAATTGCCAGTAGAGAAATATTGAAAACGAATCTGATACTTACCAAAATATGTACAGATGTTTGGGCTTCTACTATTCAATCATCAAGCCACTCCAGGCTGAATTGTGCTTCCACAACTTCAACTGTAAGCTCCGGAATAGCAATTTTCCTGGCTAGCAACCATTGCTTCTCAATCTTCTCATCGCAAATAACACGTTTCAGAGACCTTAGTCCACAAACACTTCTAGGCAACCGCTTCAAACGAGAACATTCCCTCATATCGATCTCTTTCAATTTCTGAAGTTGTCCTAATTCGTTTGGAAGCTCTTTCAAACCCTCACAGACAGATATGTCTAGATATTTCAACTGTTCAAGTTTTCCAATTGAAGGAGGAAGTTCTCTCAATCCTGGCAACGCCGATAACCTTAGCATTATCAAGCAGTTCAGATTTCCCAGATCATAGGGTAAATTATGAACCAGGTGACAATTCGTAACAGACCACACCCGAGCTGAGGGCATTTGACAGATAGCGGGGGGCATCTCTTCCAAATCACTACAATGATCCAGGTTAAATTCTTGTAGCTTGGTGTAGTCGAATGTGGAAGCTTTGCCAAACCCTTCGCATAAGCTTATGGACAACTTCTCCAAATTGTGTAGTGCGTTGCTCTGTTTCTCAAGGTTGGGCGCAACCAACCTTTCCAAACGAATACTCCTTAATTGAGGGAGAGAAGATAAGACATCTAGACCCTCTACGGTAGCCCTTTTTGAGCTATAATTGCATATCATGAGAAATTTCAACTTTTTCATGGATCTTATGAACGGAGGAAGATGGTATTCACTCGCAGCGAAGAGAATCACCAGGGCCTCTGTGTCTGGAAAATTAATCTCGTACCACTCACTCTTGTCCATAGGACCTGTATGGAAAATGCAGATATAGGAACCAATTAGCACATTTCGTATATAGAGATCAAGTAGGGAAGTAATAAGGTACGCTAAATTCTCATAGGCAAACATTAAGTAACTATGTATGTGTATAAATTCAGAAAATTATGGCTAGCATTTCAACCTAGCAAACTTTTTGTCGTTTTCTAGTAACCCACCTGTGTAAATGGAGAGAATTTGAGCATCAAACGGCCTATCCTTCAGCAACTCCCATTTCCCTGGCAACATGTTCTCCTTCCTGGGCATGATTAACCTCTTCCTCTGGAAAGCAATGCCTTGGCCTCCTAAATATAAGGCCAAATCTCGCAATACATCATGCTGAGAAAAGTAGAGGTCTGAGGCATTTCCATAAGAGATTTCTGCTGCGTTCCTGATGAATTCGACGACCATGTTAGGCCAGTTTCAAATGAGTTAATAGCAAGAAAATCAATGCATTCAAGGACTGGCAATTACCTAGAATTGCTGGTTAAGTTCAGTAGATTTCTACTTGCAAGTTCCAACAAGATGGCAAAGGCATCCTGCCACTCCAGCTTCCGAACATAAACCCAAATATGCAAGAGAGCATCAGCACAGATTTTTTTGTCCTCTGGAAATGCCCCCAAGTCTAAGAAGCAATCTCTGGCTACGTTATCTAAGCAACTAATACTCGTCTCCAAGCATCTAAGTAATCCATCTCTGTGATAATCTGATATTGGTTCCCCCTTGGAAAGTTTGTTCTTTGCACTCTCCCAGACCACACGAGGTTCCCCATTCAAACAGCTTCCAATCACCTTTAAGGCAAGCGGCAAACCTTTACATTCTGCTTGAACCTGAAATTCGTCAAATGAAAAAAAAATGTCAATACCCATGGGAATAACTGTAGGTTCTAAGAAAAAACAAAATCATACGTATAATTACAGCTATAATGTTCCTAAATTTAACTGCTTCATGACTGCTTTTTTAAGCCCCAAAATCCAGTAAATGTTATTTATGCTTTTTGTATACAAGAAGAAGCTTTAGCTTCAGCATCATCTTTTCTTTCTAACTTAATAGCCAATAAAGCTATTTGGTTGGGTTCGTAACGCATACCTCGTTAACAAGATGTGCATCTGCATTAGCTGGAATTGATGTCTGTCCAAACGCCCAGAAGCAGAAAAGAGACATAGCATCTTCACAGCCCAGCAATGGTAACTTATACAACTGAATGGAGTGGTTTCTGGGGATAGTAGAGCTATCTCTAGTTGTGACAAGAGTCTTATACCGTGCCCCTTGAAAAATTAATTTCTCCACGGTTGATCTCGACCAGACATCATCCAATATCACCAGAGTTGATTTAGATTGCCATTGAAGCTGCTTTTGCAGCTGCATATGTGCGTCTTCTACATTCTGAAACTGAGGCCTCTTCACTCCAACAATTTTATCCCACATCGTCTCTATAAGTCCTTTCACATTTGGAGACTGTGAAACAGTAATGAAAACCACGTTTTGAAAATATCCTGATAATCATAAAGAAACAAGAAAAACCTTAGAAACTCTAGGATGAAGCACACTTCCGTATCTCTATTCTTATGGTCTACAGTAAAATCATTTTGGATGGAAAGTTCAATGAAAACAATCAAACGAAGCTCGAAAAATGTTTAGGTATTAAACAGAGAGAAACAATTATATGTACAAGAAAACAAACTATAAATGAAATCTAGTACATACAACCCTTTCGCCTAAATATAATTACTTTTTCCCCTGAAAAATCTCGTCAGTTTATCTCACAATCACATACAGAACAACAATACCCAAAATCTTAATACCAGAAATTTGAGAGTGATTGAATATATAGAGAAGTCTGAAAACACAAAACTGAGGAGATCAGTTTACCTTTAATATAGTCATCATTGCACAGAGCCAACGCCAAAGTAGTTTTTCCACCTCCCCCAATACACTGCACACCAACGACCGACACCTCAATGTCGAACAAAAGCTTCTTCAAGTCTCCAATAGATTTCTCCAATCCCACATAAAACTGAGATTTCACAGGAATAAAGTCATGGATGGAAGGATTATTATCCTCGTCCATTTCGCAATTATCACAGAAATCGTCTAGACGCATTTTCTGAAGCAACAAGGCATTACGAGAGGCGTTATCGGTAAGCAGAGAAGCTTGTTTGCAGATGGATTCTTTCAGCATGCTATTCATATCAGCCGGCTGTAACTCCTCGTAGTAATCTTGCAATTCTTGCTTAAGCTTTCTAAAATCTAGCATTATATGGGCAGGCATAACATCTAAGAAACCCTGGATGTCCTCCTCTAGGCGGAGGATCTGCGAAGCATACCTATATCTAAGAAAGGGGTTAAAAGGGCTAAGGCTCTCACATTTCTTTAACAGCTCCACACCCCTGATAAGGGTGTTAAATAACTGATAAAAAAGGGAATTCTGCTGATCCTTGGGAAGTTCTAACTCAGACAAACAGAGTTGTTGAACAATAGGAATTAGGTATTTGAGCTTTACATCGGTTCTCATCCAGAGAGCCTTGCAATTGAAGGTCATCTTTGATTGCTAAAGACAAATTGTTAGCTCAGAGCCTCTACGAACTGTAAATTTGTGAAACCTAAAAACTTGAAAGCTTGATACTACCCAATTCTAATCCTCTCTGTATCGGGTAAAAACTATTTTTCATTTTTTCTAATCAGCAAGAGAACAAAAAGACGATCAAATAGCACCTACACCAACCAAGCAGCAATATCAGATGAAAGACGGATTTCGCCAATTGAAATTTCTTAGCTGAAAGTTGTGTCGCGCTGAATTTATAGACGAGCTTTCAAAGAGCGGTTGCGGAAAGCACAGCGAAGGCCATCAAGTTCTTCGGAGTTGTTTCCCCTCGCTCTTACCGAGAACGTCACGAAAAGGTTAAAAAGAGAGCTTCTGCGTTCTTTTCATAGACATATATTGAAAGTTTCTGGGCTATTCCATGATCATCTATGCAAACTTCCACTGGACAAACGTACAATAAATGTCTGAACAAGGAAGCAGCAAGGAAGGGGGTAAAAGGGTAAGCGTTACGACCGCGCAGGAATCTTCTCGGATGTCAAAATCTAACAAATACTCGTATAAAAAACAGGGAAGGATTTGATTGACCTTTTCAATCGCAATAATATCGCTACCTGACAACCCTACTATTTCCTTGAAATTTTAAGGGTTTTGAATATCGGGGGAAGACTCCACCAGTCACGGCTCTGATTGGTTGGCGAATTTGATCGGAACAATTTCGTGGGAAACTTCATATCAATAGTTTGGTCAACCGATCCGACCAACTTCATGGGAAAATTCAACCTTGAGGGTTTATAATTGATAAGTAGGGTTTATAATTGCTTAAAGGATGGATGAACAATTTCGTGGAAAAACTACATTGTATAAGGATTGACATACCTTCTGAGAAAAATGTTGGCCGTTGGACCATGGAACTTAAAAAGAAAAGTCATTTTCCAGTTGTGAGGAGACTAGGAATGTGGTTTGGATTTTGATGCTATTTGATGGTGTAGATATATGAAAAGCTATTGGATGATAGAAAAATATTTTTCTTTTTATTTTAATGGTAAAAATTTTATTTCTACATTCATTAAGTATGATTTAATTTCATCATTCATTAAGAACTATTTAATTTCATCTAATATATCAAAAGTTTTTTAATATGATTTTTTTTTTGAAAATTATATAGAATAAAAATTAGCAATTTCACTTCAACAAGATGCAATGGTTATGGTGATAGAAAGATATGCTTGTACAATATTATTGGGTGAAGAGGAAAGAATTGGTATAACACATGTACTTTTTATATTAGACATCTTCTTCTTTTTCATCGTGTTTCTAGTACTTGTCATAGTACTCAATACAATTGGACACTTCAAGTATTGTAACATTCTTCAGTTGTGTAGCTTAACCAAATCATTGGTATCAAACAAATGCATCAATTTGTCAAAGTGTTCCTTTCACTTGGTGTAAGTTGTTTGTTTGTGCACATCATTAAGAGTTCCAAATCATCTTGCCTCAGTTTCACATTTCAAATGTTCTTCAACATTTGGTGAAATCATGCCTATGTTGTAGATTCTCCTAATTGTTGGAATATTGTTTGCAACATGATGATTATCATAAACTAGTCCAAAAATATATTGGCAAATGAACGTGATATATTAATGTAAACTATTCAGGGATGCATGCAGAGGTCCTGCTAAAAAAGGGTGGGTGGGCACCACGGTTCGTCGATGGGTTTGTGTAGCTTACAACTTCAAAAATTGCACATGATAGATAAAACTTCTTTAGGAATAAAAAGACTTTGAAGATTTTGTGGCACCAACAATGATTTTGGGAATGAATAGGAAATGGATTTTTGGTGGTGTGTGGAAAGGGCAATATAAAGATATTAAATAGAAAAGGCTTATAAAATAATAGATGGAAGAAGCTTGAATGGGGATTGCTTATTGAATTTTGTCAAGTGGTCTACATAATTTTATACAATGTCAATTTAAATGAATTTTACCTTTTACTACAAAATCAACAACAGTGTTTTATTTAGAAGCATTTAAATAGGTATTGGGAAAGTAAGAAAATGGATGGAGTATCAATTCAAAATGATCATTTCTTTAGATTAGAATGAAGATGAAAAATTATAAACTATGAATGACACACAAAGATACAAAGTTCTTTTTAATAAATTTCAAAAAAAAATTACTTGTTTATTATTCTATTTAAAAAAATAATATTTCAAGGCAAGAGCCTACAACACAATTGTAAATTATGAAACTCTTATCCAAGAGGTTTTGAACTCGAGTCTAATCAAACTTAATAAATAATAATAATTAATCTTGACTTCAACTTCTTACCGATAAAAAAATATTACTATATTAAAACTGTTATATTTTTATATTATAGAATTGAATAGAAAAACTTAATTAGAAATTCCTACCATTATAAGTTAAACACAATATAATAACATAAAAATTAACCACTTTTAAAAAAAATTGCTTTACACTATCCAATCTAGAACACTTATTTATTTGTTATTCATCACAAAAGGTGAAACATATACAATATTTCATTCCCCATCCACAAATAGTGAAATTCATTCATTAGGTTGATTTGTGTTTGTACACATTACCAAACATATGTGTTCTAATGATATTCTATATTTATTCATGAAAAATAAAACAACAATAAATAAAATAATGGATACAATTATTTAACAAATATGAAAGAAATTAATGTATCACTTTGTGAGGACGGAAATATAAATAATCAACACAAAACACATGTACAACTGTGTTGAAAATAGATTGATACAAGTATTAGAATGTGTTTCAATCATTGTTTTGTCATTGATGTCAAACATGCTACTTGCTAGTAAGACAGTTGCTTAGTTGATTTGAGTGCTATCATTTGTTTGATTGATGAGGAGGTTTTGATCAAATGAGATAACAAAAGCACCTAGAGGAAAGGTTGAGTTATGGTATGAAAAAGGAGTACAAAGATCAGTTAATATAGTGATGTTATAGTGCATTAATTATCTACTTAAGGTTGCAGATGATGGATACATTGATTAAGTCTAAAAGAACAAGTAAGAAGAATTGAGTCTGTCAAGCTTGACTGCGTGGACAATAGGTGTCGAGCAAAGTTAGTGCAAGTTGAGCAGAAAATTAGTTGGAGCCGAGAAAAGTGAAAGTTCAATGTATGCTGAGTGATACAGTGTAAGACAAATAAAGTTTAGTTGATGTCGAGCACCAGTAAACTTTAGTGTTTGTCAACTTATCTAGTGGATGGTGAGTGGAAGAACAATTTGGAAGCCGAGTGACAACATATTGATGCCAAGTGCCAATATTCATGTTAAATCGTAGATTTGATGAATCTAAGCAGACTATTTTGTTTTCTTGAATTTTGTGAAGTGTGTGGAAGATAACTATGATGAGTTGGTGACACAAAATTCATGGTAAATCATTTTGACGTGAATCCAAAGAGGATTGAAGAAGAAATTTCTAGAAGGGACTCAAATGAAAAGATGGGTAGATTCATTGAATCCTACCTAACCCTAAAATGGATGATAGAGGTTGAATGGAAAAAGATCTTAATTTTCTAATTATAGAGGTGGCTGGTCAAAAGAAAGTTTGGCCAATGTTCGAGAACCTAAGTTAGACAAGAGGTCTAAGGTATTGCTTCATTCAGTTATCAAATAGAAGAGACTGCTATTGGCAAGCAAAGAAAAAAGGCTTGTGAGTATGATGCTTGAAGGGTGAACAAGCTATCAGAGATGAAGTGTGTAAAAGCCAAGAAGAATGGAGGATTGAAACAAAGATTCGTAATTTGTAAAGTGAGTTGCAAGTTTTTATTAGATCAAGCCTTACTATTACTTTCTAATCATTATACTAGTCTAGGGTAAATCCTTTATATTAAGGTTGACCTAACAGTCATTTTGTAAATCCTTTAACTAGGTGACATTCCAAGTGAATGATCTAAAGTCCTCTAACAAGGCTCACTCCTAATAGGGTGATTAAAATTCTCTAACCAGGTCACATTTAACAATGTGTATTGTAACCTTTAACAGGGTTGGCCTTTCACAAGGCATCACTTCAAAAGAGTGAGAATGAGTAGCATGAACTATTGGTGGTTTTTCTCAAATTGGGTTTCCACGTAAAATCCTAGTGTCAAATATGTTATTAATTTTGTTATGTTTCTACAAAGTTGTTTTGACCTAGAACAATAATCTACAAGTTTAAGTGATTGTATAATCTAATGGATGCATGCATAAATATGTTTTATGGATATGAGTTCACTAAGCTGTGAAAAGTTTTATTTGTACATCTTGACTTTGGATAACTGATTCACCCGCCACTTAGTTACTCTAAAGAATTCCAACAATTGGTATCAGAGTCATCTTCTTAAAAAGACTAGTTTGAAGGTACTAGAAGCAAAAGATCAAGATGTCAAAAAGAGAGGTACCCAAGCTTAATAGGGACAACTTTCTTGCATGGAAAAGTCTGATGAAGCTACACCTAGGAGGTCTTGGAGACCATGCACAATCTACCATTGTCATTGAGCATGTTGATCCTATAGGAGCCTTAACTGTTGAAGATCTAAAAAAGAAGAAAGAACACAATCAGGCTATGTTGGAGATTGCCTTTGCCCTAAGTTATGTTGAGTTCAATGACATCAAGGGTTGTGACAGTACAAAGAAGATGTAAGATTCTCTTCACACCATTTATGGAGGAGACACAAATGTTTTAAGAACCAAATCTGAAAGTCTTAGAGGTAAGTTCAATGATATGATGATGTAAGAAGGTGGGAGTGTTGCTCAATATTGCTCTCGAATAAAAGATGTTTTTAATGCTATAAGAGGATCTATTGGTAAGATAGATGATGATATTGTATTAATCAAAGTTTTGAGAACATTGTCGCCCATCTATGTTATTAGAGTTTCTACAATACTAGAACTGAGATGTACACCAGGTTCTAATCTAACTCTTGAAGGTCTGGTAGGTAGGTTCACTACTTTTGAGCTATTTAACTTTGATAACTTTGACTTCTGAAGAGTTTGACTAGAAGGAGTTCCAGATTTTGGTAATGTCACCAGTGCTTGGATTGCTACTAGCTCCTTTGGCTTGGATGTCAAACTTGTCTCTTCAGACTTGTCCTTTTCTACCTCTTTGATTTCAGTTGCACCTTGATCTTGTGGTGGAGGTGCAAGTGTATCTACCTGACCTGTTTGGCTTTGTGTCCCATCATTTACTAATGTTTCCACCTTGTCTTCTCCAACTGTCTCAACCTTGTCTTTTTTAGGTTCTTGTACATTTTCTTAGACTAGAGTGCCTTCCATGAGTGTACTAACAATGCAACCTTCTATCTCCTTCATTTGATATACAACAATGGGTCATGAAGATTGTACACTTGTGACTTGAGGAGTGATTGTAGGTGTTTCTTGTGTTTTCATTTCCTCCCTTGCAGTTATAATCTTTGACTTTTGAATTTCATCTACACTCACTAGAATAAATTGGATAAGTATCCTTTTCAAATCTTCCTCTGTTAGGGGGTTGATGTATTGATCAGTAGTATGAAAAATCCATTACTTTGATAGTTTTAGTGCTTGCACTTATCACCTGTGGAGGGCTGACACTCAACATTTGTGTATCTTGTACACTCTATTCTAGTTGCTACACTTACTTACTTGGTGCCTGATTATAAACATTCATATTAGTGCCTCCCTCAATTGTGCCTTGTTCATTATTGTCTTCTTCATCTTCTCCTACCTCAATAGGTGTCTAGTCATCCTCCTTTGATGTTGTCATTCCATCTGTTAATTTCCACATTTTTTTAGACTTCTTTACAACATCCTCTATATTATTTTGTAATATGCTAAATATCCTAGACTTGGGTACAATTCTCACAACATATTTCCTAATGGCTTTTGACGTTTCAGCCTTACCAATTTCTAGCATAACTTGAGAAAGGGATGTCTCCCTAATTGTCTTTTAGTGTTCAAACAATGATGTCATTTTTTCTCAACTCTTTCATATAAACTCTTAGGTATGGAGTTGGCAATTTATAGAGGAGCCTTCTTAAATGTAGCCATCATGGCATATACTCCCTCCTCTACCTAATTCTTCTCAATCTTTCCAAGATTATCAAACTTAATGTGAGAGAAACCTGATAAATCAACATTGTTTCTAACATTCTCACATAAATTATCTAGATCTGAGGAGGGACTATGACTCACCACTTGGAATTGGTTGTTTTCATTTGATTCAGTCATCTCCTCATTAGTTTTAGCTAGGGAAACATCCTTCCTCCTCTGTATCTTATGTTCTCTAGCTTCCTAATCTTTATACTTGGCTACCTCTTTATCCTTCTGTGTAGTGACTCTTGTACTAGCCCTTGTGGTAGCTGTTGTTGGTTTGGGCTGACTAGGTTTTGTAACCTTCTTTGTTATGCACATTGCTTGAGTCTTTGCCTTTCTTTTCTTCTTGTTAGTAGTAATAGGTGCTTCACTGACTTCTTCTTCATCGACACCTTCTGTAGTATCTACTTTCTCTTGCTGATCTTCTCACTAACCTTGTTGCAATGCCAATGGTGCTTGAGCCTATGTCTCCTCTTCTTCATCATCTTCATCTTCTTCTTCAGCTCCTTCACCTAATTTTTCTTTCAATTTCTTCACCAATGTGTTCTTCTTTCTCATCACTGAAGTAGTCTTCAAATCCATAGTGATCTTTGATTTGGCCAAGTCATAATTACTAAATGCTTTGGCTTCCTTATCCACTTCTTCTATAAGTAATGTTGTGATTACTACAGAGGCCTCATCAACATTGATCTCATAACCTAATGGCCTTAGCCATCTCACCTTAGGAAAATGTTTCTCGACTAGTGAGATTGGTATCCTCTATCTTTTCTTCATGGCTTGCTTAACATCCTCAAAATATCTAGTCATCACTGACTCAAAGTTATCACCTAATTTCTCAATAAATTCTCCTATTTGAATTGCAACTGATCTATTCATCTTCCATGCAACCTTACCAAATGTAGGAAATTTATTTTACACATAGAAGAAAATAAATACCAAAAAAGATCCAAATTTACACTAAACACTCTTGGTTTTCCTTATAGCTCCCAAATTTTCAATCAATTATTGCAACTGCAATTTGACAAGATCATAGGTATGATCTTTCTTCAAAATTTTGTAGCCCATATCCATTGCAATGAAAGGTACAGTGTTTAATCTATTAGATTGATAAAACTTGTGTGCGATTACCCTCACTGCAAAAGCTATTAGGGGATATGTGATAGTGTTAATGGTCATTCCCCTTTTATTCCATAGAGCCCCTGTGTTCTTTTCAATAACTTCCTTTGACTCACTTCTCATAGTCTTTGGCCAATCTAGGGTTAGATACCCTATTGCCCTATGAACAATTTTCTTTGTGATTTTAACTAGCCCATTTTCTAACCATATAGAGCTATCATGAATTTTGTTTAAGAAAATCTTAATCCACTTGTTTTGAAGATGTTGGGGAAATCTAGGGCACAAGTTAACCCTTTCTTCTCGACAATCTTGTATTCTTCCTTCAATGCTCCATTTTCACATAGTTTCCCATATTCTTCTCTGATTTCCATGTTTCCTATGCTTCTAAGCTTGCAAGTGTAACAATTCCTGACATCTTGAATCATCAAGACTCGTGGTGGTATCATAGACAATGCACCGAAGGGATCCTACTTATAAGTTATATATGAAAATCCTTGAAAAAAGTTTGATTTTATTGCTAATTAACTAAACATTCAAAACCTCTTTTCCCTCTACACCTTTTTCTTTAGAAGAACTAGAAGCCATTACATATATCTAGGATTTGCAAAATTTGAAACTGCACAACTCAGCACAGGGTAAATACCTTATAAATCCTGCTGAAATGGTGTCAAATAGCTGTTCAAATCTCCTACAAACACTTAAATGAAACTCTCTAGATCACCTTTAGCTCTTTGTGTTTTTTCTTGAATTCAAATGATGTTAAATGAGCAAAAATTGATCAAATAGCCCTTAAAACACTACATTTAATGCTAAGTGCTTACACACATGTAAGCTTGACATTAATTGATTTCTAGCTCACTCAGCATCCACATGTCTTTCTATATTCTTGGTAACCACTATGAACTCAGCCTCAACTAACCAATTTCATTAGCTCGACATCCACTTACATTTTACTCAACAACCATATGAAACTTTTTCATGCTCAACAGTAACATGAAAAACTGACAAAACTTAAAGATTTATCCTTGATTTATAATAACACTTTGCATCTTTATTCATGCATATGCAATATTTTCAAAACTTAAAACCTTGGAACTAATGTATGGTATATCTTTTGAATATCAATCCCACATACCTCTTGATTGTTTAGTTTGATGAGGTGTGATCACCTGACCCATTGGGTGAAGTGGTCCCATCTACATTTGATGTGTTGTAGTCTTCCTTTCTCTTCCATGTCTTGTTCATCTCATCTCTAACATTTTCAATATCTTCCTTTCCTTTTCATTTTTTGAACTCACAACTTGGTGCCTTTGACCTTGTTGGACAATATCTGCTGATGTGACCAATCTTCAAACAACTAAAACATGTGGTTTAACTCAACCATCTTTTGTAATCACTTCTGAAGTGTGTTCTAATATATTTTTCAAGAACATGTCCATACTCTTGACATTAGTGACAACTACACCTTGTATTATAATCTTAATTATAAGAGTTTTCATTGTTCTTTACCTTCTTTTTCTTGTTTGATGACCACATGGGTTTGGATCTACACTCAAAAGCTCCATGTCCATACTTCTAATAGTTATAACAGTATCCTTCAAATCTTTGAGTGTGCATGGTCATGGTTCTACATTCATGTCCCTAATGACCTTGTTTATTGCACTTGTGGCAGTGATCCATGCTCTTTTTCTTAACATTTTGATTTACAGTCTTGCTCCTACACACATTAGCAATATGTCCTTTCTTACCACAATTATGACAAGTAGGTTTGGAGTTCTTCCTTTGTTACCTCTTTCTTTAGCACTTTTGGATGATTCTCCTTCTTCAGTACTAGTATATCCCAATCTAGATGTATCATTATTAGATCTAAGAGATCTCATCAATTGTTCAAAGTACTTGATGGCTTCATTTGGTTTATTAAAACTTTTAGCAAACTCCTTTTCCCTTTTTAGATAATTGCTTAATTGTTTATTCTACAACTTCAGTGTTGTTATCTCAATGTCTTTACTATTTATCTCATGATTAACAATCATGACTTGATTCATTGTTTCTAATTGCATGTGAGCAATCTTGTTTACTTCTGATGATATCTCTTCCAGTTTGTTGGTCAAAACTCTTTTTTCATCTTCAATCATGACTTTGTCATCTATAGCTTTCTTTTTCTATTTGGTCACCTCACATAGTAATATGGCTTGAGATTCTTGCTCTCTCTTAAGATTTCTGATCTCTTTAGCTAGGGTTCTATTCTTTTCCATTAGATCTGCAATTGTTGCATCAAATTCATTGGAGTTTCCATTTGTAAATAGTTTAGTAGTGTCCATCTCTTCATATTGTGTGTCATTCTCCTCAATAGCAATTTCCTTCCTTCTTCTCAATGATTTCTTTAGATCTTCTCTTGCTTTATTCAATTGATGTAGAATGAGTTATATTTCAATTTCCTGATTCTTAATAACTTTTCCCAACTTGTAGACTTCCATTTCCAAGATCTTTGCTCGAAGTTGCAAAGTTTTACTTTCAGAGAACAAATCTCTAATATCAATTGTTGGAATTACATAAGAAAGGTAAACTCTAGGGGGGATGGCGAATTAGTACTTTAAACTTTAACCCATAAAAACATTCACCATACATCCATCTCTCAATTTAATAAGTAAATTGAAATACCATGTAAAGCATATACATCTAAAGTATGTAAACAAGTAAGCATTCACACATATATGACACAAGATATGATTACTCGTAAACCCTCCAATGAGAAGGTAAAACTGGGGTGGGGATGACACCCACAAATCTTCACTATTGTAGTAATAAAGTGTATCCAATGAAGGTTACAATGTTTGATCATGAAACATGATCTACCCTATGAAAGGTCTGCCCTATTAAAGGCTTACAAAAGTTGTTAGGTCTCACCGTGTTAAAGGATTTCAACACCCTATGAGAAGTGTGCCTGGTTAAAGGACTTCAACTCACAATTAAGTAAGCACCTTGTTAGAGGATTTCAATACAACTTGTTAGAACTACTCTATAAGAGATTTAACTAATTCATTTGTTAGAATGTCTCAACAATGATCTTGTAATTAGCACTCTATTGCTTGATGTCAAATCACCTCTATATTGATGTGTACTTGATCCTTCTTGATCAGATGTCTCTCTATTGTTCATTATTTCCTTCCTCTGTTCTCCTTTAACTAATTATGTAATGCAATTCAGATTATAATACTTTGGTCAACATGAATGTCATGTTTACACATACAAACTGTCCTTCTTTCTCCTTGATAATTCATTCATTCCCTCATTTAAAATTGTAGGGTTTGTCCTCCTTAAGAAGACCTAGATGACTTAGGGTTAGGTATGAATCAACGACTATGATTCATCCACATTACCACTTAAACCTTCCTTTTACTTGATTGGATGCATGTAATACATAGGGATTCTCACTTAATATTCATTCTTATCAACAAAATATTGTAATTAAATCCTTAAGTTGGCCCAAAAATGGTTTGCATAGTAATTTGTGCCAATACAAACAACTATGACTAAACTCTGTTGCTCAACATTTTAAGTCCTTGGTGCTTAGCACTAACTATGAATTTAATACTATCACTCAACATCTGAATGACTTAGCATGCATTGCTTGTTTGACTCCTCAATCACTTGGCACATATTGTCTACTAGACATTTGAGTGACTCAACACATGAGTGACTCGCCACTCACTATTTACTTGGCATGCTCTAACTTATATGTTGTGCTCAACATATGTTACTTGTTCGGCATGAACTAAGTAAATGACTTAAGTGTACAAACACTCACTTGTCAAAACCAATCTAAGATTAACACAAATGACTAGAGATAAAAGCATGTTCATTACCTTGAATTATTATAATGGAAATAGTGTCAGGTTTGAAAATGATACACCCTGTCTACTGTCTAATAAAAGGAAAAGGTTCTATCAAACTGACAGAAAATATTTTATGTGACAATGCTTATTATGTTGAAGGACTTAACTATAATTTGTTGAGTGTGTCACAACTAAATAGTTTAGGTTGCAAGGTTGAGTTTGAGAACAAGATAGATAAGATATATGATATTGATGGAAAAGTAATTTAAAAAAGGTGATCAAACTAGAGGTAATCTATTGTACCTTGATATGGATGATGCTACTTGTCTAGTTGTAGAATTTGATGATGTGTGGTTATGGCTCAAGAGGTTATGTCATGTTAATTTTGATAACTTGGTTAATATCAGTAACATGAGAAGAGTTAGAGGCTTTTCTAAGTTGAAGAAACCTGAGAATATAATTTGCAAACAATGTTGGTTGGGCAAAATGACAAAATCTACTTTCTAGATTAAGACTCACACCTCTAAAGGAATTTGTTACATTGTGTTATTTGTTGATGATTATTCTAGAATGATGACAATTATGTTTTTGAAACATAAATCTGATGCTTTCCAAATATTTAAGTGTTACTTAGAGTTGAGAAGGAAATAGGAAAAAGCCTAAAATGTTTGAGATCTGACAAAGGAGGAGAATTTATATCAAATGAATTTGAGATGTTTTGTAAGACAAACATCTGTACCTAGGACCCCTCCACAAAATGGAATTGCTAAAAGGAGGAACGGATTTATAATAGACTATGCTAGGACATTCATGATGGAGAAGAATATTGCTTTGAAATACTAGACAGAGGCTGTAAGTACAACTATCTATAACTTAAACCATGTGCAAGTCAAGAAAGATACTCATTCAACACCTTTTGAACTATGGTATGGATACTCACCCAATGTAAAATACTTTAAGGTGTTTGGAAGCAAGTGTTATATTCTCAAAGATTTTAGAAATGGTAAATTAGATGCAAAAAGTGAAGAAGGTATATTCCTTAGCTATTCCACAAGAAGTAAAAGCTTATATGTGTTTAAATACTAACACTAAAAAAGTTGTGGAAAGTGCAAATGTGAAATTTGATGAATATATAGAAGTACATGAGACTGAACCTATGAAGGAACTAGAGGAATACAAATCTTTTGTGTACTTTTATGAAGGTATGCCTGCTGATGAAGATGTTGTAAAACAAGTTGAAAATGAATAGAAATTTTCAGTGACTATCAAGTCACATACAATGAATGTCAAGTTGTATTCAAGAATAGGGCTTTAGTCAGGTGTTGAGTTGCAGAATGAAGTTGAGGCACATTCTGATTCTAAGATTAGTGTACATGAAAGAAATGTTGAATTACCTAATAGAGAAGTACATCATGATTCAAAAGTTGAAAAACCTAATGAAGAAAATAGAGAAGAACCAAGATTGTCAAAGTATGTCAAAAGACATCACCCTATTGCACAAATTATTAGAGATACAGATGAAAAACCAATGATAAGAAACAAGCTGAGGAATGATACATGTTTGCTTAGCATGCATGAACCTAAAACAATGAAAGATGCCTTACAAGATGAGCACTAGAGTAAAACCATGAAAGAAGAGATTGAATAGATTGATAAGAACAAGATATGGACTCTAGTTCCTAGACTAGAAGATAAAAATTTGATTGACACCAAGTGGGTGTACAAAAACAAGTTAGATGAAAATGGTGAAGTTGCAAGGAATAAGACAAGATTAGTTTGCAAGGGGTATGCACAAGAAGGGACTATGGAGAAACATTCACCCTTTTGCAAGATTGGAAGGAATAAGAACTCTGCTTGCTTACTCTACATACAAAAGTTTCAAATTTTATCAAATGGATGTTAAATCTACATTTCTGAATGGCATATTGGAAGAAGAGATCTATATAGAACAACTGGAAGGATTTATTGATGCTAACAATAAAAACATGGTATGTAGACTAAAAAAAGCTTTATATGGTTTGAAGCAAGCACCAAGAGCATGGTATGAAAAGCTTCACAATTATCTTGTGAAGATTAGACTTCAGAGGATTGATGATAATGACAATCTATACTTGAAGATAGAAAATGTCGAAGGTATTTCACTATCTAAATTTTTTGTTGATGATATCATATTTGGTGGTCAAGATACTTTATGTAAGGCCTTTGCAAATAAAATGAAGAAAAGAATTTGAGATGTCTATGTTTGGAGAGATCAAGTTCTTTGTCAATTTGCATATACATCAGATGAAATATGGTATATACATCACTCAGTCTAAGTATGTAAAGAAGATAATGAAAACTTTTGGATTGGAAGATTCCAAGTTAGTAAGCACACCTATGGTGACATGACACAAATTGTGAAAGAATGATGATTCAGTTGAGGTGAATCAAACATTGTATTAGTGTATGATTGGAAAATTGCAATATGTAGTGCATAACAAACTTGATATTGCATTATTTTTTGGGATAGTTGCAAGATTCTCTTCTATTCCCAAGGAGAATCACTTGATGGTTGATAAGAGAATAATGAGATATCTAAAAGGAAGAAAAGATTATGGTCTATACTACAAGAAAAATGAGAAGTTTGAGTTGAGAGCCTACACTGATGCTGATTGGGCTAGAAATATTGATGATAGAAAGAGCACTGATGGAGGAGCATTTTTCTTTGGAAAAAGACTGGTTACATGGACTAGCAAGAAACAAAACTGCATATCTCAATCTACTGTTGAAGCTAAATATGTTGCTGCTACAGTAAATTATACAAACATTGTGTAGATCAAACAACTACTCAAAGGTATGAAGGAGGAAATTGTTGACATTCCAGTCATGTTTGTTATAGTGACATACACTTATTCAAGTTGTAAGTATCTATCGAGCTTATTGTATAGATAACAGTGTTAATCAAGCATTTCAATTGCTACCAAGTTTTACAATTGCTAACGAGTCCTTTGGATAGATTTTAGTTTGCATCAAGTAGTTACTACTATGGTGATGATCAGCAACATAAATCGAGCATCTCATTGTATGCTGAGCTTACTAGTGCAAATTGAGTTGTGCAGTGCTTATTGAGTTCACAGTTGATGTTATGTGATTCTAGTGTTAACCAAGCTACTTAGTGTTAACCAAGTGACTCAATTTATACTGAGCTTGTAGTGATAGCATTGACCGATCTCTGTAGTGTGAATCAAATGATTCAGTTTATATGCTGAGTTTTACAGTATTCATTGAGTCACCAGTGTAGACCAAGTTCAAGACTACTTGGAAGTGATCAGTATGCACCGAGCTTCTACATCTACTAAGTGCATGATGATGCTGAGAATTGATAGTGGATGTTGAGTATTAGAACCTCACTAAGTTAGTCTTCAGAACCCGAGTTTCTACACTTTGGCCAACTTTGTAATATTTGTGTAAACTTATATTGTGGCTGACTTTGTAATTTTGTAATTGGATTGGTATATATGTAATGTATTGTATCACATCAAAATCATTAAAGAGAAGTAATGTGATCATTAGAAAAGAGTAGAAGAGCAAATTACAAATGCTACATTAGTATAAGGAGCAACAAAGATTTATCTATCACAGCAAGGTGACTTGTACACTCAGAGGAATCTCATTTATCAAATCAAGTTATAGATCAAAGATCAGCTATGACTTCATCGTAATAGGTGGATCAGTCAAATCCTTTAACAAGGTAGACCCAATATTCTTGTGTAAATCTCTTTACCGAGAGCATACTTCATTGTATGTTTGTATATTCTTTTGCAAGGTGGACCTAGTAGTCCTTATTGCTCCTAATAGGGAAGATCATCAGAAGTGATCATTGTAAGCCTTAACAGGCCAACTTTATACTACGATACTAGAGCTTGTGGGTATCATCCCCACCCTAGTTTTACTTTCCATTTGGAAGGTTTCTGGGTCACCAAATCTTGTGTGTTAAAGTGTTGTGCATGCTTTCATGTTTTTAGTTTCTCATGCATGTAGTTAGATCAAAATTCACATAAAAGATTAAATAGTACTTAAAAATTAAGTTTTATTGGTTGCTGATTCAACCCTCCCCTCTTAGTAACTTATCCTTTCATAATATTTCCAACAATTGGTATTAGAGCTTTTGTGGTTCTTAGAGAAAATTTTAATAGCTTGAGCAAAGATCAAAGGCTATGCAAATATTCAGACTTGACAAGGCTATTGACAATGAGAAACTAGATCTAGAAATGGCTATTACCCAACTCAAGAAAGCAAAGGAGCAACTCTCTCAATCCCTGAAAAGAAGAAAAGATATTGCAATTCAAATTAATGATTATCTCTACACTAAAGAAAGAATTGAAGACCTTCATTCAGCAAGCAACCCAGATGAAGCCAATAAAGCAATCAAAGAATTATTGGAAAAGAACACTACTCTTCAAGAAGTAAGAAAACTAAGAAGAGAGAAAGAAATTTAGTTAGCAAGATTGTGTGAAGTCATGGAAGAGAAAAATAAGATAAGAGAAGAGATAGAAGGAAAGAACAATGGAATTCAACATTTATCCCTTTAACAAGTAGACTTCATTGATCAACTCACCAATGCAAATGAAGAAATCATAAATCTAAGATCAGAAAATGAAAGGTTGTAGAATGATCTAAACACTAAAAGACAAACCAATGAGAGGATGATGAAATCTCAAGTAGACATAAACCAATTCAATGAGCACAGTAATTATAGACAAAAAGGAAAAGCATAATTTGGATATACAGAAGAAGGTGAATCATCCAAGCAAGGAGCTCAAAAGAATAAAACTACTTGCAATCACTATGGTAAGATAGGTCATACATCAAACAAACATTGGAGCAATGGGAAAGCAAAATTTAATGGAAAATGCTACAATTGTAATTAGCATGGTCATAGAGCTAATGAATGCAAAGACAAACCAAGATTTGAAGGCAAATGTCACAAATGTAACAAGAATGGGCACAAGTCATCATAATGCAAAACTAAGATACTAAATCTAGTAGAACAGATTGTGAAAGCTATATTTGGTTGGGAATATAACACGTAGTGCAGATGTCATTACTGTGGAGAATTTGGACACATTGGAATGAAGTGTTTAAAGCATCATATGAGGACAAGAGATTCTACCAGAAGATGTTTCATTTGTATAGAACTTGGTCATCTTGCCAAGAATTGCATGAATATTGGAAGAATTAAAGGTGAAAAGAAGGCAAAAACTGATAACATCAAAAAATAGATGAGACAACAACGGGTTCCAAAATCTTTTGAGAATGCAAGTCCAAGCTGTGATGAACAAGTCACTCAAGAATTGGGTGACTCCACCTTTTCCACTTGATTTCTCAAAGAAGAACTAGAATTAGGATACTAAAGAAAACATCTAATATCAATTCCAGTTAAAATGATGAAAGATCTAGATCAACATCCAAGATGCAAAGGGATCATCGAGTAAAAGATGGCAGTCATTATCGAGTAAAGCTGAGTTACAATCTTACCGAGCAAGGTTGGGAGTAACAAAAGTTTTGTGTGGTTACCAAGTCATGAAAGACTCCGCTGAGCTTTAAATGGTAGTGAAGTGGATGATAGTCTATTAATTTGAGCTAACAATCATACCAGGCATTTATGGCAAAATTTGATAAAAAGGGTGAAAATGAAATCATTTCTCATTGTAAATTTTTTAGAGATATTTGTGCATAGCGATCTTCAAAGCATTCAAGTGATTTGAATGAATTGTTACCAAATTTTTTTGAATTCTCTCAAACACTATTGAGTAAAGATGGTAGCTACTAATGGCAAGGTGAAGAAAGGTTCAGAAATGTTGATTCGAGGTGTGGAATGGAAGGTGCCAGATTTCAAGCTTACTCTTGCAGTTGCAAAAATCCTAGATCTGAGTGAAGCACATTCTCAAATCCCTCCCAAGGTGCTATTAGTTAATCATATCCGTTTGCATTTCAAATGTGCAATTCAAGATATTGGTACACTAGAGATGGATGAATGTTTGAAGGAGTTATGTGTTGATGGTGTGTTGAAACCTGAGCATCAACATCTCAAGGAAAAAGGTTTAACTCACATTCCTCACATGCCATGAGATTTCCAAGTGAAATGGATAAGATTTATCCTTAGTCATGTGCATAATGTTCAGTTGTGGTTGGAGCAATCAGTTTTGATAACTAAGAAGATGATCCATAGGATCACCAATCTCCCAATGTTGGTAAAAGCTAAAACGACTAAAACCCTAGGTCAAGTTGAACTGTAGAAGAAAACCCTAGCCGAGTGGGATGGAAGGGGAATGAAGATAAGTGGTGTCACTGACATGGAATTGAAGTCCAGTGTTCATGTCATTGTGCACAAAATCTACAATTTGAGCATATTAAATAGTGTGTCATATGAAGCTATGGACTTGGCTTAAAAGGTGGTCAAGAATAATCTTTGTCTTGACCTTGTTGAGTTACTATTGAACCAATTCAACAAAAACATGGAGAGCATCAAAACTTCCAAAAATAATCTATGTAAGTTTGGTTCAATCTTGACATGTTTATTTTTCTATGTTTGGAAAGTCTTCCCATCAAAAGGTACTATTGTTTGGAGAAAAGATATACCCGTCCTTTATCAAATTAACGAGTACATTACTGAAATAGGAGAGAATTATACAAGCATTATGGATAATTATTTTGATGCATTTAAGAGAAAATGAATAATAGATTTTGAATTCTAAGGAAATTAGTTGAGGATTACAAAGATGTTGTTTGTTTCATGGTTGATAGTGACAAGGTGTATATTTAGGTAGTTAGGCCAAGAATTGCATGAGTAAAACCTCTAGGATATGAGGTGAATATTGATGAAACCTAAGAAATAATTGAGGCATTAATAAATGAGCCTATTTATCCTAAGGCTATTACCTTTGGTACTTATGATGAGGCAAAGGCCAAGATTGATGACGGACCACACCACCCGTACCAACTCACAACCAAAAATGCAATAATATGGAGACAAGAGAGATGACAAAAATGCTTTATAAAGCATCCATTAATACTTGAAATCTATTACAAGAGATTACATACAAAGAGCTTACAATTCAAGAACTTCTATTTCTCCAACTTCCATTAGAAGAGCTTCCATTTTTTTGAACTTCATTACAAATGATAATAGACCTTTCTTAAATAGGCACTTCTAACACAAGACATTACAAACACAACCAATGTGGGATAAAAGGTAAATACAACTACTTTTAAATAAATATTAAATTCCCACCCAAATACAACTAAGCACCCAACAAATATTAAATACATGATTTAAGGATCTTTCCACAAACTTCTAAATTGCCACCTATACACCTTGATTAATGGAATGACAACTATTTTTACTATTTTTCTTTTTACGCCACCTATGCGCCTCGAAAATAGAAATCTCCTTTTCCTTTCTTTTCTCCTTTTTATTTTTTTATTATTTCTCCTCTAATTTTCGTCACTTTCTCTCTCCTCCACAAATTTTTTTTTTTTTTTCCTCTTTTTTTTTTTTCTAATAATATAATTTTCCCATGTAAGATGCTCCTGCATCAGACTCCCTTGGTAGATAGAAAAGTGTGTCCCACACTTTAACGCCAAAAGAAAGATATACAACCATCTTCATCTTCACCACAAGCTTCCACCTTAATAGGGACAAGAAAACCAACATGCAAATCTCCCACATTTTTTTGCTGATGCATGATGCTCCTGCATCCGACTCCCATGGTAGGAAAAATTTTGTGAATATGGATTCACAAAATGAAGTAGCTACTGTTGAATTTTTTTTATTTATTTTTTTCTCTTCCTCCAACACATAGCTGGAACAAGTATCCGATGCTGAAATCTCTCTTCCTCATCCAATCTTGTTGAATTAATCACACCTGTAATAAACCCAACAACACCATACCAATCTTCCTTTGCATACCACACATGACTAACAAGATCCTCATGCAAACCATCATCAATATCTTTTAAACTCATATCAAAGACAACATCCCATGATTCATAAAAATTTACCTGTTTGACATCTTCATTTTCGCTTGCCTCTTTTATGTTGTCAACAATGCACGTAAATACTCCACCTGCTTGATCTCCAACGAAGGCACTATATGTTTCCTCCATTGCTGCAATCTTCAAATCATCTTGATCTATTTCAGGTTCATAAATCTTTCCATCTTCATGCTCTTCCTCTTCTCGTTCATCTTCTTCAACTTTAGGTTCGCAAATAATATCCTCTACATCCTCTTGCTCTTCTTTTGTACCACATGTCTCATACTCCACTGGATCCTCTTTCTTTTCCGCATCCAAGGAATTATCAACATCTCTTTTCTGGTGACATGCTCTTCGTTTCCGCAACTCAGCTTCTAATTCATTCACTTGCTTTTGCAAATCAACTAGCAATGATTGTTGATTTCTTGCTCTAAATTTCTCAAGTCGAGGAATCCTTAGAATCCATCCAATCACAAAAGTCATCTTCTTCTTTCTATTCTCCATAATCAAGTCTTTAGAAGACAAATCTGGTGTAACACAAAAACCTCGTGCAAACTGCCTCACAGTCGGCGCTCTGTCTACACAATCAAGAACTTCTTCACAAACTTCAACTAACTCAAGGTCCTGGTGCAAACTGCCTCACGTTCGGCGATCTGTTCGCACTCTCAGGAACTCCTGCTCTGATACCACTGATGACGGACCACACCACCCGTACCAACTCACAACCAAAAATGCAATAATATGGAGACAAGAGAGATGACAAAAATGCTTTATAAAGCATCCATTAATACTTGAAATCTATTACAAGAGATTACATACAAAGAGCTTACAATTCAAGAACTTCTATTTCTCCAACTTCCATTAGAAGAGCTTCCATTTTTTGAACTTCATTACAAATGATAATAGGCCTTTCTTAAATAGGCACTTCTAACACAAGACATTACAAACACAACCAATGTGGGATAAAAGGTAAATACAACTACTTTTAAATAAATATTAAATTCCCACCCAAATACAACTAAGCACCCAACAAATATTAAATACATGATTTAAGGATCTTTCCACAAACTTCTAAATTGCCACCTATACACCTTGATTAATGGAATGACAACTATTTTTACTATTTTTCTTTTTACGCCACCTATGCGCCTCGAAAATAGAAATCTCCTTTTCCTTTCTTTTCTCCTTTTTATTTTTTTATTATTTCTCCTCTAATTTTCGTCACTTTCTCTCTCCTCCACAAATTTTTTTTTTTTTTTTTTTTTTTCCCTTTTTTTTTTTTTCTAATAATATAATTTTCCCATGTAAGATGCTCCTGCATCAGAGCATCATGCATCAAAGATAGAATTGAAGATCAAGCTACCTCAGGCGGTCAATAAAGGCAAAAGGAGAATTGCCAAGTTAAAACCAATACCCCTCTCCTATTGATCAAGGGAAAAGGAGAAGATGAAGAAGCAGTAGAAGAAGAAAAATTAGAGGAAGAAGAACCACTGAAGAAGAAAGGCAAGGTAATCATTACCAAGCCGGCTAAAATTGTTGTATTCACAAGAAGGGTATCAAGGAAGAAAGGAGGAGGTATAATTTTCAAAAATCCTCCAACCACCTTCCAAGAAAGATTGAAAGAATTGGAATTAGGTCCCGGAATTACAAATTTCAAGGCACTAAAATATGAAATCAGGACTGAAGAAGAGTAGAAGCAAATTGAAGACTTGGTCATATCCAAGATGGGTAAGTGGAAATACTCACCTGACCAACTTGCACTTTAGATTCCTAGTGTTTTGATGGACAAAATAAAGCCAAGATGGGAATTTTCTATGAAGATAGCTAAAGACATATAAGAGAAAACTTTGGGCCAACTCATTCCAAGTTCATCTAACAAGGAAATCAAGAAATCTCTAAAGAAAAATGAAGAAAAGTTTACCTTGAGATTCAATACTTGTCTTGTATTATTGAAAGAAATGTTTATCATCTTCGCAAACCAAGTGATTTTTTTGTTAGTGTAAGTGATAAGGATGATGATGATGATGATGATGATGAAGAGGAGAAAGATGAAGAGAAAGATGATGAAGTGACTTGTTTTGATAATGTAGATGATGAAGAGGAATAAGGGTAGGAAGCTACCAAGGAAGATGTGCAAGATGCAAAGGAGACTGACCCAGTAAAATTTTTTGTGGTGCTCATAGCCTCACTTCCTCATTATCTAAGAAAAATAGTGAAAACATCTATCCTAGAGAAAGCTTCAATAGGATTGATTGTATCAAACATAGCTAGCACAAGCACTCAACCATTCCTTGCACCTGTCTAGCTCAACACCTCATTGACTAAAGTGTCAGGCACTTCATCTACCAAGTAGACAACAGTCCTTTCTACATTAGTTTTGGTAGCTTCTACTATTTTAGCTATTTCTACTTTAACAATAAGTACTATATCTACTATTTTGGCAAGCCCTACCTTTTCCATAGTTGTTTATATTCTGAGTATGCAAGTAATAAGTGCAAGGACAGTTGAGACCAAGCCTCAACCGAGCACAAAATTTTTGAGTAAAAGAAAATAGAAGGAAGAAGATATATATCTCGATGAGGAGATTGTGATTCCTAATTGGGATATTTCCAATCTCAATCCTGATCAGGTGCAAGCTTTCAAAGCACTTCTTCAGAGGAAAGCCAAGTAGTAGAGTCTAAGAGAGGAAAGGAATAAGGAATTCTAGATAATAGAAGATGTTAAGAATATTCTAGCAGAGGCCCTAGGCATAGAGGTTGATACTTCTCAAACAATTTTGTATCAGTTGGTAGAGGCAGTCAAGAAATATAATGAAGATTTAGATGGACAGGACAAATTATTGCAGAAAGCTGAGAAAAAGTTTGAGAATAAAGTTTTGGCACTTATTGCTCAACAAATTGTCATTCATCAAGTAGAATTGTTTACTATTTTAGGCTCTCTAGATACCTCATGCATCAATGTATCTTTACTTTTTGGTAAATTATTGTTAGAATTAAACCACATACATAAATAACAATTGCATGCAAATATAACCAATAATAGAAAATAATAGATCACACAAAAAAGAACACAAGGCACCAAGATTTAATGTGGTTCACCCAATCCCTAGGCTACATCCACCAAACAACAAGTCTGATATTATTATGATCTAGTGATTACAACCTAATTACAATCTGTAATCCCTTACAGCTTAATACCACCGCAAGAACCAATTTCATATCACAACATAATGAAAAATACCTAACCCTAAGCCCTTTTATACAAGTATTTTATGTCATTTTAGGGTTACAACATGTAGGCCATATGTCGGCTACAACGTCAGCCACGACCCAAAATTTTTTTTCAAGGTGCTGCCCCAAACCCCAAAGAATTTATGAAGTATGTACAGTACTTTCCTAATCAATCACCACAATCTAATAATCTCCCACTTGGGAACTAATCAGGCTCCACACTAGACAACAATCTCCCACTTGGAGACTGATCTGGTAGCAATACCACTACCACATGGGGCTCCCACTAGATCAAACCACCCTGGACTCTGCTATTCATTTATTCATGTTTAGTCTAGAAGACCAACCAAAGTTGAAGAGAAGTTCAGCTTCTCCCTTGTTACTACCTTGGTCAACATATCTGTTGGATTATCATTTGTATGTATCTTCTCGAGCTTTAACTATCCATCCTCCAAAATTGACTGAATGAAATGGTACTGCAACTGTATGTGTTTGGTCTTTGAATGCAGAGTTGAATTCTTTGCAAGATGAATGGCACTTTGACTATCTATGAACAAATAATTATCCTTCTGAGGATGTCCCAATTCTTCCAAGAAGAACTAAAGCCATATCATCTCCTTGGCTGCCTCTATAGTAGAAACATACTCTGCCTTTGTAGTGGATAGAGCATTAATCTTCTGTAACCTAGAAACCTAGCTCATGGCTGCCCCACCAACAGTAAAGACATAACCTGTAGTACTCCACCTGGTATCAATATCCTTACCAAATCTGAGTCAACATAGCCCTATAAATTAGTTGTCGAGCCCCCAAAGTGTAAACACTTATTGGATGTTCCTCTCAAATATCTGAGAATCCATTTGACTGGATTCCAATGCTCAATTCCTGGATGACTCATATATCTGCTAACAACTCCCATTGCATGTGCAATATTTGGCCTGGTACATACCATATCATGCATCAAACTTCCTATAGCTAAAGCATATGGTACCTTGGACATCTTATCTTCCTCTTCTTGTGTCTTGGGACACATCTCCTTAGTCAACTTCAAATGACCAAGTAAAGGTGTGTTGACATCTTTAGCATTCTCCATAGAGAAACGTTGCAACACCTTTTCAACATAATCAGTTTGAGATAGCGTCAATGTTCTATTCTTCCTATCTCTACAAATCTTCATACCAAGGATTTGTTTTGCTGCCCCCAAATCCTTAATAGCAAATGCATGTGCTAACTGGCATTTCAACCCCTTAATATGATCCATGTTAGACCCAGCTACAAGCATATCATCAACATGTAAACATAAAATAATGTAGCTATCATCATCCAACCTCTTAAAATAAACACAATAATCTGAATGACACCTATTATATCCATGCTCATGCATAAAACTGTCAAATTTTAGATACCATTGCCAAGGTGCTTGCTTCAAGCCATATAAACTTTTCTTCAATTTGCACACTAAGTTCTCCTTACCTTTGACCAAAAATCCCTTTGGCTGAGCCATATATATCTCTTCATCTAGATCACCATGAAGGAAGGTTGTTTTAACATCAAGCTGCTCTAAATGCAAATTTTTAGTAGCCACAAGACTTAAAACAGTACGGATAGAAGTCATTTTAACAACAAGAGAAAATATCTCATCAAAATCAATTCCTTTTTTCTGTGCAAATCCTTTTACAACTAAGCTGGCTTTAAATCTTTTCTTACCCCTTTCCTCTTCTTTCAAACTATAAACCCACTTATTCTGTAAAGCTCTTTTATGTAGTGCCTCTCCCATTTGACTTTTGTAAGTTATCCTGAAGGATGCAACCTTGCTAATCTTTTGTTGTGATGGGATCATGATTGTGACGCTGAGTGGTCTACACCATCGAGGTGTTTGGATTTATGTTTCTATATCAGTTGCTTTGATTATGCTTTTGACTAATCTTTGAGATTATGATGTGATTTTTGGTTCACTGAGGTTTGTGCCAATGGTTACCAAGATCGATGTGGTATCATGAGGTTGTTCCGTGATTACCCTCAGATGTGTGCAGAGATTGCACTATGTTCTATTACCATGCTACACTGGACTAGGTTCATGTAGCAGTGATTAGTCATGTTTATGACTGTGTTTTCTTATGTGTTTTAAGTGTCTTTTTATTGATTTTGTAATCAATCATTATTAAATGCTTAAGTAATTAGAATGGATTGTTCTTGTGGGATTATTTGGTTATGTGCTGCGGACATTTTCCTTGTTTTATTTTGATCTAAGAGATATCTATTCTTATGTGATGTTTTACATTTGAGACGACCTAAGGGTCAGATGTTATACCTTGATTTCAGTATCATAGATAATAGACTACTATGCTGTTCAGTTGATCATATTGCATGACGATGCCATTTTGAGATGACAGTGTGTTTAATGATGATATCTAGTTATCTGGTTTTTGGACATACCTCTGATTACGTTATGTGATGGATTCAATGCTATGGTTATTTATTTCATTCATGCGTTGTTATGCTTTATGCAAATGTGAGTGATGTAAATAGATTATTTTAATATAATTAAATAAATAGTTAAATTAGGTGATTTAATGCATTTATTGCTTTGGCTATGTTATTATATGCAATTGCACTTGATCGTGTTGTTTAGTGTGCAGGATTTATATCCTTGGCAGTGGCACATGGAGATAGTGATTCAGCCATTCATATTTCACCAATGTTGTCCTTATATGGTCGACGTATCCTTTATTAAATGTTTAATTTAAACCTTTCAGTGATTATTAAATCCGAACTCATTTGCATTATGTGGTTAGACCAGTGAGCATGTCTGTGCATTTAGAGTTCGCATTGTCACAAAAGTTGTTAAGGAGATTTATGTGTTTTTGGGTTTTCAGGCTTTTAAATTGATTTACTTTATTTTCTGGCAGCTTTGCCATAGAGGAATTCCTATTTGTAGGAATAGCCTATTTTCGTTTGGGTCGATTCGGGGTTTAACTACGTTGGATGGTTATTTGCCCTAATCAATTATTCATTCGAAAAGTGAATAAGTATCCAAAAAGGAATTTAATTCCTCACTTCTCACTTTTGAATTATAAAGTTGGAGAATAAAACCCAAAATCCTCTTCATGAGGATTTATTGTTTTGTTCATTGTGGGAGCTATGGGTGTGGGATTGTCACGAGGTTGGGCTCGTTGGATCCAGCTTGGGGAAACCTTGGATTGCCGCGATTTTCAGCTACTTCTGCGAGATATCTATTTTATGGTTCAGATTCCCGTTTTGCCTTTTTGGCTGTGAGGTAGGGCTTTCCCGTTTTATTGTTTCTGCTCCGTTTCTGCTTCTATTTTTGGTAGCCATTTGTTTGGAGGTTGAAAACTAGTGTTCCCCTCCTTTTCTGTATGTTAGTTCTACCCGGTTAGGCAGGTACAAACATTTCCCTATTTTTTTAGGATGAGGGTTTGGGATTTTACGCCATTATGTTGGCCATTTTTGCATACGGTGTTCGATTCCATTTATTTTTGGATTTTTGGGGTTTTTGAACCCAAAGGCCAAATGGGTTTTAATTTTGAAGTTTTCTAAAATTTGGGGGTTTTTACCTCATTTTGCATGTCGCCCTGTTTTCTCAGGTTTTCTTGGCACAATGTGGGTCGTGGATGTGGATGATTTGTTCGGATATCAGTCAAACCACTATTGCACTTTTATGTTGCATTGGGATGCGTGTTGCATCTATACTCCCGACGTTGTGTTTGGATGAGTGATTTTATACCTGGTGTTATTGTTTTTTTGACCTTTGCATTGTGTCATGGACACTAGGATTCGTGTAGAATTCGTACTCTCAGATTGAGGCCGGTTGAGTGAGTTCATGATGTTTGGTCTTGTTACATCATTAGGATTTGTGTAGAATCCATCCTTCCTGTGTTGCTTTCGGTTGGGTGTTTTCTTTGTTTTGTATTCTCATTCCTGTCCTTGTGTTGTGATCTTCGTGATGGTGGTGCGCCACACACGAGTACGTGTGCGTACATTTTTTTGGTGACTTGAGAGGCTCAATCTTTCATGGTACTTTTGAAAGTTATGATCATTAGGGTTGGGATGGGAGTATGCATGCCCACGGGCACTTGTCATAGGATGAGAATGGGTAGGGTAGGGTAGCATATGGAGGGGGCTTCTACCTCGTAGCCTGGTGATCATTGTGCCTCGAGGGTTGGCGAAGGAAGCTTTAATTAAGTGATAACTAAATAAAATGTGTGATTGGTAATAAAACTTAAGATAATAAAAAGGTTTGGGGTGCTAGAGCCTTTCCGTTGAGGGATGTTGAATCTGTAATAGTCATAGCTTGGGCTTTTCGATGCCAAGTGACTCTCCATGATGTTAGTCCCTACATAGTAGCCTATTGAGTGTCTGACTAGGACCTGTACTCCTTGCATTGTCTTAGGTTCTTGGTTGCAGCCATCATACTGTCTAGCGTGAGTGTTAGCCATGGATGTTGTGTTTTATGTGTGTTTGTAGTTGGGTCTTTATCTCCATTAGCACGATAGGTGTAGATCTACGGGTTCCACATGGTTGGGAGGCGTAGCTACCTTCATCATTGCTAGGGACCGATGTATAGAGACAGTCTTGTCCTAGTGCGACCGTTGCTGGATGTTTTCACTTGGTACTTTGGGTTTTGGAGTATGCTTTCTTGTGATTTATGCTTTCATTTGAATGCTTGTATATCATGTTTAGATGATGTTAGTTTACTTGACGCATTCCCTTATCATGATGTTTAGCATATGATTAGATGATGTTATTTGATTTAGTAGTATATCTGTTGCTTACTACTATTTAGCATGTGATAGGTGATGTTTTCTACTATAGGATTATCTTATGCGTTATCTCTAGCATGTAGATTTCCTTGTGCTTATTCTTGTGCATGTTTTTGTAGTGATGTCCCTATTACGACAGTACCGACGATCTGGTTGGTGGCTTGGGATGTTATGCACAAGGGATGGCTAGGACCCATGATGGTCTTATGATGCTATTGACGGTTGGGAGGAACCGCGTACTTAATTTGGTTGTTTTGTTACTACGATGTTTATTTCAGTACGTTCTTTTCTATTATGGTTTAGATGGATAGATGTTCCTCTTTCCTTTTTGTTGTTGCTTTGGAGTGTTCATTCCTTGATTTGTGTGGATCCGGTACTCCCTGGTGTGGAGGTTCTTTGCTCTATTTTGGTCAGTTTTTGGTCTTTTGTGTTTCTTGAAGTGTTTTCGTGTTCTTTGGACGACATTTGTTCAGCATGGTGCGACATTAAAAAATGTATCGCAAGCCCATGCAAACTATGTCGTACGATATTGTAAAGTATCGTACGCCTTCTTGATAAATGTCGTACGACACTAGAAGAGTGTCACAAGCCTTCTTGATAAATTTCGTACAACATTGATAAAGTGTTGCACGCCTTAAGGAGAAGTGTCTCCCTTAGTAAGAAGTGTCGCATGGTTTTTTGTAAAAACCTGCGCGAGCTGACAACGGGCACTTTTCATCATGATCTGAACTTGTTGAGGGTTGATTTGGCTACCCTTTTGGGTGTTCTTCGACCCTATGATGTTGCATTTTGAATTCTATCGGTTTCTCTTGTATCCAGTTTTCGTGTTTCTATTTTGTCCATATTAACACATTTCAAACTTGGTAAAACTTTCTTTGAATGAAGTACTTTCATACCTTTCTCACTCATGTGCCCAAGTTTGTTGTGCCACAGTGCTATATTAGAATATATAGTAGCTATTTGTTCTCCTTGCTCAACTGCAACAATTTTTCCTGAACATTCATTTTTCTCTGAAATAATTAAAGTAGAAGGAACAATATGACTTGTACACAGATATAAGGTGCCTACTTTCACACCTTTTGCTACTGCAAGGGAACCTTTTGAAACCTTCTAATTTTTATCAGTAAAAGTAACTACATAACCCTCATCACCGAGTTTCCTTACTAAAATTAAATTCCTACTCAGTCTTGGAACATGTCTTACCTCATGTAGTAGCCAATGATTCTAATTTTGCAACTTAATCTTAATTTTTCCCTTTCCAACAATCTAATAGGGTTCATTATCCTCCAAATAAACAAGCTCAAAATCCCCTTGGACACAATCAATGAAATAACCTCTATGAGGTGTAGCATGAAATGAAGCACCAGAATCTAAAATCCATGAATCATCAACACTTTTTAAAGACAGAAGCAAAGCATCTTCTTCAGATTTGTTACTTACCACATTGGCCTCCTTGTCTCCATCTGATTTATCTCCTTCATTTTTCTTTTGATTCCAACAATGTTTCTTTTTATAACTTAGTTACCCATACTACCAGGAGTCGTTCAGTCCTATCAATTGAGATCTCCTCCCCTTTGACTTTTCTCTTGATTTCCCACGATTTCTAGAGTTATTTCCTCTCTTAGTTGTTTTGCCCCTACTTTGTGCATTCAAAGCACTTCCTAATGTAGATCCACCTAAAGTTTTCCTACGAGTTTCCTCACTCAAAACAAGATCGATCACATCTTCACATTTTAGGGTACTAGATCCAAGAACATAAATACTCACAGCCATTACCAAGCCATTCCAGCTTTCAGGCAAAGAACAAAAAATCAAGAGAGCCCTAATTTCTTCATCAAAATTGATACCCATAGAAGATAACTGACTAGTAATGATATTAAACTCATTTAAATGATCTACAATAGATCCACCTTCTGCCATTTTCATATTAAATAAATGCTTCATGAGAAATACCTTGTTTGAAGCAGAGGGCTTTTCATATAGTGTCGCTAGGGTTTTCATCACTTGTTCTATTGTCTTCGCTGTTGTAATATTAAATGCCACCAATGGTACCATGCATAATTGAATGCTTCCAACTGCCTTTTTATCCAAAAGATCTCATTTATCATTTGACATAGATCTTTGATTCTTGGCTTTGCCTTCTAATAGCTTACATAAATCCTTTTGATAAAGATAGTCTTCCATTTGCATCTTCCATAACTAGAAGTTTTGCTCATTAAACCTATCAACCCTCAGCTTACCCTCAACTTCCATTGCTCCCACTCAACCGTGAGACTCCCACTCAATTGTGAGACTTTCCTGTAGAGGATAACTGAAAAACAACCTCGCTCTGATACCACTTATTAGGATTAAACCATAGATAGAAATAACAATTACATGCAAATATATCCAATAACAGGAAATAATAGATCACACAGAAAAGAACACAAGGCACCAAGATTTAACGTGGTTCACCCAATCCCTGGGCTACATCCACCAAACAACAAGTCCAATATTTTTACGATCTAGTGATTACAACCTGATTATAATCTATAATCCCTTACAACTCAATACCGCTGCAAGAACCAATTTTGCATCACAACATAATGACAAATACCTAACCCTAATCCCTTTTATACAAGTATTTTATGCTATTTTAGGGTTACAACATGTTGGCCATATGTCAGCTACAAGGCCACGACCCAAAAAAAAAATTTAGGGCGCTGCTTGAACCCCAAAGAATTTATGAAGTATGTACAATACTTTCCTGATCAGTCACCACAATCTAACAATTATGTGATACATCAATTTTCGCAAAAGAAATAAGAGATAAATTGACAAAAAATGATGAGGAATTCGAAGGCAAGTGCATAGCAATTGTAGCTTGACCTGAGTTCTAGCTCTGCCCACTTCAATAAAATTAGATTTCTAACTCATAAGCAGACATAATTGCTTAGAGAAGAAGTAAGAATCATATCAATTTTGATAGATATTCAGAATATGATTCTCCCAAGCATGGATGCACTGTAGAAGCACATTGCACATTAAAAAATGCTCATCCATGACAATAACTTCTCCATTGTAGACCATATGATTGAATTATTAGTAGAAGTGCAAGTTGCATTGCATGCATGCAAGGTCTTGTAAGAGAATTGGGACAAAACTTTGGCACTTATCCTAAAATAATATGTATATATCAGATGTATAGTTTACTGTATACTATGTATGGGGCAGATGTATGGGGGAGCATTAGGATTAACATAATCATATTATTCATGTATAGAAATATATCTGTTACAAAACCTATTTTGAAAAATCTCAAAAATAGTATACTCTACCTAGTTGGAGACATAAGGTGATGGATAAAGATGTTGTTGAACATTCTTGAATTTAGTTTTGATTGATAAGTGTTTTTGTCACTAATGCCAAAGGGGGAGATTGTTGACATTCTAGTCATGTTTGTTATTAGTGACATACACTTATTCAGATTGTAAGTATCTACCAAGCTTATTGTACAGATAACAGTCTTAATCAAACATTTAAGTTGTTGTTGATTTCTAAAGTTGCTACCAAGTCCTTTGGACATATTTTAGTTTGCATCGAGCAGTTACTACTATGGTGATGATCAATAGTGTAAACCAAGCATCTCAATGTATGCAGAGCTTACTAGTGCAGATCGAGTTGTACAGTGCTTACTGAGTTAATAGTTGATGTGATGCAAGTCTAGTGTTAACTGAGCTACTCAGTGTTAACCAAGTGACTTAGTTTATACTAAGCTTGTAGTGATAACATTGACTCAAATGATTCAGTTTATATGTCAAGTTTCATAGTATTCACCGAGTCACCAGTGTAGACAGAGTTCAAGACTACTTGGAAGTGATCAGTATGGACCAAGCTTCTATGTCTATGAAGTGCATGATGATGTTGAGCACTGATAGTGGATGTCGAGTATTAGAACCTCACTAAGTTAGTCTTTAAAACCAAAGTTTCTACACTTTGGCTGACTTTGTAATATTTGTGTGAACTTGTATTTTGGCTGACTTTATAATTTTGTAATTGGATTGGTATATATGTAATTTATTGTATTACATCCAAATCATCAAAGAGAAGTAATGTAATCATTAGAAAAGAGTAGAAGAGTGAATTGCAAAGGCTACAATAGTATAAGGAGGAACAAAGATTTATCTATCACAACAAGGTGATTTATACACTTAGAGAAATATCATTCAACAAATCAAGTTGTAGATCAGAGATCAACTACTACTTCATCCTAACAAGTGGATTAGTCAAATCCTTTAACAAAGTAGACCTAACAGTCTTGTGTAAATCTCTTTACCGAGTGCATACTTCATTGTATGTTTGTAAATCCTTTTGCAAGGTGGACCTAGCAGTCCTTATTGCTCCTAACAAGGTAGATCATCAGAAGTGATCATTGTAAGCCTTAATAGGGAAACTTTATACTACAGTACTAAAGCTTGTGGGTGTCATCCCCACCTTAGTTTTACTTTCTATTTGAAAGGTTTCTAGGTCACCAAATCTTGTGTGTTAAAGTGTTGTGTATGCTTTCATATTTTCAATTTCTCATGCATGTAGTTAGATCAGAATTCACATAAAGGATTAATTGGTGCTTAAGAATTAAATTTTATTGGTTACTGATTCACCCCTCCCCTCTTAGTAACTTAGCCTTTCATCATGTTTCCAATAGAAATCACTAAACTTGTGATACTTTATTGTGATAACACAAGTTTTATAAATATATCAAAGAACCCTATGATGCATACAAAGACTAAACACATTGTACTCAAGTATCATTACTTGAGAGAGCTAGATCAGGACAAAGAGGTGAAGATGGAATATGTGAATACAAAATAGAAAATATCTAATATCTTCATAAAAACATTACCTAAGGATGCTCATGAGTATCTAAGAGGTAAACTAGGGGTGATAACCCTATCCAAGGCTATTTAAGAAGCATGAGAAATACCCTGCATCAATTGATATGATTGATATATGTTACACATTGATGTAGTGGATCTTACTTTAGGAGCTACCTAAAGTAATCAAAGAGTTGGAGCTATAGATTAGTTAGAAGCTAGGTGACAAAGGGAGAAACTAAAAATGTTAATATCTACATGTTGAGATGACAGGTCTTTGGCATTGTTGTCAAAGAGGGAGATAATGGTGTACTAATCAAAGGAAGAAACATGGAGTATCTACTCAAAGGGAGATATTGTACCTAAGGATTACTACAGAGGGAGAAATGATTAAAATACATAAATCTACCTAGTAAGAGGGTGATAGTGTTGAGGGAGATATAAGAGTAGAATAGATAGAGACAAATACCTAAATATTAGAACGAAGAAGTGATCAAGAGGGAGTCATAAGGGTGAGTTGATTGTCTGTTGATTAGAACAAAAATTTGTAGCCTATATAGAAGATGATAGTTTCTCATAGAGGGAGAGATTTCAATACAATGAATTATTTTCTTTTTGGTATTATAAATTGGTGCTGATTTTCCATCAATGCCAAAGAGGGAAATTGTTGAAAATAGATTGATACAAGTATTAGAATGTGTTTTAATCATTGTTTTGTGTAATGACCCGTTTTTATATGTCCTTCAAATCACTCTTAGTTTCCCATTAAAAAGTCTTATGATTGACTCCAAGTATTCATTCTATACTTGAAAATTTATTTCCAAGAATATCCAAATTCTTGAGTTATATATATAAATGATAACTTTGTATAAGATAAAGGATATTTGAAGTTAGGTTCTCTTCTAATTAAGTTTCTACTTGTACTCCTTTCTTATTAATAGATTTATGCCCTTTCCTTGATAAATCATCTCATCAACTTAATACCATCTTCCCATCGGTCTCCCTATTAAAGAGACCCCTTTCAACTTTTCCCCCAAAATTATTAGGACTTACATATTAGCAATGTTATATGTTTTAGGGTTTGTAAGTGCCTCGGCTTCACCCCAAATACCCGATATGCTCTTCTACCTACTTTTTATTTAGAATGGGATATTTAATATTATTGTTCTTTGTTTCATCCTCATTCCATGTCTTTTTTGGAAAAAGCAATAGTCCACGTCTACTCACATCCAATGGGACTTGATGGTAATGATCTCTTTTTTTAATGTGCTTCGGCTACATGAATCTGTGATGATCTTCCCTCTGTCCACAATTTGACCAAATAGATGGAATGTATTATTTTGTCATTATATCTAGAACATTAATAAATATGAGGCATATTGAATATGTAATATTTCCTAATTTCTATCACCTCGATTATATACGATATAACTATTATTATGACATTATTATAATATAATGGCTGTAGTTTACTGATGCCTTAGTCTCCCTTTTATGAATTCTCCAACCATCATTGATTGTCATTGACATAGACATCATGTATCGTTATGATGGTAATCGTTGTTAATATTATGGAGGTATTTAGGAATCCATACTAAGCATGAAAATAATGTCTACACTCATTGGATTAACATACTCTTGGCTTCACTTGATATTACCTAGATTGTATCCATTATGTCATTTGCTTTGATTAATAGAGTCAGCATAATACATAAATTGTCTTTATTATTATTCTTTACTTTAGCTTGTCAATAATAAGTAATAAGTAATAAGGCAATATGATATGATTTATTATTTAGTTAGTTGATATTATAATATATATTATAATTTATATATCATGATACAATTAATTAATATATGTTTACATAACCTATTGTTTATTTATTTATTCATGTTAATGATCGATAATCATTAGGCAAGAATAGAACAACAACTAGGTTCAATTATTTACTTTGGCTTTGGAATTTGAGTCATGATTAGGAGTAATAAATATCTCTAAATATTGTTCACTCATAGTTGTTTCTTTTGTATTTTTAATTTACTAATATATCAACTATATTATTAGATTATAATATAGGACGTTGCTATATTATATTAGATTATTATTATTATAACATTATATGATATTATTATATAATTAGAATGTACTATTACTTTATAAAAATATTATTATTTTAATATCATTATTAATATTACTTTCTATAAAACATTTATTTATTATTTAAATTATATACTAATATGGGGACATCACATTTTGTCACTGATGTCAAATTTACTACTTGATGGTAAGATAATTTCTTAGTTGATTTGAGTACTATCATTTTTTTGATTGATGAGGATGTTTTGATCAAATGAGATAACAAAAGAACATAGAGGAAAGGTTGAGTTATGGTATGAAAAAGGAGTACAAAGATCCGTTAAGATAGTGATGTTATAGTACATTGATTATCTACTTAAGGTTGTAGATAATAGATATACTAATTAAGTCTAGAAGAAAAAGTAAGAAGAATTGAATTTGCCAAGCTTGACCGAATGGACAATAGGTGCTGAGAAAAGTTAGTGCAAGCCAAGCAAAAAATTAGTTAGAGTTGAGAAAAGTGAAAGTTTAGTGTATGTCAACTAATATAGTGTAAGCTGAGTAAAGTTTAGTTAATGCTAACCACTAGTAAACTTTAGTGTTTGTCGAGTTATCTAGTGGATGATGCGTGGAAGAACAATTTGGAAGATGAGTGACAACATATTGATGCCAAGTGCTAGTATTCATGTTAAATCATGGATTTGATGAATCTAAGTTGACTATTTTGTTTTCTTTAGTTTTGTGAAGTGTGTGGAAGATATAACTATGCTGAGCTGGTGGTAAATAATTCATGGTAAACCATTTTGAGTCGAATTCAAAGAGGATTGAAGAAGAAGTTTCTGGAAGGGACTCATACAAAAAGATGGATAGATTCATTGAATCCTACCTAATCTTACCTAACCCTAAAATGGATGATAGAGGTTGAATGAAAAAATATCTTAATTTTCTATTTATAGAGATGTTTGGTTAGAAGCAAGGTTGGTCAATGTTTGAGAACCTAAGTTAGACAAGAGATCTAAGGTATTGCTTCATTTAGTGACCGAATAGAAGAGACTACTATTGGAAAGCAATGCAAGAAGGCTTGAGAGTATGAATGCTTGAAGGGTGAATAAGTTATTAGAGCTAAAGTGTGTGAAAGAAAAGCAGAATGAAGGACTGGAACAAAGATTTGTAATATGCAAAGTGAGTTGTAATTTGTTATTAAATCAAGCCTTACTATTACTTTCTAATCATTGTACCAGTCTAGGGTAAATCCTTTGGATTAAGGTTGACCTAATAGTCATTTGTAAATCCTTTAATTGGGTGACATTCCAAATGAATGAGATAAAGTCCTCTAACAAGGCTAACTCCTAACAGGGCGATTGAAATCCTCTAACTAGATCACATTTAATAGTGTGTATCAAGTAACCCTTAATGGGGTTGACCTTTCATAGGGCATCACTTCAGAAGAGTGAGAATGAGTAGCATGTTACTGGTGGCTTTTCCCAAATTGGGTTTCCACTTAAAATCCTAGTGTCAAATGTGTTATTGAATCTATTATGTTTCATGTTTACATTTCTGCAAAGTTGTTTTGATCTAGAACAATAATCTACAAGTTTAAGTGATTGTATGATCTAATGGATGCATGCATGAATATGTTTTATGGATATGGGTTCACTAAGCTGTGAAATTTTTTTATTAGTCCATTTGGACCTTGGATAACTAATTCACCCCCCTCTTAGTTATTCTAAAGAATTTCAACAAACTGTTCAATTTTTTTGCTTGAAATTTTGTATTTATTTATATGCATTCATTTGTAAATTTATTGATATTTATAGGTACATTGATAAATATTTTTAAGTTTTTAATGTGTTAAATAAATAACTTTGTAAATAAACTAATAATTAAATATATTTTAATAAATATCGAAATGAATATATTTATATTTTCAACCTATCCTTAAAATATTTTTGCAAATTTATTTTTTTAAATATAATGATAAAAAATTATTTTAAAAAATTTGATCAATAAGAGGTTGAAGTCAAGATCTGTTAGAATTATTATGTATTGTCATTAATTATTATTATTTATTAACCTCTAGTAGATTCAAACCTAAGATCTTCCAATTAAGAGGCTCACAGTTTATCATTGTATTGTAGGCTCTTTCCTATAGATTAAACAATTATAATTATTTGTGTATAATTATATTTGTTATATGTTTAATACTTTATAAAAAATATTTATTTATAAGTTACCAAATATTCATTGAGTGTTGCTCCTCGCTTTGATTGTGTCAAGAATTTTTTCATCAGTGTTTTGAGTCACACTTTGTGAGCCATTATCGGGATAGAAATTTGGCTTTCTCTCTTTCATCTTGATCATTAATAATAGTGTGTGATTCAAAATGTTGACGATTTTTTTTCCAACAAAATCAAATTAAGAAGTAGCACTCAAAGAACATTCATGGATTATGGAAACCTACTCATTATTATCAAATATTTATGTCTATATAGACAATCAAAAGTACCATTGGAACAAGGGATGGGAAACATGAACACTAATAGGTTTCAGTTCTAAATAATTTTTTGCATAAGTTTAATGGAATCCATACTCATGGTAGAGAGTAATAATTGTAATCAAGAATGTTTCTATGTTACTCTAAAATTATATTATATTATATTGTAAATACTAATTCAAATCATATGTATCTTTCTAGATAGAAAAATATATATTCATTAAATAATGATTAAAGTTGCATGTCAAATTATGTATTTGAAGATTCTTTACAATATTTAAATAAATAGATGATGACGTATGAAAATCCTTCATAAAAATTCCATTCCTATATCCCAAAAGTAATAAAAAAAGAAAGAAGATTTTTTAATAAAGCATGCAAACTATGAAAGGAGAAACAAATGATATATAATCATATATATCTTAGAGCAAGTAGAGGAAATTGTAGTATAAGGCTTAGTTGCTTAAATGAATCTTTCTACATCTTCATTTGGATTATTTTATGAGAAAAACTTCATATTTCCTTAACCTTAATTTCTCTTTTATCCACTCAATGAGTTTTTATTTGTTTCCATAATTTTTGGAAACTATTGCTGCCAGTCTTTATCAACCATTCATCAAGGGAACCCCAAAGACAACTAATTAATTTTACTTTATTTTTGAAGCAAATAAAAATGGTAGAGTTATTATCCCAAACCAGTTAGTGAGAGTGGGGGTGAATCAATTCTAGCTTTCAAAGTGGTTATATGAGCTACTTTTCAAAATACCATAACTAACAATTGCTTAAGCAATAAAATAATAATGAAAGAAATATAATATAACTAGGTAACTTCTTACAAGAAAGCATACATTGTAATACCCCTCATTTGCTACCATTGTAGAATTAATTGTTAAAGTTCTATATGACTCTTCTATAGATGTGTTAGCCCTTATTTGATATTTGAAATACAATACTTTGATATGTTGAGTAATTATTTATGTCAAGTAGTAACAATCTTCTAATTGCAGTGATGATGCTTTAATTACTCTTAGTTAGTTAATAAAATTACTTTAATGATATTGTCATATGGTGTGTCTTAGAAAGATATTTATTATGTCTCCATGATGATGAGATATTCATGTTATAATATGATGTTATTTATATTTAGGATCTACTATTATACTTACCTCATACTTGCATGTGTATGGTGCATGTGTTTGTTTTACATTTATGTTTGATGTGTTTGATATGGTTGAGGGACAGAATCATAGTAACCTTGATGAAGGGCCACACCACCCTTACCAACTCATAATCATAAAACAAAATAATATGGAGACAAAGAGATGAGAAAATGCTTCACAAAGCATGCTTTTATTAGACTTGAAAAGCCTTACAATATTTTCCAAATGAGAGAACTCCAAATTCTTACAATATAAGAGAGCTTCCAAACCAAGAGCTTCCAACTAGAAAGCACACCAAGAGCTTCTACAAGAAGAGCTTACAACTAAAGAGCTTGAACCCAAATGGATTCACCAAGAATAACTTCCCAACTAAGATCTTATACACTAAGATCCTTCACCTCAAATGCTTGCTTACAAGAAGAGATCACACCTTGAGAGCTTCACTACAAGAGCTCACACTTGAAGAGCTTACACTTGAAGATGTTGATCACAAATAATCATAAGCCTTTCTTAAATAGACACTTACCATCAAAGATGTTACAAACACAATCAATGTGGGATAAAAGGTAAATACAACTACCTTAAAACAAATATTTAATTCCCACCAAATATAACTAAGCACCACCATGTGGCCCAATTAGAAAATTATATTTCCTTTGTGGATCACAACAAATAATAAATGCATGATTTAAGGAACTTTCCACAAATTTCTAAGATGCCACCTGCACACTTTGATAAATGAAATGACAACCATTTTTCTTATTTTTCTATTTATGCCACCTATGCACCTTGAAAATAGAAATTCTCTTTTCTCTCCTCTTTTTCCCTTTTTTATTTTATTATTATTTTTCCTCTAATTTTTATCACTTTTCTCTCTCCTCCAACTTTTTTTTTTAAATTATAATTTTGGTCACACCCCTTTTTTATGATGCAAGATGCTCTTGCATCAGACACCCATGGTAGGAAAATTTTGTGAATATGGATTCATAAAATGAAGCAACTAACAATGACATTATTTTTTCTTCTCTTCCAACACCTTGCTAGAACAAGTGTTTTCTATTGAAAATTCTCCTCTACAATGAAATTATGTCCAAGTATAAATCTCATCCTCCTCCAATCTTGTTGACTTAAACACACCTATAATAAAATCAACAATGCCACTCCAATATTCCTTTGCATACCACATATCACTAACAAGACTCTTATGCAAACCATCATCATATTTCAAATTCATCTCAAATTCAACATCCCATAATTCATAAAAATTTACTTATTTAAAATTTTCATCTTTGATTTCTTCTTCCATGTCTTCGACAAGGCAAGTAACTACTTCACTTGCTTGATCTCCAACTAAGGCATTATTCTCTTCCTCTACTATTGCAATCTTCAAATCATCTTCATATGATTTAGGCTCATGAGTTTGGTAATGTTGATGCTCTTCATATTCTTCAACTTTAGGTTCACAAATATTTGTATCTTCATCATCTTGCTCTTCTTTTGTGTCACATCTATGATATTCCACAAGATCTTTATTTTCCACATCCAAAGAATTATCAACATCTCTTTTTTGGTGACAAACTCTTCTCTTTTGTAACTTGGCCTCTAATTTGTTCACTTGCTTCTGTAAATCAAAGAATGCAACTTGCAATGCCTCTTGATTTCTTGCTCTAATTTTCTCAATTTGAGGAATCCTTATAATCCATCCAATCAAAAAATTCATCTTCTTCATTCTCTTCTCCATGATCAAGTCTTCACAAGACAAATATCATGCAACACAATAACCTCGTGCAAATTGCCTCACAATTGACGATCTATCTACACACTTAGCTGAAATCACAATCCTCGTACAAATTGCCTCACAACCGGTGATTTGTCTACACACTCAAGAACTTCTTGGAAAATGTCACCCAACACAAGGTCCTAGTACAAAATACCTCATAGTCAGTACTTTTTCTACACACTCAGAAAAACTTGCTCTAATACCATTTGATGAAGGGCCATACCAACCTTACCAACTCATAATCATAGACACAATAATATGGAGAAAAAGAGATGAGGAAATGCTTCACAAAGCATGCTTTTATTAGACTTGAAAAATCTTATAATATTCTCCAAATGAGAGAACTCCAAATTCTTACAATATGAGAGGGCTTCCAACTAGAAAGAACACCAAGAGCTTACAACCAAAGAGCTTGAACCCAAATGGATTCACCAAGAAGAACTTCCCAACTAAGATCTTATACACTAAGATCCTTCACCTCAAAAGCTTGCTTACAAGAAGAGATCACACCTTGAGAGCTTCACTACAAGAGCTCACACTTGAAGAGCTTCTACTTGAAGAGCTTACACTTAAAGAGCTTGATTACAAATGATCATAAGCCTTGCTTAAATAGGCACTTACCATCAAAGATGTTACATATACAATCAATGTGGGATAAAAGATAAATACAACTACCTTAAAACAAACATTTAATTCCCACCAAATATAACTAAGCACCACTATATAGCCCAATTAAAAAATTATATTTTCTTTATGGATCACAACAAATATTAAATGCATGATTTAAGGAACTTTTCACAAATTTCTAAGATGCCACCTACACACCTCCATAAATGACATGACAAATATTTTTCTTATTTTTTGATTTACGCCACCTATGCACCTTGAAAATAGAAATTCCTCTTTTCTCTCCTCTTTTTCTCTTTTTTATTTTATTATTATTTTTTATCTAATTTTCGTCACTTTTCTCTCTCCATTTTTTTTAATTACATTTCTCTTTTGAGATGCAAGATGTTCCTACACCAAACCTACTAGTCAAGATCTACACAATATACCACTTCTTATCATTTTCTATTTAACTTAGATATATATGTACATGTACATGCTTGTATTTTATATAGATTTGTAGGTACTAAGCATCGACTTCCTTGAATTGCTAGGATGAGTGTGCCCTATCACACTAACTCAATGGTAAGAATGTGGAGATAATGTTCAGGTCCAATCCCAGCCATAGCCTAATTACTTGTCTTGAGAAGGAGGACAAAAATTTATCTAACTTTCCACCCTTTTTAAACCCATGAATTTATCTTTATTTGTGTTGTTTACTTTTGAGTTTTGGTCAGTTTTGATAATGTTGCTTTCATGCGGATTTGACTATGTGATTTATTTGGTGAATGATTTAATTATAATATTTGTGTTAATCATATAATATTGAGAATTATTAAATAGTCTTTGATTAGAAAAAATTAAAATATAAGAATATTTAATTAATTAAAAACTAATTAAATATATGATTTAACTTAAAAGACTTATTTTAGAAGTCTAATTTAGAAAATTAGTTAAAGAAAAATTAGAATACAATGATATTTAATTAATTAGAAATTAATTAAATATGTGTTTTAGTTGAAAAGATTTAATTTAAAAGTCTAATTTAAGAAGTTGGATAAAAAGAGAATTACAATATTAAAAATTTAATATTGCTATATTATAAATATTTAATTAATAATAATTAAATTAGAGTTGCATTTAAATAATGTACTTTAATTATTATCAACAAATTAAATAATAAAGTAAGATTTAAATAGTACTTACACTGATTAATAAAGTGGAGGAAAAGAAAGTGAAGATTAATTTATTAAAAAAATTCTATAAGTGTGCATGAAAGGATTAAATAATAAAAGTTTATTTTAAGGAAAGACCCTTGCATGTTTGCAAACTAGAAACCCTAAGTAGAGTTAAACTCTTTGTTAAGAGATTGATACTCATTTCTACAGATAGGGGTTTGGGGAGCAAAAATTGGAATTAGATCAAAAGAATCATTGAAAGTTTTAGAGAGTTTAGATTTGCATGCATTCACATATTGTCTCAGATTTTAGTTGTGGTTTTGAGGTAGGGTTTGAAAACCCATTATAGAATTTTATTTAAAGATCTATCTACTTCATATCTTCCTAAGTGCTTGCATAATGCTTATTTATTTATTATATTAATTTTTAGATAAAGAATTATATTATAGATTTAAAAAACAGTAAAACTTATTAATCAAGAAAACTTGACTGAGAAAAAATTGTAGAAAAATCTAGAAAATTATTATGATTATATTATTATAAAATCCTTTTTAATATAAGAAAAATTTGACTATAGAAAATTGAAAGAAAACAACAAATTGAATAGCTAAGGTTTCAACTTTAAATTTGTCATTAGAACCATGTGATTATCATGAATTTTCTAAATATAGATTAATACTCTTCTTATATCTAAAATAATTTAGTTGCAAAATTTATTGAAAAAACAAAAGATTAATTGAGAGGAAATCATGTTGTAACTAAACTTACACATGCATATGAAAACAAACATACTAAAGATATAAAACTAAGCATACCATGGTTGCATGATTTGAGAGATCAAAGGCATGCAAAAATAATAACTATATGTTTATTTTTATTTTATAAAAATAAAATTTAATTTTCAAATTTATTTACTAATAATTTTTTAAATAATTAATTATTAATTTTTGAAATAAAAAAATATATTATTTATTTATTTTGAAAATTAAATAAATAAATATTATGTATTTTCTTATAAATGGGTTTTTAATATCAATTACTTCTAAAACTTTTAGTGGGATATAATTAATTATATATTTATTAATGCAAGTGGAGTTACAATTTAATAAATATATAATTATGATTTAGTTATATTTTAAGAGAAGCTATAATGGAGTTCACTATATAATCATCTAGTTATGAATATTTAATATTATGAGAGAAATTGTAGATAACGTAATTAGAATTAGAATTTTAAATTTGAGTTATCTTTAGTTACATTATGAATTTAAGGAAAAATAAATATTATTATTGGATTTAAATAGAAGTCAAATTATATTTTAGAAATGAAATTGATATTAATTTTTAATCTAATAATATACATTTATATTTTTGATATAAAAGCAACCAAAATAAGGGGGCTGGTCCTTTACAACAGTGACAAAACTACTAGTACAAAACCAATAGACAACCAAATAGACCCCTTAACAATTTACATCAAAAACAAAAGTAGCATCATAATAGTAAATAAAAGTACTAAAGTTCATGCACTTAACACTAACAAAGTTTAACAAATTAACAATTTATGTTATTAATTAAACCATTCATGATTTAAGACTATTTAAACTAATAACATGATAATATTGCATGATATTCTATATGCACAAAAAGATTTGACATTTAAATACTTATTGACTTAAATAAGTATATTAGCACAATAATTTATATTAACATATATATTCTTACTATATTTTTAAACACATCTTTATGGCACAAACTAAACAAGAAAAAATGATGGAATTAAATCATATGACTGAAAACTATGTGTTTTCTTAAATATCCTTTTTATAGTCTTGTGATGTTTATTTTCATGATGGTTCTTCTTTGTGGATTGTTTAGGTGGCCAAGTTAGGATGTGCACTAGAGACATTTTTAAGGTTTCTTTTATGATTATTTGACTGGATGTACTTTATGATTTAAATTGAGATTTATTTTGATGAACATTTATGAGAACTTGGGTTTTGAGAACCAATGTTATTTTTGGGTTGCCTATTTAGGAAAAAATTTGATCAGTAGTAATTTTGTGGTATAGAACATAATTGTGGTTTTTGAGTTTCAGGAAGGTAGTCTAGATGCATGACTATGAGAGTGACTTCCAATAGGGGTTACGGTCTAAAGTGGCTGCCAAGGTAACTCATTGTAAGTTGCGTAACAAGTGATAACATAGTAATTAAAAAACTTTCCTCCCCCATGCCTTGAGATAAATTAAAAAATATTAGTTAGAAATTTTTTCTCATCCATGCCTTAAGTGCTTGTATAGGCTAAGGATGAGAATATGATGATATCTTGAGAGGTATGACTAGTTTCCTCGTCTTCATGAGAAGGTATTCTAGTTCCACATAAAGTTACTAGGGGGTCAGGGTCTTGAGAGACTACCAAGGTAATCTTATAGTTGACTCATGTGATGACACTCCATAGTATGTAGCCCGAGTCTCCTTCATATTTTTTTTATATTTGCCTTTGGTGGTGTACTTGTTGGATATTACTTTTGGTGGTGTATTTATGGTGGTGTACTTGTTGGATATTACTTTTGATGGTGTATTTATTGTGATTTATTATTTATTGATTAGATGTCAGTTATTCATTGGTGGTTTACTTATATTGATGACAGTTGTTATCTATTAGTTATTATGTTTCTAACACTTAACGTTGATTTGGAGGTGATTGTATCTTTTTGGTTTTGATATTTGATTTATACTTGGTATCTATTGTTGATTTTGGCATGTGATGTTGGTTTGGATGAGTGTCTTTTCGACTTTGGTTATCATTTCTTTTTTAGTAGTTTGTGTTACTCTTGAGGTAGATTTAGCTATTAGGATTCCTTATCTAGGATTGTTTTATGATTTGATTATCTATGTTTGGATCATACATTATCTTCCCTGCACAGTGGGAGTGAGATCCTGATTAGGTGAGGACGTGGTTGTGAGGTAGTGTCTTCTTACCATTTGGGTCCTCAAATTGATAGATGTTGGATGTTCATTGATACAATTATATCATTATCATTCTTATTCTTATCTTGGAGACTTCTATTCATTTAATGTATCTATGTATCATGTGTTTTGGGATCCTATGGGGTATTGTATTGTATATTGATATACTTATATTTATTATTGCATACCTTGTGACATGAGAAGTGGATAATGTTATCTGAATTTACTCTATCATATCAATTATTTTATGTAAGTGTATATGTGATTATGTATGTGTTTATTCATTTTATAATTATGGAAATTGTAATTGAGACTTAAACTTATCAATAACACTTTCTTAAACATGACTCAACACAAAGGAACCCTTTAGGAATGAAATATGTATTGTAATTGCATTTGTGTAAATGTTGTGTATGTGCATATTCCTTTCGCATTATTACTCTGATGTTGTTTGAACTTTTTTAAAAATAGTTTCATAAACTTTGTAACATATTAGATTTATTTTTTGGGTTCTTGAGTGGGGTGTTACATACATTAATGACACATGGATTTTGTACATGGAAACACTCAGTATAAGGATGAAAACTGTAGTGGGAGTAATATACCCATTGGACTTTTACCATAGATAAAAGGGTGTTTGGATAACAGCTATAGTTATTCTTTCAAAGAACATAACCAATTATGAATGGTGATAATCTATAAGGATTAACAAATCCTATTGAGACCACCTTGTGAGAGGATTTGCAACACTATATTTAGGAGGTACCTGTAAGATGATTTACAAATGCTTTCTAATGAAGCATGTGTGGTTACAAGCTTACAAAATAGATGCAATGGTAAGAAAGAAAACTAGAATAGTTGATCTAATAAGTGGTACAACTTGCCTTAAAGATATAATATGTAAAGTTTGAAGATCCCTTGATTCCCTCTTTCTTCTTTGGCTTTCCCTATGAATACCTTATGTCACCTTCTACACCTATAGGCTTCCTTCTCTCTCAAGCCAACCTATATGTTATTTGAGTTTGGTCTTTGTAACTCTTATCTCTTCATTTCACACACTTGAATGATGATGAATAATAATAGAATGAAGTGTACAATAACTATTTAAACTTCCCAAATTTTGGGTGCCCAAATCCTATTCAACATTCCTAGTCAAACTTATGAATTCAAAATTTGAATAGCATATGTGAGCTAGTCACATAACACTTGTGACTACTTACAAGTAGGGGTCTAGACTGGTAGGCATGCCAATATCCATGTCACCTTACGTATAGCTTCTATTGTATAACTCCATGAACTATCATACATGAATGCCAATTGCACCATGTTTCCTAGATGTCCTAATGTCATGTCACATCACTAGAAACTCATCATGATCATTCTTCACTTGACTACTCATTCGACCTATTTTTCTATTTTGACTTAACATAGTCACTAACCTTGTCCTGATCGGCAAACCATCCTACCGATGGTCATTCTAACTTATTGTCCACTTCCTCTTCTCTATTAGTAGCCAATCAATTACAACAATTTGTGATGCTAATTATTAATGATCACCTTTTTCTAGTCTCCATTCCAGTTTGACTAAGAGATCCAACAATCTCCCCTTTTTGTGGTTTCCTCTATTCTCTCATCCATTGGCTCCCCTTTTCATCATTATCTTTTACTCTTTTTACTTTGGTCTTCCCTTATGTTCTCCTTTTTTTGTTGTCTGTCTATCATATTCATTATGTATTATCTCCCTTTTTACTTATCCTTTGTTTGCAAATCCCCTATAATTATTCTCTCTTTTCTCATTGTTCTTCTCTATCTTCTTTATTTTCTCTTTTATCTTCCTCATTCCTTATGCATTATCTCCCCTTTTTTTATCAATGCTAACTTAGGGTAGAATTCTATGGTCATAGCCTATTGATCACTCATTTATAATAGGCATGAGAACTTTCAATTTGTGTCTCCTAAGACTCCTTGAGATTTGTGAGGGAAAGTATCTCACTATGGATGTCAGCCATTTATTCGTCGATGTCATTAAGGGTTTGTACCGATGGCTTGGTGAGTTGAATTTATGCATTCCTTACTTATGAATTCAAAATTTGAATAGAATATGTGAGCTAGTCACATAACACTTGTGACTACTTACAAGTAGGGGTCTAGACTAGTAGGCATGCCAATATCCATGTCACCTTACGTATAGCTTCTATTGTATAACTCCATGAACTATCATACATGAATGTCGATTGCATCATGTTCCCTAGATTTCCTAATGTCATGTCGCATCACTAGAAACTCATCATGATCATTCTTCACTTGACTACTCATTCGACCTATTTTTCTATTTTGACTTAACATAGTCACTAACCTTGTCCTGATCGACAAACCATCCTACAGATGGTCATTCTAACTTATTGTCCACTTCCTCTTCTCTATTAGTAGCCAATCAATTACAACACTTTGTGATGCTAATTATTAATGATCACCTTTGTCCAGTCTTCATTCTAGTTTGACTAAGAGATCCAATAATCTCCCCTTTTTGTGGTTTCCTCTATTCTCTCATCCATTGGCTTCCCTTTTCATCATTATCTTTTACTCTTTTTACTTTGGTCTTCCCTTATGTTCTCCTTTTTTTGTTGTCTGTCTATCATATTCATTATGTATTATCTCCCCTTTTACTTATCCTTTGTTTGCAAATCCCCTATAATTATTCTCTCTTTTCTCATTGTTCTTCTCTATCTTCTTTATTTTCTCTTTTATCTTCCTCATTCCTTATGCATTATCTCCCCTTTTTTTATCAATGCTAACTTAGGGTAGAATTCTATGGTCATAGCCTATTGATCACTCATTTATAATAGGCATAATAACTTTCAATTTGTGTCTCCTAGGACACCTTGAGATTTGTGAGAGAAAGTATCTCACTATGGATGTCAACCATTTATTCATCGATGCCATTAAGGGTTTGTATCGATGGCTCAGTGAGTTGAATTTATGCATTCCTTATGTGCACTTGAATAATACATACCATAGGAGATATGAAACTTTGAAGTTATAATAGATTAAGTATTCACTTGTCTTGTTCATCCTTTATCAAGTGCATCAAGTGAATGATATCTTGAACTTTTGATGTGTAATAAGTTGTTGAACCAGTCAATGCATCAAACACACTTTGTATTTTTTGAAGATCTTGTTGAGCTTTCTTTATAATCTTCTCAAAATCTTGCATTAGGTAGTCAATTTTGATACCTTTTAGAAAACCGAGGTAATGTCTTGAATGTTTAATCTTTGGCCTTTGTTGAGCTTCTCCATTATCATTTCTTCAACTTTATTTTATGTTGCTTTTTCTATATCATCAATTTTTCCTTTAATGTTGTTAAGGATTCTAGTGAGTTAACTGATTAGATTGGTGTTAGAGTCACATTTGACCACTGGTGCTAGATCCATAACGAGATCTCTTGTCTTAACAAGTCTTTGTGCTTTCTCTGGTCTCTTGCTTTCTTGATCAAGTAGTTAAAATTACCTCATCATTTTAGAATATTTCTATAGTTCCATTGAGTTCATTTGAAAAAACATCTCCTTCATTTTCTCAATCTCTTTCTTGAGTGAGTTTTTCTCAAACTCATCTTTTGCATCATGTTCAAACAACCCTCCTATTGGAAATATAGGATAGTCTAAGTTATTGAGAGGAGATGGATGAATCAAAAACCAATTAAACTTATTCTTATTTCACCAATTAATCCTTCATATATATTCTGATCTAATTGTATGCATGAAAAATTGAAAGTATTAAAACATTCATAACACTTTGACACAAGATATGGTGACCCAAAAACCTTCCAAATAGAAAGTAAAAATGGGGTGGGGATGATATCGACAAGCTTTAGTACTATAGTATAAAGTTGGCTAGTTAAGTATTACAATTGATCACTTCTGATGATCTACCTTGTTAGGAGCAATAAGGATTGCTAGGTCCACCTTATTAAAAGATTTACAAAACATACAATGAAGTACACACTTAGTAAAGAGATTTGCAAAAGACTATTAAGTCTACCTTTAGAAAGGATTTAACTATTCCACTTGTTAGGATGAATTAGTGGTTGATCTCTAATTTGCAACTCTGATTTGCTGGTTGAGATTCCTTTGGAGTGTAATGATCATCTTGCTATGATAGATAAATCTTTCTTTCTCTTTATACTTCTTATAGCCTTCTTAATTTTCACTTCCGCTCTTCTTATATCTTACATACTTACATACTTCTACTTTTGGATGTGATACAATAAATTTCATATATACCAATCCAAATTACAATTCATCAAAGTTGGCTACATATAAGTTTCACCAAAATACACAAAGTCAGCTCAAGTGCTAGCACTCAGGTTTTGAAGACAAACTTGGTGAGGTTCTGATACCCAAAAACCATTGTCAACACTTGGCATCACCATGCTCTTAGTAGACATAGAAGCTTGGTTCATACCAATCACTTTCAAGTAGTCAAAACTCAATTGGCACTGGTGATTTTGTGAACACTACAAAACTCAACATACAAACTAAATCACTTGGTTAACACTACAAGACTTGGTAAACACTAACACTGTGAGCTTAGTATAAACTAAATTACTTGGTTGACATTGAAAGACTTAGTCAACACTAAAGCTGTGAGCTTAGTATAAACTAAATCACCTAGTTGACACTTCCTGGCTCAATCAACACTTGATTCACATTACTAATACTATGAACTTGGTAAACATTGGAGACCATGGTTTGTACTGTGCAACTTGATAAATATTACGAATCTTAGTTTACACTGCTACTCATCAACTTGGTAGATACTTCTCAGTATGAACAAAATATTGATTTTGGAACTCGGTAGCAACTGTAGAACTTGGTAGAACCTAAATTACTCAATTAACATTGTAAACTACAAGATAAGCTCGACAACTACTAACCATTTAACTAAGTGTGAGTCACTAATAAACAAACTTGACCATAATGTCAACACCTTCTTCATCTCCTAAGATAGAAGAAGATGATGATGATGACGACGATGACGATGATGATGATGATGATTGGTGTCAATCCTTTCATCTCTTATTCCTTCCATAGTCTTCTTCTTCTTCTAGGCTCAACTTCCTATTTGAGGATTCAGATTTCTTAACACTACATTGGCCTCATAACTTTCTAACACCTTAGATAGTGTTGTTGTCATTTCTCTCATAGGTGATTTAGCTTTCTCTCATTCCTTCTCTTCCATCTATGTTGGTGTCTTCTCCTTTGCATAAGTGTCTTCTTTATCTAAACTTGTCTCTTTTTTTCAGGTACACTTTCTTTCACTAGTGTTTCTTACTTCTTAGGATTTTTGCCTTTTGCTGGAGTTGCTTTCTTGTTCTTAGGCATTTTTTCATTTTTAGGAATGCTTCTTGTTAGTACCTGCAACTTCTCTAGAGCTCCTTCCTTTTCCAATGCTCATTGTTTATTGTGACGCTTTTCATTTTCTTGTGTATCCTCCTTTTCTATGATAGCGATCTTTAATTAGGTGTCCTCATTGACTTGTGATTGTGATGCAAGCTTAGGGGACTAATCTTTCTCATCTTCAACATGTCTTATTAGGGATACCACCTTTTGTGGAATTTCTTGTGTGATAGGCATGAAAAAACTAACTTTTCTATTAGCTTCCATTGATTTCTTCTTAAGTACTTTCACCTACTCAGTTTTATCTAGGACTCATTCCTTAACTTCTTCTATTTTATTGGTTGTGTTTTCCTTCTCTTATCAATTCTATTGAATTGGTGAGGTCACCCTCATTGGTGAATCTACCCTTATTGGTAAAGCCTTTTTTTGAACTATTTTTGGTGATTTCTTTTTAATTGGTGTGTTCTCCTTTTGAGTTTATTCCTCTACTACTTGTCACTCTTCTTCATCATCTATTCTTGAACCTAGTTCTCTTTTTTCTTTTTTCTTTGGGCATTTCTATTGATTTTACCTTTACCTTTTGGATCTATGAGCTATAGGAGCTGGGTCTTATCTTCGTAAAAAACTCCTCTAATTGATCAATCATTGTATTTTGACACTTTATTACATCTGCATATACTTCCTTCAATTAACAATGGGTAACAAGAGCTACATTCTCTTACATTCCAAACTCTTGTTTGTAGGATTCTACAAATATCTTCCTTTCTATTATGTTGTATTATGATCTCATCTTTGCAAGGGTGTCATCAAGTATTTTCTTGAATTGTAAGATCAATTCTTGCCATTTCTTGAGTATAAATATCTCCTGGTTCCTGGCATATTTAATATCTTAACTCTTGTACCCTTCTACTAAACATTCCCATGCTTAGTAGTACAAAATTTATAAACATATTCCTATTTTCTTCATTAAACACAGGGGTAGAAGCACAAACCTATGCCACCTTTTATATAGAAAAAGGACACTAGAAAGTAAATTATTAAACTTTAACAATATAAAAGTGCCATTTTATTTAAAATTTGAAGATGGTGAAAAGTAATGACATGTGTAAAATTGGATAAATTTATGCCTATAATTGTTTAAGAAAATTAAAGTAATTTTTTTTTCCATTTTTTAATTTTTGAAGTCCATTTTTTAATTTTAAAAAAAATGCTAAAAAATATAGAGTTCGGTTCCCCTCAAACAAATATATGCAAATGACCTTTTTCTACTTTGATTTTGGAATATGTTATAGTTGATATGTTTAGCTAGAGCTAAAAAGGAGGAAAATTGTTTTTCATTGTATATTTTGTTGTTATACATGCTCAAAGTCAAACTTACCATAAATCAATAATTTTTTCTCACCAAAAGTTTCCTATCGAATTACACATTCTTCAAAACAAATTGCATATTTTTGAGAATTCTCTCCTCTAGTGCTATATATAAAGTTTGAATTATTAGACATGATTTATTATTATTATTTTCCTTTTTTGAAGTGACATCTTCTTTAATGTTAAAATACCCATTTGTAATATTTTTAAATTATAACATATTATATAACTAGTCAAAACACTATAAAATTTACATGACCATATTCTAGACTCTGAGATATACAAAAGGGTATTTTTATTTTTTGAAGAAACTTCATTTTTTATGGAGAAATTAACCTTGAAAGTTACAAGTTCTAAAAAAACTATTTTTTACTTGTATGGCTACCACATAAAAGTTAGAAGTTTCAATTGAAACCCCTAAGGATTTTCGGTAGAAAGTACATTAATTTTGATCGAAGGTACCCTTTTTAAGTACTTTTAATCAAAAGTACTTACTTTTGATCCCCCCAATAGTGCAAAATACTTTCATTAGAAAGTACTTTTAATAGAAAATAAGTGACAACCAAACCTCCATTCTTTTGGTAAAATCCTTCCATCTTATTGGAAATTTGAAATGCTTCTTTGGAAAAGGAATTATTACTTCATACTGTTGATATAAAGTACTTCTTTCAATAGAAACTCCCTAAGTAGGCCTATTTTGCAAAGGCCTAAAAAATTCTAAAGAAATCTTAGCTTGCAGATTCAATCAGAGGGCTCAGATGGAAAAACTAAGACAAGTCCATTTCATGACATAAGTACTTGAAACAATATTTCTAATGATTATAGATTTGATATATTTTGAGTTCACTCAATACATATTTTTTTGACGTGAATCAAATGTAGGTTTACCACCCAAAACAAACCTTTGAATTAGATGTTCATGGGAAAAAAGTAAACAAGAATAAAAATTCTAAAAATTAACCAAAATCTTCATATTAGAGTCTACTTTCTATCAGAAAAAGAAAATTTGAAATTAGACATATACACATTAAGTTACACGCTTCAAAAATAACATATGTCAAAATTAGTGTTAGGTCAACTTTAAACATCAATGTATTATGAAAAACCAAGAGTAAATACATGTAACTGTGTGCTGGAAAAATGTACAAATTGCTGGAAGCCTAAGGAATCAAGCTAATTTAAAAGAAATTCACAAAAGCAACCAACAAAACCAAAATTCCAACCACCTCTACTGCTCAACAAGGGTAGCTATGTGTAGCCATTGTTAGTGTATCTTTGATGGAGGGTGTGTTTGGTATGCTTCTCACAAACACAACAATAAGTGAATCCCTTGTGTGGAAGTGCAAATGTGAGTGTGAGTGCAAAGTGAATATGCAATATGATCCTAAAATATATGAAAGAAGAATACTTTCAAGATATGACTATGGAGGAAGTCACACTCAAAGGTATACTATGATGCAATAATCATGAAATAATGAAAACTATCTAGGAAGACAAGCTATAACTAGAATGAAAACTAAATATACACAACAAAAACTGAGATGCAATACAAAATGCAAATCTTACCAACTATCCAATTGCTAAGATGCAACCTATGAACTCCATATGGAAATGTACCTATAATGCAAGCTCTCAATGTGGTGATTCTGGACTCCAAGCGACGGCGTGACAATGCAATCCAATAATCCTCTATATGCAATGCTTGAGACAAGGCTTCTATTTAAAGTGGATGGAGGAAGCATCTAGAATGTGCTTAGAAACCACTAAGAGATAAGGATAAGGATTAACAACTAAGCACAGGAGATAAGGATAAGAATTGACAACTAAGCACCTTATCTCTCATTCTAGATAGATAGATAAGACTGATGAGATGACATGTGTGTGTAGAAGATTCTCAAGTTGTAGACACCATGTGCTTAAAAAGAAATGTGGACCCATGTGAATGCACAACTCATAAGAGTACACACACTCTTAGGCTTATTGATTAGGATAAAAATTAAATTAAATAAAATTTAATTTAATTTAGGTCTAGAAGAAATTAATAGGAAATATGGAGGATTTAAATAAATAAAATTTATTTAAAAAAGGAATATGTGGAGAATCATGTGTTAAATTAAATTAACGCATTAGAGCTAGGAAGTATTTAAATTAAATTTAAATACTTAGGCAAAAATTAACTTATTTAATTAAAATAATTTAATTAAATAAGTGGAAGAATGTGACCATTATTAATTAAATTAATAAAGTCATTCAGGACAATTTTTAGTGTCTACATTTTGCCCCTCTTTGATGTGATGTCAGCACGGCATCATATTAAAGAAGATACAGGTTGCCCCAGAGAAGAAAGGAGAATTGAGGATGCCCCCTCACGGAAATTGCGCAAGAAATACAAATTTGGGCAATTTTCGTGAAAAGGTCTTGGAATAGAAAGAAGGGAAGGAAAGAAGAAAAATAGGATGAAAATATGGAGAAATCATGAGACAGACATGACTCAGAGCGAAAAAGGGCGCAAACGGGGTCCACGAGGCCTACATAAGCCGCCAAGGGACCCATAGGAATGTCATTATCACACCATGAGAAGAGCATCCAGAGCAGCTATGGGCCCGATCGAGAGATTGCAGCTTGGTGAGCGCGTCCGGGAGCACCAAAGACCAGCTGCGATGGGGGCACCGGTGAGTCATCTGATCCTCCTGGTAATTTGATAAGTAGACTAGGGTAGAAGCATTTATGATGCCATAAATGTGGTAAAAATTGATCCTGGGTGGAGACGACAGTCTCCACCTTGTCGTCTGCGCAGACGAAAAAAAAGGGATACCGGCGCCTACGGAGACGACAAGGAACATCCTGTCGTCTGCGCAGACACTAATGCTGCGAGAAAACCAACGAAGACGACAAACCATAGTATGTCATCTGCGCAAGGGATAGCAGCGTCGGAGATGACAGACCTTGCCATGTCGTTTGCGAGAGCAGAGCGGAGACGAAATACAGGTTTTGCGTAAGCGCAGACCAGCGTCTCCGTGGATTGGCGTCTATGCCGATCAGCGTCTCCGTTGATTAGCATCTGCGCTGATCAGCGTCTCTGTCGATCAACGTCTACACCGAATGCAACAAAAATGAGAAATGGTGAGCATGAGATGCCCCATTCTGGAAATGAAATGACTGACTTACTGCATTTCTATGTTGCAGGAGGGCACAGTGCTCTTTAGGTCATGGGAGCACTATCCACCGACCATGTTTATACAGGAGAGACTGATAGACGCGGATTGGGGACATGTGCGATTGTGCGGACTAGAGCATGTCCACGAGTGGCCAGACTTGAGAGCCCACACAACACAGCTATCGGCTCTTATAGAGCGATGGCATACACCCACAGGGAGCTTCCATTTACTGACAGGGGAGGCTACCATCACTCTCATGGATGTATGGGGGATCCTTAGAGTGCCTATCAGAGGCACATATCAAGAGTATGTAGTTGAGGGAGCTGATCCCTTCCTAAGAGAGTGCTTTGGTAGGCGACGACAGAGACTACCAATACAACGATCTTGGCTATCCTGGCGGGGAGCCTTGAAGCAGAGATTACCGAGACTGGTAGTATTTCTAGCCTTTTTGATATGGTGGATGCTACCAGATCATGCAGGACATGGGTGGCCTATTGGCTGGGCACGGGTGTTGAGCACCCTATTACAAGAGGATGGTGAGGTTTACTGCTGGGGACAGACCATCTTGGCAGAATTGTATCATGATTTACATATGTGTGCATACCAGACACAGTGCACGATGGAACCAGGACTGACACTACTGATGGTCTGGTCTTGGGAGCACATTGGGGTTACTCGACCCATCACACGGAGAGAGACCAAGCAGCCTGGAGAGCCATATGCATGCAGATATCGGCCTCCTATCCAGTATACATCGACAGAGTCAGTGGGATTCTGGTGCAGGTGCCTGGATGAGATTATCATGTTTGACTGGACTCCTTATGATGGAGTAGAGCACTGGGGGAGAGTATAGGCAGCAGGGGGTGAGGATGATACAAAGGATCAGATGTATCTCCCATTTACACAAACTGATTGCTAGATTATTGGTCGATCCGCTCATGTGATCATGCGATATATGCCTTCTCGGGTGCGACGACAGTTTGGGTGCATCTAGGATGCGGTTCCAGACAGGTTCCTGTATCCTGTAGTGACTCGCGAGTATGGTCGATTGTGGGGTTGAGAGACGATGCTACGCTTTGCTCGAGCATCATGGGTACCGATGGATAGAGTGCCATGGGTTCATGGTCAGGACAAGGGAGATGCGGGTATGACACCGGCATATGCGCAGTGGTGGGCAGCACACCAGCCAGTTAGACTGACAGTGCTTGGAGTAGTGCTACCAGCAGAGTAGGCACAGGGAGAGGGAGATGGCATAGGAGATGGGGGACAGGCTGCTATGGTAGCAGTGCCAGCTCAGGGAGCACAACATGGACCACATGGTCACAGGGCAGTTGCTAGGAGGGGTGTTGTAGCAGCACAGGTGCCACCACAGAGGGGACCTCAGATACAGGTAGAGGCACAGGCACAAGCACAGGTACCACCATAGGTGCCTCCACAGAGACAGGTACCGAGAGAGGAGCCGAACATAGTCAGGGCTGAGCGGGATAGCCTACGGGTAGAGGTTGCTAGGCTACAGGCAGAGGTACAGCTGCAGAGAGTCAGAGCAGATAGCACACAAGAGGCATTAGTAGCCTTATAGGCACGGGTGGATGCAGGAGATTTTGCAAGTATGGTAGTACATGATGACGCTGAGGAGCTAGCAAGGTTACAGGGAGAGGTGTCTGCCTTGCATGCCGAGCGAGCGACATATCAGGCTCAGGTCGATGAGTATCACAGGCAGCGTGATATAGCAAGACAGATGGTTACGCCAGGGGCCAGTGTGACAGTGATGCAGGAGGCCATCTCAGCCAGGCAATCTGAGGCACGGGTAGTACGAGAGGTGGCCTATTACAGGTCACTGTATCATGATGCTGTACCTGTCGACCAACGGCAGCCTGATTTTGAGAGAGGGGCTAGTTCCTGGACCACGGGTGGCAGAGCCAAATTAGAGCAGTCAGTAGGGCAGAGCCGACCACCTCGAGGGGGTGACACAGGAGAAGCAGGACCCTCATAGCATGGCTCTTGGATTTTGTACAGAGATCCGATATTTTGACAGATATGTGCAGATGATGCATTTGTACTATATGATTCTACATGTATGTGGACTATACATACATTGATTCTTTTGATATATATACATGACATGGGTCGATGATTCTATATGTGTATGAGTGTTTATGATGCATATGTATGGATTTTATGTGATGCTTATGAGACTGACATTTATGATGCAGGATGTAATGTAACTTTTCTATAGACTATATGATGCTTAACATGCGTGATGCAGATTGGCTAGTGATTATGAGACTTATGCATTATGATATGTATGTGCCCCTAAATGTAATGCTAATGCTAAAATGAACTAGACTATCTAATGAGTACTAAGAAATGTAATTTAAAAAGTAAACTAATGCAAGCTATACTGAACAATTAATGTAACATAAAAGGATGAAAAATGAACACTCCATCTAAAGATGCAACCTAATGAATATCTGTCAAAATCATCACCTATAAAGATCCAGGAGCATAGCATAGGAGGAGGACATAAATAGAACCTTGTCTCAAGCACGACTCAAATGAAACCCTACATTACATGGACCCTAACTAGGTGAAATCAAGGGATTCTGTTGTGTTTATGTGGAGAGCACACCATTATTTTTATCTTGCAAAAGAGTGTATGCATTATATACTATAGAAGCATAAATGTTAAAGCTCCTTTGCGTAATTTCCCCCATTGCGGCAGGCATTAATATCCAAGACAGACAGACAGTAAAACCATAAAAGACATAAACAAAACCAAAAAAAGAGACTTTATGACCAAGTAGTCATTTATCTCACAGTTCCTGCCAAGAGCCTTAAGTCTGGAAAAGTGAAAGTCCCCATATCGCCTAAAGGAAGGACTCGACCGACGGGGAAATGTTGAATCAAGTGTTTTGTGATAATATGATTATGTGATTCTGGCAGGGTTTGTGAAATGAACGAACTTCTCGAATCATTAAGCCTCCAAAAGGTGATTTTATGTGTATCCAAGTGTGGTCACTATCGTAAAAGTGTGCAACAGAATGCGATTAAACAACCCTTTGACAGGAAGCATGCAAGAATGGAAATGAAAATGAGGCCTCGCAGATAAGAGGTCTTTTGTTGGATTTAGCAACAAGCGAAAAACTAAGTACTACTCTGCACAAATGGAAAAGAAGGAATAACGGTAGGACATGAAAGAAAGGGTTTGGATAGACAATGGATTGGCATTTTTTCTTTTTTTTTTTTTTTTTGGGTTTTTTCAGGACTTTTAAAGACTGTACAAGATCTACAAATGTTCAAGCATAAAAGCGCTTGAGATGCTGAATATTTACAGGTTTGGGGAGCGGGTCCCCCTTAGGTGTAGCAATCTGATATGCCCCAGAACCATATTTGGCTGTAACAATGAATGGACCTAGCCAATTTGCCTCAAATTTTCCCTTCTTTTCATGGTTCTGGAGATTCCTCATATTATGTTGTAGCACTAGATCACCCACTTCAAATTCTCTTGGTTGGACCCTCTTATTATATTGTAGTTGGAGGCAATGTTGATACACGTGGAGGTGGTTAAGGGCGCAGAGGCGTCTCTCATCAAGGAGTGCCAACTCTTGCAAGCGAGCAACTCGGTATTCTTCATCGGATATGAGGTTTTGTAGAGAGACTCTAAGGGAGGGTATCTCAATCTCAATGGGTAATATGGCCTTAGAACCATAGACGAGGGAGAATGGAGTGGCTCTTGTGGGGGTGCGAATGGAGGTTCGATAGGCCCAAAGTGCGGGAGCAATCTGGAGATGCCAATTACGGCCAGCTGCATCAACAATTTTCTTTAGGATTTTCAAGAGGGTTTTATTTGTGGCTTCAGCTTGGCCATTGCCTTGAGGGTAGTATCTGGTGGAGAAATGATGGGTTATTCCAAATTTCTGGCATAATGTGGCTACCTCTTGGTTTTTAAATGGGGTTCCATTATCAGTGATAATATCTTGAGGTATACCAAAGCGGTAAATAATATAGTTTAGGATAAATTTAGAAATTTGCGTGCCGGTGATATAGGTTAAGGGAATGGCTTCAACCCATTTTGTGAAATACTCAGTTGCGGCAATAATATACTTGTGACCATTAGAAGAATTAGGATACACTTGACCAACAAGATCAAATCCCTAGTGGGAAAAGGGCCATGGTGTGATGGTAAGTTGCAAGTCTTGGGCAGGAGCGTGTATCAAATCGCCATGCTGTTGACAAGGGATACATCTCTTCACAAAATGATATGCATCTGCTTCCATAGTGGGCCAATAATAACTTGTCCTAAGAAGCTTTTTCGCTAATGTAAAGCCACTAGAGTGGGCACCACAAATCCCTTGGTGAACCTCTTCTAATGCCGTTTTGGCTTCATCTGAATTGAGACATAGGAGGAGGGTTCCATCAAAGTGTTTTCGGAAAAGGGTATCACCTATAATGGTATAGCGAGTGGCTCAGCGAATAAAGGTCTTACTTTGGTTTGGAGTGAGGGTTATGGGAATAGTTTTATGACTTAGATAGGCAAAAATGTCGGCATACCATGGAGACTCAGGACCAACGATCTCGCACATCACTTCAGAATCATTTTGCTCATAAGCAGGAGTAACAAGATTCTCAATGAGAAACTCACATTTTGGACTATATTCTGGCATGGCAATCATAGAAGCAATAGTGGCCATGGCATCTGCTACTTTATTGTTAGCCCTTGGAACTTGTTGAAAGACGATTTCAGTAAAGTGTTGCTTAAGAGTCTCAACTATTCGACGGTAGGGCAACAATTTCTCATCTTTGGTATGATATTCATCAGTCACTTGTTTAATAACTAGTTGTGAGTCTCCAAAGACAAGAAGATTCTTAATATTCCATTTAATGGCTTGACGCATTCCTGTCACTAATGCTTCATATTCAGCTATGTTATTTGTGCAAGGGAATGAAATTTTGTAAGACTTAGGAATTAAATCTCCTTGTGGTGTGACAAACGAAACTCCTACGCCCGATCCCTTTTGTGTGAAGGATCCATCAAAAAACAGTTTCCATGATATACTAGGGGCTACAGTCATAATGGTATCATCTGGAAAGTCTGCCACAATAGGGTGACTGCCTGGAAGAGGTGCCCGAGCTAACTGATCTGCAATGACTTGTCCCTTAATAGCTTTATGATCCTTATACACAATGTCAAATTCACTTAGAATTAAGACCCACTTTGCTACTCAACCAGTGAGGGCGGCTTTTGACAATAGGTATTTGAGTGGATCAATTTTGGCAATGAGAAATGTAGTATGATTAAGCATATAATGATGTAGTTTTTGTGTACAAAAGACCACGACCAAACATGCTTTTTCAATAGCAGTGTAATTCAACTCATAACCAACTAGTGTTCGACTAAGGTAATATATGGCTTGTTCATTTTCATTATCATCTAATTGTGCCAGGAGGGCTCCTAAGGCAACTGAAGTAGCTGAAATGTACAAGATCAATGGTCATCCTGCTACTGGAGGGACTAAGATTGGAGGATTAGTCAAGTATGTCTTAATTTTTTCAAATGCTTTTTGGCACAAGCAATCCCATTGAAACTGATTTCCTTTACGAAGCAAATGCTGAAGGGGATGAACTTTATTAGCTAGCTGTGACACAAATCTTCTGATTGATTGTAATCTTCCTTGAAAACTGCGAAGCTCTCTTAATGTGGAAGGAGGAGGCATATCCATGATGGCCTTTACTTTTCCAGGGTTCTGGATACAATGTAACCCAATAATTTACCAGATTTTACCCCAAATACACACTTTTTTGGATTAAGGCGCACTTTATACTTTTCCAATCTTTCAAAAATAGTAGTAAGGACATCAATATGGGCTTCTCTAGTCTTGGATTTTCCTAATATGTCATCAACATAGTCCTCCATTATGATGTGTAAAATATTATGGAATATGGTAGTCATCGTGCGTTGATTTGTGGCACCAGCATTTTTCAAACCAAAGGGCATGACTTGATAACAAAAGGTTCCCCAAGGCATGATAAATGCTGTCTTATGTTGATCTTCTTCTGCAATCTTGATTTGGTTATAACCGAAAAATCCATCCATCAAAGACAACATCTCATGTCCAGCTGTCAGATCCACTATGATGTCTATGTTGGGTAGTGGAAAATCATCCTTAGGACATGCGAGATTCAAATCTCAAAAATTAGAACAAACACGAATGCCCCCGGATGCTTTTCCTATAGGAACAATATTGGAGATCCACTTAGGATAGTCAATGGGTCGAATGAACTTTGCTTCTAGCATCTTTTGTAATTCTGCCTTGACTAGAAGTGCTACCTTAGGATGCATTTTACGCAACTTTTGTTTTACTGGCTTGATTTTTGGATCAACTGTCAAATGATGTACCACTAAATCTGTATCCAATCCAGGCATATCCTTATAGGTCCAAGCAAAGTTGATCTTTCCTTTTTTCAAGAATATTGTCATAGCTTTTTGTTCTTCAGGACTCAAGGTGGCAGCAATGTAGGTAATCTGTGGATTATCTTCTGTCCCCAAGTTTATTGGAATAGTCTCTTCATTCAAAATGGATGAATTTTCTGGTGGCAAGGATCTGAATGGTAAATTCAACTCTCCCTCTTCTGGCGCCTCTACGAGGTTTTCACCAGAAGATGCGTCCTTTATTTTCTCTTTTTCATCATCCAAAAGCGCCCTAGAAGGGTTTTCACTAGAGGATGTTTCTTTGATTTTTTTATTTTTGTTTTCCTTTTCATTTTTGCGACTAAGAGAGTTGATTTGGCTACCAAAGTAGGCTTTTTCATCATATTGGATCTCATGCTTGTAATCTCGAAGATTCTTAAGGCCAAAAAGTGCCATCACTGCCTCATCAGACTTACAAATGTCCAAACTTGGTGGCGTATCTTGAAGGTCCCAGTCTATCATGTCAGGGTTAGTGAGAGGTAGAGCTATAGATGAAAGGTAATTTATGGTAATGGTATGGACACGATTATTTAGGTCATCTTCGGTGTATTGGAAAGGCACTTCAAAGAATTCCTCCTCTTCAGTCTCAGATTCAGGTTCGGCCAAATAGTTGTTAGCAAAGGTAACCTTAGGTTTGAGGGAACCCAAACCACATCTTTTAGGATAGCTATTAGCTTCTAGGGGTTGTTTAATTCCATTTTCATTTGGGCCGAGACCAGTACCATGATATCCCATGCTTTCAACAATGGGAAGTGCTTTGACATATTTGTCCTTAGGAAACTCCACAGGTTCATCTTTGCCATCATAATATAACCAATCCAAAATATTATCTTCCATGCGTTCATTATCAAGGTAACCCCAATGTTCAAATGTCATTTTGTTGACTTGCACGCTTTCCTTATTAGTAGAGGATGGCGATTGTGAAGGCTTTCCAAGGGAACGAGGGGAGAGTGGTAATTGTCCAATACACAAGGCATTTTTGAACTTATACTCTCCCATTCCCAAGTCAGTAAAGGTAGTCTTTTTCCCTGTAGTGTTAACTTTAGCATCTTCAACTTTCTCTTTTCCTTTACGGGAATTTGAACTCTCATGGGCTGTTTCTGGTACTATAGGGGAAGCAGTTTCTTTAATGACCAGAAGCTTAGGTATGACTACAGAAAACTCACTTATGGGACAAAGATTTGTCGGAGTACCTTCCAATCTTCTACAAAATTCAAAAGGTGTAGGATCCCCTGGAATTGTAACTTCTCGTCCTTGGTGCAGGAATTTCAAACATTGGTGATATGTGGAAGGCACTGCTTTGAGAGTATGTATCCATGGTCTACCAAGCAAGATGTTATATGGCAGATCTAAATCGAGGACATGACATTCAGTATTGATAATGGCTGGTCCAAATTTGAGAGGCAACATAATAACTCCTTTTGATTCCCTTTCTCTTTCATCATATGCCTTTATAGTAATTCTTTTGCTAGAATCGAGAAGATCCTCTGGAAGTCCCAGGAATTGAATCATCTTTAATGTACAAAGATTTAGACCGGATCCATTGTCTATGAGGACTCTTTTTATTTTATGTCATTGTATAAGGACTTCAATATGGAGCGACATATTATGGTTGGGATTGGGAGCTTGGAAATCTTTATCTGTAAAGACCAAATGTTGTTGAGCGGCAAGATTTCCAATCATGGTAGTGAATTGGGTGGCATTAATATTATCAGGGACACGAGACTCTAAAAGGGCCTTTTCCAGGATTTCCTTATGTACAAGCGAGGTGGTAAGAAGCTCAAGGATGGATATTTGTGCAGGAGTCTTACCTAGTTGGGATAATACATCATAGCGTGAAGCGGGCCTTTATGGAGTGGATGGCGCAGCAGGCGTGTGTGAGGCTGGTGAATTGCTGTTATTAGGAGTAGCTGCTTGCAAAGTGAGTCTTCCACGTCGAGTGGTTGCATCACAATCAACTGCTTGTAAGACAAGGGTATTCACATGGTTGTCTACCCTTTCGATGTGACCACATAAGGAGTCAAAACCACATATATCGTTGGTATCTATTTTACCACACAAGGAGTCAAAACCTGATATGTGGTTAGTAGAGTAATCATAAGGTACAACGTTTGATGTGGAGGCTTGATTCGTATTATTGTTACCATCGTTGTGATCGGGAAATGGCTTTCAAAATATTTTCAACTTAGCATTCTTAGAGGAAGGACCTCCTTCCACTTCAATTTCTCCATTATCAACAAGGTTTTGAATAAACACCTTGAGTTTGAAACACTTATTGGTATCATGTCCTTTGACGCGATGGTATTTGCAATATTCATTTTCTTGATACCACCTAGGTTTTGGTTGATTTTCGTCAAAAGGACGTGTATTAGGAAACACCATCAAGTTATGATCTACCACCTTTTGAAAGATGGCTTCCAATGGTTCACGAAAGTTGGTGAATGTCCTATTTTGATCATAATCACGATTGTAATTGTTACGCGGAAAAAATTGAGTTTTCTGATTATCCTGGTTGTCTTGATTTGAGTTATTATTGTTATGGTTGCAGTAATTATTGTTGCTACCTCCTCGAAGGCTTTTGACATCCGTAACACCATCGTGTGTAACACCCCTATTCTTAGACCATGATCTAGGCTTATTATTGTTGTTCAATTCATTATGGGAAGATGAAGAACTATAATGTTTGATGGTGCCTTTTTCTAAAAGTCCACTTTCAATGTTTTTACCCTTTTTGATTAGAGCAGAAAAGTCCTCAAGACTCGCCATTTTCAAGTGAAAGGACATTTCAGGTATCAAATTTTTGATGAACATATCTACAAGATGAGAGTCCTCAATTTTGTATGGCATACGACTAGCAAGATGTCTCCATCTTTTCAAGAAATTGGCAAAAGTTTCTTCATTTCGTTGCTTAGTATTACACAAGTCACTTAATGAAACCTGATTGTCTGTGTTGTAAGAATATTGTGCTATGAACTTATTTGCCAATTCATCAAAGGTAGTGTGAGAATCCTTAGGCAGATTTATGAACCACTCAAATGTGGGGCCTCCGAGACTTTGTGGAAAGAGTCTCTTAAGGTAATCATCACTATATGCCACCTCTTGACACAAAATATAGAACTCCCTTACATGTGTGACAGGGCATGTTTTTCCCATATATTTGTCAAACTTTGGAATCTCGAAACTAGTCGGGAATGGAGTAACAGGAACAGTTTTATCAAAAGGACAAATCTCATCAAGAGACAAGTGTTTTACCCCTTTATTGTTTGTGCTGCGCACCTCATTTTGTAGTTCATGAATCATTTGAGTGAGATGTGTTACTTAGAGTTCATTTTTGCTTGTGACTGCTAGGGTGGTGGAGTTGCTCCATTTGAACCACCCTGTCGATATGCACTCATTGCATTTGGCGCCGATGTTGTTAGCATGGTCGTAGGCACATGCAACTGAAGTGAAGGTGTAGGCTGAGTAGAAATGACCATTGGTTGAGTTGGTGCTTGACTAATACCAAGTCCTCCTACATTTGAAGTCGTTGAGATTTTTTGTGGAGCATTAGCATATGTGACAAGATTTGATAGAGCATTGATGAATTGTTGAAATATTTCAGGATTGTTTTGAAGCGTTGGTTGTGGTAAAGTGCTAGATGTGGGCATAGCACTAGTTGTCACCGTAGGTCCTTTTCCTTTGCTTGATGTTGGTATTGCACTTGAACTAGGTGCTAAGGAAGCACCACCTTTCTTGACTTGAGTAAATAGGATATTCTCATCAAAACTTGTAGGAACGTTAACACCATCTTTGATCAAATTTAAGAATATTTCAGTCTTGTTTGCCTTAATGGATTTTTCCATCATCTCTACATTGTAAGGGTCTGCAAGGAAGGTCTTAACCTCGCTAGAAGTATCACCGAAATCAATAGGGTCTTCATCTTGGTATACTTCTTCATCATTATTACCTGGATTGTTGTTATGAAAAGGTTGTTGTGGTTCTCGGATATTAGGCATACCAAGGTTCGGATTAGAGGGAAGCACATCCCCTAATGAAGTTGCAACTAAGGGAGGAAGATTCTCCATTTCTGATTGCTTTGTTGATTCCCACAAATGTGTTTTGGGGTTGAATGTAAACCTTCCTGATCGTGTGTTTACCATACAAGAATGGCCAAATGATGAATGAAGACTGATGAGAGAAATGAGAGCTCTTAACCTTAGATGATTAGTGGGTCAACTACCCAAATTTGAACAAGAGACCTTAGTTTAGCAAACAAAATGATATTGAAAGATAATAGTATCTTTTTCTTACCAAAGATAGTCAAATATGATCTTATAGGCAAGATAGGACACCAAGCGGATCACTTACTATTTGGAGACTGACTTGTGGTCCCAAATAAGCAAGGTAAGATATTGAGTGGACTGCTTACTATTTGGAGATTGACTTGTGATCCCAAATAAGTAAGACTTGAGTATCTTTCTCTTACCAAAGATAGTCAAATATGATCTTATAGGCAAGATAGGACACTAAATGGATTGCTTGCTATTTGGAGACTGACTTGTGGTCCCAAATAAGAGAATGTGATTAGGATAAAGTGTTTGCTTATGGATGTAAGGTCTAATGTCACGATAAAAAGATGTTTTTATGTTTTTAGCTCTCTTAGAAGAAAGTTTGAAGATGGAATAAATGGAAATGAATAAGAAAGATGAATGTATGATGGCCACTTATATGGTTGATTCAATTTTCATTTACGGGAAATAAAAACCTTGGGTTTACACCTGGGAAAGCAGACCAGTTTTGAAGTTTTCCGTTATAGGTGATTCTATCATAGCGATCTTTCCTAGCTTCTTCTTTTTGAATGTCCTTGATCACGTAGTTGAATTGTTTGTCACCGTGTGTTAGTCTCTTCCTTTCTTTGTAGACAGGTGGTTTGGACAATTTCACTTTCTTATGCTTGGTTTGGTTGACTTTTTTGGTCATGGCAAGAACAAAACAAGACTCAAACCTTTTGACATCAAAAATAAACTCAACCAAAACTCAAAACATGACTCTAATGCAAAAGTTTCAAAAGATGACTGTGAGTCAAAGAGACCTCACCTAACCCTCACAATTTCACTCGTTTTTTGGCTTGTTTGAAGTTTTTTTTTTGTTTTGTTTTTATATATATATATATTTTTAATTTTGATTTTTTGAACAAACACACCAAACACATCAACAATCCTAATAAGGCTGATACTAGGCTGTACAAGGCTTAGCTAAAGGGCATCCTCGATATACACTAGGTACGTGAGGCCCAATTCTGTAGATGAAAGGAAATATTGCCACACAGCCAGGGGGAGACGGTAACCCAAATCTCCTCCTTCACTTCCCAAAGGTATAAAGTTCTTTGGGGCTTAGCCAAGAGTGACAATATTTACACTTCCAAGAGAGGTGTCTTTCGATTCACCTCCCAATTTTTATACTTTTCCAGAACGCTGGAGTTGAGGTCATCCCAAGGGGTGATGAAATCCCCAAGCAGGCCTCCTAATAAAATAAAAAGCAAATTCACTTATTTCTTGTGCACCCAAGGTCGCCCAAAGGCACGAGGGGAGAGAATACATAAGTGGACTTGGGGTTTAAAAGACACTTGTTTGTTATCCACAAAAAATTAAGTTTGCTACTCTAATTGAAGACACGCGTGTTTAGAGCATACAAGGTTCTTTCCAACTTTAAATAGCAAAAAATAAAATACTAAAAGAAAATGCTGAAAATGAAAATGCTGAAACAAAGTTAATTTTCTTTAAGGCTTTGAATGTGATTCCATTTTAAGGCCCAAATCCAAATGTGCTCTATACTAAATGTACCTTCTTAAAACGCTCCAATTTCAAATGTGACCAATCCTTTTACACTCTAGTTCGTCCTCTAACACAAATCTTTGACCTGCAAATTCACAAAATGCTCAAAAAAATTGTTAACTGTTAGTTTAAATCCTCAACAGTCGCAGATGCTAATAATCGGAGACACTAAAACACGAAGACGACAAAACACAGAGCGCAGACGAAAAAGAGCAGAGCACAGACGCCAAAGTGCAGGGCTAAAATAAGAAGCGGAGACACTAAAATAAGAAGTGGAGATGCTAAAATAAGAAGCGAAGACACTAAAATAAAAATCAGAGACGCTAAAATAAAAATCGGAGACGCCAAAATAAATAGCGGAGATGCCAATTTCGAATCGTAAACAATAGATCACAGTGTGGAAACGACAGAGAAATAAGCGCAGACGACAAAACCCTAACTTAGACGACAAAAAATTAATTTTTTTGGCGGCGGTGCAGACGCTTGTTCATGGAGATGCTGATTTGCGAAGACACTGATATGCGTAGACGCGCAACGCAGACGACACTGAGACTATCAGAGATGACAAAATGCTAATCCAACCTGTAAAAAGTTTTATTGGAGGACTTCTGAAGTGAGATCAGGGACGTGGGTCCCATCAGACGTGCCAAATTGTGTGCTGGAAAAATGTACAAATTGCTGGAAGCCTAAGGAATCAAGCTAATTTAAAAGAAATTCACAAAAGAAACCAACAAAACCAAAATTCCAACCACCTCTACTGCTCAACAAGGGAAGCTATGTGTAGCCATTGTTAGTGTATCTTTGATGGAGGGTGTGTTTGGTATGCTTCTCACAAACACAACAATAAGTGAATCCCTTGTGTGGAAGTGCAAATGTGAGTGTGAGTGCAAAGTGAATATGCAATATGATCCTAAACTATATGAAAGAAGAATACTTTCAAGATATAACTATGGAGGAAGTCACACTCAAAGGTATTCTATGATGCAATAATCATGAAATAATGAAAACTATCTAGGAAGACAAGCTATAACTAGAATGAAAACTAAATATACACAACAAAAACTAAGATGCAATACAAAATGCAAATCTTACCAACTATCCAATCGCTAAGATGCAGCCTATGAACTCCATATGGAAATGTACCTATAATGCAAGCTCTCAATGTGGTGATTTTGGACTCCAAGTGACGACGTGACAATGCAATCCAATAATCCTCTATATGCAATGCTTGAGACAAGGCTTCTATTTAAAGTGGATGGAGGAAGCATCTAGAATGTGCTTAGAAACCACTAAGAGATAAGGATAAGGATTAACAACTAAGAACAGGAGATAAGGATAAGAATTGACAACTAAGCACCTTATCTCTCATTCTAGATAGATAGATAAGACTGATGAGATGACATGTGTGTGTAGAAGATTCTCAAGTTGTAGACACCATGTGCTTAAAAAGAAATGTGGACCCATGTGAATGCACAACTCATAAGAGTACACACACTCTTAGGCTTATTGATTAGGATAAAAATTAAATTAAATAAAATTTAATTTAATTTAGGTCTAGAAGAAATTAATAGGAAATATGGAGGATTTAAATAAATAAAATTTATTTAAAAAAGGAATATGTGGAGAATCATGTGTTAAATTAAATTAACGCATTAGAGATAGGAAGTATTTAAATTAAATTTAAATACTTAGGCAAAAATGAACTTATTTAATTAAAATAATTTAATTAAATAAGTGGAAGAATGTGACCATTATTAATTAAATTAATAAAGTCATTTGGGACAATTTTTAGTGTCTACAGTAACCAATTCCATGATCTTGGTGTGGATGGTGGAAAACTAAATTCGAAAGAATCACAATGATATCTATGTTAGAAAAAGTAAAAGTTATGCATGTCAGAAACATTGTCACTTTTTAAATATTAGGTGTTTCAACAACATAATGATTTTCATTGGAGAAAAAATAACTAAATCAAATCAGTTCAAAATTATATATATATATATATATATATATATATATATATATATATATATATATATATATATATATATATATATATATATATATATATATATATATATATATATATATATATATATATATATATATAAGAATCTACAAAAAGATTCTAAAAGACTCCATTTTACTTCAAATTTGTAACTGTTAAATGGTAATATGTATCCAAAAGTGGAAGTCATTTTAAAAATGCATAGCTCAGTGTCCTTTTTGGAAATAAAATGTAACCCATTATTGTGAGTTCACCCATCATATCCACATATCCAATATTGTCATGGTGCATGATGGCAAGATAAATAGTTCAGTGATTCCAAAAATTGTTATGCACCTGGTTGTATTCTTTCAATTGTAGATTTCTCTGAGAACTATACATTTTCACCTCAAACAAAGGTTCAAGTTCAATATTATCATTCTAAAGAAGGTACAATATTTGTGCAAGTAGCCTACAAATATGTGCAATTTTATTTGGATGAGATAGAAATTTTTGACCGAAATAAATGCATAATCTTCAAGATGGTTTATTTCTATATCAGTGATGATAAAATTCATGATAAGAGCTATGTGGTCCATTATTTTGGAATGTTCTCTAGGGATCTTAGAAATTGTGGAATAAATATTTTAGAGCACTATTTTGGTCTAATGGTTTTGTAAGTTAGTACACACGTATTTCAATTATTCAAATTTAAGTTTACAATTTACATATACACATTTGTTTCAATTATTTTAATTTGGTAAGTGTTCAAGTATTTTATGTTCACAGGACAATTTGGATCTACCAAAGCATTTTCAATGTGTGATGTACCCACACACACATATACATATTTATACATGCATATATGCATGCATGCATACATACATACATATGTGTGTGCATTCATTTACACACACACACACACACACACACACTCTTATATGTATGTATGTGTGTGTGTGTGTGTGTGTGTGTATGTGTGTGTGTGTGTGTGTGTGTGTGTGTGTGTGTGTGTGTGTGTGTGTGTGTGTGTGTGTGTGTGTGTGTGTGTGTGCGTGCGTGTGTGTGTGTGTGTGTTCTAGATCTCTATTTTCCTTAATTAAAAGGGCCAAATTTCATATAAATTATATGTACAGGTAATAGAATAGAGAACACAAACCAAGTTGTTGAATGGTACAAAGTTCATTTATCTAGTCAAGCACCCAACACAATAAATGTTATTTTTGGAAAGTGAAAGGTAATTTATATATAAATTGTTCAAATTAAAGTTTAATGTATTTTGAATCATGATGTTCTTTTCACTTCATAATATCACACACAAATTTTTATTGTTCTATAAAAATGTGCATTTATTTATAATCTCTATAAGTTTATTTAATCATTACAATTGTCAAACAATTGTTGGTATTAGAAGTTTACATCAAGTGATGACTACATGATACCACAAAGCTCCAGTTATTAAATTAAGAGAGAAAACATGTTTTTGTGATGTCTACATTAAGGACAACTCATTGAGTGAATGTAAAAATATTGCAAATGGATATGTTTTGCAATGGGATATGAAGGAGATAATAAAAAAGCTTCCTTTAGAAGATATTGACATTGACATTCATGATCCTATAGATTTAGCCAATCATAAGCACTTTTGTGATTTAGTTGTTACTAGTGTGTGCATGTGTATGTGTATGTGTGTGTTCTTTCAAGATTAATTTTTACATGTGACAAGTGATAAATTAATTTATATATTTAATTTTTTAATTTAAAATTTACTTCTATTTCTATGTATGTAGGAGATATTTTGTTGTCCATACAGAATCTGATAATGCAGAAAATGTAGACTATTATCTACTAAGATGCATAAAAGAAAAATATGAATTGCTAGAAGAAATTGTAGATCATGATGGACAACCATATCCAATTGGTTCACTTTTCGTTGAAGATACATATTATTGATGCATGGATGAGGTGTTAATAACTATGTTTTACTTAATACTAACTCTTCACTAAGGCTTCTTCCAAGCCTACCAAGCATATCATATGCTATCCCTTAGGATTCTCCAAGGTTAGAGACTAGGTGTTTGGCCCATTCCTTGCACCACCCTCACCTATTCCAAATGTCTCTACCTAACCCTTCACAATACCCAAAAGACTAACTCTTACACCTCACAACACCTCCACTACCCTACACACTCTAGGATATTTATCAACACCATATCCCTATAAGCTTCCAAAAGACTGAACTCATTTCTAACTAAGTAATTTCAAAACATTCACAAGGTTCCAGACACCTTGGTGGGCTTCAAAACATTGATTCTCACAAACTCTTCCTCTGTAGATTCTTCCTTCTAACCCTACCTCAGGATTAGGGTAAGTAGTTTAACTCTTGTATACACCTACCAAAAATAAAGGTAGATTCAAGCACCCATTATTGAGATTGACTTAATTCCAAAATTATAGATTCCAACTTGTTCATTAAAATATATAACTTGAAGGCCCTAGTTTTGGCTATTAGGCATACAACCCTCACTCTAGCTATAACTCTCAACAATCTCAAATAACCCTACCAAATGAACTTGAATACTTCATTACCTTACTAAGACCTTTCAAACTACTAATGTTTAGGCTCTTAATGATTGAGTAGATCATTAAACTATCAAACCCTTGTATTGCTAAGGGTTTCCTTGCTGACTACCATGGTTGGTTCCTAAACACCAATAGCCTACCTTTCCTTCTATCCCAAATGGTTCTTTATTATCTTATGATTGAAAGAAACCTTACAAAATTCATGCAACTCCTTCACCTACCTCTGTCACGTCATTAATTGTAGATTCTTAGTATTTCCCTTACAACAACATGTAATTGTTGATTCTCGAGCATCTCCATTACAAGACACCAAGATATGATTTTGAACTCATAAGATGCAAAACTAAACAAAAAAAAGGAGCCTTTCATTCTTCCCAACTATCTACAATGAGAATATGTAGTGATTGTGATCAAATATCTTGAGAGTGCATGAAGATTACTGTTCAAACTGTAAAAATAGAGAATTACTCTCATAACTTGTGATGTTAAGAAAACATGCAGGATTAGTATTTGTACTTAACTTAATTATCACATATAAGGAAGATTCATAATTATCAAAATAACTAATTCAAAGATAAGATGTCAGGGAAGTATTCAAATACCAATATATGTGTAGATTTTTACCAAAATGCTGATTTATTATACAAAAA